>VDFB02000003.1:446208074-446479502 GCA_007258455.2 Sequoia sempervirens | reverse complement strand
GAATGAAGCCACTTCATTCCCAAGACCAAATCAATGTCTCCCATATTAACCACATAGTAATCAGCCTTGAACTCATAATTGTTCAGGCGTAAAGGGAGATCCTTTATCATGCGTTCACACCTTAAAGTGTATCCATCAGCCACAGTAACCCTAATGCCCTCGAACTCCTCAGTGATGAGTCTGTGGCTCTCCACGAATCTAGCATCTATGAAATTATGTGTGGCTCTTGTATCAAGTAGGGTAATGACCCTCTGTCCTGCCAACACACCACGAATCCTGAAAGAGCCCTCCTGCTGTATGCTAGATAAGCGTGCCTCCTGTAACTGAAGCTCTGGCCCTGTCTCTGCTCTAGGCTCTGAAGCCTCTGACTCTGAATCCTCGGAACTCCCCTGCTATTCGGAATTTTCTGATTTTGAGTCCTCGTAGTACGCCCACATCACTCGATTTGCCTTGCCCTTAGGTCTTAGAGGACAATCGTGATTGGCGTCATAGGGTCCTTTGCAGTAGAAGCAAAGCTTCTTCCTGCGTAGGTCATTAAGGGCCTCTCGATCCAAAGGTGGAGCTGCTGATTTACCTTTTGAATCGTTCCTAAAGTCTGATTTTTCTTTGTTAAAATCAGATTTGTCCCTGTTTTTATTAAAGCCCTTATTATCCCTGAATGATGAAGAACCTCTGGAGTTAAATCGACTAGACGGTGCTGCTAACTCCATGCTTCGTGCTTTCTTCATCGCCTCCTGTAATGAAGGAGGATCAAAGGCTTTGATCCAGCCTCTCAGTGGCTCTGTCAAACCCTCCATGAAGAGTACTACTAATCTCCTCTCTGATATATTCAGGACCATGACTGATAGCTTCTGAAAGTCACCGATATAGGTCTCTAGACTGCCACTTTGCCTCAACTGAGCAAAGTCTCTGAAGTAGGTTTCCGGATCCTTCCTGTCAAAACGCTCTACCAACCTGTCAACAAACTCTTGGTAGGATGTGATCTGGTCATGCTGTAACGTCACCATCCCGTGGTGCCACCAGTCGTAAGCTACCCCCTCCAGATGTAGTGTTGCATACCTGATTGCATCCCTCTCCGCCATAAGACGCAATGTAAGAAAAGTGTCCAGCTTACTAATCCAAGCCTGAGCTGTCACTTTACCACTACCATCAAACATAGCTAGGTTAAGTCTGTTTGTAGCATGTTTTAGGTCATTATTCTGCTGTCTAGGTCCCCAATCCTGTCGACCTCTATGGTGCTCTGGCCTTTGTGTAATAAAACGGTCAAAAGTGATCCGTTCTTTGACCTCTGGTGGTACTAACTCCCACTCCTCGTTCGCTGCCATAAGCGTATCCGCGAACAACTCATCATGCTCCTCACCTGCCAAGACCTCCTCGGCCTCCTGTCTCACAAATGTAGGCCTGGTAGGCCTGTCTGCTGTCCGTGAGGCTGTCCTCGGTGCCCTGCGAGACCCTGCTTCACTCCTCTCATCGTCACGATGTGGTGACGGTCTCCTAGGAGTACCCAATCTCTAAAGTGCAACTGCCAACTGCTGTAACACATCGTTTGACTGTCGTTGACCTGCACGAAGATCTCTGAGTGCAAGCAAAACCTCAGCATCATCCTGATCTCTGTTATTAGGTGGGATCTCTGTCCTAGGTATATCTGTTCTGTCAGCCCTGTCATTCTTGTCAGCCATGTTTCCTGGCTGCCTGCTCAAACTCTGTTGCCTGTCAATCAGAGCACGTCTGCGTGTGTAATACCTGTGAGAGCCAATCTGTTCTGGCTGCATAAGACTGCTAAACCCTTAGGATGGCAGGATTTAGCTCTGATACCACTGTAGAAACCCTAGTTTCCCTCTGTCTCCGAATCTGATGGTTTTTTTGTGTTTTTCTGAAGTTTTGATGTTTTTTGATGTTTTTGGGGTTTTGAGCATAAATGTAAAGAATGCGATTTTGCTAATAAATGATAATAAATTCCAATAAAATAAATGAACACTGAAAACTATAGAATCAATAGCAAATACTTATGCCAGGCTCTTATTTAATCTTCTGCAATGATTACAAAGATGATCCAGTTACATGCAAGGTAAAAGGCAATGAAATTTATGAAACCTGGTTTTGCTGCAGCAATAAATGTTCTTCAAAAAGATGGTACGGCTGAGAAGATAGTTCACTTTTCCCTCTGCCAGATGCTACGCAGTGCCTCTCTTGCTATTTGCGCCCTAATGAATGAAGAAAACCTGAAGAGATAGAAGGCGTTTCTCTTGAAAGAAGAAGTACGACTCTAGGAGATGGTACGGCCCTGCTATACAAGTACGGTTGGCAGCAGCAACAACATTTAAATAAGTACGACCCTTCTCTGTATTCCCATATCTCAAAGATATGTGCGCCTAACTGATGAAAGCTCTTCTGAATGAAAAACTTGAACAAAACTCTGAAGATGAATGACTTCTGAAGCTCTATAATTTCTTTTGGATGAAGAAATCTCACATCTGGCAATAAATCAGGTGTTATTTCACACCCTCTGAACTGCTTCCAATGGAGATGGCTCGTTCCCCAAGGAATTCGAGACTGAAACCCTAAAGCTTCTTGCTCAGACCAAACTTGATCAATTTCCAAAATCAATAATCACATAATGGCTCGAATCCCAATGAAAATTGCCTTATACTCTCAAAAGTGCGAATTCCTAAAAGATAGGGATTTTAAAAGAATTCGACTTTATTATTTTAATATTTCAATAGTCTCCGGGCAATTTTTAATTATAAAATATAATCACCAACTGGCCCCTTTCTGATGATGGGCGACCCCTCAATCCAAATCACTTAAGTTATAATAAATTATTATAACTTTATATTATAAGCTCCAAATAATTAATATTTAATTAATACAATTAAATATTAATATCTCTCTCATTAATCATCCGATGCCTAATCTATCTGAAGCTGACGAACACTGAAGTGATTCTGAACACTGCCAAATCCATACTGCTAAAAATAGCAGGGGTCCCACGCTGACTGCCAAGAACTGCTAAAAATAGCAACTTCTGCAAGAAGTGTTCAAATGAGCCCGAACGAAAGCCAACTGATCAAGAACTGCTAACTGAAGCTGAGCCAAGCTCCGAAATGACCCTCTATCCAAACTATCAGCCTACGAGGGTCATATGATAGGCTAATCCTATGCTCCGAGAGATGTCACTGAGAAGGGGACATGACAGTAAACCACTGAAGTCTATCCAAGAAAGCTTAAAAAACAAGGGAGCCTGAAACAAACATCGTCTTCAAATCCTTCTCCCAAGACAGGTTAGTGCGAGCATTATTCAATCCAAAGGATAAACTGTTAGGCATGTAAACAATATGTCTTACCAAAACATGTTTTAACACCTTGGTGTCAAAGATGGGGAAGTCGTCATGAATCAACACTTCCCATATGGAGGCTGAATTCTCTAAACCTCTTATGCATTCACTTACAAGGAAGCTTGGAGGATTATCAATCACAGAATATATCTCGTCCCTACATTCTCTGAGAAGTTTGAAATCAGCTAGCTGGTCTCCTAACTCCATTACACCCAACTGAACATTTGCTAACATGCACTTTGTTGATTCAAGCTCAAGAGTAAGCTAATCAACCTTTCTTTCACATCCTTGAAATAAACCAATGATTTTCTTTGTGAATTCGTAGGCATAATCCCGATCTTTAATCCAGCATAGATTGAAATATGCTAACCAATTTTTTCGATAGATTTTCACACACAATCAACACTTCGCCAATTGAATTAGCGTTAGCATCAAAATTGAAATCCAAGCTTGAAAGAACTCAACGCCAAGAATGCAAACTCAATCCCAAGGAAGGATAGGTGTTGTCATATGGCGGAGAAACTAAAAACAATAACTTGAAATGAGAGAAACTCAACGTCAAGAATGTGCACTCAAGATCCCACTGAGGGCGAGGTGTTAACATATGACGGAGTTATTAATTGAATTGAGACAATTAGGTGGATAACAAACCATGAAGATACATCTATCTAATTCATCCGTTGCGGCGGGCATCCACTTAAGATGTGGGGATTCACCACTTGAGAGTGGGTACAATGAGAGCTACAATGTTCATTCTCCACACTGGCGGTAAACCATCCAGGGGTAATTAATATGGAAATTTAAACAAGTAATTGCAGAAAGTAAATGGTTGGATTAGTACTACTATATCTCAACCGCACAATCATGAAATATGCAAATTACAAATTACAATAATAGAGAGCAATGCTAAGAAGAGGAGAATGAATTATTTCAATGTTTTTTAGCTCTTCAATGATGAAAGAAAGCCAAAACTGAAATCTAATAAAGTCTGATATAAAACTGAGATTCTGGAAATTCTGATCAGCAACTGTGAAATTCAAAGAAATATTCACAACTCACTCAAAATACCTCCGATTTGCGTGAAACGAAAACCAATGTGTTGCTGGAAGATAGGCGCTCAAAATCAGATGAAGAAACAGCAACAAAAACTCAGAATTTATTTCTTGCACGATTCTCAATGCACCATGAATGGTACGACCTTCTTGAGGGGCGATTTGGCAAGTAAAAAATCAGAAACTCCAAACTAAAATCTGCAAATTGGTAGAAGGGGTTGCCTTGGGTGTAGAAATAGATAGGAAAGATACCCACAAGCAAATTAAAATTTACTCCAAGAGCTGTATGCAAAAACCACCTTCAGCTGTAGATGAACCAACAACTTCAAAATTGATAAAACTCCAAAATTCTTCAACATTCGAATTTAATCTGCTAGTCTGGATGAGAAGCAGTCCCAAAACCAACTAGGTGTTATCTTTCAAACACGAAATTGGATAAATGCTAAGAGGTAAGCATTCCTCGAAGCTAAGTTCATGAAGTCATTCCGACAGCATAACAATATGATAAGCATAATGGATTCCAAAGCTGGAGCAAATCCTTCACTATATAGAAGCTCACAAAACTCTTCAATTTCCTGAGAAGGCACACCAAAAGACATAAGAGTCTTTTCAATTTCCAAAAACAATTAATTGTCAAGATGGCGTCCCTCTTGCACAAATATGAACTTCACTTTATTTTTAAAAATATCTCTTTTAAAAGTGGCGTCCACTTTTCCCAAGGCATTAAGACAATATTAAAAATAATAAACACGTAATGAAGGCGTCCCCCTTCCAAGTCCCTCTTTTAAACACAACTTAAAGTTGTTCTCCTAGGCCAAGGGGTCAACTGCAAATTATAACATTAATGCCTTTATTCACCAAAATAAAACCTTTAGAAGCCAGACTTGATTTGTATTAAATGCTCCAACTGAAAATGAAGATCTGAAGACTGATAACTGCATATTGCCAAAAATAGAATTTACTAAAAATAGTAAACTCCTTGAAATGCCATAGAACCTTTGAACATAAAAACCCTAATTTTACCTCAAACGAGCCTACGGGCTTCCGGAATAGGCTGATGAGTGTCAGAACAGATCACTTATGAGGAGGGGACATTACAGTCCGCCCTCCTCGAGATTGCTTGTCCTCAAGCAACTGAAAAGATGGTGCAACAAAATATGTTCTTCCCACGTGGCATCTTCAATAGGCAAGTTCCTCTATCTAACCAATTATTCCTTGATTGTTCTTCTTCTCAAGGAACGTTCTCTAGTATCAAGAATCTCTTTTGGAATCAAAACCAACTGACCTTCCTTATCCAATGGAGGTAATTCTGAAGTAGCCACAACATTGTGTCCAAGTGCCTTCTTGAGGCGGGACACATGAAAGACGTTATGCACCTTGCTTTTAGTTGGAAGCTCCAACTCATAAGCAACTTCACCAATCCTTTTGGTTACTTTAAAATGACCATAAAATCGTGGCTTTAACTTTTCTGCACCACTCTTCTTAAGGGTAGATTGTCTATAGGGCTGAAGCCTCAAGTAGACCATGTCTCCAACTTCAAAAGATCTCTCAACACGCTGCTGATCAGCGTATAACTTCTGCTGATTTTGAGCTTGTTGCAGATTTTACTTGAGAGATTTCAAGATGTCTTGGTTCTGCTGAAGCATATCCTTAGCCTGTGGAGCTCTACTATCACCAAACACCAAATCTACAAAGTTAGGAGCATCATAACCATAAAGGGCCATAAAAGGAGACATCTTAATCGACATATGATAGGAAGAGTTGTAGTAGTACTCTCCCAAATGAAGCCACTTAATCCAAGTTCTTTGCTGCCTTGAAACATAATTTCTAAGGTAGCCCTCTAGCCACTTTTTGAGAAACCGCCTTAGAATCATTGAGAAACAACATTTTATTCCCATCCTTTGCACTAATAACTACCTCATTTTTCTGCTCTATCTTCTTCAAGTGTGGCTTCAATTTTCTCTCACATTGAATAAACAAATCTCTGATCAACAAACCAGCAGTAGAGGAATTCTTTCCTTCTTGTTCATGAATGTTTAACAGAAAATTTAGGACGGATTTTGGAATGTTATCCATCTCATTGATAGTCAAAACTAAAATGCTTCTCATTACTGCCACTACAACCTCCTCCTGTTCACTCCACGTTGAAATGGAGAGGTAATGGATCAAATAATATATTTGATCTTGCATACCTAATTCAACCAGCAACATACTTGTTTCGAGTTCAGAAAATATCTTCAATATAGCAACTCTTCTTGGAAACAAACTACTTCCAGTTTCATCCAAATCTTGAAAACTCTCCACTATCATATTTAATATGATCTTCATGGTTTCAACATCACAAGGCAAATGGGGATTTACAATTCTTATTATCTCCATGAAACAAGAAGAAATCAGCAGCTTGGTTTCTTCATCAGGATGCCCCAACCAATAGGGCTGATACAAAAAATTCACTGCAGGAGCTAGTGCCAACTCCATTATCTCTGAAGGTGATGGCTTCACTTGTCTCAAACATTGTTCTAACAAATGAAGAATGTTTTCTTCATTTTCTCATGACTGAAATTCTTTGTTAAATCTCTTTCCAGCCATATACAGTGCCTCTGCCAGTTTCATCTCTTCTTCATTAGCCATGCCTAACTGCCAACTTCTGGATACCACAAGGAACTGAATTAGAATATGTTCTGACTTTCGATGTAGTACCGGAGATCTCTGTCACTCATCTGCCTGAACATGAAGCACTGATCCACAAGATGGCAGGATCTTCTGCTCTGATACCACTGAAATATGCTAGCCAATTTTTTTGCCACAGTTTTACACAATAACCAACACTTGGCCAATTTGATTAGCGTTAGCGCCAAAACCAAATCTCTATCAAAGCAACTCTAACCAAGAATGCGCCCTAAAACCATTTAAGGAAGAGGGGCAGGCATATGGTCAGAGGATCCCTAGGATCAATAATTCAATACTGAAATTGATACAACTGGAAATGGAAAATAAACTCCACTCCAAGAATGTGCACACAAGATCCCAGTGAGGGCGAGGTGCTAACATATGGTGTTGTAATTATTACAAACTGAAATAATTAGGCAGATAACCAGCTATAGAAAACTCAATTAACTAATTCATCCGCTGCGGCGGGCATCCACTCAAGAGTGGGGATTCACCACTTGACAGTGGGTACAAGAGAGATTAACATTCATTCTCCACACTGGTGGTAAACCATCCAGGGGTACTTAATGTGAAATTTTAACAAGTAATTGGAGTAATAACAATGGTTGGATTAGTACTACTAAATCTCAACCTTACAATCAAGGAATCTGCAAATTACAAGTATTACAATGATAGAGAATAATGCTAAGATGTAAAGAATGAATGCTTTACAATATTTATCCCCCAAATGATGAAGTAAAGGCCAAAAACAAAAAACTAATGCAATCTGATATAAAAATCTGAGTTATGGAAATTCTCATCAGCAAACAGAAAACACCATGAAATGCTCATAACTTCATCAATATACCTTCAAATTGACTGAAACCGTTTGCAAAGGCTCTCTAGGAGTATGGCGCCCAAGAACAAGTTAGGAAACAACATCAAATCCTCCTCATTTATTTGGCACAAACCCCAATGTGCTCCGAGAAGGTATGGCCTGGCTGGAAGGGCGATTTTGCTATTAAAAACTAGGTTCTTTGAATTTAAATCTCATCTTCTATGAGAAGGGTCGCCCAATGTCAACAATCACGTAGCACAAATGCCCAAAATGAAATAAAATTTACTCACAAAGTTGTATACAAAATTCACTTTCAGCTGTAGATGAACCAGCAACTCAAAAATGATAATAAACTCCAAAATTCATCAACAAATAGGCTCAATCTGCTAGTCTAGATGAGAAGCAGCAATAAAACCAATTAGGTGTTGTCTTTCAAACACGAAATTGATTGGAATCTAGGAGGTAAGCATCCCTCGAAGAAATAATCACAATGTCATTTCGACAGCATAACTTTAGCAATTAACAATGGATACCAAATGTTGGAGCAAAGCTTCATATTTAAAGAGAATGAGATGACTTCAATTTCCCCTCATGGTACGCCAAGAGTCACATTTGAAACTTTTCAAATTTCCAAAAGTTATTAATTCCTCCTCAAGATGGCGTCCACTTCATGGCAATTAAAACTTCATTAAATATTGAATTTTTCCTTTATGAGGGCATCCCCCTTCAAGTCCACCTTGTAAACACAACTTAAAGTTATTATCCTAGGCCAAGGGGGTCAACAAAGAAACACAACATTAATTGCTTTGTATTAAATAATTGCCATCAAAACTACATTTTGGAAGCTATACCAAAAATACCAACTGCTCCAACAAGAAAGAACAACTGAAGTACTGCCAACAGGACCACTGCCAAACATAGTATTTACTAAAAATAGTAAACACCAAGAAATGCCACAGAATCTCCAAGCAAAGGAAACCCTAATTTCACTTTTGATCAACCTACGGATTTCCGGAAATAGGCTATCAATCAAAAAAGAGCGTATGGCCAAAATGGGGACATTACAGGGCGCCCCTGGAGGAGATAGGCACCCAACTTTTCAGGGTATCAGATGATGAAATCATGGTTTGTGCTCCCAGGCAATGTTGTTCAAATTCTTCCCAGCTTCGCAGTGAGTCCAGCGGCGCAATCATCAGATCAACCAGTCACCCGGAATTCAAGATCAAACAGGGAGGTTTCAACTAGAATACAAAAGGCAAACCATGAAAACTTAGGAAACATTTCTAAGTCTGGGAACTTTGGGCGCCCTAGGTGCCCAGGGGCGCCCAACCTTTTGAGAGGTCAAACTCAGCAATTTGGCGTTGCAGATGTGCTCAATCTCTTCAAGATCTTGTCAGCTTCGCAGTGGATGTCTTCGTCAAATCGTCAGACTTGTCAATCATCGACAAATCCAGATCAAGCTGAAGGTATTAAATGAAGGTTCAAGTTTGAAGATGAAAATCAAACAAAAATGGCCAAGTCTAGAGGAGTTGGGCTCCCCAGAAGGAGATAGGCGCCCTAGATTTTAAGGGCCTAAATGGATGAATTTGCCAATGAAGCCTCGAACATATCTTCTTCAGATTTGACTAAGCTTTCCAATGAAACCATCAGCAACTCAATCAGAGGTTGCAGCATTAGATGTTGAAGGCAGAATAGAGGGAAAAAACAGAATGAAAATATCAAAAGTCAAAAGCAAGGTAAAAAATATTGAAAAATTTCTAACTCTAGTGAAGTTGGGTACCCCAATTAGCTAGGGCCCCCCCCCAAGCTTGTGAGCCCTCAGATGCAGCTTTCAGGTGATATCACCCCCAAGGGTCCCCCTTCAGAATCAGTCAAGCTATCTAGTGAAACTGATAGCTAGTCGATCCGATTAGTCTAGCTCCTGAAATCACGAATTCATTAGAAGATGAAAGGGAAATGAAGAGAACTTGAAGGATGGAAAATTGGCTAACACTGAGAGAGTTGGGCGCCCCAGAAGGAGATGGGTGCCCATGATTTTGAGGGCCTGAATGAAGTTTCTAGCTAGAGTTGCCTCTAGAACAATGTTGTCAGATTCAATCAAGCTTCGCGACAAATTATTCAACTCGTCCATCGGATCAATCTAGAAGCCAGAAATCAAGATCAAATTAGGGTTCAAAATTGAGGAAAAGTTGAAAAACTTGGAAAAATGACTAAGTTTGATGAAGTCTGGCGCCTCCAGCCAAGAAGGGTGCCCAAAATGCCTAGCTTTAGCCAATTTTCGAACTTTTCAAAATTTCAAATGAAGATAAAACGTCCATGTTCAATGCACAAGCAAATTTTAGGGTTTGGAGGATTAAAGCAAAGAAAGCAGGGTTTTCTCAAGCCTAAAACCTATTTAAATAAGCCTTTGCCATTCAATCTTCATCATTCTTTGCAGGTGGCGTCCAAGTTGAAGAGGAGCAACAACTTAAGAATTTCTCTTTTCAAGATTTAAGAGCTTAAGAGTGCTGATTTTCAAAAGTTCTTCATCAATTTTCAGACCAACAACATAAGGAGCTTGCTTTTTTCATGCTTTTTCATTCAGAACATTAAATTTTTGGAGGTCAAAGTTTTCAATTTTCAGCAATCTGGGTCTTCTCAGCTCATCATTCTGAACAATTTTTGAAGAATTTTTTCAAGTTGCAGCAACTACTTTTTTCTTGCATGTGAAAGAAATTATCAAAATTTTCAAGTTTTGATCATCTGGGTCCTCTTAAAACATTATTTTGAACAAAACCCAGACCATAGTTTTTTTAAGAAAATTTCAGATTCTAGTGTTTGCTGCTTTTTCAATCAGCCCTCAGTATTTTTCAATTCCAATCAACCGGGTTTATCTTAAATGTGCTTCTGAACAAAACCTAGATGCCAACCTTTTTTTTGTGAAAAATTGAAGAAATTAGGGTTTGCTGCTTTTTCAGTCTACACTCAAAATTTTCAAAAACGGACGATCTGGGTCTTCTTGTAACGAAATTCTGAACAAAACCCATATCTTAGAAAAAATTCAAAAAATTTGTCTGTTTGAAGATGAAAAACCAGCATTCTAAATTTAGAAAGTGTGCAAAAGTTGTCTAAATATAGGCAAGTTTACAGGCAATCTTCAAGGTTTTCAGAATGGAATACACTCCCAATGATTTCAAGACCAAGTTAGTAATATACCACGACTTCATCAAAACAGCTGAGACTGACTTGCATCACATCAAGCCGGTGTTCGACTTACGTGCTTTGGAGAATGTAGGTTACACTGCAATCAAAAACCTAGGGCACTTTGGACTTCTTGTAGCAACATCCATTCCTATTTCAGTGTAGAGTCTGGAATTTGTAATCACTTGCATAAAGCATTACAATCTGGCAACTCGGGAGATTCAGTCAGTAGATGGAAGATTGATTTGCAGCCTGAAGCTAGATGTGATTGAAAAATGCTTCTCAATTCCACCTTGGCCTGAGAGTGACTATCGTTAAGGGAGAATGTGAAAGGATATGGGATATGCATAAAGAGAAATACAACAAGAAGACTGCACAAAAGTGGATGAAAGAAAAACATAAGACTCTGCCAAAGAACATCGGGCGAGGGGAGTTCAAAGATGAAATTGCTATCATGATCACCTTGCTCAACAGGGTCACTAGACAAGAAGATGCTACAAAATTCCAGCCCTGGATGTTCTATGTTATACCTCACATCAAGAAGAAGACTGAGTTCTATGATTGGGCAACCTTAATCAGTGACAACCTCCATCAACAAATAACATAATACTTCCAGATTCATGAGTTTCACATGGTCTCCTATCTAGTCTACCTAGTGGCCTTCCAGGGCCAATTCAAAGGGTTGAACACTGAGGGGTCTCTGAACGTACATCATGTCTACAACTACTACCCTTAGCTGAAATTCATGAAGTCATTGCACCATTACAAGAGGGTGAACGAGGCTTTCCTCATGCACACAGTGCGAGACCTGGATAATGAGTTGCACGTCCGTATTTCATCAATTGCCAGGGCAGCAATAGCAGAGTGGGTGGATTGGTTTATACACTTTCCTACATTCACCTACCTCAGAGTTTATGGCTTCTCCAGTGCTCCAGTTATGTTGCCAAGGCCCATCAAATGAAGTTGTTTTCATGGAATTCCTAAGGCAAGCGCATGATGTCCACACAGTCCTGAGGAATAGAAAGAAACCTGCCTTCAGTTTTCTATTTGGGCTGGGAATTTATACATGCAGATTAGCAGCGGATGCTAAGTCCATGGGTGATGAGTTGGCAACACTTGGTCTCATGCCATACAGCGAGAGACGATCATATGACCCTCATGGTGTCTTCGCTGCCCGACTTGAGAAGAACTATGCTCATTTGCCTGCTCTTGAAGATTTTTGGGCTAACTGCAAAGATGAATTTGAGGTGCGGAGGCGAAGTTATAGCAGGCTCACTCTTCATCAAATGAAAGATTGCTTATCAGAGGATATCAAGGGATTATCAGATGATGATGGAGTTGTACTTCTCCCAATGTACACTCGAAAGTGAATTGAAGATCAGCCTCTTCCATAGGTCAATTGGGCTAACAAAGAGTCCTCAGTTGAAGAAAGGACAAGACAAGTCCTCGAGCACAACGAGGTTTTCCTAGTCCTCAAGAGGAAGAAATCCATTCCAGCAGCAGAGTCGCCAAGGGTACAGTTTACACTTCCCTCTTCTTCCGGAGCACAATCAAAAGGGAAAGGTGTAAGTCAGTCTCAAGGAGGTGTAAAGGGCAACAGGTCAACTAAAAACGTAAAAAGAAGGTTGGACTTCTCAAACATAATCATACAGGAGCAGCCAACAGCTGAAGCAGAAGCTCCTCCAGAAGAGTCTGTGCCTCAAAAAGAAACATAAGATGTGCCTTTGACACATGACCCTACACCATTGCCAAGGTCTTTGCCAATTCATATTGATATAGAGGATGAAGAAGATGAAGAAGTTGTAGTTGAACCTTCCAAGGAAGTTAGTAGAGATACCACATCTTGGTTTGAGAGCTCCTTGGGAAGGAAGAGAAGAAGACCTTCACATTAGTTGAATTTTGATGATCTTGACAACGTCTATCAGGAATCACCTAAGAAAAAAGAAAAGAAGCAAGTTCATTTTGAGAGAAATCCTGATGGTGAGATGATCATGGAGACTGCTACACCTCTTGAAGATAGAAACAGAGATGAAGTGGATGTAGATGACTTCGTGATGGTCAAGGCTAATCTTGGCAAAAGCACCAGACATGCGGATGCTAGTTTGTTCAGAGTTGCATCTGAAAGCCTTCAAGAAAGAGTGCTCAAAGATGGAGAAGACAAGGCAGCCCTCAAGACTGACATACGACAACTCAGGCTTTACATTTCTAACCTTGTTCATGGCACTTCACAGGCTACTCAGTTGCTGCCCCGGGTTCTAGAGACACTAGTTGATCATCATCAGTTGAGACAGCTGATAATATGTGGGAAACAAACTCAAGAATGGATTGAGAGATTTATCATCAGAGGAAAAGAAATCCTTGCACAAATGTTTTAGCTAAGGGATAACGCTCATGACTTATGTCAAGGCTTGCAAGGATTTGAACAATCAATGGTAGAGGTAAAGCCTAGGCATGAAATCATCATTGCAGATTTGGATACAGCTTATGGCTCAACAGTTTCCAGAGAACACAAGAGATAAATTCTTGCATGGAAAGAGCGTCACATCTTCAAGGTGAGAATCTATGAGAGGATAGCTGAAGAGTTTGTTGCGTACAGGCAAAGGGTGGTTGAGGCTTTTCTATTCATAAATGAGTTTATTACAGAGATCCCTGCTCGATGTCATCATGATGATGGTTCCTATGTCAGACTTGATGAAGTGCAAGCTTAGTTTCAAAGTGTTGTCCGTAGCGGTGATGGCGGCATGAGTCAGATTTCCATGATGTCAGCAAGGTTCGAGAAAGCGGCCAATGAGGTCGAAGATTTCCTAAGATCGATTGTAGATGGAGAGGATATCTTAGAAAAGCGAAACTTTGCTATTGATAGTATTGATGCACCTGACAGAGGCACAGTTTCCAACTTTTTAGCGGATGTGATTGAGATTTAAAGCAACTTTCTTCTGGAAGTTTTCTTTCCGCTTTCTTTCTATTCTCGGAACAATTCTTATCTATTCTTTGAAGAAGAGAAAGAAGATAAAATGTAATAGTTGGCATTTCCTATTTTTCCTGCTTTCTTAGGTAGTTAGATGTTATCTTCCTTTAGTTTTAGAAATAAAGCTTGCTTGTTGAGCAAGCCTTAGTTGTAAAAGCAAGGAGATTTTAGCGTTCCCTACTCCTCTGCTTGTCTATAAATAAGAGGAGCCTTGCTCATTTATTTTCAACCGTACTTGTGATAACAAATTGCTGAGCCTCTTTTGCCTGCAAGTTGTTGTTGTGTAGTTGCTGTTCACTTTGTGTAAGAACAAGTTTGCAAGTCTCTTTTAGCTGCAAGTTCTTGTTCAGTGCATGTGTTTAGTGTAATCTTTTGTTCCAGAGATTTGAGAAATAAAGTCTTGTGCCTATTTTTCCCTGATATAATGTCTCAAGTTTCAGTTTATTGTGTTATGCTTATATGATCTTTAATTTCAGCTTGCATTGAAAGTAAGTAGATGTATGTTGGAAGAAGAGTTTATCTAAGTATTTTGTTAGAGAATCAAACTTTGTTCATTTCTATTTCTCTTGCTTTGCGTTTACTCGAGAAAATAGAAACGTCATTAGCGTAGGTTAGTCGTAGTTGAAATTCCTTAAATAGAAAATCTTAGCTACGACGCTTGAGTTTTATAAACCTTGTGCTCTTAGTTGAAACAAAAAGATAGGCAAATTAGATTTAATTTACTTTCTTGAACACCATTAGCAAAGAGGGAGCTTCCCCTCTGAATTTGAAGAGCAGGTTATTGCACATAGCTGTCCGTTTCTAATTCGCATTCCAAAGGTGCGAATTAAAACGCCAACATGGTGCAGCGGTCTCAATTACAATCTCTTTGTCAGCATTCCTTTCTACATGAACTTGCTTCTTGCACTTTTTATCTGGCGTGTCTTGATAGACATGATCAAAATCCGCAAAGTCCAGCTGATAGGATGACTGCCTCCTCTTCCTACCGAGAAGATTCTCAAGCCAAGATGAGTCTCGACTAATCTCGCTGGAAGGATCGGTGCTAGACCTAGGAACTCCTGATGAGTGGGAATGCGTTGAAGCATTGCTATGTGGTGGCGAATCTGGCTCCAAGTCGATGCAAACCGGAGACTGTTGTGGTGTTGGTGACGGAATGGGAGGCTCTACCTCTATTTCTGTTATGTTCTCTGCTGTATTTGTGGCTATCTCCATATGATGTTCTTGCTGGTCCAAATCAGCAACTGGTGCTTTTCCCTTAGTACTTCCTGACATCCTGCTTCCTCTAGGAGGATTACTCCATGTCTTCTGTTTGGGTTTTGATTTTGACGTGGAAGGTAGTGAAGTAACCACCGGTGGCGGCTCTGTATTTGGCATGGCTTCCTTCCTCGTTCTTTTGCTATCCAAGTAAAGTATGCTATTTCTAACAACTTTGCTTGTTCTTTCCTTAACATATGTGCTCTCTTTGGCATACCAATCAACAGCTGGAAGTTGTTGGGTGTCAACTTGATCTCTGAAGAATTGAGGAAGTGTGACATCCACATCATCATTGGATAACCCTTCCACATCCTCTGACATAAAATCATCAATTTGCGAAAGGGTGAACCTGCTGTAGTTGCGCCTTCACACCTCAAACTCGTGCTCATAGTTGGACCAATAGTCTTCCATAGAAGGTTTGTGTGAAGAACGACTGCATAGGTTTGCTGAAAAGTGACCCCAAGGATCGTATGAGCGTATTTCAACGAGATACTTAAGGTTAAGCCTCGTCATGTCATGACTCATTGCCTTGGCGTCAGTTGTTGTCTTGCACCTGTAAATCCCCATCTGTAATGGAAAAGTGGTAGTTGTCTTGCGTTTGTTGCGCAGATAGGAGTGGACCTCGTGCAACTGCCATAGAAACTCCATGAAAACCACCTTATTCGAAGGATAACAGGGTAGCATGGCTGGATGACCTGAGTATCCATACACGCGGATGTAGGTAAAAGTAGGGAACTGGATGAACCAATCTGCCCATTCTACCATCGCCGATTTGGTTTCTACTGAAATGCGCACATGTAACTCTCGATCAAGATTCCTCACGGTGTACATTAAGAATGATTCCTGCACTTGCTTGAAGTGTCGCTCGGATTGTGTGAACTCAAGCTGTGCGTAATACTGATGAACCTTTTGTACACTTAGAATCCCTACAGTATTCAACCCTCTAAACTGGCCTTAGAAGGCTATCAAATACATGAGGTATGAGCACATGTGGAATTCATGAGCAACCAAGAAGCTGGTCGTTTGTTTGTGGAGAATGTTGCTGATCAAAGAAGCCTAGTTGTAATGTTCCTTACAATTGGAAAGTTGAGCCATGATGTAATACATCCAAGGCTGAAACTTGTTGGCATCTGGTTGATCGGTGACACAATTGAGAAGGGTGATCATAATTGGGTATTCATCTCTAAACTCTCCACGACCCACATTCTTTGGCAAGTTACTTCTTTTTTGTTTGATATCTCTTTGCCATTCTTTTCTGACATTTTTCCCTTTCAGCATTGAATTCCTTCTTGCACTTTAGAACGACTCCATAGGTGTGCTGAAAAGTGACCCCAAGGATCGTATGAGCGTATTTCAACGAGATACTTAAGGTTAAGCCTCGTCATGTCATGACTCATCGCCTTGGCGTCAGTTGCTGTTTTGCACCTGTAAATCCCCATCTGCAATCGAAAAGTGGTAGCTATCTTGTGTTTGTTGCGTAGATAGGAGTGGACCTCGTGCAACTGTTGTAGAAAATCCATGAAAACAACCTTATTTGAAGGATAACGGGGTAGCATGGCTGGATGACCTGAGTATCCATACACGCGGATGTAGGTAAAAGTAGGGAACTGGATGAACCAATCTGCCCATTCTACCATCGCCGATTTGGCTTCTGCTGAAATGCGCACATGTAACTCTCGATCAAGATTCCTCACAGTGTACATTAAGAATGATTCCTGCACTTGCTTGAAGTGTCGCTCGGATTGTGTGAACTCAAGCTGTGCGTAATACTGATAAGCCTTTTGTATACTTAGAATCCCCACAGTATTCAACCCTCTAAACTGGCCTTAGAAGGCTATCAGATATACGAGGTATGAGCACATGTGGAATTCGTGAGCAACCAAGAAGCTGGTCATCTGTTTGTGGAGAACATTGCTGATCAAAGAAGCCTAGTCGTAATGTTCCTTACAATTGGCAAGTTGAGCCATGATGTAATACATCCAAGGTTGAAACTTGTTGGCATCTGGTTGATCGGTGACACAATTGAGAAGGGTGATCATAATTGCGTATTCATCTCTAAACTCTCCACGACCCACATTCTTTGGCAAGTTACTTCTTTTTTGTTTGAGCCATCTCTTTGCCATTCTTTTTTGACATTTTTCCCTTTCAGCATTGAATTCCTTCTTGCACTTTAGAACGACTCCATAGGTGTGTTGAAAAGTGACCCCAAGGATCGTATGAGCGTATTTCAACGAGATACTTAAGGTTAAGCCTCGTCATGTCATGACATCGCCTTGGCGTCAGTTACTGTTTTGCACCTATAAATCCCCATCTGTAATCGAAAAGTGGTAGTTGTCTTGCGTTTGTTGCATAGATAGGAGTGGACCTCGTGCAACTGTCGTAGAAAATCCATGAAAACAACCTTATTTGAAGGATAACGAGGTAGCATGGCTGGATGACCTGAGTATCCATACATGCGGATGTAGGTAAAAGTAGGGAACTGGATGAACCAATCTGCCCATTCTACCATTGCCGATTTGGCTTCTGCTGAAATGCGCACATGTAACTGTTGATCAAGATTCCTCACAGTGTACATTAAGAATGATTCCTACACTTGCTTGAAGTGTCGCTCGGATTGTGTGAACTCAAGCTGTGCGTAATACTGATAAACCTTTTGTACACTTAGAATCCCTACAGTATTCAACCCTCTAAATTGGCCTTAGAAGGCTATTAGATATACGAGGTATGAGCACATGTGGAATTCGTGAGCAACCAAGAAGCTGGTCATCTGTTTGTGGAGAACGTTGCTGATCAAAGAAGCCTAGTCGTAATGTTCCTTACAATTGGCAAGTTGAGCCATGATGTAATATATCCAAGGTTGAAACTTGTTGGCATCTAGTTGATCGGTGACACAATTGAGAAGGGTGATCATAATTGCGTATTCATCTCTAAACTCTCCACGACCCACATTCTTTGGCAAGTTACTTCTTTTTTGTTTGAGCCATCTCTCTGCCATTCTTTTTTGACATTTTTCCCTTTCAGCATTGAACGCTTTCTTGCACTTTACCATGGAAATGACCAAATTATTCGGATTCAGAGGAATATCGAAGCACTTCTCGATGTCTTTGGGCTTGAGATTGCATATCACTCACCCATCCACTGACTGAATTTCTCGTGTAGTAGAATTGTAATGCTTTACACAAGCCATTACAAATTCTATACACTATGCTGTGATGGGAAAAGAAGCTGCTTTTGGCAACCCAGATTCTTCAATGTTATGAAGTTTGGTCTATTTCTAAAGCGTTCAAGTTAACTTCCAGATCCACTTGATGCAAATATGTGTCAGTTGTTTTGATGAAATCATGAATTAAGACCGATTTGGTCTTGTAGTTAGTCTAAGTGAACTGCATTTTGAAAAACTAGCTTGTTGATTATAAACACGGATATGCTCTGACAACTTTTTCTAGTGAGCTAAAAATAGCTTTTGATGAGGCTAAAAATAACCTGTCGAGGGACAATTTCTACGAAAAATTCTGAGACGTGGGTTTTATAGAGAAAATAATTCTAAGCAAACCCACAATGTCAGATATTCGAAAAATGATTTTTTGCTTGGCATGCAAAGACTTTTCGGAAAAAAGCAATAGGGAGCAGCGGGGGCTGCGAGGGCAATTTTTCCTGAAAAAATCTAGTGTATGGGTTTTGTTGCCATTTGAGAGTTGATCAAACCCGGTTTCTCTGTTTTCTCAAATGTTGACTTTTCCACTACCATGCAAAGGAATCTTCAAAAAAAAGCAAAGCTTCAAAATGTGAAGCTTTGGGGAAATTTTTCCTGAAAAATTCTAGGACATGGGTTTTGTAGAGAATGTCGTGCACAACAAACCCAGATGATCATAATTGCGAAAAATTGTCGTTTACTTGGACATGCGAGAGAAAACCTAAGATAGGGATAGAAGAAATGTGAGAGAGAGAAGATAGAAGTTATATTCTTCTTCTGTAAAAATGACGCCTATCCTTGAATGAAGTTTGACATGCATGTGTTGAAAGATGAAGTTTGGAAAATTATCCTGCTGAGAAATCTGGGCTTGTAATTGCGAAGAACATTGAAAAATCCTTCCTGTAGTGCCTCCAAATCTTGCTTGGAGGAGGAAAAATGTGTTTGCCTTCAACTTGTGATGAAGAAAATGGACGCCTAAGTGCATATTTAAAGAACTTTCATGAGTTAAGGCGTCACATGCAAGTAAAAACCCTAATTTTGGACGCAACATTCTGATTGGACCTCATTCAGTTCATAAAAATGGAGATAAAACCCTAAAATAGGTGCCACTCAACATGCAAAGAGGAAATACGCCACATGCAAAAAATACTGGAGCATTTTGCAGTTCAATTTGGAGGTGAAACTAAAGTTTTATTATTATTTTAATTCAGTTCAAAAATCCCTCCATTATAGGGCGACCAAAGCATTTCAATTTCAAAAGTCAAAATTTGACTTTAGGCCCCATTATTCTTAGACTTAGAAACTTTCTTGAAATTTTCAACTTTTAGCCTTTGGAAATATCACCGAAGCCTCTGTTTGACCCTGAATTCTGGGTGCCTGGTTGATCCTGAAGCTGGGCTGACACATTTATCTGGTGCCTTGAATTCTAGGGCGCCTTTTTTCCAAAAGGGTGCATGTTTCACTAGACAGCCATTTTTGAATTTTGACCCTCTGTGCTTCAATTTGCAACTACCGGTGATTGACGATTCCCGTCGACTAGATGCTGAATCCATCGCGAAGCTGAAAGAATTCCGCAAAGGATGACTGTATATATAAGTTCCGAAAGTTGATTTGAGAACCTCAAATGCAAAAGTGCCCCTAGCCTACAAGGGCGCCTTTGACCTTCTGAGACTGATTTTGCACTTTGCAACTTTCAACGAAATGCTCCACTTTTACTCTCGCTGCAGGGAGCTGGATTGCTTCGATGTTTGCGCTGATGATCTCATCATAGAGATGGAACAACTTTGACGAGATGATCCCGGAAGTGACAAAGCCAGAAGACTGCATCTGAGGCCCCAGAAAGTTGGGCATCTTTCTCAAGAAAGTTGCATTTTTCCAACACTTAGTCAAATTTCTACTTGCTTTCGTCTTCAGTGTTTTACGCTGATCTCTCGTCCATGGGTGTTTGATTGGTCCTGAGAACTGATGGCTGGATTCATTGCGTAGCTAGAAGGATTATGAGCAGATCTCTTGAAGAAGATAGTTGCCAAAAACCTCATCTGATAGACCAAAAAGCTAGGAACCCCTGGCCTGTAGAGGTACATTTGACATTTTAACTTTAATTTTATCCTTCGTTTTACACATTCGTTGGATCAACAGCTACGGTTGTTCAGTATGTCTTATGGATTGGTGAACGGATCCATTGCGAAGCTGGATTGAATCTGGAGAGATCACTCGCAGATGGTCACTGACAGGGTTTATTCTTGGACGCCCCTGGGCTACAGGGGTGCAATTTCTATAATTGATTGCCATCTTTGATGTTCGTTACCTCCCCTGTCTTCCGCCTCTGTTGTCGTTTGTTGGTGTTTCAGAAATCTAATGGATTCACTTGATGATTTGCTGGAAAGCTGACAAAAATCCGAAGAAGATGAATGGCTTTACAAGCATCAATAATTGTATTTGGGCCTTCAAATTCAAGGGCACCCTGACAGCTCTAGACTTGATGACTTTTCGATGATTTCACCATTTCGCGTTTCGCAAACACCGTGTGTTGCTTGCTGAGTTGACTGCGTTGAAGCATCACTGTTTCTAACGTGAGTACGTGACTGTATTTCACCATTTTTACGTGTACAGACATTGCAAAGTTGACTTGCACGTTGATTGCACAAGCATCCCCACATAGCAAGACAAAGTGTTTCCAGACTTAGAATATTTTTTCCATTTTTCATCTTTTGAAAATCCCCTCCATCGCGAAGCATCTTTCACCACAAAATCTTCTATGATGAGTTTGAGGCTTAAATTTTGACACTTAGTACTAGTCAACTGCCATTGACAAACTCAGAGGTCCTAACTTTTCTCCTGAAAAAATGAAAACAACCCACCAGACTTAAATTGACTTTTTCTTGATTTTTACTTCACCAATGTGATCGTGATGTGAAATAAGCCAATCAAAATTAATTTCAGCCAATTTTGGAAAGATCCTATTTTTTAAGGTTTTTCCTAAAAACAGGGGCTCAGAACTGCGGATGAGCCCCCGCCGGCTCACCAAAAACCCCCAAATTCTTAAGTCTTTAATTGTTTTTTTAGTTTTTTAAAGAAATCTTAATAGACAGAAGAGAAGGGGCGCAGCATATTTTTGCTCATAAAAGACAAATTTAAACTTATTCCTTCAAATTGAAAGTACAGAATGTATTATCTAACACCAACAGATAGATTAAGAACGATAAACATACCAATCAGGCTCCAGATTATTTAAATAAGAAACTGGCCAGGTCTACAGCTGGAAATGGTGAAAACAGGCATAAATGCACGCCAAAACTCCAGACAAGGTTTCTCCAGCTCAGAAACTGGTCACAAAGCTCTGAATACACTAGCCGCCAAAGATAGATGCTAAAGCCCTCTCAAAAAGAAGGCGTTTCTCCCTTTCAATTCACACGCCTTTCTCAAGGCACACAAACCAAAGCAGCCGTACGGCCATGAACAAGAAGGAAATGAATCTCTGGAAGAAGAATCCCTGAAGCAAGAAGTACGCCACCAAGAACCCCTCAGTTATTATCAAGCACAAATAACTGCATAAATAAAGCTCTGTCTGCAAACTGTAGAACTTCTGTGTGAAGCCCTCAACCGTACGGATTCAGCTGATCTCTCACAGCCTCAAACGTACTCAACACTGAAGAGTTTTCCGTTCTCCAATGGACACAATGATCAAACCCTGCTCTCAGGAGAATGCTCAGAGAAAAGATGCACAAGGCAATTCGAAATAATCAAAAGGTGAGTTTCTATTGCCAAAAATGCCTCTTTATGCAAAGCACGCATTTCCATAAAGATACGCCCATTTTAGGTTTTCAAAATATTATAATATTTTAATATATCCCTTTCCAATAGTTGGGCGCACTTTTATAATATTTAAAGTCATTAAAATATTATAATCCTCCTTTTTCATTTAAGTGATATAAAAATATAAATAAAGTCAATGTGACTTTATTAAAAGGGCGTTTTAAGTTAATAAATTAACTTAATCACTTAAAATCCCGTAAAATGCTCAAATCTCAGGATAATCTCGTGCCGTCAGAAGCGATGAACTCCTGGAATGCCAACGCTCACTGTGATCTAAACACTGTCCACTGAAAACACGAACAAACAAACTCTCCAAAATGCACCACTGACCCTCTATCCAAACTGGCTAGCCCACAAGGGTCCAATAAAGGGCTAACGCTCTGTTCCCGAGAACTGTCTAGCGAGGGGACATCACAGTCCGCCCTCCCCGAATTTGCTTGTCCACAAGCAAACTCAAAGCTGGATGCTGAAGAACACTGTCACTCTCCCACGTCGCATCCTCTGCTGGTAGATCCCTCCACTTAACCAAGTATTCCCTGATGACCCGCCTCCGAAGATGACGCTCTCTGGAATCCAGAATGGCCTCAGGAATCAAAACTAATTTGCCCTCATCATCCAGGGGTGGCAAATCAATAGAAGGAATTACGTGTTGTCCCAACGCCTTTTTGAGGCGCGACACATGGAACACGTTGTGAACTCTACTGTCCACCGGAAGATCCAGCTCATAAGCCACTTGACCCACACGTCTGACAACTCTGAAAGGTCCATAGTATCGCGGCTTAAGTTTCTCGGAGCCCTTCTTGCGAAGGGTAGACTGCCTATACGGCTGAAGCATCAGGTACACCAAATCATCGATCTCGAAAGACCGCTCTACTCGTCTCTGATCAGCATATTGTTTTTGCTGATTTTGGGCTTTCTGTATATTTTCCCTAAGTGCTCTCATAATATCCTGGTTCTCCTGTAACAAATCACCAGCACTGGGAACTCTACTGTCACTCAGCAATAAATCAAGAAAGCTCGGAGCGTCATATCCATATAACGCTCGATATGGTGTCATCTGGATGCTCATGTGATGGGTGGTGTTGTAACAGTACTCACATAAATATAACCACCTCACCCATGCCTTCTGCTGCCCTGAACTATAGTTACGCAAGTACCCTTCCACCCATTTGTTGACGATCTCTGTCTGCCCATCTGTCTGGGGGTGGTAGCTGGTACTAGGGGTGAGCTCTGTCCCACAAAGCTTGAATAACTCCTGCCAGAAGTTACTCATAAATCTGCTGTCCCTGTCGCTAACTATACTGCGAGGTAAACCGTGCAGCCTGAATACCTCTCGGAAGAACAAATCAGCAATCTGAGTAGCCGTGTGTGTAGTAGTGATTGCGAAAAAGTGTGCATATTTCATCAATCGATCTACCACCACGAAAATACTGTCCTTCCCTTGAGCTTTTGGCAAGCCCGTGATGAAATCCATGGATAAACAATCCCACTTCCTCTCAGGAATAGGAAGCGGCTGTAGAAGACCTGCAGGGTATGTGTGCTCTTGCTTGTTCTGCTGACAAACAAGACATTCCCTGACATACTGGAGAACATAGGACTTGAGACCCTTCCAAGAGAATCTCTCCCGTACCTGCGATAGGTCTTATAGTACCCGGGATGTCCCGCCATGGGTGAATCATGCAATGACCTCAAAACCCTGTCCCTCATCTCAGAACCTGGGACCAATAAAATCCTCCCTTTGTAGATGATAAGGTCATCTACAAGTGAATACCTGTCATCCAACACTGATCCATCTACTATGCTAGAGGCCCATGGGTCCTTAGCATACTCTGCTACTATCAGGTGTCTCCAGTCTTCTGAAACCAATGTAATAGAACCCAAGTGAGGACGGCGAGATAAAGCATCAGCAACCACATTCTCAGTGCCCTTGACATAAGAGATGTCAAAATCGTAAGACTGAAGCTTGCTGACCCATTTTTGTTGTCTCTCATTAAGATCTCGCTGTCCAAGAAAATGCTTCAGACTATTATGATCAGTTTTCACAGTGAACTTACTACCAATCAAGTACTGCCTGAATTTGGCCATCGCATGCATGATAGCCAACATTTCCTTATCATAGATACTAAAACTCCGTTCAGGCCCTCTTAGCTTTCTGCTCTCAAAAGCTATGGGGTGTCGATCCTGCATAATAACTGCACCAATACCCTCACCACTGGCATCGCAATGTAACTCAAAGGGTTTAGTGAAGTCCGGTAAAGCCAAAACAGGACACGAAGTCATGAGAAGTTTGAACTTCTCAAAGCACGCTTGTGCTAATGGTGTCCACTCAAAAGCACCTTTCTTAGTCAAATCAGTTAGTGGCGCAGCATGCCACGAGAACCCACTAACAAACCGACGATAGAAAGCACACAATCCTACAAATCCCCTGAGCTGTGTCAAAGTCTCAGGTGTAGGCCAATCAATGATGGCTCGAACCTTCTCTGGGTCCATGTTGACTCCTGCACCGCTGATGATGTGTCCCAGATATAAAAGCTCTGCCATGCCCAAAGCACACTTGGACTCCTTGGCATACAAGGACTCCCTGTCAAGTATACTCAGAACCTCATCCAAGTGAACCATATGTTCCTCCCATGATTTACTATATACCAGGATGTCGTCGAAGAACACTAAAACAAATTTCCTCAAGTGAGGATGGAAAACCCTGTTCATTGTCGACTGAAACGTGGCTGGAGCATTGGTTAACCCAAATGGCATAACCAAAAAATCAAAGTGTCCACAGTGACATCTGAACGCCGTTTTCTCTATGTCCTCTTCTCGGACTCTGATCTGGTGATAACCTGTTCTCAAATCAATCTTTGAGAAGTAGCAAGCTCCATGAAGCTCGTCTATCAACTCATCTATCCGAGGAATAGGATACCTGTTCTTAATGGTTTTCCTGTTGAGCATTCTGTAATCGATACACATTCTAAGTGTACCATCCTTTTCTTCACCAAAACAACTGATGAAGCAAAGGGTGACTTACTCGGCCTGATGTGCCCCATAGCTAACAGCTCCTGAATAGTCTTCTCAATCTCATCTTTCAGACGCTTGGGGTGCCGGTAAGGAGTAATCATAATTGGTTTCGTGCCCTCCTCCAGCTCTATAATATGCTCAATACCTCTATCAGGAGGCCTGCCTGGTGGAATAGCACTGAATACCTTCGCATGTTTGATTCGAAGTTCCTGCACATCTGGATGGTATGGAGAAGCTTGCTGATCCAACTGTGAAGGCATTAGCTTGCATTCAGCAGCCCACTCTACCATATCATTACGAATCAAACGCTCCATTCTCCGAAGTGAAATCTCCCTAAGGTTGCTGTCCCTGATGGCTTTGAGAATATGATTTGTGCCATCAATGGTGAACTTCATCTCCATGTCACGCAAATTAAGCGTGAACTCTCCTATTGCATGAAGCCACTTCATGCCAAGAACTACATCAGTTCCACCCATGTTTACCACATAAAAATCTGCCTTGAACTCGAAGTTATTAAGTTTCAAAGGCAAGTCAGGTATCATCCTCTCACAATCGAGAGTGTTCCCATCTGCAACCCTCACACGTATACCTTCAAACTGCTGAGTTTGAATACCCCGTTTCTCTACCAACCGTGAATCGATGAAATTATGGGTTGCACCTGTATCAAGGAGAGATATGACCCTTTGACCAGCTAGGATCCCACGAAGTCTGAAAGAACCCTCTTTCTGCATGCTGGACATATGAGCCTCCTTAAGTTCTGTTTCCTCTGCAATTTCTGCTTCATTTTCTGATTCTTCTCCATCTGTATCATAGATTGGAGCTCGCTGATCAGAAAAATCAGTCAATGGTTCTTCCTCATAAAACCACTCCATATGCTTGTTTTGCCCTTTTGGTTTGAGGGGGCAATCGTGATTAAAATCATACGGACCTTTGCAATAAAAACAGAGTTTTCTCCTTCTCAAATCATTCATGGTTTCTCGATCTAAAGGGGCTGCAAATTTCTTTTTCTGATCTGTATTATCAGCCTTCTTTGGATCTGATTTATTTTCCGTGTATGATGTTGTAGGCTTCGAGCTCGAGCTAAAAGGCTTACGAGGTGTAGATAGCTCCATGCTGCGAGCTTTCCTCATTGCCTCCTGTAAGGTAGGTGGATCAAATGCTTTTATCCAACCTTTCATGGGCTCGAAAAGACCTTCAATAAATAATATGACCAGCCTTCTCTCTGAGATCCCTGTCACCATAACAGATAGTCTTTGGAATTCACCAATGTACGATTCCAAGCTACCTAACTGTTTCAGCTGTGCTAAATCTCTGAAGAAAAGCTCAGGATCCCTTCTGTCAAATCTCTCTACCAGTCTATCAGTAAACTCCTGGTAAGAGGTAATCCTGTCATGATGAAGGGTAGTCATACCATGAATCCACCAGTCATGTGCTACGCCATCTAGATGAAGTGCTGCAAAGCGAATGGCATCCACCTCAGGCATGGGGCGTAGTGTCAGGAAAGTATCCAGTTTACTAACCCAGGCACGTGCTGTAACTCTGCCACTGCCATCAAAATGTACTAAAGTTAGTTTGCTGGTTGCCTGTTTAAGATCACTCTGTTTGTGTCTAGGACGCCTGTCATTCCTGTTCCTGGTGTGCTCTCTCTTCTGGCTCATAAACCTGTCAAAGTTAAGGTGCTCCTTAACCCTTGGTGGCAAATTATCCCACTCATCATGCATCGCCATAATATTATCTGCAAAATTTATTTCACCACCCTGTTCAGCTTCTTCCACTTCCTCAGCATCATCTCTGGTGAACGTGGGAAAAGTAGCTCTCTCATAGGTGCGTACTGGATCTATAATCCTCTGTGGCTGTCTATGGATACTGCCATCTCTATCTGAATCCAAACTACGAGCTCTGTTTAATGACAAATTCTGAACATTCGTGCTGAGTTGTTGAAGAATAGTTGCAACCTGCTCTTGCCCTGCAACCATGCCTCTAAGCACGTCTTTGGCTTCTCTGTCCTCATCCTCCCAGTTATTTCTGTGAGAACTTTCTCCAGCCCTGTTCGCCATATTGTCCCAATCTAATTCCTCCTCCTGATCTGCAAACGGAAATGGTGGAAATGGATTCTGGTCGCCTCTTTGATTTCTAGGGCCACCTCTGAAATAGGACTTACCAAAACCCTCTCTGTTTGACTTCATAAATTCTCAAACCCCACAAGCTGGCAGGATGTGAGCTCTGATACCACTGTGATGAGCCCTGCTGGCTCTCCGCTCAAAACCCCCAAATTCTTAAGTCTTTAATTGTTTTTTTAGTTTTTTAAAGAAATCTTAATAGACAGAAGAGAAGGGGCGCAACATATTTTTGCTCATAAAAGACAAATTTAAACTTATTCCTTCAAATTGAAAGTACAGAATGTATTATCTAACACCAACAGATAGATTAAGAACGATAAACATACCAATCAGGCTCCAGATTATTTAAATAAGAAACTGGCCAGGTCTACAGCTGGAAATGGTGAAAACAGGCATAAATGCACGCCAAAACTCCAGACAAGGTTTCTCCAGCTCAGAAATTGGTCACAAAGCTCTGAATACACTAGCCGCCAAAGATAGATGCTAAAGCCCTCTCAAAAAGAAGGCGTTTCTCCCTTTCAATTCACACGCCTTTCTCAAGGCACACAAACCAAAGCAGCCGTACGGCCATGAACAAGAAGGAAATGAATCTCTGGAAGAAGAATCCCTGAAGCAAGAAGTACGCCACCAAGAACCCCTCAGTTATTATCAAGCACAAATAACTGCATAAATAAAGCTCTGTCTGCAAACTGTAGAACTTCTGTGTGAAGCCCTCAACCGTACGGATTCAGCTGATCTCTCACAGCCTCAAACGTACTCAACACTGAAGAGTTTTCCGTTCTCCAATGGACACAATGATCAAACCCTGCTCTCAGGAGAATGCTCAGAGAAAAGATGCACAAGGCAATTCGAAATAATCAAAAGGTGAGTTTCTATTGCCAAAAATGCCTCTTTATGCAAAGCACGCATTTCCATAAAGATACGCCCATTTTAGGTTTTCAAAATATTATAATATTTTAATATATCCCTTTCCAATAGTTGGGCGCACTTTTATAATATTTAAAGTCATTAAAATATTATAATCCTCCTTTTTCATTTAAGTGATATAAAAATATAAATAAAGTCAATGTGACTTTATTAAAAGGGCGTTTTAAGTTAATAAATTAACTTAATCACTTAAAATCCCGTAAAATGCTCAAATCTCAAGATAATCTCGTGCCGTCAGAAGCGATGAACTCCTGGAATGCCAACGCTCACTGTGATCTAAACACTGTCCACTGAAAACACGAACAAACAAACTCTCCAAAATGCACCACTGACCCTCTATCCAAACTGGCTAGCCCACAAGGGTCCAATAAAGGGCTAACGCTCTGTTCGAGAACTGTCTAGCGAGGGGACATCCAGAAACCTGATTTTCAAATTTTTAAAATTTTGCCAGTATCTTCTAGACATTAAACCCACAAAAAGCCCATGCTTTGTTTGACCTAAAACTGACTTTTGACGACAATTTTACAGGATTTAGACCATTTTAATCAAAATGCCTTGTTGAAGCAAAAAATTTATTTGGGTACAACACCAACCAATAGAGAAAGTAAACTACTTGGCGGCAAAGCCAGCCACTTCCACTTTTCAGCGGGCTAAGTACTTGGCGGCATAGCTAGCCACTTCCACTTCTTAACGGGCAACAAGAAAGTAAAGAAAACTCAATCTTTTATTCAGTGGGAGTGTAGTACAAATAACTGAATGTAAAATAGTTGATTGGTACTATCATATTAGCATTACAATGTTCATCAAGTACATGATAAAATTGTTGGCAGATGGTCAGCGCCTCCCTCAGGATTCATGACAAGGGACTAACCCGCCTCTTGAGTGATCCATGTCTCTACCATTTGTATTGGGCATTGATAGATCGATCTTTTGATGCAACAACAAACTGGGGCCAACAATTGGTATCAGAGCGTTGGGTCACGTGTTCGAATCCCCTTGGGTAACATTGAGGGGGAGATTGTTGGCAGATGGTTAGCTCTCCCCTTGGGATTCATGACAAGGGACTAACTGCCTCTCGTGTGATCCATGTCTCTACCATTTGTATCGGGCGTTGATAGATTGATCATTTGATGCAGGCAAATTGGGGCCAACAAAAATGATAAGTACTAGTACTACTCAAAATGAAAACCTATTACAATATAGTTCATTCCCTGCAACATATAATCATTTAGGCATCATAAGAAAAACAAGTACCAGTGATAAATCAGGTCTGATATGAAATAACAGCAGTCTGATTTTCTGGACAGCGAACCTGATACACCAATCAACACCCCTTCAAATGCTCAGATCTCTCCAACTGCTCATCTGAATGACCCCAAATTTGTTGCAAAGTGGAAAGCAGGTCCAGGTGTCCAACTCCAAGCAACCACACACCTGAAAACCGATAGTGGAACTTGTGCACGAATACCAATGCACCACCAGAAATGGTATGACCTCCCTAGGTAGGTCAACCTCTCAAAAATCTCAATCACTGCTAAAAATCCTCAAAACTTAGGGAAGGTGGTGCCCAAGTGCTAGGAACCCACAGAGTCAGTACCCATAAAAATATCTTGTCTCCTCAGATCAGTATGAGCAAAAATGTGCTTCAGCCAAACACAAACCAACAACATGAAATCTGATAAAAACACTCCAAAAGACCTCCAAGAAGCAAACTAACACCAACACACCCAAAGATATAGCAAGAAAGCATAGGAACATTCCATAACCAAAAACAAATTGAAAATATTTCACCAATATCTCCAATGGTGACTCCTGCAGTAAAGCCACTCCAAAGTCCAGCTAGGGAGTATCTCTCAACTTCGAAACTAGAGCAACTTTGAAGGTTTTTGTCTCCAAAGCCCTTGAGGGGATTCAATCCTCACTATGACAACATTTTGTTATCATAATTCAACATGTCCAAATGAGAGGTAGAGGCTTATATATAAGCCCAAGAACCTAGTAATTTGAAATCTCCTTTCTCTCCAAAAGGGACACGCACATGAGTACTATAAAATATTAATAAAAGTCTTGACTTTTCCAACATAGGTGTCCATCTATACTTGGCATCAATAAACCTTTTTAAAATGCAATTATCTTCAATATTGGCGTTCCAAATATGAGGCCCACATTTTAAAACAACTTAAGTTATATTACCTAGGCGTGGGGGGCCAAAAAGCAACAATAAAATATAAGACAACTTAAGTTAGTAAACTTCCCTTTTTGAGCTCCTAGAATGTTGGAAAAGTCATTGCCTAAACTGCATTGCCACACTGCCAAAAATAGTAACTATGTGCTGAACTGTTGCCAAACCACACTGCCAAAAATAACACTTACTAAAAATAGAATACTACTAAAAATAGTAAGTGATTGCAAACATCATTTGAGCACATTTTGGGTAGCCATCGTAATTTACTAAAATAGTAAGTCTAGAAATAGTCACTGATGAAAATGCATGTGATAGCCCACCAAAGCTCTGTGAAAACCTAGAAAGACCGTGAAACCCTTTTGGCAGTTTCTTGCAACAAGCCCATGAAAAGCCGACAAGAAACCTCCAAGAATTTAGGAAACCCCAAAAATGCCCCTGAGTAGCCAATGAGACTGCAAAAATGGGCTATCGGCCACTGAAGAGCATAGGGTTAAAAAGGGGACATTACAATTAGCTAAAATTCAAATGATTGTAATATTCATCCTACTAATACCCTCCTAAAAGTCTAGCATTTTTCAATATATCATTTATACTATAGCTTATTGAAGAAATTGACTATGATCTTTCTTTATAATAAGGTAAAATAATATAAAGTTTGGCATCTATGATCATCCTAAAAAACCTAGATAGTTACTTTAAATGTATTCACCATGAAGTAAATGTATAAGGTTGAGCCATTTCTTGGTTTTCAATGAAGTTTCCATTTGTATTTTCTTGATAATTGACAACCATTTTACAATGATAACAACCTATGAAATAACAAGCTTACCATGAAGGGATCTATATATTCATGTCTGATGGAAAGAATTTGAACGATAATCACCAACCTTGAATCACACTTGAGACCAACTATGCAAAATGTGGAAGTGTAAACAAAGTGCATGAATTGTTTGACATATTAACTCAAAGAAATGTGGTCTCGAGCAAGAAAAATGTGGAAACTTCACATGTGTGACCTAATTTCTTGACCTTATCATGCAAAACTTCCTTCCAACTCTCAAGCCACTCACCTTTTCAGACACCCTTTTAAGCCTTCAAAAACATATCACAAAAACGCACTAGGTCACTTTGGACCAACACCATCAAAACAGGGCTACTACACTGTCCTAATTGGCCAATTAGGCCACATCTACAAAGCAACTACCCTTTAATCTTCCCTCCAAACACAAAACACCATTGGGCAGTCATAACCAGGTTACATAAGCACCAAATCAACAATTATCCTCCAAAGAAACGCTCAGCAACACCTCAAAACATAAAACCCTCACTTTTAGCAAGTTTCAAGGGGGTTTATTGTAATTCCCACTTCCCAACGCGTTTGTACTTTACCAATGCATCAAACATGCTACAAATAGCCCGCACAGGCTTAATCAATCATCAAAATATGCTGCCCCAAGAGTTTTCACTTATTACCACCCGCTAACCACCAAATTTCGTTCAAAACCCTCACATTTGACAACTAGGGCATCATGGCCAACCACACAAATGATCGTCCCTGCTCTCAATAACCATCCAAACACCTAAGCCTACCTTATTGGGCCCATTCCACTCAGTTACAGGAGGTACAGTTGGTGGAATGGGCCATAATCACATTTGAAAGTCTTCAAACCCTTAAATCTGGTTGTACAGACCTGTTGACAGAAAATCACCCACCAAACACTTAAAACTCAATGGATTTCAGTGCCACAAGAACCAAATTGATGTTAGTTTGTATGCCTATTAGTTTCAATGCAACTTGGATCAAAAGGACACTGTACGGACTGTACAAAATCTCTGCAATAGCACTGTGAATGAGAATAATACAATTTTTTTTAAAAAAAAGGAGCTTTATTGATCAATTCTTTCACAAAACCTCCAACAACCTTCATCCATCAAATCTCCCAACATATTTAAACCTTAACCAACCTATTACAACGGTTCAAATTGCTCTTTGAATGCCCATGACCGTTGGGCTTCTTCAACTTTACATTTTTTCGCAATTTTTAAACATGACAACATTTTGACAAGTTTTGCAATATTTGCATCTTTTGACCAATATGACTCCAACAAGCCTAATACATTAAGAAATGGGCTAATATGACCTTATTAAACACAAAATACTCAAAACAACCTAAATTCTACCAAAAATCAAAATTTGTTCAACCTTGCAAGAGATGCATTTGGTGCCCCTGCACCAGGTTGGAAGCTCTTGTTTCAGACCATTGGTAAGAAAAAGGCAATCGACTTTAGAAAGTAAGAAAACCATTTTCAAGAATAGCTACTTGAGGCTGAAGCTAAAATCCAAGAGGATCCGCACAACGAGTCCCTGTATGATAAACTCAATGGAGTCAAAAGCTCCTTGAGAGGCTTTCAGACTAATAGAATTCAAGGCCTTAAAGTCAGAGCCAAACTAAATTGGCTTAACTATGGTGATAAGGGTTCAAAGTTCTTCTTCAGGTACATTAGAGAATAAAGCAAGAAGGAACAAATTGACCAAATCTGCCACAATGGATCTGTTGTATCCAACAAAGATGAAATCATGGAACAATTCCTCCTCTTCTATTGAAGGCAACAGGGGAGAGTGCTTTAATGCCCGAGAGACAGTCAAAAAGATAATTCCTGCTAAGATCTTAGAAGAAGACGCTGTTGACCTTGCAAAGCCTATATCCATAGAGGAAATTAAGAAGGCTATTAACAGCATGAGAAATGACTAATCTCTTGGATCGGATGGTCTCTTTGTTGAGTTCTACAAGGAGTTTATTGACTGGATTAGTGATGATCTACATCTGGTTTACACGGAAGCCATAAAAAGGGGTTCACTTGGTAAGAACATAAATAAGGGGATTATCAAACTCCTTCCCAAAGAGGGTGATAAAACAATGATAAAGAACTGGAAACCAATCACTCTCTTGAATGTCTCCTATAAGATCTTGGCCAAATTAATGGCCAATAGGCTTGCTAGTATTTTTCCCAAATTCATTAACACTATGCAAATGGGGTTCATCAAAGGTAGATACATCTTGGAGAATTTGATTACTAGCTGGGAGGCAATGGAATGGGCCAGCCACACTCACCAGAACCCAACCATGTTGCTGTTAGACTTTGAAAAAGCCTACGATAGAGTGGAATGGTCATTTCTCAAAATGACTCTAGAAGCCTTTGATTTTCCACAGATCTTCTGTAGTATGGTTGACACACTTTTGAAGGATGCTTCTGCCCAAATTGATATAAATGGCTCACAGACTAAAACACTCTCCCTTGAAAGATCCATCAGGAAAGGGTGTCCCTTGGCCCCTTCCCTCTTTGTCATTGCTTCTGATGCTTTGCATTACATCCTAAGAGATGTTTCCTTCTTGCCCAGGGTCAAGGGCCTAACCTTACCCGATCAAAATGAACTCCTCAATATCCAATTTGCTGATGATACTGCCCTATTTGTTGAACTGGAGGAAGAAAACTTGGACAACTTATTGGTCAAGCTCAACTTATTCTGTTTGGCCTTAGGTGCAAAAATTTCTAATTTGAAATCTACAATGCTCGGCTGGTCTGAGGCCCCTCCTAATTGGCTAACGAAGCTTGATTTTCAATGGGGTGGACCCCATAAGCAAGTAAGGTACCTCGGCATTCCATTCTCAGTCTGCCCCAACCTCAAGGAAATGTGGCTCTGGGTCAAAGGCAAATAGATAAGAAACTTGACAGCTGGAATAGACATTACCTCTCCCTAGTTGGAAGGCTTCAAGCGTGCCAAAAAATCATGTCCTCCTACACTGTCTACTTTGCTTATGTCTGGTTCTTTAGTAGTTATCAAGTGATGGAGGTGCAAAAAAAAATCAGGCATTTCCTTTGGTCTGATGGGAAAGGGAAATGGAAACTACACTTTGTTAAGTGGGACTGGTGCTGCTTGGATAAGGTGCATGGAGGTCTAAGACTGAAAGACCTAAAGAAGCATGGTGCAACACTTGCTGCAAAATGGATACTGAATGCTCTAAATGGCAATGAGCCTTGGAAAGTGCTGATAAGGAACAACATTGAGCAAGCTCTGCCCAAGTTGGCAAAATCCTGGAAAGCTCTACCCTTCAGTGATCTCCTTATTACCAAACACCAAATTGTGCCTGCAGGGTTAGTTGTCTTCAAAAGCATATGGAAAGCATGGGAACTCATTAAATCTAATGTTTGGTGCCCTTTTTTTCGTTGAACTTAACTCTAACTTCTTTCACCCCAACAGGTCCTTCTGGTGGAACCTTGACCACAACGGGAAATCACTAACCCTCCTTCAGGGGTGCTTTGCCAAAAAGTGGGCCAAGGTCGGCATTAAGACTTTCAACAACATTCTAAGGGATGGGATTTTGATGGATTGGACCCAACTTAAAGAGGACTTCAACTTGCCCCATTCCAACTTCAGAACCAACTCGGTGCTCAAAGAGGCCTATAAAGAGCTTCCCCTTAATCCAATGAGCAAAGGCATTGGCTGTAGCCAAATTGAGTTCAATTGGCAGGGTAATACCCCCCTGCATGATGTCAAAACCAAAAGTATTTATAAAGAGCTTATTAATTCTAAGCCCCCCATGGATTACCTAAATCATATCTGGCATGTCAATAAAGAAGATAAGTTTTGGCTCAAAATATTTACCTCTCTTTGGCATGATAATGTGGATGCCAAAAAATCACGCTTTAGATGGTTATTACTGCTACAAAAGATCCCATTTAAATTGAACCATGGTGATATTGACATCTACAATATTTGCAGAGTGCCTGAAACTGTTTTTCATATCTTTTTTTATTGTCTTTTTGCAAATGAAGTTTGGAATATGGTTTTTAACAGTCACTTCTTTGATATAAATGGTAAAGTCAACTGGATGCTAATCTTATTTGGGAATGAACTTAAGCTTAACAAAGAGTTGCATTTATTTTGGTATATCTTATCTACTGAAATTTTATGGTTCATTTGGAGGGCAAGAATCGATGACAGGTTTAGTGGAGATCGGAGAATACTCACTGAGTCTTCCAAAAGACTCACACTCTTTAACATTGCGTTGCAGGTAACCGCCACAATGGTGATCTCAGAGAAGAAGTTCATGAACCTCGTCAAGGATGGTATGGTGCTACTTAACCAGAATGGATAGCCCAGTTTAGCTGTGTTTATGAAGGCCCTAGATGCATTCCAAAAGGAGCTCAATGAGAAAGAACACAAGGCCCAACAAGAGCTCGGAAACCCCAAAGTTTGGTGATGAAAGTAGAAACTTCCAATCTGATTTCTAAGCTGCTGCTTCCGAAGATTATTGTACAGAAAATGGGCATGGCTAACGTTTATATAATGTATTTTTCTGTATAAGCTGTTTTTGGTGACTGTGCCTATTCTTTCCCATAGTCTGGGGGCTGTTTTGAGTCTTTTTGCTCTAAAAATCTGAACTGTTTCTGGGTACAGCAGTACCCCACACCTATACAAATTGTATCTGAAAGTTTAAACTATTATTAATACAAAATATTGTTATAGTTTTGATGATTTTGTTGATTTTCAAGTTGCTGGTTCATGTTTGGCTGAAGAGGATTTTCGATCATAGCTCTTGGTGTGCTTTTTTGTGCATTCTAGGTACTTGCTCATTCAGTTCCTATGCTCAGGGCGTCCCATCTTGCACATTATCAGATTTTATTGTGAAGCTTTTATTTTCCTAGGAAGGTCGCCCCTCCTCATTGGGCCGTACCTCTTCCTGTTGCCTTGCATTGGGTTTTGTGCCCTTCTTTGGTGGCTGCTTTGACATTGTCTATTCCTTGTTTGCTGGTTGCCATGCCATTAGGGAGTTGTTTCTGCAGTTTGGAGTGTATTGAGTGAGTTTGGTGAGAGAAATAAGCATTTTAGTGACTGGTGCTTGCTGGTTTTACATATCGGACTTGTTAGGAGTTGGAGTTAAGGTTTTTTTTCATATCAGGAGAGTCTATGAAATTTGGAGAACTGATAATAACATTTGCAGCTTCTTGGGCAGCTTAACTATTGGCTTCTTGCAGGATTTATTCTAATTGTAAAGCTATTTCAGTAGTATTGATCAACTTTTATTTACATTTTGCAAATTTCTATTGTATCCCCACTTTAGTGGAAGAAGGCTGTCCTCGCCACCTTATTTATTTTCTTGCATATTCTATCATTCCCACCATTGGTGGAAGAGACAGGCCTCGCCGTCTTTACTTTCTGTATTGCCCGCTGATCAAGCGGAAGGGGTCGGCAAGCCGCCCATTACTTTACTTTCCATGTACTTGCGTTCTTCATCATGCTGATCGGCTGAGCCGTCAAATCACTCCTGCTGAATAAGTGGTCGAGTTGCATTGTAATTTTCTAGCATTTCAGTTTACAAGCTAACGATCCTCGACACCATATGCTCACACCTCGCCTGTCATTGGGATCTTGGTGTAGGGTTACATTTCAGTGCTAGTTTTGGTTTTGCTAACACTGACAAGTGAAATCGTTGAAGTGTTGATTGTGAAAAAAGTTTAAAAATTATAAAGGGGTTATTTCAATACATATGTGTGTGTATATATATATATTTCTAATTGATTTCAGTTTTCCAATAATCACTATGTGTGTGTGTGTGTATTTCTAATTGATTTCAGTTTTCCAATAATCACTTTATATGAACTTGTATATTTATATACATATATATATCATATATGCTTATGTGACTAGCAGATATTATGTAATAAATACATATATAACCACTACGTACCAATCACTGATTGTATTTTTTTTGTTGCTGCCTTTTTGGATGCCCCTTTATTTCTGAATCATTCCTTCCTTTTCTATCCCCACCGTGGAGGGAAAGACACAGCTCTCTACTATATCCCCCCCTTGGTTAGGGACACATCCTTTTGTTAAGGACGATTGCTTCCTTTAACTAATCATTGCTTTATATTAATAAGAATTATTCTCACATTTTTCTCTTACTAATCGCTCCATCATGAATGTGAGATTGCTGACTTGTCTTATGTAATAGCGCTGCTCTTTAAATGAATATTAATCTTTTTCTTTAACATAGTATTTATTGTAATTGCTGTCATATGAATCACCACCTTATTCATATATTATGGCTGTCTTCTATTTACACAGTCGCTGCACTTTCTTGATCATAGTTGCTGCCTTCCTCATTCTTCAAATAATATTATGGTTGTCTCTTTAACATTAACACAGCCTTATTAGTGATTGTTTCTTTAAATCTGTACTTCATTACTCCTCATTACTGTTCTTTCATGTACTTAATCGCTTCCTCTTGATGAATATAATCGCTGCCTGTATTAAATAAAACTACTTCTCATAAATTGTGCCCTCGTAGTAAAATGCTGCACCTTATGAAATCATTACTCCTTGAATATTCTGAATGTGGGCGATCTCGTCAATCCAAGTATGGTCAACCAATATGTATGATCAATCAAGACAAATATAATAATTTTAAATCTAATTATGCTGTATTACGGTGGGGGCATGACACTTCTCTGCTCTCCTAGAGGTAAGTCTGTTCCTCTTAAGAGAGTGGATGAAGCTATAAGTAGACCAGTTCCTTTCAACAATCGAAGAACTAGAAACGTGAGATACCAATTGGATGGCTAGAGTGGTAGTCAAAGATCCCGATCCATGGCAAGTCCACCACAAAATTGGGTTTGTGCCATACATGCCATATCCGTCTTGGCCGCATCAGAATAACCCCTAAGAGTTATTTCCAACTCTCTCTTGTATGAGTTATAGTGACTAATCGGTTTGAGTTGTTGATGTGTATATCTTCTCGTGATATTGTGATGATTGCAGTCGATTGGATGAGTTGGTGTGCTTGATATCAACAACATGACACTTGGGGATTAGGTGTCAGTGAGAGGTTATCAATCTATGATCAAGATGGCACTGTCAGGATGTATGCTTCCAAGGATGACACTATGGTTATCAGCTTGTAGTTAGGGATTGATTGGTATCACTTATGGGATAATGCGAGGAGATATGCTGAGGTTTTTTTTATATTAAGAATAAGGTGAACAGAAAATACAGAGCACAAGAGAATCAGATCCAACTATAAATCAGACACCAGCCCCCCCTGAAGAATTATAAAAAGCGAATCCCCAGTTTCAAAAGTACGTACTCAGCCCAGAAAATATCAGTACATAAGCCCCACCTAAACAGCCTAAAACAAAATAATAGCATGGATCACCATCAGAGCATCAGAGTGTCCACCTTCCAAGGTAAGCCTACAACAGAGTATCACTAATACAACAAAATATAGTATCAGACCATAGGCAAGTTAGCCATATACATCACTTATAAATATAGCAAAAAAAAAAAAAAGGATATGAAGGAACCCAAAGCAGATAATTATTGATTCCTTGGAACAACATTTCCTTTGCATAACGTCAACAGGGCTTCAGCTGCAACATGTTTATCAGAGGAAGGTTGTACCACCTGGGATCTGTTACCCTCTCTCCTAAATTGGCCACTTGCTATATCATGCCTGAAAGTGCTGAGAACTTTCATAAAAACACCGACCCCTGGGTGACCTTCCGGCCACATGTGCCCATAACAGGCCTCCATAGTATCAATAGTAGCCCGACCATTTTCAAGGTAGTGCCAAAATCTGTCCTTGGAAAGCTCCACTATAAGATAAACCTGCATGACAACATTGTGGAAGATGAGTCTTCTATAAGACTCAGTAAGCACCCGCCTTTTCTCTTGAAACCTGTGCTCATTTCTAGCCTTCCAGATGAACCAAAGAATAATGGAAGAAAAACATAACCAGAATAATGCAGCAGTTTTTCCCATTTTAGAACTTTGAAAAATAATCTTTTCAGGAAGAGGCTGTCTATTAGTGCCCCAAATATCTTGGTTATCACAAAACATTTCCCAAATTTCTTTAGCAAAAATGCAATCAAAGAAAATGTGTTTGATTGTATCAGGAGTTCGACAGAGATTGCAGATGTTAATATCATTAGCATTATTTCTGTATGAAAGCCTTTGCAAAATAAGCAACCATCTAAAGCAAGCAATTTTCGCTTCCAGTTGTTTGGACCAGTTAAACTGAAGAATTAATTGCCAATAGTTTTTATTCCAGTTAACCTTCCATATCTGATTTAGATGATCTGTCAAATCAATATGTTCTGTGAGCATAGAATACATTTCTTTAACTGTTGATTTTTGTATATTATTACCATTTTGCCACTGAAAGTCCAAGTATTGAGTGTTATCATCTTTATAAGTGACAGGAAATTGCAAATGATTACAAGCATCCCTGAGAACAGAGTAGGTCCTCCAATTAGAAGGGGGGATATTATACTCTGTGCACAAATCATTCCAGTTTATAAGTCTGCCATCCTTCAAAATATGTTTAAAACACTGGATACCTTTGGAGGCCCAGCTCTTAGCAAAGCAGCCCTGAATTAAAGCCAAGGGTTTCCCCTTGTGTTCAAGATTCCACCATATAGATCTATTGATCTGAATGGTCCCATTACCCCCTGAGACAAAGTGGCAGTTTGTGAGTCAAGTCTTCAAGATTTCCCATGCCTTCCAAATAGTCTTGAAGACATTAGAGCCAGCAGGTAAGATGGATTCCTTCCTACTAAGGATATCACTGAAGGGTAAGGACTTCCAGGCTTTAGCATGTTTAGGAGTAGCAATACTGATATTCTGTCTGACCAGCACCTTCCATGGTTCCTCACCCTCAAGGGCACCAAGAACCCATTTTGCAGCCAAAGCAATGCCCTGTAATCTAAGATCCTTTAATCCCAGACCACCTTTAGCTTTTTCCAGAGTACACCATTCCCACATCACCGAATGCTGTTTGTTTTTACCTTTACCATCAGACCAAAGAAAAGCCCTTATCTTTTTTTGAATTTCATTAATCTGATAGGAATTAAAGAACCACATTGATGCAAAATATATACTATATGAAGATAGTATCTTTTGACAGATTTGGATTCTCCCAGCCAGTGACAAAAACTGTCTATTCCATTTGGAAATCTTTCTATCAATCTTATCCCTAACCCAATGCCACATTTCCTTAATATTAGGATCAACAGCAAATGGAATGCCAAGATATCTCACAATCTTTTGTGGACCCCCCCATTGGAGACCAAACTTACTGAGCCAAATAGGAGTAGCCTCAGTCCACCCCAATAGATGAGATTTATAGGGAGCAATTTTGGCCCCTGAGGCAAGACAAAAAACATCCAACTTGCCCAATAGATTTGATAAGTTGGCCTCATCCAAGCACAGAAGAATTGACGTGTCATCTGCAAATTGGAGGTTAAGGAGACCACTTTCATCAGGTAGTCTAAGATCTCTGATCCTTGGAATGGATGAGTTTTCCCTTAGCACATAATGTAAGGCATCTGAAGCAATTACAAAGAGAGCCGGGGCAAGAGGACACCCTTGCCGTATAGATCTTTCAAGGACAATTTCCTGAGAAGGGACTCCATTAACCTCAACTTGGGCAGTGGCATCACAAAAAAGAGTTCTGACCATATGACAAAAAGAATCAGGAAATCTAAAGGCTTTTAACATGAGTAGGACAAAACCCCACTCAATTCTATCATATGCTTTTTCAAAATCCAACAAGAGCATTGCAACATTCTGGCCAGTAAGATTTTCCCAGTTCAAGGCCTCCCAACTAGTGATTAGATTTTCAAGAATGTATCTCCCTTTAATAAATCCAGTCTGGGTAAAGTTAATGATTGCAGGGAGAACAAGAGCCACTCTGTCAGCCAAAATCTTAGCAAGAATTTTGTATGAAACATTAAGTAATGCTATTGTAATGTCCCCTTCTCAAATGTGATCGTTTCTGTTGACCGTTGGCCTATTCTGGAGACCCGTAGGCTACTCGGATGGTGCAATTAGGGTTTCCTATTTTTGAGGAGGTTGTTTCTTGAAGTTTGGAAATCAGATTGCGGATTCTTTCTGGGTTTTCAGAGAGCTTCGTGATGGTATGGTCAGTTTGGCATTCCGAGCAACTTCAGGAATTTACTATTTTTAGTAAATTCTATTCTTAGCAGTGGACAGGTTGGGTTCAGTTCAGTTGGTCTTCTTCTTCAATTGGTTCAGCTGGCACTTCAGTTTTTGGCCTTGGGTGCATTTTTCTTGGAGAGATAAGTATTTTTCATTATAATATTATATTTTAATATTATAACACCCCTTTACCTAGCAGTACAACTTCATGTTGTTTTTTAAAAAGGGGACTTAAAGGGTCAAGGCGTCATTGTGAGATAAATTATGTTTTAAAAGTCAAATATTGAGCTAAGTGAAATGGACGCCTACTTGAGGAGTTTGACTTTTATTTAAAAAATGAAATATTTGATTAAAAGGAAAAAGGACGCCACTTTTGGAGGGAATGTGTTGAATTCAAAATTAGGGTTTGGGCGCCCTTCTTGAAGGTTCTAGAAGGCTCTTCTCACATTTATTTATTCTGGCCTCAGCTCTTCATTTGGGATCTTTTGTCTACTACATTGTTATGCTACTGGAATGTATTCAGGCAAGCTTCGAGGAAAGCATACCTCCTAGCCATGGCCTCATCTTCTTGCTTGAAAGATAGCAACAAGTTGAGAATTAGATTGTAGTTGGGTTGTTTTGCATTGTAGTTGAGTTTCATTGCATTTGGTAGCTGTTATTCAAACATTTTGTCATATTTCAGAGTTGCTGATGTTGCATGGCTGTAGGTAGTTTTCATTCATAAATCAAAAATACAAAAAGAAATTGTTTTGGGTGTTTTTCATATCATCTTGTCTACTTGGGGCGACCCTACTTGCAAGTTTGTGGATTTTAATTTGCTGTTTCTGATTTTTATTAGCAAAATCGCCCCTTTATGAGGACCATACCATTCTGATGTGGTCTTGGGATTTGTGCAAAAGAAATAGGGGTTGTTTGGTGAGGTTTTAGGGTCTCATTTGGGGCGCCTTTATGCTTAGAGCAATCTGCAATTGATTCCTTGTCATTAGAGTGAAATTTGAGCAAGATATGAGCATTTTAGTGAGTATTGTATTGCAGATTTCTTCATTTTATGTTGCAGGTCTGATATATCAGAATTAAGAAAGTTGTCCCTTTGGTTGGGATTGAGCATTGAAAGTTACATTTGGTCTTTGGAAGACATACTATATAGTTGCAGCAGTGAAGACTTGAAAACTGTAGATTTAAATGATCATTCTGACATATTGTAAGCTGTTAGTAGTACTATCAGCCATTCTTCTTTTATCTCTCATTTAATCTATTGTATTTCCCACTGAACAAGTGGAAGAGGCTGGCTTGCTGCCTATTTACTTTCAGTTGAGTAGTTTAGGGACCCTCTGACCATATGCTCGCCATCACTCGGCGCCATTCTTGGTTAGAGTTACTTGAGTTCATCATGCATTGATCCTCTGACCATATGCTCGTCTGCACAGGCGCATTCTTGGTTAGAGTTCCATTTCAGTTTGCATCTGCATTAGATCCTCTGACCAATGCTCACACCTTGCCCACATTGGGATCCTGGTGTACATTCTGGTTAGAGTTACTTTCCGCATCGTTTTGGTTTAGAGCTAACCTTAACGGGTGCGTGTTGAATTGTAATCTCATTGCAAAAGACAAAAAAAAATTGTCCGGATCATTACAGTGGTATCAGAGCCATGATTCTGCGAACCTGTGCCCTACAGCGATTCAGTTATCAGATGAGTGACAGTGGTTGCAGATACTTCACCAGAGGTCAGGCCAGAAGACAACAAACACAGCTTCCGCCAGTGCCAGAAGCAGATACTCTTTCAGAAGCTTTGAGAGAAACAGGAAGAGTAGTAGATACTGGTAAAACAGTTGAGAACATGTCAGACAATCTTGAACAGGCCATGGATGAGAAAGATGCAAGGATGGAAAAGAAGTTTGATGGGATGATTGAGATGATGTCCCAATTACTTGCTCGAATGGACCAACAAACTCCTCATAATCTTACTCCTAATCAAAACCATGCTACAGGAGAAAACAGTGGAGTCAATGGGAACAATGGTAATGGAGGAAGTAGAACTATTGGTCAGCATGAGGCCACCTCTAGCGGATCAGCCTCTAGGCCGCTCTTTCCTACATTCACTTAGAGGGAGGAAACGCAAGTTGAAGCTGCCATTCCTTTTGCAGATGATGCCAGGCAAGCCTACTTGGAGTATGCCACTTTCCCCCCTGATCTTAGAGACCAATGGTCCTTTGATCAATTTTTGAACCAAAGAAACAGAAGAAACGGAGGAAGAGTTGATAACCGTGCTCATATGGCTTCTAGAACTGATTATCAACAAGCCCTTGGGAAGGTGTCATTGGCTCACTTCGATGGAAGTGATAAGTGTTCAGCAAGATCGTGGGTTCAGAAGTTAGACAACTACCTTTCGCTTCGTCCCATGCTAGAAGAAGATGCCATCAAGTTTGCAACACTTCATTTGGAGGGAGCTGCCCATGAGTGGTGGTACCATGGTTTGGTCACACTTGGCCATAACCTTATTCGAACCTACGGAAAATTCACCAACAAGCTGATTGATAGGTTCGACACTAAGGATCCTGAAGTAAGATTTCCTGAGCTTGCACAACTGAAGCAGCACGGCTCCTTGGATTCTTACATTGCTGATTTCCAGAGACTTTCTGTGATGGTGCCCAACATCACTGAAAGAAGATTGGTTGTTTTGTTTTTTGAAGGTTTGGTTGAACCCTTGAAAGGGTGGGTTAAAGCTTTCGATCCACCAAGTCTTGAAGAAGCAATCAAGAAGTCTCGAAGTATGGAGTTATCAGCCCCTAGACCTAAATTTCCGCCTAAGCCTTTTGGCCATAAGAAGGATAAGAGACATTTTTCAAATCAGCACAAGAAGTTTCCACCTAAGTTGACTGAAGAGCAACGTGAACAGCTCAGAAAGGAGGGCAAGTGTTACACATGTTTAGAACCTTGGACTAAGGGTCATAGATGTCCTGGAAGAGGACGTTATAATCAAATGGAGACCTATTCTGATTATGGATCAGAATCTGATATGTCTGATCAGCAGTCTTATTTTGGGGACAACTAAGAAGAAAGAGCCATAGAAGAGTCCGATCATGAGCAAGGAGTTGGGGGCCCTATTGCCCAACTCTCTAGTTTCCAAAAGAATGAATCTTTCAAGGTTCGTGGTGGAGTTGGAGGTCATCGTATTGTTGCCTTAATTGATACTGGTGCAACGCATAACTTCATTGATGAAGGTGTGGTTGCTAAGAGAGGTCTCAAAACTGAAGAATTTGAAGGCTTCAAAGTCATGGTGGCTGATGGGTTTCATATTTCTTGCAACCGAAGAGTTCCTAACATGTCCTTGCAGTTAGGCAACTATGAAGTCAAAGATGACTTCTATGTGGTTACTATTGGTGACATAGATGCAGTACTGGGCATACAATGGTTAGGTTCACTTGGTGAAATCTCTCTCAATCTACAAACAATGGACCTCAAGTTCCAATCTGATGGAAAGGTGGTGTTGAGAGGAATGTCCAATGGTGGTCCTCGAATAGTTTCATTCAAAAGAATGGAGAGGCTGATTTGGCATGACCAAGTTGAGTGGGCTGCGGAATGCATGGTCCTTCCAGCTAGTCCAGTTGAGACAAATAGGGACTATCCTCCAGATATTCAGTCTATACTTACCAAGAGGAGTAAGGTGTTTGCTGATTTACCTCCTGGGCCACCTGAAAGAGGAGCTGAGCATGTCATTGAACTCAAGGAAGGGGCCAAACTAGTCATCACAACACCGTATCGATATCCTAAGAAGCAGAAGGATGAGATTGAGAAGAACATAAAAGAACTCCTGGAGATGGGCTTCATTCGTCCTAGGAAGAGTCCCTTTGCTTCAGCTGTAGTTCTTGTGAAGAAGAAGGATGGCACCATCCGCATGTGTGTGGATTATCGTGCCTTGAATCAAAGCACAAAAAAGAATCGGTATCCTATTCCTCGGATTGATGAGCTCATTGAAGAGCTACATGGTGTGAAGTTCTTTTCAAAAATTGATTTGAGGTCGGGTTACTATCAAATCCGGATGAGAGGTTCAAATGTTGAGAAGACGGCATTCATATGTCATTATGGTCATTTTGAGTTCCTAGTCATGCCCTTTGGGTTGACTAATGCTCCAACCACCTTCCAGTCTTGCATGAACAGAGTTTTCCAGAAACAGTTGAGGAAATTTGTGTTGATCTTCTTTGATGACATTCTCATCTTCAGCAAGACGTGGGAAGAACATCTCAAGCACTTGGAGGAAGTGCTTAGCATTCTTGAATCAGAAAGTTTGTTTGCCAAAGAGTCCAAATGTGAATTTGGAATGAAGGAGCTGCTCTACCTTGGTCATATAATCAGCGCTGATGGGGTGAAGGTTGATCCTGAAAAGATCAAGGCAATAGTTGATTGGCCACCTCCAGAAAATTTGACTCATTTGAAGGGGTTCTTGGGTCTTTGTGGCTTCTACAGAAGATTCGTGAAGGGCTACTCTCAAAGTGCTGCTCCTCTTACTGACCTCACTAAAAAGGGGGCTTTCATGTGGTCAGAAAAGGCTCAAAGTGTGTTTGATAAGTTCAAGAAAATCATGAGTTCTTGTCCAGTATTGGCCATACCAGATTTCTCCAAACCTTTCGAGTTACAGTGTGATGCATCAGGGGAAGGTGTTGGGGCTGTTTTGATGCAAGATAAGCATCCCATTGTGTTAGAAAGCAGCAAACTAAGGGGCGTTGAAAGGACCTATTCTATCTATGACAAAGAAATGCTTGCAATCATGCATGCATTAGCCAAGTTCAGACAATATCTGGTGGGGAGCAAATTCGTGGTCAAGATTGATCACAATAGTCTCAAGCACTTCATGCATCAGAAGGATTTGAATGAAAGACAGCAGAAGTGGGTGAGTAAGCTTCAAGCTTACGATTTTGACATTGAGTATGTCAAAGGGAAGAACAACATTGTGGCTGATGCTTTATCCAGAAGACCTCATTTGAGCTCATTGTGTGAGCTTACTGCTGATTGGAAATAGATGTTGCTTGCTGATTATGCCAAAAATCAGTTTGCAACTAGCATCATTGAAGGTACTTTTCATGATGAAAGGTACAAGGTAATTGATGGTTTGATACATTACAAGGGAATAATCTTTTTGGTGGTTGATTCCAAACTTAAGAAGAAGATTTTGATGACCTTTCATGACATTCCACTTGCTGGTCATCAAGGATATTTCAAGACATATAGGCAGATTCGAGAGAGGTTCTCTTGGAAGGGGTTAAAAGAGGAAGTTCAGCGTTACATCAAGGAGTGTAGCACTTGTCAAATGAACAAAAATGAGCACTCCCTTCCAGCTGGTCTACTGCAGCCACTTCCCATTCCAAATCAAAAATGGGAAAGCATTTCGATGGATTTCATCACGGGATTGCCTAGGGTTCAAGGCAAAGATTGTATTTATGTTGTAGTGGACAGATTGACCAAGTTCGCTCATTTTTTTGCCATCACTAGCACATTTTCAGCAGCTCAAGTTGCAGATTTGTTTTTCCATGAAGTGTTTAGATTGCATGGGTTGCCAAAAAACTTTGTGAGTGATAGGGACAGCAAGTTCCTAAGCACCTTTTGGCAAGAAGTTTTCAGGATGAGTGGTACAGTGCTTACTCTGAGCACTAGCTATCACCCTCAAACAGATGGTCAAACTGAGATAGTGAACAAATGGTTGGAGGGCTATCTCATGAATTATGTCTTGGAGCAGCAAAGAGCATGGGTGAAATGGCTCCACATTGGAGAGAATTGCTACAATTCATCCTTCCACATGTCAATTAAGATGTCTCCATTCATGGCTCTATATGGTTATGAGGCTCCTAGCTTTGCTGATTTGGTGTTTGGTGATAGCAAAGCTCCTCAAGCCAAGGATTGGTTGTAGCAAAGTCAAGATATTTTGAAATCCTTGAAGAACAACCTTCAAATGGCACAAAATCAGCAGAAGATGTACGCTGATCGGCAGCGTGTTGAGTGTTCATTTGAGGTTGGTGATATGGTTTATCTTCGACTTCAGCCTTACAGACAGTTTACACTCAAGAAGAGTGGAGCTGAGAAGCTAAAACCTCGCTTCTATGGGCCATTCAGAGTTGTCAGAAAGGTTGGAGCAGTGGCTTATGAGTTGGAACTACCTTCGAGTAGTAAGGTCCACAACGTTTTCCATGTGTCTCGCCTCAAAAAGGCACTTGGACACAATGTTGTTGCTTCATCTCAGTTGCCTCCCTTAGATGAAGAAGGGCAGTTGACCTTGATTCCAGAAGAGATTATTGATTCCAGAGAACGTTCTTTGAGGAGGAGAACAATCAAAGAGTACTTGGTGAAGTGGAAGAATTTACCTTTGGAAGATGCTACCTGGGAGAATGAGGAGATTCTACAACATCTAGACTTGCGATTGCTTGAGGGAAAGCAATCTTGGGGAGGGCGGACTGTAATGTCCCCTTCTCAAATGTGATCATTTTTGTTGACCGTTGGCCTATTCCGGAGACTCGTAGGCTACTCGGATGGTGCAATTAGGGTTTCCTATTTTTGAGGAGGTTGTTGCTTGAAGTTTGGAAATCAGATTGCGGATTCTTTCTGGGTTTTCAGAGAGCTTCGCGATGGTATGGTCAGTTTGGCATTCCGAGCAACTTCATGAATTTACTATTTTTAGTAAATTCTATTCTTAGCAGTGGACAGGTTGGGTTCAGTTCAGTTGATCTTCTTCTTCAGTTGGCTGGCACTTCAGTTTTTGGCCTTGGGTGCATTTTTCTTGGAGAGATAAGTATTTTTCATTATAATATTATATTTTAATATTATAACACCCCTTTACCTAGCAGTACAACTTCATGTTGTTTTAGAGACGGTTGGGAACCCGGAGTAGTGCGTGGCAAAATATATGAATCCAGCCTAGATCCACGAACTCTGGGCCCAATGCTAAGTTTGCTAACGCTACCACTGCCACTGCCACTGCCACTACCACTACCAACAACTGAAGGTGAAGACCCTGGAGGAATTTTAGGCATGGAAGAACTCGAATCTCCAACTCCACGCATGGCTGCCATCTCATCTTTTTGCTTCTTTTTTAACTCTTTTTGTTGCTCAAAGGTTTCCAATTGCACTTGCACTTCACGCATTACCTCAATAGGGACCTTTGTGCAAGGATTAGCATCTCGGCACGGTATACATGCAAGGTGGTATTTCAATCTATTAATGCCACCTCCAAGAAAAAGAGTTTCGCAATGTAAACATTGTATTTCTCCTTTTTTTTGCCCAGGGGTAATAATGGCATGTTTCCAACAAGGATCTCTTTTACCTTGAGACATGGTGAAATTGAATATGATGGAGACAATTTATAGATATATATCATAAACAATGCTGCAATAACACATAAATTTTAAAAAATTAGCATTCAAAGTATAATTTATAATAAAACTAAAAAACCTAGGGTTTGCAAGTTTGCAACTATAAAACTATTTTTTTTTTTGCAAGAATGCCTAGGGTTTGTTCAACAAAAAACTTAAAGTCTTAAACACACACACCTAGGGTTTGTATTTATTTGTAACTTGTTCTTTGTTCACTAAAACAAAATAGAAAAAACAAAGAAGAAAAAAAGAATAGAAAATGAAGTTTTGGTTAAAAAAAACAAAAAAACCTTCAAAACTCAAACATACCTCTTCAATCTTCTTTGAAATCAATGGAAATCTCTTTCCAATCCCTTGTAGACTCCTCTAGATGCAGCAAAATCACCTATGAACCTGCACAAATGCGATTCAATAAACATTTGGTGCTCAATCTCTTTGCTGATTTTCCTTCAATGCAAATGTGTTTTGGCTCTCTTCTCTCTTTTTTCTCTCTTACTTGCTTGAAAATGAAATGAAGTGCCTTTTGGAGGAATAGAGGCAAGTATAAAAACAAAAAGAAAAAAAAAATGAAACTTTAAAATGTGTTTTTTTTAACACACATGCCCACAAACTGACGGCTGAGTCTTTGGCTCGGGACTCGGCGAGTCTAGCGAGTCTGGCGAGTCTGGCGAGTCTCGAGTCTTGGCGAGTCTGGCGAGTACTCGGCAGCCGAGTCCCAAAGACTCGCCCAGCCTCACTCGCCTCGGGACTCGCCAAGACTCGCCGAGTCTAGGCGAGTCTTGTAACACTGGTATAGATGCACCTGACAGGGACACAGTTTCTTGCTTTTTAGCGGATGTGATCGAGATTTAAAGTAGCTTTCTTGTAGAAGCTTTCTTTCCGCTTTCTTTCTATTCTCAGAACAATTCTAATCTATTTTTTGAAGAAGAGAAAGAAGATAAAATGTAATAGTAGGCGTTTCCTTCTTTTCCTGCTTTCTTAGGTGTTAGATGTTATCTTCTTTTAGTTTTAGAAATAAAATTTGCTTGCTGAGGAAGCCCTAGTTGTAAAAGCAAGGAGATTTTAGGGTTCCCTACTCCTCTGCTTGGCTATAAATAAGAGCCTTTGCTCATTATTTTCTTTAACGGTTATTGTGATAGCAAATTGCAAGCCTGTAATGCTGCAAGTTGTTATTCAGTGTCAATTCACTTTGTGTAGGAACCATGCTAGTGATAACAAAACGCTGAGCCTATAGTGCCTTCTATTTGTTAGTCAGTGTTGTTCAATTGTGTTTATGATAGCGAATTGCTGAGTCTCTTTTAGCCAACAAGTAGTTGTTGTAATTGTTGTTCCCTTTGTGTAAGAACAAGTTTGCAAGCCTCTTTAGCTGCAAGTTCTTGTTCCGTGCATGTGTTTAGTATAGTCTTTGTTCCAGAAATTTGAGAAATAAAGTCTTGAGCCTCCTTTGCCTTGATATAATGTCTCAAGTTTCCGTCTATCATGTTATGCTTATATGACTTAAATTTCAGCTTGCATTGAAAGTTAGATGTATGTTGAAAGGAGAGTTTATCTAAGTACATTTATTGTTTTACACTTATGTGATCTTAATTTCAGCTTACATTGAAAGTAAGTAGATGTATGTTGGGAAAGAGTTTATTTAAGCACTTTGTCAGAGAATCAAACCTTGTTTATTTCTAATTCTCTTGTTCTGCGTATTACTTGAGAAATTAGAAACGTCTTTAGCGTAGGTTTGTCGTAGTTGAAATTCTTAATCAAAAAATCTCAGCTACGACGCTTTGAGTTTTATAAACCTTGTGCTCTTAGCTGATCAAAAAGATAGGCAACTTAGTTTTAGTTTACTTTCTTAAGCATCATTAGCAAGAGGGAGCCTCCCCTCTTAATTTGAAGAGCAGTTTATTTGTGCATAGCTGTCCGTTTCAAATTAACATTCCATAGGTGCAAATTTAAACGCCAACAACGCTTCGCGCTTGTCGTGCATCGTGACTGAGTTGAGCATTGTTGTTGACGACGCAGATGCATGCATCTTAGCAATCACCTTCATCGTGTTGCGTGTACGGGTGTTGGAAAATTGACTAAGGCATTTGACTACCTAACCTCCTCTTGGTAGCAAGGCATGCATTTTCTAGACTTAGCCAATTTCCAGCATTTTTCACTTTTGAAAATCCCCTCTGTTGCAGAACATCTTTTTGAGCATTTCCGCCATGGATTCTTTGTTGAAGGTTTTGAGGTTTAGATTTCAACACCTGGTACTGGCCATTTTGCCATTAATAGCTGCGGAGGTCCTAACTTTCTTCCTGAAAAATGAAAATAGACCCACTAGAGTAAAACGAACTTTTTGGTGATTGTGACTTTGTTAGAAATGTTGTCATTGATGTCAAATATGCATGGACAAGATAGTCATCATTGTTGGAATATGTTGTCATTGATGTCAAAGGCACAGAGTAATTAATGAAATCATTGATGTAATATTTGCCTGGTATAATAAGAGTGGTTTGATGTAATAAGAGTTGCCCATTATATCCGTTACATGTTGGAGAGTGTATGTTTAAATTAAAGATTTAAACATTGGAGAGAAAAATGTTAGAGGCCGACTCTTTTGAAGGAAAGAAACAAGGATGATATACAAGACAGTTTGAAGTCATTTCAAAATCACCATGCTTTGATATACACATGCAGCGATCTGTTTTGTATGGTGTGAATACCTTGTGGATACCAGCGTTTTTCAAGTGATATATTTTGCAAAGAGGACAATTTGGAGGAGAAGACAAAAGTGAATAAGACAAAATCACTAGAGGACAATTTGGAGAAGAAGACAAAAGTGAATAAGACAAAATCACTAGAGGACAATTTGGAGAAGAAGACAAAAGTGAATAAGACAAAATCACTAGAGGACAAAATTTGTTAAGGGAAGGGCTGCAATTTGTTTGTGAAGGGATTTTAGAAACAAAGAGACATATTCATCCACAAGAGACATATCTATTGAAAAGGTATAAGAGGTAAATGATAGGAACATTTGAAGGTGAGTGGGCGAATGATTTTATAAAAGGAAGAGCAAAAGTATATATAATTTGTGTGAGCTTTAAAGAGGCAACTTACATCACAAAGGAGGAATTAAATTGAAGCAAAAGCAGATCTGTTGTGAAGATCTCATTCTGATTGCAGATTTTATAGAGGGATTATTTGCAATATCATAACAGATTTATAAGAAGCCTTATAGCAGATCTTTGAAGAAGACTATAGCAGATTTGGAGAAAATATTCGGAGGTAATTATATCAGATCCAAGAGGAGAATTAGTGTAGACTAGGTACAAGTTTGAGAGATATATTTGAGCAGAATTGTCCATCACCCGTTGAAGAAGCAACATGGAAGGTGGAACACTGTTCTTGAAGTAATTATCTTTTGTAAGTTGGTGCTTGGCATTAGGGGTTGGTGTGCTCCTTGTAGGTTGGTGCCTACTAAACTACTAAATTGGTGATTCAAGTAGGTTGGTGCCTACATTCTTTGTAATTTCATATAAAAACATAAAGTACAATTGTTGGTATCAACTTGATTATATTGTGTCTTATTGCATAGTTGATATTGTGTTGAAGTTTAAAAGTTGAGAGGGTAAAAGTTTGTTGATATACTGATTCACCCTCACCCCCCCCCACCCTCCTCTCCTCGTATATCTTTGTGTTCTTCAGAATTGACCAGTGTGATCGTGAAATCGATTAATCCTATCAAAATCATTTTCAATCATTTCTAGAAAGGTCCTATTTTCAGGGGTTTCCCTAAAAATAGGGGTACAAAACCCTAATTTTCAAATTTTCAGAAATTTGCACATATGTTCCTTGACACAAACCCACAAAAACCTTATGTTTTGTTTGACCTAAAACATACTTTTGACAACATTTTTACAAGATTTAGATCTTTTTAAGAAAAATGTCTTATTTTAGCAAAAAATTATTTTGGGTACAACATTAGGCTCCGTTTGGTGACCATGTCGGATACTTACGGTATAGGAGAATCGAGAATCTCTAGTTTTGCAAACCAGTACTCTTATTAGTTTGGCATGGAGTCAGGACTTATTTCCTAATACACGCAACACTTGGAGTTCTCTTATTTTATTCACCTAAAACAAGACTACCTACAAAATCACCTAAAACCATGACGATGCTTCATGGAACGAGGAAACACATAACAACATAACGTTAAAGCAAAAGAAAATTATTTACAAAGAACTCACCCCATCCTTGAAGGGACGAAATGTTTCAAGTATTGTCCGTTGTAGGGCAGTGGGAAGAGCCTTCCATCTGAATGTGAGAGAATATAGGAATTCTCTCCTATAACTTCATGGATCTGGAACGGCCCTAGCCAAAGGGAGTCAAGTTTTCCGTGCATTCCCTTAGGCTCGTGTCTCTTGTCCCATAACATGACCTTGTCTCCGATCTCAAAGTCTCGTTGCCAAGCCTTCTTGTTGAAGATCTTATTCACTCGCTCTTGATGCTAAGTGATCTTATCAACTACCTCCACTCTCTCCTCTTGAAGTTTCATCAGACACAAGATGCATTTCTCAATGGGATCTCTAAATTCTTCATCCTCTATTGCAGATGCCAGCTGCAAAGCGGACAACTCTATAGTGATAGGCAATACAACCTCTGTACCATAAAGGATAGTGAAGGGGGAAGTGCCAATAGCTCTCTTGGGCGTGATTTTGTCAGCCTAAAGAGCATCGTACAACTTTTTGTGCCAAGCCCGTTGATTAGAATCAACCATCTTGCGCACGATCGTGACGATGTTCTTGTTAGATGATTCGGCTTGTCCGTTGCCTTGTGGATAGTAATTTGAAGAGTGGGACAATAGGATGTCGTAGTCAAAACAAAATTCTACCAACTCCTCTGATGAGAAGCTTGTAGCGTTGTCAGTCACGATCTTTCTTGGTACCCCGAAGCGTGTGATGATGTTTTCTTTGAGAAAGTTGCACATGACTTTTGAGGTAGCTTGCTTTGTAGGAATCACCTCAACCCATTTGGTGAAGTAATCTGTTTCCGTAAGAACATATACACGTCCCTCACTGGAATGTGGGTTGATGGGTCCTACAAACCATTGCTGAAATGGAGCATCTATTACCACCGCTGTAGTGGAAGGGCTGACAACTTGAGTTTGCCAACAAATTGTTGGCACAATTGGCATCTGTGCACCCAGTCATATGCATCGTGAAACAAAGTCGACCAATAGAACAATGCGCGCAGGATTTTAAATGCAGTAACCCTTGATGAAAAGTGGCCACTGCACACTTGATTGTGAAATGCTTCCAACAACCGTCGTTGTTGGTCCTTGCTGATGCATAGCAAGAACGTTCCATCAAGCCCACACTTGTATAGAACGTTGCCTCTAAGCACATAGCTTTGTGCTTGTAGTTTCAAAGTTCTTTTCTGTTGTTTTCCCAAGTGTGCTGGGCATCCTCCACAAGTCAAATAGTACCACAATTCAGTGTACCATTCTTCTGCAGACTCAACTAGTAAGACCATTGGAAGGGCTTCTATCCTGGGATGCCATCAACAGCTTGGTGCTTTAGATCACCATCTTCTACTATGAGCTAACATAGACCTCTCTTGTGGACGAGCTTGGTAGGCTTGATCTCCAAGTCGTATTCCTGGACTCTTGCAATCCAGTTGCTTCTTTTGGTGCCCATCTCCTGTTGAGTTAGGACACTTTTGACCGCGGGGTCTATAACATACATAGTTGTGTGGGAATTCAAGATATAGAATCTGAAATTCTTAACTGCCCTCACAACTGCATAGGCATTCTTTTCGATCTGTGAGTACTGAGACTCGCTGTTCTTGAAGCTACTGCTCATGAAGGCAATTGGTGATTCGGTCTCTTCGTTCAGCTTCTGTGTCAATATTGTAGAAAGGGTGTATTCTGACGCATAACAATAAAGAATGAATTCTTTACTGAAGTCAGGTTGGACCAGCATTGGTGCCTTACTGATGGCTTCTTTTATCTTGACAAATGCCTCCTTTCCTTTGTCAGTCCATTTGAAGGAAGATGTCTTCTTCATCATCGTTGATATGTCTTTGGTCAGCTCTGAGAAGCTAGGTACAAATCTTCATATGAAGTTCACCTTTCCGAAGAAGGAATGCACCTGAGTTGTATTTGTTGGGAGGGAGAGGTCTTTGATTGAATCAACCCTATTAGGATCAATCCGAGTTCCCTCTTTGGAGACAATGTGGCCCAGTACCCTATATGGTGGTACCTACATCTCTCAAACACTTTCACTAAGTGTTGAAAATGGTCTTGCCGCTTCTTTGAGAAAGCGGTAAGGTCGTCAAGATAGACGACGATCAATTTATCCTTTAGGTCCCCAAACGCCAAATCCATGGCTCTTTGAAAGGTGGCACCGACATTGATGAGGCCGAAGGGCATCCTCTCATAGGCGAACATTCCCCACAGTGTGGTGAATGCTGTCTTGAGCTGATCTTCCTTGGCCACCGCAATCTGGTTGTATTCGGAAAAGCTGTCAAGTAATGACAACATTTCTGATCCAGTTACCGTCTACAATGTGTGTTCCATGATTGGTAAAGGATAATTATCCTTTAGTCACGATTGGTTGAGATTCCTGAAGTCTACGCAGATCCAGATCTCTCCGTTCTTCTTGTGTACAGGAACGATGTTAGACACCTAGGTAGAATGATAGATTGGGAATATGATCTTTTCGTCCACTATCTTTTGCACCTCTGTGTAGATTGTGTCTTGGACACGCGGGTTGTAGTGTCTCTGCTTCTATTTAAAGGGCTTGATATCTAACTTGAGAGGAATTGTGGGAGACAATTCCTTTAGCATGAAGACTTTTAAATCTTCATAGGTCCAGGCGAAGACGTCTCAATACTGTTTGAACAAGGAGATGAAGTTGTTGCTTTCCTCTGTGGTGCAACACTTTCCCAAGTTAACAATCCAGGGCTTGTCTTCGGTACCGATGTTGACTTGACAGTAATCGGCAGATGTCTTGTTGGTCGAATTCCTTTGATCTTGTACATGCCTGTCAATTATGTTCTCCAAGGATACTAGACCCTTGGGGATATTGTTTCCTCTTTACTAGATGATGCCTGATTCCATTGCTTCAGAATCGTTTGCTATAGTTTCTTTGAAAGGAGAAGCACTGCCTTCAAAGAATAACTCTTGATAATTGTCCCCCATGCAAAGGAACTCTTTGATGTCATCATCATCATCATCAAAGAGCTGCTAGTTGTTGTAGTTGTTAGGGACAACCGGGCTATAAACGAGCTCAATGGAAAAGGCATTCTGATGGAAGTTAGAATGGGGCATGAAGAGAGCAGTCGATACCGCAAGGGCATTCGCTGTGCGATTGTGCTCGCGCGGAATGTATCAGATGTTGAATGCTTCGAACTAGTCGATTGCATTCCACACCCTTTGTCGATAAGACATAAGGCGACTTTTTCTTACTTGATAGTGCTCTCTAATCTGTTGGACGATCAGCTCTACATCGCCTTTGACTTGGAGGGATCTTATACCCATATCCCTTGCATTTTTGAGGCCTAGTATGAGTGCCTCATATTCCATAGTGTTGTTTGTATTATCAAACTGCAAGCGATAAGAAAATGGGTATAAAGTACCTTCAGGAGAATTAATGACAACTCCTGCTCCTGAGCCTGCTGTTGAGCAACTTTCGTTGAATTGCATTTTCCACATCTTTGAACTTTCTTTTGATGTGCTTATGGCAAATGCAACTTTCTTCTTTTGTTCGGTTACTTCAGATAGCATGGCATATGTGTCGGGACCTGTACTTTGATGTAGCACTTGTGCATGGGGGTCCTGGGACTTCGCCACCGTGAATCTAGACTTAGCCTCAGGTTCCAACATGAAGCTGCCTTTCTTTAACGGGATTGTCGCATACGACCAATCCAATTGAATCTCGCCATCGAGATCTTTACGGAAGCTTCTGCTCAGTAGCATCTCGTAACTGATTGGAATGTTAGCTATCAGGATAGTCATCATGATCTTTTTCTCTGGACAGGATGCCAATCTTACTTGAGCATCCTTTAGTTGGCCTACAAATGGCACCGGTTTGGATTCAAGTGAGTAGCACTTGTCGTGAGTTTCGGTGCATGATAGTCCCAACGAGTTCATGATCTGCAAAGGCATGATGTTGTTTGATGCTCCTGAGTCTATTATACAGTTGCTAAGTTTATACCCTCCCATATACAAAGATATGTAGAAAGGTTTCGGCTTTTCTTCCAGTGGTACGGAAGACTCTAGCAATGTGGGCTGAATTACAGGTTGCTTCTTTGCTACCTTGAGAATCCGATCTAATTGATCAGGATGATCCTGGAGATACTCCAGTTGTGAGATCTGTGCCTTCATCCTCATCATAGATGTCACAATGTCAAAATTTGCTGAAGACGAATCTTGAGCATTTGACATGGCGTTCTCATGTGAAGATTTGGGATTAGAAGTGGAAGCTTCTTTTCCCTTTTCATTTGACTTCTATCTTTCTTCTTCTTTCTGTGCTTTGAAGTGCTGGGCACGTGTGAACATAGGTCTCAAGATATTCTCGTGGTTGATAGCGAGAGAATACTGATGATAGTATTCTTCTTCTTGATTTATGAGTTCATTGTTGAAGTATCCCATTGCAGAGTCGCCATCAAAGTTGTCCGTTTGTGGTGAGACAGCGTTCGCATTTGTTGAAGGTACAAAACTTGACCTTGGTGCAGCTTTAGCATATCCCATTATTTGGTTCATCCTCTGATTCTCAGGGCATGTAGATTTGGTGTGTTCATCTATCTCATGGAAACAACATAACACATTAGATTTTTAGGCCTTTGCCTGTCTTGGCCGAGGTCCAGGAAATCTAGGCTTGTAGTTATTGAATGGCTGGAAATTGTTCCTCTTTGGCTAGTAAGGCTGCTGAGGCTCGCACTGTTGTTGTTGTTGATACTGTGGTGGTGTGGGCAGTGCTTGTTGCCCTTGATTAGGTGACTGTCTCTTGATGATAGTCACCTCATTTGCTACCTTCTGTAGCAGTGGATCCACTTGTACTTGGACTAGCTGTCTGATAGCATCATTCTTCATCTTGCTAGATGTGATCATATTGTCCTCCAGTTCCATAGCTCTTTCTTGTGCAACTAGCAACTCCACTTCGTGGTTTCCTTTTATGAAAAATGCTATTTTCGAGGGAAGGGTGTTGATGAAGTTGCTCCTCAGAATCTCGCCTGATGGATTGAGTGTATACGAGAGATGAGTAATGAGGCGGTACCTCGCTATGAATTCTCTCATCGGTTCAGGAGGCTCCATCTTTGAGTTTGATAACCAAGCAAACAATGAATGGCTATCTTCGGCAGGTTTGAACCTTGCCAAGAACTTTGCACTCATGACCTCCCAGCTTGTGATCATACATGGTTGCAAATGGTTGAACTAGTTGGTAACATTTGCCTCAAGAGTTTTGACAAAGAGTCAAACGACGATATCATGGGGTATAGACAAAATGGAGCAAGCCGCTATGAATGCTGAGATGTGCTCATCGGGGTGTCGAGCCTCATCGCCGTAAAATCTCGGGAAATGTTTTCGCGATCCTTTGGGAAGTTCATGGTGTCCTTGTAGGGCCAATGGGCCTATGTCATTGCCCCATGGTAATGTGGTTGGACATCTTACATTTCTTGCATTACGACCATTGCCGAAAAGATTGTTGCCATTTCCATTGCCGTTATTACGACCATTGCCGTTATTGTTGTTAACGTTGTTGGCCATTGCTTGAGCTGGAGGCTCTTGCTGTAGATCTTCTTGAAAATGCTCAGGAACCTTTTCGAAGACTTGCTCTATGATGGATGCTTCTCCAATGTCTTCTTCTTGAAATAGAGGATTGGTTCTCCTCCTTGTATATACTTGATAAGCCAGGGTGCTTATTGCCACGTAGGAGGTGGTAATACCGGCCTTTCGACAACAAGATCAGCCTTTTGTTCTTACTCGTGCAGAGTAATAGCTGCAGCCTTCCACTGAGCAGGTGCTGTATTTTTCTCAAAGATGAAGGTACGTAGACTACTGATGATGTCTGATTGCTCTCCTTTAATGAATGTAAGATCTGGTTGGAGAGTTGTCGGAGCAAGATCTGGTTGTTCAACTCGGGCCCAAGGACGCCAGATAGTCATTCCTGTGACATAAATGCGTTAGCTTTTTCCTGAAGTTTTATGCCTCGTTGCCCCACGGTGGTGTTGGCGTTTCAATTAGCACCTCTGGAGTGCTTATTGGAAACAGACAGCTATGCGCAGTGCGTGATGACTGCTCTTTAAATTATGGAGGGGAAGCTCCCTATTGTTTGCTAATGTTTGCATAAAAGTAAAACGGGCTTAAAGTTCCTATCTTTTTTACTTAGTGGGCAGGAGACAAGGGTGCATAAACACAATGTGTTGTAGCTAAGGTTTTCTCTGGTTTCTGCAGATCTTAACTACAACTATGCTAATCTTTAATCTATCCTATCTCCTCAAGGTAAATAGAGCATGAGGGCATAGGAGCGGGAATGGATTGGTTGGATTACTTGGATCAACTATCTCTTAGAATGCGTATGAGGCTCTGAACTCTCAAATATATGCTAGAATAAGGCTTTATGCAAGCAATCACTCTTTACGGTAAGATGGATCTCAGGATTTCCAAGGAGGAGGAACCTCTATCCGAGGTATAGGCTGGGATACAACTTACTAGAAACAAAAAATTACGATGAACTGGCTAACCGGATTTCTGAGGAGGTGACGACACCTGTCCAAAGTGTAGGCTGAAAGCAGATCATTACACAACTTCAAACAAAAATCATTAACAACAAAATACCCAAGGAGGTGACGACACCTGTCCAAGGGGGAGATTGAAACAATAGATTGTAAGAACAAGACATTGAAAAAACTCGAATCTTTAGATCAAATTGGATGTGCCTTTTGATTAATATCTTCAAACTTTCTCAACGAATTACAAAGATTTGGAACAACAAAGGTACGAAATCATACACACTTGCTTATCAAAACCAAATAACTCTCATCCAAGAGTGAACAAATATGCACTTGCAAGCTTGTGGCAACAATGGCACATCAATTTTGCATAGTAAATAAAGGTTTCAAAATAATGAGCCCAAGGCTCTTATTTATAGAACTCAAAGGAGTAGGCAACCCTAATGTCTCCTTGAGTTAACAATCAATTCTTGCCAACTAATTAGCAAGATTTATTCCTAAAATGTAGAGATCCTAGCAGTTAACTGGAAGTCTACTTGAGTTAATTGAAACTAAACTATAAGAGAACTCAAAGTACAAAAGGTGTCTCCAAGATAGACATCCATGATTAGTGGAGATAGACATCCATAATTAGTGGAAGTCAAAATAAACATCCACAATTAGTGGAAGTCAAAACAGACATGCATGATTAATGGAAATAGACATGCATGATTTGTGGAACAGTTAGTTAACTTGGAAAGAAGCATCAAGTTAACTACTATTCGTCATAAATGCTATCTTGGTAGGACGTCCCGACTAAATGTCTTACAGCTCACCACCTCCAATCAACAACTCTTCTATCCATTTGTTGACTTCTTCTGCCTTTGGACAGTCAATGCTTCAGCATCTCTTCTCCACTCACAAGCTACTGCTGATATTCAATACATTTTACAGTTGCGTCATCCAGCTTGGTGGACATGTTTGAAATCTTCTGCAACTCGCAACAAGCAAGGTCACTGCAAAAAGTGCCACGGATGAGATCCTGGAACTGTTTTTGGCATTGTGTCTAGCTCAATGTATGCACCTCCTTTGTGCTGGTAGAGGCAAGGGATGGATATTACCAACGTTCTTACGAAGTTGATAACACCTACTACAATCTGATGATACTCAATCAACTCCACAAAATTGGCATTATAGGCTTTCACCTTGTATGCCAACTGTTGTTTCCAAGCGAAAAGATGTCGCTTGTTCTCTATAGTGGTAAAAGATTGGTATGCCAATTGCAAGTCTGAAACTGTGATCTCATCCCCTGGCCTCTTCTCTGCCGTCCTTTGCTCTGACTGTTGAATGTTTCACGAAGTTCATGAGCTTTGTTCCTCAACTGGTATAGCTCTACCAGTATACACTGTCCTCTGACGGCAAATTCTTCCACTTGATTTCTCAAGTGTTTTCCATATGAGATCAGTTGGTGATGATTTTGCTTCGTGGGGAGGTCTAGCAACTCTCGTGGAAGCATAGTACCTTGCATCAAGCTAGATATGGATAGTCTCAGTTGTTGCTTTTCAGCCTTTAAGGCTGCTTTGTCTCTGTCGTCCTTAGCCATTCTTTCTTGGACACTCATTGATGCAATTCCAAGAAGATTTGCCTCCAACTGATGAGTGGTCTTTCCGAGGTTGACCTTCGACAAGGTGAAGTCATTAACTTCAACCTCATGTGCATTTTTGTCCTCAGGTGGGGCAGCTGTCTCTATGACAAATTCATTATTGGCATTCCTTCCTACATGAACCTGCTTCTTCAATTTCTTCACTGGCATGTCTTTAGGGACATGGTCAAATTCTGTGAAATCTAGGTGGTAGGATGGCCTTTGTCTCTTCCTTCCTAGGAGGTTCTTGAGCCAAGATGAATTATGACTGGCCTCATTGGAAGGATGGATGTTAGGCCCTTGAATGCCTGATGAATGAGATTGTGCTACAGTGAAGTCTCGTGGTGACAAATCCAAGTCAATGGGGACTTATGACTGCTGTGATGGTGGTGAAGAAGGAGGTTATGTTTCCACTACTGGCATTGTATCCGCTACAAGTATTTCCATCATGGGTTCTGTATCAGCTGTGTTTGTGTCAATCACTAGCTCAACTGCAGCAGTTTCCATGACTGTCTCAGGTATGTTTGTGGTTGTCTCCACATGAATCTCTTGCTGATTTGTATCAACAATCTGAAATCTTCCCCTTGTGTGCATTGACATCTTGGCTCCCTTAGGAGGATTACTCCATTGCTTTTGTCTGGGCTTCTTCCTTGACGTGGAAGGTAGTGAAGGGTGAACTAGTGGCAGCTCTGTGCGGGGAATTACTACCTCCCTTGTCTTCTTACTGTCCAAGTAGAGTTGACTATTTCTGACAACCCTATTTGTCCTTTCCTCTATAGATGTACTCTCCTTGGTGTACTGTAGAAACCCCTGTTTCCCCTGACTTCTAAAATTGTGTGTTTTTTGACTGTTTTTGTGTATTTTGATTTTTTTGGTGTTTTTGCATGAATAATGAAAGTTGCGACTTTGAAAGAAATTGCTAAATAAATTTAAATAAAATATTTGAACTCATGAAATTATAGAATCTTCAGAATCTCTTGATGCCAGACTATCTATTGATTTGCTATAATTATTACACTTGAGATCTGGTAACATGCAAATAAAAGATAACAACTTTATTTATTAAAAAACCTGGAAGTTTGCAGCCGCCTGGAATCATCATGGAATGGTATGGCAGTAATGATAATCCACCTTTCTCCCTCTGTTATTGTTTGCAGATGATGCTGGAAGAATATACGCCCCTGGTGAACAATCCAGAATGCCAAGAATGAAGGCGCTTTGCTCAAGATGACAAGGTACGGCCTTGTACTTGCTGGTACGGCCCTAAACAACAGATGTACGGATTTGGAACAGCAGATAAGATTTGGTACAGCCCTTGAAAGAGATGCAAAATATGAAGCAAAGAATAGGCGCCTCTGTTTACTGACTGCCAGATGAAATCCAGATCAAAACCCTGACTGGTGAATACTCTGTGAATGCTCTGTGATCACTTCTGAATGAAGAAATCTCTCTGTAAGCAATAGATCAGCTGGTATTTCACAGCCTCTGAATCGCAACACTGAAGATGGCTCGTTCTCCAATGCCTGTAGACAACAGAAACCCTAGGCTTCGTTCTTCGGAAGAAGACTTGATCAAAATTTCAATAATCAACATAAATGAGCTCAAATTCCAATGAAAACCCTTATATCTCCTAAAAAATGCGAATTCTCTCAAAAAGGCATCATTAAAATAAATTCGAACTTTTCCCTTTTTAATTTTTCAATAGTTTTCGAAACACTTTTAATCATAAAATATAATTAAAAGTGGCCCCCTTAAATGATGGTCGACCCCTTCAGCAAATCACTTAAGTTATAATATTTAATAATATTATAACTTTATAATATAAGCTTCAATAATTAATATTTAATTAAATCAATTAAATATTAATATCTCCCTCAAAATGTGTCCGATTCATGAACCATCTGAAGCTGGCGAATAAGGGAGTGATTCTGCACGTGACCAAATCATACTGCTAAAAATAGCAGGGGTGCTCCGCTGAGTGCCAAATACTGCTAAAAATAGCAATCCAGGCAAATGGTGTCCAAATGAGCCCGAATGAAAGCCAAATGATAAAAAATCTGACAACCGAAGCCAAGCCAAGCTTCATCAAGACCCTCTATCCATCCTATCAGCCTACGAGGGTTGCATAATAGGCTAATCATCAGCTCTGAGAGATGTCAACTAGAAGGGGACATGACATGTACCAATCCACTTTTCCAAATGGTTGTGAGTCTACTTGATCCATGAAGAACGAAGGGAGAATGACTTGCCCATCATCATCAGATAGGCCTTCCACATCTTCTATCATGAAAACAACAATTTGCAGAAGTCTAAACTGGCTAAAGTTACGTCTTCGTACATCAAAGTCATCTTCACAGTTGACCTAATAGTCTTCCATGGAAGACTCGTGTGAAGAGTGCTGCATAAAGGCCTCTATTATCATACGACCTTTTCTCAATGAGATATTTGAGATTAAGTCTCACTGTCTCTTGGCATATGACTTTGGCATCAACTGCTGTGTTACACCTTTAGAGTCCCATTTGGAAAGGAAAGTTCACAAGTGTCTTGCATTTGAGACGCAGATGAGAATGAACTTCGACCAATTGCTGCAAGAACTCCATGAAGACTACCCTATCTGAAGGGTAGCGAGGTAACATGGTAGGATGACCGTTGTATCCATATATGCATATATAGGTGAAGGTGGGGAATTGGATGAATCGATCGACCTAGTCCACCATTGCCTCCTTGGTTGCTGGTGATATACATACATGCATCTCATGGTTGAGGTTCCTTATGGCGTGCATTTTGAAGAGATCGTTTATCCGCTTGAAGTGTCGTTCTACTTGTGTGAACTCAAGTCCCGAAAAATGTTCGTGGACCTTTTGCACACCTAAGGTTCCCACAGTGTTTAGTGCTCTGAACTGGCCTTGGAAGGCAATCGGGTATACAAGATATGAGCACATGTGAAACCTGTGAGCCTTGAAGAACTCGGTCATTTGCTGGTGGAGTGTATCACTAATGAGGGCGGGCCAGTCGTAATGCTCTCTGTTGCTTACTATCTTGTCGATGATGTAGTACATCCACGACTGAAATTGGTTGGCCTCCTCCTGTCCAGTGATACGATTGAGTAGAGTGATCATCACTCCATACTCATCTCGGAACTCTCCATGCTCTACATTCTTGGGCAAGTTGGCCTTTTTGCTTTTAAACCATTCTCTTTTTGCACTTATCTTTTGACATTTCGAGTGCCTTCTCGCATTCTCTCATAGATATGACCACATTTGTTGGACATGGTGGAATAGCAAAGCATTTTTCAACATCCTTAGGCTTAAGGCTGCATACCACTCGCCCATCCACTGATCGAACTTCTTGTGTGGTAGGGTTGTAATGCCTAATGCAAGCAATTACAAACTCCACGTTCTATAATGTGATGGGGATTGATGCAGCCTCAAGCAATTTGGATTGCTCGATGTTCTGTAAAGTGATCTGGTCTATGCCTTCCAAATTTTCTGAGTCAACCTTTGGGTGCACCTGATGCAAGTCAGTGTCTATCGTTTTTCAGGAAATCATGATACAAGACTTTTTTGGTCTTGTATTGTACTTGGGAGAACTGCATTCTAAAAAACTTCAAGATCAACTATGCACACGATGCTGTTTAGACAACTTCTGAAAACCCTTAAAAATAGCACCTGTCGAGAATTTTTTCCGGAAAAAATCTGACGCATGGGTTTTGTTCGTGATTCAATGCCAAACAAACTTAGTTCGTTTAATTTTTGAATCTGTGACTTTTTTAGAAATTTCCCTAAAACTAGGGGCAGCAAGTTTGTTGTTTTTGGAAAATTCAACAAGTGGGTTTTGTTGGAAAAGCTGTGCTGATTATACCCAGTTGGTCAGATCTGTGATTGCCTGCTGCTTTCTTCGACATGCAAGAAGATCTAAGACAAGAAAAGAGGACAAAAAACAAGAAGAAGATTGGAAGTTATCAACTGCCTTTCTGGAAAAATGATGCCTCTAGATGCAACCTCTGAGAAATTATCCTTCTGTGCAATTGATCTTCAAAAATATGAAGAACGGTGAAAACCCCTCTGTCAGATCTTGAAAAGACATTTTGGAGAGCAAATTGCTGTTTTAGCTTTTAGCCTGCAAAGAAAGATAATGAAATATGACACCTAGCTTGATATATAATGATTCAAGTTTGAATGCATCAAGTTTGGGTGCCAACTCATGATTGAGGAGTGATTTGGCTTTGATTTGGAGTTCCCGGGAGTGATTTCCACTGATTTAGGGACTTTTAGACATGAAAAGCCTTCAAAATCTCTAACTCCAGTCAACAGATCTTGCTTTGACTTTTTAGGCGTCCTTCTTGAGAGTTGAACACTTTTTCATTATTTTTTCATGGTGAAGTGCTTCTATTCAATCCTCATTCCTGGTTGTTTAGTTGATCTTGAGCTGTTGCTGATAGATTCATTGTTGAGATGGAACAACTTCGATTAAGTGTGCCTGGGAGCTACAAAGCTCAAAACTTGAATCTAATGCTTCAAATTCAAGGGCACCTTTTCCTAGCAGGGGCGCTTTTTCACCAGACTTATTCAATTTTCTTGAGTGTTCTTCAATTTTACCATTTTGACCGTCTGTGCTTCGATCTGAGATCACCACTGACTGATGAGTCTGATGATCTTGCTGAAACCTAGGATGGATAACTAGCTCAGTCCTGGAAAGCATGATTGGTTTCACAAACCCTGAAAGTTAGTTTAAGTGCCTTAACAACTTGGGTGCCCTTGGCCTGTAGGGGCGCTTTTGGCTTTTTGACTCATGATTTTCATGTTGCAAACCTTCATGAATGGTCCCAGTTTGATCTCTGTCATCAGATGTCTGATTTGTCTGTTGTCTTTGCTGACGGTGTCGTTGTCGAGATTGATCAAAACGGAGGTGGTCATGCTGGAGGTCACCATGCTTGTAGACAGCATCTGATTGCCCAAAAAGATGGGTGCCTTTTGTCAGCAGGGGCACTTTTCCTTAACACTTAGCCAATTTCTTTATATTCTTCATTCAGCCTTCACCTTTGGTGTTTTCTGCTGGATCTCTTTCGATGAGTTCTAGACAGGTCCTGTGAACGTGCTGTTGGATTGATCGCGAAACTGAAAGAGAGCTGAACAGATGCCTTGTAGAAAGCAGTTGTTGAAAACTTCATCAGGTGTTTTAAAATGAAGGGTGCCCCTGGCCTGTAGGGGTGCTTTTGCCTTGATGTGCATTGATTTGTCCTCTATTTTGCATGCTCTGACGATCAACGTTTGTTGTTGTTTGATGTGTCTCGTAGGCTGACGAACAGGTTCGTTGCAAAGTTGAGCTGATGTCGGAGAGATCACCTAAAGGTAAACTTTCTCAAAAACTGACATTTGGATCCTCTTGTTCAAGGGCGCCCTTGGTCAGTAGGGGCGCTTTTTCTAATGTTTGATTGCCATGTTTGATAGTAGTTGTTTGCAACATCTCCTGACTTTGTTGACATTTTCTAGTGATTGATGAGTCAAGTGGTCTCGCTTGACGATGCGTTGGAAGGCCAGCGGATGCACATAAGAGATGACTGCCTTGGTGAAAGTTGATGACTGCATTTGACCCTTGGGATTCAAGGGTGCCCTTGGCCAGCAGGGGTGCTTTTAGTTTGCAGTTTGATAATTTCCTTTGAAAATCTTCATATCTTCATGCTTCGCGCTCGCCATGCATTGTGACTAACTTGAGCATTGTTGTTGACGATGCAAACACATGCATTTTAGCAATCACCTTCATCGTGCTACGTGTACGGGTGTTGGAAAAAGGACTAAGGCATGTGACTGCCTAGCCTCCTCTTGGTAGCAAGGCATGCATTCTCCGGACTTAGCCAATTTTCAACATTTTTCACTTTTGAAAATCCCCTCCGTCGCAAAACATCTTTTTGAGCATTTCCGCCATGGATTCTTCGTTGAAGCTTTTGAGGCTTAGATTTTAGCACTTGGTACTGTCCATTCTGCCATTAATGGGTGCGGAGGTCCTAACTTTCTTCCTGAAAAATGAAAATAGACCCACCAGAGTAAAACAAACTTTGTGGTGATTCTGACTTGACCAATGTGATCGTGAAGTCGATTAATCCTATAAAAATCATTTTCAATCATTTCTGGAAAGGTCCTATTTTTGGGGGTTTCCCTAAAAATAGGGGTATGAAACCCTAATTTTTAAATTTTCAGAAATTTGCACATATGTTCCTTGACACAAACCCACAAAAACCTTATGTTTTGTTCATAGTAGCCGGGAGACGTGTCTCTTGCCCCCTGAGACACGTCTCGGAGACGGAGACACGTCTCTAGTACTGTATCGGTCTCCAGAAACGCCTCATTCCAGCCAGGAGACTTTTCGGCCGTCTCCCAAGTCTCCAAAAAAAAACTGACGTCTCCCGTCGTCTCCTGCGAAGTCTCCCGCTGGTCAAAGGGTCAAACATGGAAAACAAAGCACAAATATCTCAAAAACACGATTTTTTTTTAAGTCTCAGACCTCATTGTTTAATCGCATGACTGGAGAAGAGAGCGGCTAAGCTTTGGTAAGTCCTATTTTTGATTTTTTATATTTTATTTGCTTGTTTTTAATTTTTTAAATTTTAATTTTTGCTTGGTTAACTCATACACCCGATGCCACACCAGTAATCTCATTTTTTATATTATAAATTTATAATGCAAGCCGAAGCTCTATTTTTCAGATTGTTTTATTTAGCATCACCAGTAATCTCTACAAGAGCATCGCCCCTGTTTAAAATCATGGAATCTGTAGATTCCACTATTTAAAACAAGGGCGATGCTCTTGTGGAGATTATTGGTGCAGCTAAATAAAACAATAAAATAATTAATAAACTTTAAATTTTAAAAGTTTAAACAATGTGCAATATGCCAAGCCCAATAGGCAAGGCCCAATAAATTTTTCATAGTAAACTTTAAACAATCTGGAGATTAATGATTGAAAAATTTCACAGTTGCACTATAATAAATTAATAATGTGCAATATGCCAATAGCCAAGGCCCAATAAATTTTCAGTTGAGCGTGCACTGTGCTGTGTGCATTGTGAATTTTTAAATTTTTCTTTCTATATTTGCTGTGTTTAAACTCTAATCATGACGTCTTTTTGTTTTTTTTGTTTTTGTGTAGAATTTGAATCATTGAATCAAGAATGTCGAGTGGGGGAAACAAACAGGGCTTGTATCCGTTGTGGAAGTATGTTGATCGTGTTAAGGGGCCGAAGGGTTCAGGTGGAACAGCCATGATCTCATGTAAATTATGCCCAATGTCATGGCAAGGTACTTAAATGAGGGTGAGGGCTCATTTCCTGCACATACCTGGAAAAGGTGTTGATCCTTGTATAAATGAAGTGGAATGATATGAGGCTATAAGGGATCAAGAAAGGACTAATGGTAAAGTTTCTAATATGAGCTCTCACGCTTCAACAACAGGGGCAACTGCTGCAAATCAAAATCAGAATATCAATAGAGAAGTAGAGGTGGATGTGTCTTCAAGATATGTAGCAACAAAAGTTCTCACAAGAGGCCACACATTGGTAGCTCAAACCCCATTGGCAGATTATTTGATGTGCAAGGTCGAGAAGCAGTTGATGCAGCAATTGCACGCTTCTTTTATGCCAATGGAATACCATTTAATGTTGCGCGATCACCTTTCTATACAGAGATGGTCCAAGCAATCAACAATGCACCAGCTGGATATAGACCACCTATGTATGAAAAGCTTCGCACTACTCTAATTGATAAAGAAAAAATTTGATTAGAGCAACAAACTGCACCATTGAAAAGAGTGTGGGCTTCAGAAGGATGCAACATTGTGATGGATGGGTGGATGGATACTAGAAACCATCCACTACTTAATATCATGGTAACATGCAGCAAAGGGCCTTATTTTTTGAAGGCATTAGATTGTTCGGGGCAAGAAAAAAATGCAGGGTATCTTTTTAACCAGCTATGTGACGACATTGAGGAGGTAGGGGCATCACATGTAGTCCAAATTGTTACATATGCTGCCCCTGTTTGTAAAGCAGCAAGCATGTTGGTGCAAAAGAAATACAAGCATATATTTTGGACACCATGTTGTGTGCATTCGTTGAATAATGCACTCAAAGATATTGACAAGTTTGAGTGGGTTTCAGCTCTCATAGAAAAGGGCAGAAAAATTCAAATGTTCATATGTAACCATCACCAACCACAAGCTATTTATCGAAAATTTTCCAAGGTGGAGCTTCTCAAACTAGCTGATACAAGGTTTGCTTCTTATTTTATTCTTCACTGTCTTTGTGAAGTGAAAGGTGCTTTGTGTTCCATGGTTGTTAGTGATGCATGGGAAGCTTGGAGGCAATCTACATCAAATGATGCAGTTGAGGTGAGAGGTATGATCCTTGATGAACGTTTTTGGGCTAATGTTAAATTTGTTGTGGACTTTATTCAGCCCATATGTGAGGTGATCAAATTTGCAGATTCAGACAAGCCATGTTTGGGGGAAATTTATGAAGAAATATATTCCATGTGTGAAAGAATTAAGAAAATAATAGATGAAAAAGATCCTTCACTATATCCTTTGATAGAAGAAAAGTTACATGGAGGATGGAACAAACTTAACACACCTCTTCATTGTGCTGCCTATGCCTTAAGTCCTAAATGGCATAATATACAAGAGACCAATAAGAGGGCTCCATATGAGGATAGAGAGGTAATGAAGGGGTTTTGGGCTGCAGTAAAAAAGATATATGGCTGAGGTGAGGAAGCATCAATTATGAGAGTCAATGGAATAAGTTTTCATGTGGGCATGGTGACTTTTCTTCCGTGGAAGCTTTATATGATATGCGAGCAAAGAAAGACCCTATAGAGTGGTGGTGGAACCATGGAGGTGAAACACCTGAATTGCAATCATTTGCAATAAGATTACTCTCACAAGTAGCTAGCTCTTCATCTTGTGAGAGAAATTGGAGTACTTATGGTTTTATTCATTCACTAAAGAGGAACCGATTGGGGTCAAAGAAAGCAGAGAACCTGGTGTACATTCATAGCTCACTTCGCCTTCTCTCTCGTGTGCATACAAGGAGGGTCCTACAGCAAAATGGGACCAAATTTCATCTTATGAAGATGTTGCAGTTGCAGCCATAGTGGATGAAGTGGTTGAACCAGATGGCCTTACTGATTTACCCTGTCATGTCCCCTTCTCAGTGACATCTCTCGGAGCACAGGATTAGCCTATCATACGACCCTCGTAGGCTGATAGACTGGATAGAGGGTCACGTTGGAGCTTGGCTCACTTAGGGCAGAGGGATTGGCGTTCGGGCATCTCTTCGGGGTCGACCGATAGAGGGTCACGCTGGAGCTTGGCAGAGTTTGATCTTGGCTTTCGTATTCTTTAGAAGTTGCTATTTTTAGCAGTTCTTGGCAGTCAGCGTGGGACCCCTGCTATTTTTAGCAGTAGGGATTGTTGGTGTTCAGAATCACTTCAGTGTTCGTCAGCTTCAGACGGATCAGGCATCGGTTGAGTAATGAGAGAGAAATTAATATTTAATTGAATTTATTAAATATTAATTGTTGGAGATTATAATATAAAGTTATAATATTTAATTATAACTTAAGTGATTTTGTTAAAGGGGTCGCCCATCATCAGAAAGGGGCCAAATTGGCGAATTATATTTAATTGTAAAAATTGCATTTGAGACTATGGAAATATTAAAAGAAATAAGAAGTCGAATTTTTAATAATCCCTATTATTGTGGAATTCGCACTTCTCAAGGTTATTATGCATTTGCATTGGAAATCGAGCCATTATGTGATTATTTTGATATTGAAATTGGTCAAGTTTTGTCTGAGCACAGAACCTTAGGGTTTGAGTCTCGAATTCATTGGGGAACGAGCCATCTCCACTGAAAGCAGTTCAGAGGGTGTGAGATCACCTGATCTATTGCCAGCAGAGAAATTTCTTCATTTAGAAGAGATTACAGAGCATCATAGCGATTCAAACTTCAGAGTTTTTGACAGGGGTTTCATTCAGAAGTCAGTTGTTCATCAAGGCGCCTATTTCATTGATAACAAGGAATTTATCAGAGAGCCGTACATTTATTAATTGTTGTTTCTGACACAGCCGTACCTATACCAGGCCGTACCTTTCTGTATACTGGCCGTACCATTTAAAGGAAGCCATCCTCCTGTTTCAGAGCAAAACGCCTTCTCCTGTGACAGGCATACATCATTACCAGGGGCGCAGATTCTTAGTAGCAGTGGATTCTATTCTCAGGCGCAAGAGAAAGCAACCTATCATCTCAGCCGTACCAGCTACAGCAGATCATTTATTGCAACCATATTGCCAGGTTCTTTAATAAAGTTTCATTGCTTTTTGCTTGCATGCAACTGGATCCTATATGTATTCATCTCAGAAGAATAAATAATAGATTGTCTTCAGTATTTACCCTAAATGCTATTATTATCGGAGTAGATTATTTTTTATTGAATTTATTTTCAATTCTTTGTCAAAATCGCAATTTTCATTTATTGCACAAAAACCCAAAAAAAAATCAAAAAACGCAAAACACAAAAAAATCAGTCAGATTCAGGAAACGGGGAAACAAGGGTTTCTACACCCCAGTTCAACTACCACCAGAGGAATCTGAGTTAGAGAGTGATGAGTATTTGGAGAGCATCATAGCTGAGGACCTTGACATGGATGATGTGGTGTAGATGATATGAGATATCAGATAGATTTCTGATTTTTGTTTTTTGTTTGCATATCAGCCAATCAAACTATCAATATTTTTGAATTTCAATATGTAATCGAATATGTAATGTCAAATGTGAACTATGATTATGAAATTTGAAGTATGAACTCTTTGACTCCACTACTGCTATTGTTTTGAAAGTTCAATGTCATTATATTTTCAGATTTTCTATATATTATTAATTTTTATATTAAAAAAAAAAATGGTGTCTCCAAGTACCCCCGTCTCCTATTTTCAAAAAAATGCTGTACCGGTACCGGTACCAGTCTCCTGTACCAGTACCAGTACCAGTCTCACGTCAACTATGGTTTTATTTGACCTAAAACATACTTTTGACAATATTTTTACATGATTTAGATCTTTTTAAGAAAAATGTCTTATTTTAGCAAAAAATTATTTTGGGTACAACAGTTTCACATGAGGTTGGGAGATCATTCTTGAACCTTGAAACTGGTGTTTGCTATCACAAATGAATTTCCCAAGCCTGCCGTACATTCCAGGGAGCCGTACGAGATACCCATGTTTATGCTAGTAACTTTGGTCAGCGAGCAATTATGGTTCTGGGTTTATTTTCATTTGCTGTTAACTGTCAGGTCAATCAGATTAATGCATTAAAAACTGTTTGAAAGAAACACCAGCATTTATTGGTGGAGGCCATACATTTCCAGCTTCCCGTACAGTACCTGCAGATAGCCATATCTTCAATTTTGGGTTGAAAATGCTGATGGGAGTTTGTAACTGATGGTGTCAATTTATCTTCAATTCTTTTTGTCTGAATGGTTTCATTTTATACAACAGAGATTGAAGATTGTGATTTGAATTATTTCCTGGAGCAGCCGTACAAACCACCTAGCTATACCCCTTGTTTGACTTGTAGAAGTTGCTAGGAACATTAACCAGTTTTGGGTATTGATGCCTTGTATTTCTATTGATGGGACAAATAGCTTAATGTATAGAAACCAAGCTTTGCTGTTGACTTCAATTTTATTGGTGGAGCCGTACACTATCTGCAGGCCGTACATCTTTCAAGGAGGCGTGTGAAATTCTAAGGGAAGTGATGGTCTAAAAGGGGTAGTTTTTATGCTTTATGAAGTTCCTATGTTATTAATAAATACAAACCATTTTATATTTGAACAAACTCAGCTGATGGAAGATTTCAAGGTTGAGTGATCTGTTCTGTGCTCCTGGTGCCATTTTTCTCCATAGTGTTTGACTGAGATTAATTGCGGATATCACTCTGCTGTTCATTAATTAGCTGAGAGCAATATTAGAATTTGAGAATTGTTTCAGACTGATGGGCAGTTAGAAGGGGGTGAATCTGTGAGAAAGTTGGCAAATCTGGGTATGGCACCATGAAACCAATGCTTGCTGATGAACTCCAGCCACTCTGTAACAGTAGTAACATTAGTTTCAGACCTGTGTAATGACCAAATCCTGTCCTGGGTTGTTGGTGTTGAAGTTAAAGAGATGCTACTGTAAGAGATCAATCTCTGAGTAATACAGGTCAGAATTTGCCATTAACTTCTTTAATCAGTTTGCTGATGTCAAGTATTATGCTATGTGATTTGTCAGTTAAAAATAAATAAATTTCCTTGAAATTGCTGTGCATTGTTAAATGCTAAACCTTTACCGAAACATTGCAAACCAAATTACAAATACAAGCAAACTGAAACACAAAACATCAGAAAGGGGTGATAACTGAATTTTTTTTTTATAGTGGGGGATCTTACAGATAGGGAACCTTTCAGGTCTGTCATAAAGAAATATGGGTCGAAGGTATGCTGCAATGCTGTTACCAAGTCTATTCAGCTTATATGCCCTTCTAGGACATGTCCTAAGTCGGCCAACTCACCTCCAAACTATGCCACTTGGTAGGAAACCACCCAACATTGTCACAAAGGCTACCCAGCATGAAGGAACAGGTCTGATATATAATTATGAGCATTTACAGGTTTGTTAATGGACTGTTACAGTCCCAAACAGCAATAGAAACATATGAAAACAACCTCCAACCTTAACTAGAATATGCCACCAATCATCATAACCAGTTTATATACACCCAACACCTCCATAAAGCTTCAAATTTGCCTATGATGAGCAAGTAACAGGTCTGCTATACTGTTCTGAACATGAAATAGGTCTGTAACAGCAAGTTGACAACCCCAATGCACCCCTTCAACTTAACTAAAGCATCCCCAAAGGCTGCAAATCAACTTACAATCAACCCAACACTGACGTATTGCCACAATATGACAAAAAATGCAAGTACATCTCTGCTACACCTCTGCAGGCATATCAACACTAACAGAACAACCTCCCAACACACCTAGCTGCTCTAAAAAGAATAGCAGATCAAGAAATTGATGAACAACAGGTTTGAAAATGGCAAAGAATTGCTGTTTAAGACAAATCAGCAAGGTTAAGGTGCCCAATCACTAATTTTTGCATAACATAAGGGTTACAGCCAGCTAGGGCATCACCTAGAATCACAAACTATATGATCAAATAAAGAAGCTTTGAAATACCATAAAAAAGCACAACAAAATCTCTGCAATAATTTCCAATAGAAACCCCCAAAAACTTGCAATCAAAACAATTTTAAAAAATATCTTTTTTTGAAACCCCAAGTCTATAACAATGAAAACAATGGTGATTCCTGAGGTAGAATCACTCCAACATACTAGGGATCATCTCTGAGATCTGATATCAGTGATTTGATGAGGGTTTTCGTCCTCGACCAATCCTTGGAAGAACTGACCGTTCAATCTGACAACATCCTATTATGTGTGCAATCGTCAATAATGCAAATGAGAGCCCCACACCTCTTTTTGTAGCTTTTTCATTGCTTTTTCTAAAAAACACTTTTTTGTTTTTTTGTTGTTTTTTCGAAAAACATTTTTTTTGCTTTTTCAAAAAAACAATTTTTTTGCTTTCTAAAAGAAAAAAAGTTTGTGTCTAAGTCCCCTTTTCCCCTAGGCGTCCATTTGAGGGGACATAACATTCTATTAAATTGAAACACTAAAGTAAATATTATAAAATTAACTATATTAACTTTAGTTTAATAATTTAAATAATCTAAACCATTTTGCGAAAAGCGTCGCCAGGCACCAAAAACTGAAACTAATCATGCCAAGAAGAAGTTGATGTTGAAGAATGATGTTGGGTGCCAAAATGGGCACTTACTAAAACTAGCAATGTTTTCCAAGAACTATGGAGAACAACCCAGAAGGCCCAAAACGCTACAAAGAGCATCACCACAAACCTGAAATCCAACTGAAATCCAAACCACCATCGGAGGCCAAGAAAACCCTAAATTGAGCTCTCCAAGAATGTTGGAACTCTCCTGGCTCACCTAGAATCCTTCGAAAGCCCCTAAAAGCTAGCCAATGGTCACATAATAGTATGGCATAATAATGGGGACATTTTAGTCCTCCCTCCTTAAAGATTGCTTGTCCTTTAGCAATGCTAGCTCAAAAACTGATCGACCCCAAATAAAACTCAATGTGGTTCCAAGATTCCAAGCCAATCTGGAGGTTTGTAGCACCTACTGCTTGAAGCACTATACAGATGTGCACTTGCAAATGAAACCTCCTTTGGTCTTCTTGAGAAAAGCAACCAAACCCTACAAGATTTCAGTCAACTCCTCAAGAAATTGCTCTTCACCATCAAGATTCCATGGCACCATAGGGGTAAATTTGAGAAGAGTAATCTTAACTTCCACATTTTTAACCTTCTGCACTCCAACATAATGGTTGTAAGTTGTAACTATAAAGAAATAACAACTGTTTGTTGCTTGAACACCCATCCAACACTGAAACTGGTTAGCTGAATTAGTCATTCCTTTCATCTAAAACCATAAACTAACCCTGTCAAGAGGCTGAGTGGTTTGAAAATGTGTAAACTTGCAACTATCCAAGTCTGAAATTAACAACTTATAGTTTGATTTTTGAAAAATCAGCACTCAAGAAGAAGAACAATTGCTGCAACAGTGAAAGTCTTCAACCCAAATGAAAAATCTGATAATTACCTTAGCTATAAACACCTTTCCAAGAGTCACCAACCCAGTAAAATTCCACATTTTGCTCAAAATCTCCCTCTAATCCACTTGTATGAACACAAATAGACTAATAAGATGGCTGTAAGAAAAGGTAACAACAACATTCTTTTCCTCGTTTTGATCCAAAATATCCCATGGTAGGCTTCTCCCATTATCAGTAGTTTCAAATAACTTGTGATGATGATCTTGGGCATAGATACTCACTCCAAAAGTGGCTCCACCATGCTGAGGTTGCACTACTTTGATCATCATATGAACTTCATTTAGAGGACATTTAGTAATGCTTGTAGTCTCAATAGTAAGGATCTCCACCCCGTCATCCTTTAAATAACAATATTTCCTCTCCTTGTAGTGAATCCACAATGTCATCCGTCATGCCATAATGATCCAATCCATCATGATACAACAAAGGAAGCAAATCCTCAATGATCTTGGGTGGTCCCATAAGCAAATCAACTGGTACCACCTTGTAACTGAACACCATATCTGCATCCCATATCTTATTATTGTCATCACTGGTGTGAACAGAATCAGGAAGTGCTCCATCATTCAACTTAAAGAGTGGATAATCAAAGGATGATTTAACATCCATCTCAAATAGCGGGTTATCAACAAGATGAAGACTATCTTCATCCTCTAGCTCAAACCAATCCTTTTGCTGAACTAGACTTTCATTTTCTAGTTTCTTGGAAAAATGTATTAAATCAAAATCCTCATGGATGCTATTGTAATGTCCCCATTTTGCGAGCATCGGAGTTCATAAGGATTAGCCTATCATTTGACCCTCGTAGGCTGACAAATGTGATGAGAGGGTCTTCCTTGGCAGTTATCCAGAGTTTCAGGACCTTACTCCTCCAATTGATTCAGGTTTGCGCCTTTGCAGGGACTCACAGAGTGATATTCAGGCACTTACTATTTATAGTAAGTCAGGCCGACAGGGGTTACTATTTTTGGCAGGGCACCTGGCTCAGTTGGCAATCTCAGTTTCGACCCAGTTTGACAGTTTGATGAGCAAACGGTGAATAAGGGAGCATTTAATAATAATTAAATAATTATTATTATGACTTTATATTATAAAGTCACTTTAAGTGAAATATTAAAATATTAATTATGGCGAATTATAAAGTATTTAATACTTTATAATAGTGGAGTAAAATTAATATTAAATGAGTATTTATTACTCATTTAAAAAGACGCCATTTATTAATAAAATTGCCTAAGTTAAAAAGAGGCGAATTTTATATTATTAAATGCATTTAAATTGTTTTTTTGAAGGGGGTCGAATTTTTGAGAGAGGTATTTATTTCTCAAAGACATAATAGAACTCATTATTGATTGATTATTCAAATTTTGTCTTTTCTCTCTGAGAACATTTGGAGTTGGAGAAACAAGGGTTTCTGCAATTAGGTTTTGGAGAACGTCAACTCTTCAGAATCAGACATACTAAGGCTGTGAAATACCAGTTGAAGATTGTCAGTTGAGTGGCTTCACACAGGAGTCATTACAGAGTATATTTGAGAAGTTTTATTCAAGTTTCTTGAGCAGTTTGAAAGGGTTTGTTGGCTGCTACAGTACCCACTACAGTGCACATGAATAGTAACGCTACAGTATGCGTGAACAGTGTCGTGCTACAGTACCACGTGAACAGTATCGCGCTACAGTGATCCGCTACAGTGGCATTCAAGTCTGGAGGGTTTATGGTTGCTAATCTTTCGTTTCCTGGGCATCTAAACTGCTGGGCATTTCTTTACCAGGTTTGAGTAATCAGAATACATGCTTGTTTCTTGTTGTATCAGTTCTTATGCAATGCACAAAAAACCTTTGTATTTCTGAGTATTATAGTTGGAAAACCTTTGTATTCTGGCTGCCAGTTAATCACATAAAAGTGTGAATCAGTCTGAAACTTTGTGCTACTGTTATCACATTCCGGAGTGCTTAGAAATGTCTTTCTAATTGCTGTTAGTACTCAGAAAATGTTTTGAATCAGTCCCAGAATTGTTTGTAGACAAAAATCAGTATTTATAAACTGCTGCGAAGGAACTGTATGCTGTTATATTGGTGAATCACCTTGGAATCTGAACTGAGCATTGTATTTAAAGTTGATTTTGTTACCAATACCGCCCAGAATTAAGTATTGTGGTTCCTTATGGGATGTAAGACAACTTTGGTACTGTAGATTTCTTTCAGAAGTAGTGACATGATAAATCAGTCCTAGATACATTTATCAAAGCTTGTAATCAGCTGGTAATGAGTTTATGCATCATACAATAAAAGAGTTGGAGCTGCATATCAAGTAATTGTCTTTGGCTGTAGATGTTAGTTTCAATCTGAGTCAGAATCTGATTATGCATGCCGATTGTTCATAATAATGTCTATCAGCTGAAGCGTATATTTCATGTCATTTTGGCCATAGATCTTTATTGAAAGTTACCAAAAGATTGTTGCATTGCACCCTCAGTTAGTTCGGACTTTGGCATATGTTATTAGCATTTCATTTCAGTTATTTGCACTTTACTAGGCAATATATCATTGAAGGTAAACTCTTTAAAAAAACCAAGAAAATATATAAGGCAGAAAACTTGGTGTTAGCAAGTGTCCACTTGGGGTGGTACTTCACAGCTATCAAGATCTTCAATCATTTGTCTAATCTCCATAGCCCTTTCTACATTCTCTTGCTCCCTGAATTGTTTGGCCACATAAAGCTGATTTTTTGCTTCAAGTAATTTTATTTGGGTGTTGTCCAAAGAGTCTTTAGTTGGTTTAAACTCAAAGGTGAGCTCATCAACCTTTTCCTTTGTTTCTTTGGATATAGATAAAACCTCATTTGCAAATTTGGTATCCATATCTCTATCTTTGATCATGTGCAAGTATGCTGATTTCATTTTTTCCATTGTACTCTTTACTACTTGTAAATCTGCAAAGGTTATAATTTATTCAAACTGATCACTTTGTGCCATTTGCATTAATCTTTCAACAAACCTTTTTGTGTCATCCAACTTAGATAAGGTTTGCACTTCATTTCCAGTTGGCACCAATAATTTATTCTTCCAACTTCCCTTGTAAATGTCAAGACCATGCAAGTTTAGTGAACTGCTGTTAGGATGCATATAAAAATCAAAATTTTCTTCATTGATCTCTGGAACCATCCTCTTCTTTCATGAATGGTAGGTGATCCTTCAAACTATGTGGTTCACTGGGTCTTAGATCAAAATCAGCTCCATGCAATAAATTTTCTTATTGGTCTTCAAGATTATGCCTCTCAAAATCAACTCCTTCAATGACATCCTTTTTTGCATACCTAATGTTCTAAGATTAGGACAGCACTTTGGTCAAAAGGAATTTATCCCAATTTGATTCTTCATCATATTTTGGTGTCAAAATACCTGGACCCCGTGGACCTATGAGCTGATGTTTTCTATCTGAAAGAGTATGCTTGTTGTGTACCTCATGAGTGGTTGATTCCTTGAACCAATCACTCTCCAAATCAAAGAGATTGAAACTATCATGAACACTCCTCTCCATAGGCTTTGTTTGGAAATCAAACCAATACTCATCTGAATTATCATCACAAGAGTGAGATAAGAAACCATCATCATAGGCTGATTTGGAGACTTCAACATATTTGCCTTCAACATGTTCTTCTGGAAGTACATTAGTGATCTCAACAATTCCATCATTTGCATCTACTCCACTAGTGTCATCAAGGAACCCAATAGTCACAAAGTCCCATTAGATTAGTCTGAGCTTACAACCAAGGCTGTTTTGTATTTTCTCTCACACACAGTCTTATCAACAGTAGTTGCATGCATGTCTAAGAGGTCATCCTGGGGCACTGTGATACATTCCTTATTTGATAAGGCATCTTCTCCATCAGAAATTTCTAAAATGAAATTCTCTTCTTCCTCATGCTCTTCATTGGCTAGAAAAGTCTTCAATTTCTCACACTGTTTGAAAACACTATTAACCAATTCATATCCAGCTGGAGTAGTAACCTGATCTTGCCTCAGAATAGCCAATAACATAGATAAGATGGGTTGGGAAATAGCATCGCTTTCATTAATAATCAAGGCCATAATGGTTCTCATGCAAACAGAAATAGTTTTTTCATGATCCTCACTGATAGCAGCTATGAAATGATGAAACATTTGAAGAATAAGGTTATCACAATCTAAATCAATCAAAAGAACACATGATCTGACCTTTGCCATCAATTCTAAAATCTTAACCCTCTTACCAAAAGAAAGGCCTCCAATATCATCTAACCCTTGAAAGCTTTCAATAATCAATTGTAGTATCTCCCTCATTATGTCATCATTATAGGATGCTTCAGGAGCTGAAATTCTCACAATTTCACTAAGACAAGTGGTGACTGCAAGTCTCACATCTTCATGTGGATGCCTCATAATCTGGGGCTTGACTAATGCAACCAATGGTCCCTCTATTGCTCATTTCAAAACCTCAAAATCTGATTGGTCCAACTTTGATAAACACATTTTCATTTCTTCCAACCTGTTAAGAAGTACATTCTTTGACTGATACTGAGTCTCAAGCTATTTTCCCAATGCATAAAGCATACTACTCACATCCATTACTTTCGTTGAAGGTTTAGTCTTAATAAGTCTAAATGATTTTCTGAAATGTTCTGTTAAGGGACTCTTTCCCCTGTTGGCCATCTTCTTTCGCACACAGGCTGGCAGTTTCTTCTGCTCTGATACCATTGTAATAAGCACCCCTAATTTTAAATTTTTTTTTTTTGCCAATATAAAACTTCAACATAAACAACCTAATAAGTGATAAATGACTGTCATAAAGTGCAGACAAATTAATTTACCAGTGCTAATTACAAATCCGAACATTTCAATGGCACATTCACTTCAGTCTCAGCGCTAACTTACTGGATTAAATCATTAACACTGTAATACAAAAAGGTACCTTAAAAAATGAGCATTAGAGGGAACCTTTCAGGTCTGTCATAGAGAAATATGGGTTATAGGTGTGCTGCAACACTGATACCAAGTCTATTCAGCTTATACACCCTTTTAGGACATGTCCTAAGTCACCCAACTCACCTCCAAACTATGCCACTTGGCAGGAAACCACCCAATACTGTCACAAAGACTACCCAGCATGAAGGAACAGGTCTGATATATAATTCTGAGCATTGGCAGGTCTGTTAATGGACGGTTATAGTCCCAAACAGCAACAGAAACCTCTGAAAACAACCTCCAACCCTAACTAGAATATCCCACCAATCGCCATAACCAGTTATAACTTTGGAAAAAGGACACTTAATTTATTATTATTAAATAGGGTCAAAAATAAATATTGGATACATGGTCAAAAAGGCGAATATTCAATTAAAAGAAATATTAATTATCTAAAAGGTAATTTGTAATTATAAGTTTTGGAAAAAATTAATATTCAATTAAAAGTAATATTAATTACTTTTATGGTTGGGGGAAAATGATTTAAAAGACAATTGATGGAAAATAAATTTATTCTATTTATTATAAATTTCCAGAAACCCTTATTTGCAAAGCTTGGAAAAATTGTGCAATTTTACCAAAGGACGAAATCTCTATTAGTTGATAGTGTTTGAATAATACCCACTGAAATATTCCGAGCCAATTTTTTCGATTTTTTAAATTACAGATTACAAAGCAATGCACTCGTTAAGGTTAGCAGCTAAACCAAAACGTGCTGAAGTAACTCTAACCAGAATGTACACCAGGATCCCGATGTGGGCAAGGTGTGAGCATTGGTCAGAGGATCTAAATCAAATTGCTTATGCAGGAACTCTAACCAAGAATGGCGCCGATGATGGCGAGCATATGGTCAGAGGATCTTCTACACTAAGTGCTGAAAGGGAACTCGACACCAAGTATGTGCTACCCAATCCAGTATGGAGTGAGGGGCGACCATATGGCGGAGTGTTACAAAATACAATGCTTGAAAGAAATAACTGTAATGCTGAAAGTACTCAACACCCAGAATGTGCTTTCTAACCCGGAGTGGGAAAGGAGCTACCATAGGGCGGAGATGTAAGATATTACAAGGCAATTACAGAATGTAAAGATGAGCATTACAAATCAGATAATTAAGCAAGATTAAGAACTGCTGCCAGTACTACTGTCAGCTTACAATATGATAGAGAATTCGCCTGCCAAGAGCATAGAGTTAGAACAATTCAACGAGCATTTAGATATAGAATTCTCCTTGCTTAATGGAAATACCAAACTGATTTCTTCTCTCAAAAACCAGATTTAAAATTCTGATCAAATCAGATCTGCACCTTTAAATGCAAAACCAGCAACCCTAAAATCCACTAAAATGCTCACAACTCACTCAATACTTGTCAGAATGACATGAGACTTGATGCAAATGAATGCTAGGATGATGACAATGAAGACTAGACAAAGAAACAGCTGACAAATTGAAGTATTTTTTTTTCTAAACACTTGCCAGGCGGAACAGAATGGTACAGCCTCTAGAAATGTTCTACCAACAAGATAAAATCAGATTCTTCATTATAAATCACCAAAATTTGCACAAATGGGCGCCTAGGGCATAGAAATGGTTCTAGCCAATACCCAGAACGAATATATTTTTATTTTTTGACTTATGAGCAAATACAACATGCAGCTATACTAAATCAGCAACTCCAGAACTTCATTAACATGCTAGAAATTGAACTACAAATGCAAAACTTACTACAAAACACTCAACTAAGCAAACCTCTCCACTAGGTGCTGTCTCTCAAGCACGAAGTCGAGCCCAGACTAGGAGGCATTCATTCCTCGAAGCAATTCCGCAACCATTTCGGCAGCATAACATTAGCATAGACCAAAGATACCAAATGATGATCAAAGCCTTCCTTTTATAACTTTCTCGTTGACTTCTCAAAACCCTAATCTCCTCTTCAAGGCAAAAAACCCTAATCTCTTTCAAGGATGGCGTCCATTTCCTTCAAGCTCAATATTGACTTTATAATTAAAATCAATACTTTAATAATTGCATCCCCTTTATAGCTTGTTTTGACTTTGGATAAAATGTAAAATATAAAATAATCTTTAATGAGGCGCCACCCTCAAAAGCCCACTTTTCAAAACAACATAAAGTCAATAGACTAGGCCAAGGGGTCAATGTCCGAAAATAATATTAAAACTTGACTTTTTAATTAATTATATCAACTTATCTCTCCAATTGTGCCCTGAAGCCAATAATGACCAAGTCAACTGATCAAACTGACATAGGAAGTCAATACTTTAATAATTGCATCCCCTTTATAGCTTGTTTTGACTTTGGATAAAATGTAAAATATAAAATAATCTTTAATGAGGCGCCACCCTCAAAAAGCCCACTTTTCAAAACAACATAAAGTCAATAGACTAGGCCAAGGGGTCAATGTCCAAATATAATATTAAAACTTGACTTTTTAATTAATTATATCAACTTATCTCTCCAATTGTGCCCTGAAGCCAATAATGACCAAGTCAACTGATCAAACTGACATAGGAAGTCAACCATGCTGGACCCAACTGCTAAACTGCCAAAAATAGAATTTACTAAAAATAGTAAATTCCGGGAAATGCTCAGAATGCCGAGATGAACACACCACTGCGAAGCTCTCTGAAAACCCAGAAAGGATCCGCCATTGAATCCATCATCTCTGAGCAATAACCTCCTCAAAAATAGGAAACCCTAATTTATCTTCCGACTAGCCTTCGGGTTCCCAAAGAAAAGGCCAACGGTCACTGGAAAGATCAGGTTTGAGAAGGGGACATTACAATCCGCCCTTCCCAAAATTGCTTGTCCTCAAGCAATACCACCACAACTCCAGAAATTTGAAGACTAATCCATATGCAACAAGTATGATCCCTGGTTCCCAAATACGTCTCAGGAAAAACCCACCATGCCGATGCTGCACCACTCTGATCACATCAATGAAAATATCATGCCAATGCTGCACTGACTCCCCTTGTAACTCCAAAGTGTTACCATCTATGATACTCAAACTGGAAGATCTTAAAGGAGGGAAATCAAAATCATGCAACATCTCATGTCCACGATGCCCCGAATTAACAGTATCAACCATACTACTGTCAATCAGAATTCTAAGCAATAGGAAAGATAGTCTACTCAAATCAAGCTTGAACTCTTCAGCATACCTCCACATGATAACAAACGGAACCATGACTGCAAATGTGACATCTTCAAATCTTTTTGCAAAGAGGAAGGCAATCCTTTGCAAAAGCTCAACAAATTCAAACTCAGGACTCCACATGAATTCCCTATGCCTCAACTGAATTATCATGGCACAACTATGAAGTCTGAAGAATTTTTTCACAATTCCAACCCCAAGAGTCTCAAAATATAGATCCAAAGTATGGGGTAGCTCATTGTCATGAACCAATAATGAAAATAAACCATCATAATTTGCATTACAAACCTCCCAAGTGGCTGAAAAACACGCTAAAGCCATCTCCATCAGAAAACTACCACTTCTTTGATCAGGAGTGAGGTACCAACTCTCCTGAATGAAAGTAACTCCATAAGTAAGGTGGCTGGTCTGCCTCCAACCAGCAAACTCGTGTCTCAAAATCTGCCCTTGTCTGAGCTGAAAGTCACTTCCAAGAACTACCGATCGTTGATCTTTCCAACCCATATTCAAAATTTCTCTCCAATCCATTTGTTGATGAACAAACGGAACCATCAAGTAGCTGGAAATGAAGGGAACAACATCAACAAGTCTGGAAATTTGTTCCTTATCCCTCCAAGAGTCTTTTCCATAAGTAATAAACTCTGACAACCCAAGTTGAGAATCCCAAGCATGGATACCCAACTGAAAGTGATTTTCAACACACTGCAAAAAAAACTCTACACATTCCAAAGTGCTAGTGAGAACCAAGTGCCTTCTCACGAAACTGATGCCCCTTCTAGTAAATCCTTGAAGCTTAACCATGAACGCTTCCACATTAAGGGAGTATGAAACATAGAGTGGCTTCAATTTCCGCTCCCAAAACTGATCAATATGATTCCAAACATCATTCCACCCAAGGGATGGATTGTCAAGAGTGCAACTACCAAAGTCTAGTTCACCTTTTTCCCATTCCTCCTGAGTAGTAGGTCTGAAATCTTCACTCGTTGCTGCTGTGATGAAGTTACCAACAGCTACCAAGACTTGTCGCTTCAACACCTTGATGTCATAGATGTTGAAATTACCTTGCTTCGTCACCTCCCATGTAGAACCTTCATCCTCAAAGCCACTTATGCATCCATTACTACTCAACATACGTGGCACATCCTCATGGAGTGATATCGAAGCATCCAAGCACTGGAAACCAGAATCAGTTTCATTCTCCATTTCATTCTCTACTTCATAGAGAGGATTATCATAACTTTTCTCATCACCTTCTTGAAAAAGAGGATTGTCATAAACTTGAAAGTCATTCCTTTCATCTTGCTGCTCCAAATCTGCACATGCAACCTTTGATTTTCTTGTGAAACCTTCAAGATCAACCTCCTCTCGAAGACTATCAATCTCATCAATTACTTGCTTGATTTCTCCAGCTCTTCGTGCATCCTCTTGCTCCTTGAAAAGTTTGAAATCTGCAAACTGGTCTTCAACCTTTCTTAGAGCCAGCTGGGTTTCTTTCAAATTGTCCTTTGTTGATTTAAGCTCCAAGGTGAGCTCATCAACCATATTCTCCCTTTCTTCGAAAACAAGGAAGGCCTTCTTTGCAGATTCAACGGCACAATCTTGATCTTCAATCAAGTGTATGTATGCTGATTTCAATGTCTCCAAAAAGCCTCTGATAAGTTGCAAGTTAGGAAGAGCAACTTCATCCTTAACTCCACTTCGTCTCTCTTCAGACTGAGCCTTCCAATAGAGATCATCAACCAAATTGTGTGTGCGATCAAATAGGGATAGCGCTTGTACTTCTTTTCCAAAAGATACCTTGCATTGATCTTCCCACTCATGAACATGCAAAGACGGTGAACTGCTGATAGGCTGCAACTGAAAATCAGAACTTCGTTCCTTGCCTTTGCTGTCCTCTTTGCTACTCCAACATTCTTGTACTTCACCACCAACTAGCAGAGAATGATCATCATCATAAAAAGCATCATACTCCACAAATTCTTCAACCCATTGCTTGCAATCAGCTTCGTGCATTGATAAATCTGATTTGTGTTTAGTAACACTTTCAAACTCTCCATCTTCAAGAGCCATATGGTCTTCTAGCTCTTCTTCTTCATCACTGCCTCCTTGATCAAACATTAGACCAGCATCCAACCTGTTCAAGGAATCATATTTGTCCGCTGTTCGGAAAGTTTCTGTAACCACAAATTCCTCTTTAGTGGCTGCAACCACTCCAAAGAGATCATTATGGAATTTTGTGGAACAATCTTCTTCTTCAAAGACAACTTCTCCTCCAAGGGCCACCTCATAGTCTACTGTGCAACCCGGTTCTTGTTCTTCATCAGGATCAAAGGGAAACTTATCCCACACAGGCTCTTTAACATAACTTGATGCCAACACACCCGGATCCCAAATGCTAGTGGGCTGATTAAGATGATCAACTGGAAAAAACTTATCATGCTCCCCTTGTAGTGATGACTCTTTGAATAAGTCAAGTCCCAATTCACTTAAGCTGAAATCATCAAAAAAGTTTCTCTCCAATGGCTCAGTTTGCTGATCAATCCCAAGACTAACAATGTCACCCCCGAAATGAAGTGAAGAATCTTCAATGTTTGTTGTTTGAAAAACTTCATCTTCATTATCTTCTATGGAACCCTCATGAGAGAGTATGTTGCTGATTTTTTTATGTGAGACTTCTTGGGAAGTTAAGACAGCAACACGAGGAAAATCCTTCCTCATCAAATCTTCCGTATGATCTCGCATGAACTCCTTAGACTCATCACCAACATCATCACTTGCTGTCACATGCCAATCTAGGGAAGTATTATGAGGCTCTCCCATACATTCCTCAACTGTCAAGGTTTCTATATCAAGCTTACGATCATTCTGAGGTGACATGTGCACCTTGCTTGTGCCTTCTTCAATATTAGTTGACTGATTTTTCTCTTCGACATGTTCATTTGTGGGCTGCAAACCACAAACAGACACTACTTCTTCCTTCCTTGCTCCTGCAACCATTGTATGTTTTGTTTCCTCCTTAATCATTTTCTTGATGTAGTTGACCATAGCCCGCTTTCCAGGGTGATAAAACACCATCCAATCCAAAAAGGCATCAAAAGAAACACCGTTCTTAAACTCATTTGTCATGCTCTGATAATCTCTGTAGAGTATGTCAGCCTCGTGTTCACATTTCCTCTTGAACTGGCATTCTTTAGAAACCCCAATCAAATCCGACTTCTCAGACTTAGCATAAATCTTTCTGATTCCACACCTTAACTCAAGATCCTTCAATAGCGTATACACATCATGCATTAACTCAAGTAGAGACTTCTCTGTAGTCATCTTTCTCTGTCAAGTGAACTCTGATGGGCACAGGATGGCAGGATCTTGGCTCTGATACCACTGAAATATTCCGAGCCAATTTTTTCGATTTTCACAAATTATCAGATTACAACATTACAATCAAGTACCCGTTAAGGTTAGAAGATAAACCCAAACGTACTGAAACAACTCTAACCAGAATGGCGCCGATGATGGCGAGCATTGGTCAGAGGATCTAAAACAACTGCTTATGCTGTAACTCTAACCAGTATGGCGCCGATGATGGCGAGCATTGGTCAGAGGATCTTCTACTCTAAATACAGAAAGGAACTCAACACCAAGTATGTGCTACCCAATCCAGTATGGAGTGAGGGGCGACCATATGGCGGAGTGTTACAAAATACAATGCTTGAAAGAAATAACTGTAATGCTGAAAGTACTCAACACCCAGAATGTGCTTTCTAACCCGGAGTGGGAAAGGAGCTACCATAGGGCGGAGATGTAAGATATTACAAGGCAATTACAGAATGTAAAGATGAGCATTACAAATCAGATAATTAAGCAAGATTAAGAACTGCTGCCAATACTACTGTCATCTTACAATATGATAGAGAATTCGCCTGCCAAGAGCATAGAGTTAGAACAATTCAACGAGCATTTAGATATAGAATTCTCCTTGCTTAATGGAAATACCAAACTGATTTCTTCTCTCAAAAACCAGATTTAAAATTCTGATCAAATCAGATCTGCACCTTTAAATGCAAAACCAGCAACCCTAAAATCCACTAAAATGCTCACAACTCACTCAATACTTGTCAGAATGACATGAGATTTGATGCAAACGAATGCTAGGATGATGACAATGAAGACTAGACAAAGAAAAAGCTGATAAATTGAAATATTTTTTTTTCTAAACACTCGCCAGGCAGAACAAAATGATACAGCCTCTAGAAATGTTCTACCAACAAGATAAAATCAGATTCTTCATTATAAATCACCAAAATTTGCACAAATGGGCGCCTAAGGCATAGAAATGGTTCTAGCCAATACCCAGAACGAATATATTTTTATTTTTTGACTTATGAGCAAATACAACATGCAGCTATACTAAATCAGCAACTCCAGAACTTCATTAACATGCTAGAAATTGAACTACAAATGCAAAACTTACTACAAAACACTCAACTAAGCAAACCTCTCCACTAGGTGCTGTCTCTCAAGCACGAAGTCGAGCCCAGACTAGGAGGCATTCATTCCTCGAAGCAATTCCACAACCATTTCGGCAGCATAACATTAGCATAGACCAAAGATACCAAATGATGATCAAAGCCTTCCTTTTATAACTTTCTCGTTGACTTCTCAAAACCCTAATCTCCTCTTCAAGGAAAAAACCCTAATCTCTTTCAAGGATGGCGTCCATTTCCTTCAAGCTCAATATTGACTTTATAATTGCATCCCCTTTATAGCTTGTTTTGACTTTGGATAAAATGTAAAATATAAAATAATCTTTAATGAGGCGCCACCCTCAAAAGCCCACTTTTCAAAACAACATAAAGTCAATAGACTAGGCCAAGGGGTCAATGTCCGAATATAATATTAAAACTTGACTTTTTAATTAATTATATCAACTTATCTCTCCAATTGTGCCCTGAAGCCAATAATGACCAAGTCAACTGATCAAACTGACATAGGAAGTCAACCATGTTGGACCCAACTGCTAAACTGCCAAAAATAGAATTTACTAAAAATAGTAAATTCCGGGAAATGCTCAGAATGCCGAGATGAACACACCACTGCGAAGCTCTCTGAAAACCCAGAAAGGATCCGCCATTGAATCCATCATCTCTGAGCAATAACCTCCTCAAAAATAGGAAACCCTAATTTATCTTCCGACTAGCCTTCGGGTTCCCAAAGAAAAGGCCAGCAGTCCTTTGGAAAGATCGAGGTTTGAGAAGGGACATTACAACCCACTTGGCTAATTGAGTGATTTCACTCAGAAATCACCATTGTGCTGAATGCAAGAAGTTAGTGTGGAGAATTTATTCATTCAAGAAAAATATAAATATATATTTATATATATTATTGCAGGTGATCTGCAATTTTCATAAATAAATATTTAAATATATCATTGCAAAGAATAATTCTGAGTTTATGAACATGGTTGGCTGAACTACCATACTAGATTAGGAGGCATAGTAGAAGTTTGGGAAAGTTGAAGATTATTGGAAAATTAGTGGGCCTATTTTCCTTGAACTGCTTTCTCTTAAGGGACCCACAATTTCAAGGATAGTGGATGCAACTAATGTTTGACTTGTATGGAGATTTGAAAGGATTTAACTGAATAAAAAACAGGTTTTATGAGTTCCCGGCTGCACATGAGCCTTCAGTCATGTCATCGAAAGGACAATATAGATTTTTAGACGATGTGGGAAGAAAAAAATAAAATTGTAGGGTTTCAGGGAGTTGGTGGGGTCTGTACCCACACACAGCTCTGCTGTACAGTCTTCAAGTGCAGTGATTGGAGCTTGAAAGAGTATGACTGCCCAGGTGCCTCCTATATTGCTTTATTTACTGCTCCAAAAAGGTTCTTTCTTATATTTATTTAATCATATTTGGCTGCAATGTGTTTTAAAATAAATTCCTGAGTTTTACTTCATTCAGGGAATTGTTTTGGTTGGACAAAATTAAAATTCCAATAAAAAATAAAATCAATTTTTGTTTATTTTAAGATTGCAATAGAAAATTAAAAAAAAAAAATCAGAATTGTCAGAAATTTAAAAAGAACAGGATATTTCATGTGCTAAGGAACTTAAAAGTCATAACTCTATTGTGTGATCAAAATAGAAATAATAATAATGGAAATGAAAATTAATATTTAAAATATTAAACTATTGCATTTGTCTTTCGACAACTGCTAACATGTGCCTGTGTAGATCAAAGAAGAAGAGTGTTGTGACAGTGAACTATGGTATAGCAAAACTTATACTTCAATAAATGCAATGGTGTTGAAAAGGAAAATGCTTACACATATTTACAAGCTTCATTTTTTGTGGACTTTGGCTGGTTGCTAACTTGCTAATATATATTTGGATAACACATGCACACATTTTGGTGTACTGTATAAATGGATTTTTTATTAAATTGTTTAAAACATTGATAAATGCTTCCCAGAGAATTTTTCTTGTCTCAGCAATAGAATTTGCCATGTTTTTTTGCATATGCGCATTCAGCAATAATACCTGTAGAAGCTCTTGTTCTTAGCCAAGGGAGCAATGGAATTTGTAGGTTGGATTAGCTCTCGTCGTTGAAGGCACACCTACTTTGGGAGTTATGGGTTGCCCAAATTGGGATGGTGAAAGCACATATATTTTACAGAATCTAGCTAAAGAAACCACAAATAAAAAGGAGTTAGAAGATTTTATTGTACCTGGGATCATTATGGCTGCATGTTATGGCTGTGGAACATGGATAAAGAAAAATTCTTGTAACACAAGAAGTGTGGCTCTAGATGGAAGCAATAATGGATGGTCGAGGTGTACAGTGGACAAATGTGATTCAATCCAGGCTGCACAGTTCTGTATTGCCGATCCTGAAACATGGGAACTCCTTCCACTGTCAAAAAACCTAGCAGCTGGTGTTATTTCAGTAGATGGTGTCAAGAGCTGGAAGCCAACTATTGTGCCAACATGTTGTGGAAGGTCCTCTCTCTCCATTTGATTACATGTAGCAAGCATCATTTTTTAATGTGAATATTCAAATAAAAATATACCCTTCTTCAATATACAACCAAGGTGATTGTAGCCAATCCTTTGTTTTTTGTGTTTGAATAAGGGGAATGATAAGTGGTCACTCCATGACACTGTTTATCAAATTGGTAATATCCTTTGCGTCTTACTAGATAAAATACTTATAAGTGAACTCCTTGCCAGCCTTTGTAAGTATATGATGGTTGCTACTGGGAGAGCTTCAGTTTATCCACTTCAAATCACAAAACAGTCTTCTGAGAAGGTTAGCCTCAAAGTCTTCTTGGAATCTATTTTCCAATTAAAACAACCTGCAGCACTTGATTGGATGTTGAAATATACTCAAAATTTAATTCTGATACCATGTAGGTGTGGGACCATGCAGCCGGTATGATCTGTGTTCTTGAGGCTGGGGGAGAGGTATGTGATGTCCAATTTTATTAGATTGTATTGATTTTATGAGCTGAGATCAACTTAGAATAATAAAAATCCATTGAGAATGAAATAAAATGGCAATCTTGCAATTTGCTTGGAAACAAAGTAATAACTAGAATGGAAGCTATAAAAACATCAAATTGCATATTGAAAGCAGTAAGTCTTTTTATTCATTTAGTTTACTTTGTCAATCAAATGGAATAACAATTGTATGAAGTGCAAGGCTGCTAATAATTGTCCATATGACAGAACATGATGTGCATCCACACGAGGCAGACAGCCATTTTCAGTAGTGTTGTAATCATATCTTCTACACTTAGCAGGTTTTATACCTTTTTCTATGTATTTCTAACAAACCTTTGAAGAATAGTTACTAATAGTATTCGATGGGGCTTAAGGGCTGAGCTCAAAAATGTGTACAGAAATTCCAATACTGTTTTTGACTCAGGACTCGAAAGTGGTCTTTATACTGGAGTTTTTTTTTAATAAGCTATATTATTTTATTTTTGGGGAGATCGCATCTTTCTATAACTTTCTAGTTGCATCCAAGTGTGATCATTTATTCTGCAATATATGTTCTCAGACCCTTATTGAAGAATTACTTGATTGTATGGAGGTCTACATGGATTTGTTATAAACTTATTCCAGTATAATTATAAAATAAACAATAAATGAAGAAATTGGATAGGGTGACTGGAGTCCATTGAATAAACTTACTGACTAAAATGGATTATCAATTGGGAGCTCCTATCAAGTAATATATAGGGAATGTTGAGCTGGCTGATAATGACTATAACATAATAATAGGTTAAAAATTCAGCTCTATTATTTGAATGAATTCCAATTGCTTGGGAGTAATTAAAAATAATGATTATCAACTGGGAGTAGTCCCCTTCAAATAGTATACTGCTAATTTTGAGCTGGATGGCAATGACTATCGCATATAATATGTTAAAAATTCAGCCATATTATTTGAGAGAAATCCACTTGCTTGAGAGTGAGCAAAAAGTATAGCACCCTGTGAGTTATGGGCAGCAAAAGGTATAACACCTTGTGTATTACAGGCAATTCTTCTAATTATGACTATACATGGATTTTTTTTGAGGAACCATCAAAATTGGTTTTAATTAATTAACTTTTTTTTTGTGTACCAGCTGAAGTAAGCAGACCTGAATGTCGACTGAAGAGAGAAATTACAGTATTACAAACATTGAGTTTGACCATTTTAATTAGTGATTATGTCCTGCTTGTTATTACAGTGTTTGCTATTTCTTTCATTCCAAAGCCGCTACATTAAAAAAACATAGAGTGAGAGTATGTTTCAGCAGGGGCAAGTGGATATCAATTTGGATATGTTTTGGAAAGCTTTCATCAGAGTAGAAATATTGGTTTTGGTTTTTTGAACACACGTGCAATTTCATCCTAAAGATGTTTAGCAATAGGACAGTGTAAAAGGAGATGATATATAGTTTGTTGATTAGTTTGACACTTGGGACATCTATTAGGCTCACAGATCCCCTTTTTTGATAAGATTATCAGCTGTCAAAATTTTACCATGGACAACCTGCCAGAAGAAAAATAATAATTTTAGGTGAACATTTGGAGAACCATATCATGTTCCATGACTGAATATTTTCCAGATGGAGAATAAGGCCATGTCAATTTATCAGATTCAGAGGACATAAGGACAATCTGATACTCGGAACTATTTTTAAACTTGGGCTGGTTGGAACAAGTGGGTATGAACTTCATTCAAAATTTGCAAATTCCAAACATAGACACTTCGTTGATTTAAGCTACAATGGTCTGCAATTTTGACTCTGCCTTGTGCTTTAAAATAGAATTGGAAATTTCTGAAGGAAGAGCTTTGTAAAGGCAGAAATTTTTTCCATTTATCTTTCCCGAAACTTTGCTTTGGTACCCTCCCCCAACATCTCAGGAGAGATGTTAGGTTAGAAGGTTTGTACTTGTTTGAGAAATTTGGTTGTTGAGGCTAGTGAAGTCTTTCAATTTGAATAGAGTAGCAAATTTGATTGTTATGGTGCACATTTCTTCCTGATCATATGAGCCTCAAGAGAATTTGGTGATAAGTGAAAATCCCATGCTGTTTTCATAGTTTGAATTTAACTTTTTAACTTGCTGCCTGGGAGCTATCTGGTATAAGTTCAAGATTGTTTGGAGATTCCCAATCCCTTTGATCATAAATAGAGAGCATCAAAGTGTGTCATCTGCGAAATGGAAGTTACTGTATTGTGTGTTGTACACAGACAAATTTTAATATATTGAGTCATATTTTAAGTCAAATCCTTATGCATACCTTTTTTTGTGAGTCATTATCAAACCCTTTTCTTGCATGGTCATGCATGTCATGCTTGTCGTTTCTAGTCAATGTTATTGCAGAGCTAATGAAAGGAACCTTTCAACACATTAGGCAAAGCAAATATAAAGCTTGGATGAAGGAGGATATGTGAAAACAGATGAAGGCATGAACAATGGTATGCATTGTGTAGAGGCATGTGCCTCTCCAAAGGATGTCTGAGTGAACTTCAAAATACAAACAAAAATACACTCCAATCTATAGTTGCACATCTGTCAGTAGAGGTTCAAGTTGTGTGTTTTCGGAAAATTCCCTTATATATGGAAGCATGTGCTTGAGGGAAGAGGTGTCCCAAAAGTGTATCAAGTTCATAAAAAAAGATCATCCAATGTACAATTTCATGCTTGCACAAATAGAAGGAAGAATTTGTTTTGAAACAAGAAGGGAACACTCTATATCCAGGAATGCCCCTGATCAAAAGCTGGCATAGTTTGTTTAAATTCCAAAAAATGCATCAAGTTTCAAATTCAAAATGGAGCATTGGATGTCTAGGTGCATGCCCCATAGAGGAACATTTAACCTTGAAGTCAAAAATACAATAAGGGGCCTCCTAGTGCAGGAGTACATTCTCTATCAAAAGGTACACCAAATTTAAATGTTTAAACCATAAGGAGTTCTGGTGTAGGAGTGTGTGTTCATGTAAGGCATGCTCCAAAATTTAAAATACAAAGAGAACACAACCAATGCTTGGGCACATGGTTGGGATAGGTAAATAAAAACACTGCAAGTATAAATATAGGGATGCTCAACTCTATTAAAGAACATTTGATTATTGTTTTCCTCATTACATGTTTTCATCCACAATGAAAAGCAGCAGATTGTTCAATTATAGCAGTGATTTTCAGCAGGTTTTGGCAGCAGTTGACAATGATTTCTATCTTTGTCAAACATCTCCATGCTTTGTAGCAGTTTAACAAGGATTTTCGGTGTTTGTGAAAGAGGTTTCGAAAAAGGATTACAAAGGTGCCATACTCATTTACAACAGATTTTTCACTCCACACTTAGGCACCTGGGGTTTCAGTGGTATCATGAGGATGTGAAAATTCATTTCCAGCAGTTTGTGAATATCCACCAAAGCATCTAGGGTTTGTTGCAGTAAACATTCCATATTTTATGACAGTTTGGAAGATTTTTCTAGCATTTGCAGCAGTCTTTTCACAGCAGTTTTCCATCATCCTAGGTAGAAAACGGCAATCTTTCCAAATGTTCTAGGGTTTCAAACATTCAAAGTTGCAGATTTGATCTGGACAGCTAGGATTTGGACGTTACAAATCAGCAAAACAAGGGCATTTTGTATATTTGAGTCACCAAATATTACATGAATTTGAATATGTAGGATCTCGTCATGGAATACCTTTTCAAATTGTAGAGACTCCAAAATTGGTGTCCAAATAGCCAAAGATCAAGGAGACAGAATTAAGGCACATCAATTTGCGGGCTTTGGAATTGGATGAGAAGATAAAAAAGGGGAATGAATTTGCAAAAAGACCAAAAAAATGGTCTTATTGAAGTAGCTTCTTTCCCAATCTTTATTCAAAGCCAATGATTTGTCCTTGCCCGCACAAAGCACTATGACCCCGAACAAAGGAAAGTCCGTATGGTAAGTGATCAAATCCTCTGTAAACTTGATCCTGATTCAACAGAAAATATTTTCAATATGCCACATTATGAAGAGACACCAAAAATCGATGTAAAAAATAAAAAGAAGTATGAAATAAAAACCTTGGTGAGTGTCAAAAGCATGTTAATAAAGTTACAAACATTAGTTGAAGGAAAATAAGAAAAACCTCCCAAAATCACTGAGAATAAATGATTTTAAAGAACTTTCAGTCATGATTACTTTGTTTAATCAGGTGGCAGGACAAGAGGAGACAAGAACATATAGACCATGGATGTTCTTTATCATGATTTCTATATTTGAGGGGAAAATTCAATTTTATTGGGGCACTTTTATCAGTGAATGCATACATAACTTCCTATTTGATCTATTCTATGGAAAAGGTAGGAACTTTCTCTGGATTGTCAAGGACAAGATCATTCAATACTACTCAGATTTATACACTTGTTGCAGATGGAGTATAGTGAGTCTTTGAAACACTATTGTAGGGTTAATAATTCTTCATCATGCATTCTGCATGGAGGATGAATGAGCAGTCCAAACAAACAGGTTTCAATATTCTTTTTATGGCTATTGTTTCTTTTGCAATAAATTTGGCATGAATCAAAACTTATTGACACCTTTTGGAGAGAATTAGTGTATACAACAGTCTATGTTCTAAACCGAAAACAAATTAGGGTACACTATAATAAAAAACCCTACAAACTTTGGAAGGGAAGGCATGCATCAGTGAAGTATTTTAAAGTGTTTGGAAGCAAATGTTACATCAGGTGAGATGATGAAGACTTGGGAAAATTTGATTTTAGGTGTGATGGAGGCATCTTCCTTGGATATTCCACGAGAAGCAAAGCTTATAGATGCTATAACAAAAGATTGCACAAAATTGTTGAAAGCGCAAATCTGAGAGTTGATGAAGAAAGGCATCAAAAGGAAATACTACAAGAAGTTGATCATCAAGAAGACAGTATTAAAGAAGTAGAGGAAGGAGATGAAAATGGAGAGATTAAGTAAGGAAATCCAGAAAACCCATCTAGAGCACCAGCCAAGACTTCATCTAGATTTGTCCAAAAGAACCATCCAAAAAATCTGATCATTGGTGTTAGAGATACATAAATTCAAACAAGGAGGAGATTAGGCAATTCATTTGTGTTGTACCCAAAACCAAAATTTTTGCTTCACTAAGGCATTTTGCTTGATTGAGTTTTAATCTTGTTAAAGTGATGTCAGAAGGTCGTTTTTGGGCTTTTTAAGTGTGGAGTTGGTGTCAGTGTCATGTCAGTTGGTTACTAAAGAGATTTAAGGAAAATGAAAATTTGAAGGAAAATCACTGAAATTTTCTATCTCTGGAGAAGGGAGCTCTTTCTCAAATAGGCGCCCTATCTTTTAGGGGCTCAGATCCTGTTTTTAGGGTTTGTCACCTCAACAGTATTGTGGCATCCATTAACCGGGTGACTATCAAGCTGTCAAATGGGCTGTTCGAGCAAATTCACCGGAGATAGAAAGCATAAAAGCAGGCAGCAGGGTGGGCGTGACTTGGAGAAGCGAGGCTTTCAAAGCCCATCTTTTGAGGTGCAGATGCAGGTTTTGGCTAAACACCCAGATGTTTGTCATTTGTTCGAGCTTAGCGCATCCGTCCCGTTAATTAGTCCCAGGTTCTTGGTGCACGAACCCGGAGGTCAAGCGTGAGTCAAATCACCAGTCCATCTCGGAAGAAAAAGCAAAGAAGCGGCTTTGGAAAAGGCGCCCTGTTTCACCGCCGAGATGATGTTTTCTTGGAAATGTGCCTTTGCGGCGGCTATCGTGCAAGAATAAGAGTTGTATGAACACGAGATCCCGTTAAAGAAAGTTGATAAAGCGAAGTTATGAAAGGATTTTGTTTTCCTTAGGTTCGAGATCTGAGATGTCAAAATTTGACTATAAGTCACGGAAAAGCTTGACTTTAAATGGCGCTGGATTTTTGAGCCTTAGCAAGAAACCCCTGGTTTCCCTCTGACAATGCTCTAACTGATATTTTTAGGTTTTTCTGACGTTTTGAAGTTTTTGCAATTTTTTTGTGTTTCAATGCATTTAATGACAGTACGGCTTTGACAGAAATTTAAAATAAATTCTTAATAAAATACTAGATCCTCAATAAGGTAGCAAATACAAGCTAAGATGAATGCGCCTCTTTTATTTCTTCAACTGGAAACAGTACAATGCAATTTTGAAACATGCAAGGTAAAAGAATGAATTTTATTGAGAAAACCTGGTGATGGCTGTCACAGCTGAAAGGTACAGAATTGTACGGCTATCATAAATGCTTGGTCTTTCTCCAGTCTGTTGATTCCCAATATCTCCAGCAACTCCCAGCGCCTCCAGATGGTGAATGAATGAGAACTAAGGATAGGCGTTTGAGTTAGACAAAGAACACGTCCTTTATTGCTGGTACGGCCTGACAGAAATGTACGGCCTGTCAGATCAGCATTGAATATGGTACGGACTTCTCCAATAAGCAAAGTTTGGATCTCTGAGATGGGCGCCTTGATGAACAAATGGTATCTGGATGAAAACCTCTGAAGAATCTCTGACAAATACAATATCTGAAGCTCTGTAGTTTTCTCTGGATAAGAAAACCTCTGTTTGCAATAAATCAAGTGATATTGCACACTCTCTGAATTGCTTCCCGCTGGAGATGGCTCGTTCTCCAAGGAATCGAACGTGAAACCCTAAGTCTCAGGCTCAGACCAAAAATTGATCAATATCAAACTCAATAAGCTCATAATGGGCTCAATTCCCAAGGCAAACCCTCAAATACACTGAAAAGTGCGATTCCCTTGAAAATAGGGTTTTAATGAAATATTCATATTTTAATATTTTCACTTCTCCATAGTTCTCCACTGAATATTCAAATATTATTTAAATGTCAACTGGCCCCCCCTTTCATGATGGCGCACCCCTCAAGGAATAAACACTTAAGTTATAATATTAAATTATAACTTTATATTATAAACGTTAATTAATTAATATTTAATCAATATGATCAAATATTAATATCTCCCTCGTTTCTAACCCGATGATCAATCCGTCACGATAAAGCGAACCACGGTAACTCACGATGCACGCCCACGGTAAGCGCAAAAATAGCGGTGGTCCCCACCTTGCACATAGGCGCTAAAAATAACAGTGCATAAAATGTCTCACGATTGAGCGGAAGCGAAGACGGCGGTCAATCCTGGCTGGCCCAGGCGGGCCAAGCTCGAGTGACCCTCTATCCGATCCGCCCGGCCTCGAGGAGCCGTATGATAGGCCAATCACATCGTCGAGATGTCACTTTGAAGAGGACATGACAAGCCTTAGGATATCGATATTATGATGTACTCTCAAGATATCTTTTGATTAGTTTTTACTCAGCTTTGCAATGCACCTGTCAGCCAGTCAATCGGAGAAGTCAGTCAACTGGTGTCAGAGGATGAACAGAGGTCCCGGCAGAGGTTTTTAGCTTAAATTTTCATGAAATTTGGCTAAGTCTGGAATTCGCTTAATAGTTCAAAGTTGAATTTTCGAAAGTGAGTTGAATGGACGCCTTAACTGGAGTTCTGACTGCAGTTAGACTAAACGATTTCTGGGTTGTCATCTTCAGTTCATATGTTGGCATGTGGAGTGATCTTTCAGTTTGCATGTCGAGTTAACTAGTTTGCATGTTCAGTTAATTATCTTGCATGTTGAGTTAACTTGATTGCATGTCCACTTAACTGAAGATTATCAGTGAATGTCAACTGGAGTTCACATGCATGAAAGCATTTTGGTTGCAAATTGTGAAGTTTTTAGTGAAGATGGCGCTTCATTAAATGTCAACTGAAGTTCAAAAGGGACGAATTAAATGATGAAGCATATTTTAGTGAAGTATGGCGCATGAAGTTATTAACTTTAGTTCCAAAAGGGTCGCCATGTTTAGGTTTGAATAGTGAAGCATAAATTGGTGAAGCTACGCACTTTTCAAGGAATGGCGACTTTAGTTCCAAAGGGTTGCTATATTTAGATTTTATTGATTAAAGCATGTGAAGTTGGCGCATTCTTGAAGGCCAACTGAAGTATGAAAAGGGTCGCTATTTTTAGAACATATTTATTGCATGAAGATGGCGAATTCTTCATCTCATTCTTGATTGCTAATTGAAGTTATCAAAAGGGTCGCCTTAGGTTTAATTTGGTGAATCCAAAGCAAGTGTGAAGGATGGCGAACTCAATGAAGGTGATTAACTGAAGTCAAACTCGTATAGAGTGGTTAACTGAAGTGTTGAAGGGCAAACCCTAATGCATGGTCATTTATTTAGCTTGTTTGAGTTTTAGTTAACTAAAATGGGGTCCAATTAGAAGCCAAGCGTCATTTTTCATGAATTCTTTGCTTATTGCGAATTTTGAAGATGAAAATCTATATATTTCAAGAATGGCGTCCATTATTTCATCATCTTTTGCTCTGAAGCTCATATTCTTTTTGAGCGACCAGCAAGCTCAAGGTGATTCAGGTGTCCGAATTCAGCGTTCTTCGAAGCAACGAGTTCAGATTGTTCAGAGGAAGGCGATTCTAGACTTTATTTCCACTTTGCATGCAGGTTTTATCAAATTCCAGAGAAGAGACTTGCAGATTTTTCAGAAGCAGACAAGCAAAACTTTCTTAAACTTATTTCTTCTTCTCATCACCGGTGCTTTCTTAGCATCAAGAAATTCAACACATATTGAGGAATATGATTATAAAGATTTAGCATATTTGGTGTTTGCAGCCAAGACACATTCGTTTTCGAGAAAAATCGCCTTGCCTTCGATACGAACTCTGTACTTTTAAATTTCTTTCACATCTTTGGAAGCAATCATTTGATCTAATATGGGTTTTGTTCGAATTGATTGTACAAAACCCTTGTTCAAACTTCGAAATTTCTTCATCAGGCTATTTTGCTATCTAAGAGGTTTAAGGAAAGTTCTCAAGTATATTCGACTTTCAGTCAAAATTGAAAATACATTTTCAAAATGCAGTTCAATCTTATTGATTACAAGGTGAAATCGGCCCTTACACATAATTTCATCAAGACTTCAGATACGGACCTGAATCATGTTTATCCAGTGGTCAATTTGAGCAGTTTAGAAGGTGTTAGCAGCAATTCAATGAGGAATCTTGAGCGTTCTGGGTTGCTGGCAGCAGCATCCATTCCCGTTTCTATCTTCGATCTTGAGTTCGTACTTGCTTGCATTAAGCATTATGACTCGTCTTCACGACAAATCAGATCGGTTGATGGAAGAGTGGTTTGCAGTCTTAAACCGAAGGACATAGAGAAATGTTTTGCTATTCCTCCTCATTCAAATAACTTTACTGTAGTTCTTGAAGCTTGCGAGAAGATATGGAAAGCTGATCAACAACGTTCACAGAGAAAAGTTGCTCAGAAATGGTTGACAGTGCAGAAAACTAACTTGCCTAAGAAGGTTGGTCGTGGAGAATTCAAAGAGGAAGTTGCTGTTTTGATAACTTTACTCAACCGAGTTACTGGTCAATCAGATGCTAGTACTTTCCGTCCATGGATGTTTTACCTGATTACCAGAATTCTTGATGGTACAAAGCGTTTTGATTGGGCTATGTTGATTAGTGATTGCTTACATCAGCAAATTACTAACTTTCTCAAGTATCACGAGTTTCATATGGTATCCTATTTGGTCTACTTGGCTGCATTTCAAGGTAGCTACAGGCTTCTTAAAACCAATGGCACTCTCGGTGTTCAGCGTGTTCATGAATATTATCCTCAGTTGGAGTTTTCTCAATCCGAGCAAAACTTCCTAGCAGTGAATGATCACTTTTCCATGAGAACCGTGAGAGATCTTGATGATGAAATGCACATTCGTATTTCTGCCGAAGCCAAATCAGCAATGGAGACTTGGGCGGATTGGTTTATCCAGTTCCCTACTTTCACATACATCCGAGTTTATGGTTATGTTGGAGAACCCCTGATGTTACCGAGATATCCTTCAGATAAGCTCATTTTCATGGAGTTTCTCAGACAGATGCAACACGTTCATTTCTTTCTTCGTAGTCGTCATAAGGCTGCGGCTAATTTTCCATTCACATTGGGAATTTACACATGTGATGCAGCAACAGATGCCAGGCATATGTCTACTGAGATAGAAAGGTTCAAACTCAAGCCATACTGCTGAGGCGTTCTGATCCTCTCGGTCATTGTAAAATCGTTGGGGGATTCACTGACAGAGAATTTAGGCTGGTGTGAAGATGAATTAGCGAGTTCGTCGTCGTCACTGTGTAGACTCTCACTATTGGTCAGCTCTCTGATTATCTATCAGAAGATGTTGATGGTCTATCCGATGATGATGGAGAAGTCCTTCTCAATTCCTATGTTAAGGATCAAGTTGCTCGGCAGCCACTTCGCTCACCTGATTGGTACGCCAAGGAGAATACTTCTATTGAAGAGGTTTCGGTCGGTTATCAAGACTTAAGTTCTTGGAGAGCAAAGACAAGTCGGTTCACATCAGAGCAAAAGGATTTCTCTTCGTTGCCTTCTACTTCTAGGCAGACCGAGTCAAGCCATTATAGCCTCCAGGCGTTAGAGAGAAATCTGGGGAGAGCTCTGCGGTAAGAGAGGAGCAAATTGAGATGTTCTGAGATTCCGGTAGAGACAGTTAGCCAGTTTGAGTCTCATGTTTCACTAGTTCACCTCACGTGCAACCTATTGACATAGATTCTGAGCCTGAGACACCAGTTCAAACAGGATCGGGGACAACTGAACCACCACAGGTTGATACATCAGGTACAGTCTCTCCTCGGATGGATGATATTGTTCAGTCTTGTTGGCTCGAGAAGTCTTTAGGGAGACAGAGGCGTGAACCATCATACAACCTTGATTTATCTGAGTTTGGTGAACCTTATCAGAGAAGGTCAAACAAGAAAATCAAGAAACAGGTGCACATTGAAAAGACTCCTGAATCCGAGATTGTTATTGAAGTTGCAGTTCCTCCAGAGGGTAAAAGCTTAGATGAAGTCGAAGTTGGTGACTTTACATTTACTAAGGCTAATCTTGGCAGGACTACACGAGAGACAGATGTAACTCTTCTTAAGATTGTTACCAATAATCTTGAAGAGCGTATCACCAAAGATGGAGAAGATAAGGCACTACTCAAAGCTGAAATTGGTCAACTTCGTTAGTACATTTCTGATCTTGTTCATGGGAATTCGAGTAGAGCACCTGTTCTTCCTTAGCATACACCTGCAAAACAACAAAAATTGGATCAGTTGGTCAGTCATAGCAGACTTTTAGACAACTGGATTGAAAATTTAGTTGCTGCTGGTAGGACTCTTCTTGCAGATATGTATCAGTTGAGGAGCGATGCACATAAACTCCGTCAGGGTATTCAGTTGTTGGATATTGCAGTTGCAGAGAGTTTGGCAAAGGATCGTGTTCTTGTATCTCAGTTATCAGTTGCATATGATGCCTTGGAGATCGATGAAGATCAAAACAAAGTTTTTACTTGGAGAGAGCAGCATCTTCTCAGGACAGAAATATGTGAGAAGATCTCTACCAAGTTGTTTTCACTCAAGGATGACGTGATTGGAGTACTTGCACTTGTCAGTGGTTTCGTGGTTCAGATTCCGTGTCATTATCTTCTTGAAGATGGCACGTATGTTGAGTTGGATAAAGTACAAGCAGAGTTCGAGAAGCTGATTCATGACAGCCTTGAAGGTGAACCTATGGCGCCCAAGTTGGAGAATGTTTCAGTGATTGCAGCCAGTTTGAGAAAGGCGACTGAAGAATGTAAAGATGGCATGCATACAATTACAGAAAGTGGCAGAGAACTGAAGAGACAGACTGTTGTTTTGAGCAGTGTCAAAGTGCCAGATGACAAAGAGATCGATGAGTTCTTGGTCGAAGTGTTAGACCGAGTTGACATGGAGTGATCTGCCAGTTGGAACCTGCAGTTAATTTCAAGGGTTGAGTCCTGAACAGCAGTTAACCGACTTTCTCTTGAGTTCACTTGCTGACTTAACACATGCTTATCTCATCCTTGGAATTATCAACACAGGAGTTAGGGTTAGGTTTCCAGGTTAGCGATGGTAGTGGCCAGTTAACTTTGCTTTAAATAAGGACGTGCATGCTTGCACATTGTCCAATTAGGTTATTTGTACCGGTTAACGATGGTAGCTTCAGTTAACTATATAGTTTACTTCATTAGGGTTTGGCGCATAATCTTGCATGCATTTGCGAGACTGTAGTTAACACAAGGTGATTTTAGGGTTACCTACACCTTGATGTATATAAATAAGAGCTTTTGCTCATTTGTAATTAACTTTTGCTTGAGAGAGAAATATATGCTGCGCCTACCTTGCCCTCAATATTGCTCTTTTGGTATTTGTTCATGCGTCTTTGCTATTACAGTTGAATGTTATGCCACATAGGGTTTCATGCGATTGTGATAGTGGATTCTTTCCATAGTTTAGATAAATCTGTCTTGTGCATCTTTTATTGTTATGATCAAACGTTATGCCACATAGGGTTTCGTAAGATTGTGATGATAAAACCGTTTTGTGAAGTCTTTACTATGCTGACCGAGTGTTATGCCACACAGGGTTTCATAGAGTTGTCATGGTAAATCTTCCCATAGTTTAGATAAATCTGTTTTGTGAATCTTTTATCATTACGATCAAGTGTTATGCCACACAGGGTTTCATAAGATTTTGATGATAAATCTGTTTTGCGAGTCTTTGCTATTATGATTAAGTGTTATGCCACATAGGGTTTCACAAGATTGTTATGGTAAATTCTTAAAATCTGTTTTGTGCCTTATAAACTTGTTCAGATTGAGATAATAGTTGCGCCACCTTGCCTTCAAGTAGAGAATCTTAATGCGTTTATCGTCTGATAGTCATAACCTTGCTCCATTTCCTCATGCTCTGATTTTCTTGAGGAAACTGGATAGAATTTAAGTTATTAAGTTTAGTTGTAGTTAGTGAATCTGCGAAACCAGAGAAAATTCTCAGCTGCAACGTATATAGTTTTCAAGAAAGCCTTGTACCTCTACAGCTGAAAGAAAAAGACAGGAATTAGTTTAGTTTATTTCCCTTTGTAGGTATTTTTGTCAAGCACAACGAGGGAGCTTCCCCTCCTAATTTGAAGAGCACTCATTGCGTAGTGTGCATAGCTGTCCGTACCAACTCTTACTCCAGAGGTGCTAGTTGTTACGCCAACAATTTGAACATGCAAAATTATGCTTACTCTCTAAAATGGAACCGAAGAATGTTATGGAAGCAAGTGAAGACAAGCATTGGATAAAGGCTATGGAAGAAGAGTTGGATCAAATCAAGAAGAATGAATCTTGGAAACTTGTCCCAAGACCTAAGCATAAAAATGTGATTGGCACAAAGTGGGAATTCAAGAACAAGTTAAATGAAGATGGACAAGTTTTGAGGAACAAGGCAAGATTAGTATGCAAGGGATACACTCAAGTTGAAGGAATTGATTTCAAAGAGACTTTTGTCCCTGTTGCTCGTATGGAGGCTATAAGGATGTTCTTAGCATTTGATTGTTTCAAGAATTTCAAAGTCTATCAAATGGATGTCAAATCAGCTTTTCTTAATGGAAACTTGGAGGAAGTGTATATTGAACAGCCAGAAGGGTTCCTTCTAGCAGAGAACGAGAACTATGTCTATAGACTAAAGAAGGCACTTTATGGGATAAAACAAGCCCCCAGGGCTTGGTACTCAAGGTTGGACAAGTATCTACATCAACAAGGTTTCAAAAAGAGTATTGCTGACAACAATCTATACATCAAAACTGAATGCAATCATCAATTGATTGTTGTAGTTTATGTGGATATTATTTTCGGAGGTAGCAAATGATAAGATGTGCCAAGAGTTTGCAAAGAACATGCAAAATGAGTTTGAAATGTCCATGCTTGGTGAGCTTTCTTTCTTTCTCGAGTTGCAAATTTCCCAATCAGATAAGGAGATATTCATTTCACAAACCAAGTATATTAAAGAAATGTTGAAGAAGTTTAGGATGGAGGACTGCAATCCAGTGAGTACTCCCATGGTTATAAGATGCAATTTGAGCAAGGATGATGAATCTCCAGGGGAAAACCAAACTCTATATAGGTCCATGATTGGAAGTTTGTTATATGTAATAGCAACAAGACCTACCATTATGCAAGTAGTTGGTTTGGTGGCATGGTTTCAGGAAGCACCAAAGGAAACACATGTGCAAGCAGTGAAGAGGATACTCAAGTACTTAAAGGGAACGATGGATTTTGGGTTGTGGTACCCAAGAGGTGAAGATTTCACCCTCACAACGTACACAGATGTGGATTGGGCCAACAGTATTGATGAAAAAAAAAGCACAAGTGGAGGAGTATTCTTTCTTGCCCCTAATCTTGTATCATGGTTAAGTAAGAAATAGGAGCCAGTTTCTTTGTCCACACAAAGGCAAAATACATTGCGGCAACTTCTTGTTGCACTCAAATCCTTTGGATGAAGCAAACCTTGAAGGACATCAAGGTTGAGTATGAGCACCCCATATCCATCTTTTGTGATAATACAAGCGCAATTAACATATTGAAGAACCCAGTTATGCTTTCTAGAACAAAACACATTCTGATCAAATATCATTTTCTAAGAGAGCAAGTGGTTGATCAACAAGTGAAGTTGGAATATGTTGCTAGAAAGGAACAAATTGTAGATATTTTCACGAAGCCACTACCAAAAGAGACTTTTGAGTACTTGAGGGAGAAATTGGGAGTGATATCACTCTCATCTAGTCACTAAGTGCTTCAAAAGAAGAATATGTTCAGGGGAAGCCATTCATTGCCTTATCTTTTAGCCTTGGAAGACCTTTTCCATTGATGTCAAAGGGGGAGGAGTAGAGTAAGGGGGAGCATTTCTATCAGGGGGAGATGTATGGTCCTATTGCATTTCAAGATTATTTCTTTGTAGGGTTGCCATAATGACAAAGGAGGAGATTGTTGGAAAAAGTGTTGTCATTGATGTCAAATGATGAGCAAATGATGAGGAGCTAAACACATGGCTCACCCTGTGTTTAGTGCCCCCTTGAGAAGATTTTGTAAAAACAAAAATTATATGCAAAATTAATAGGGATGACCCCCCTAGAAAGGTGTGCCCAAGTGTTGGGGGTGAAAATAAAATAAATAAAAATTATTTGTGGGTTGACCCCTTTAGAAAGTCACCCTCCTTGGGTTAAGAGGCACGATTGGAAAGTATAAAGAGAAGGTTGTGAAAGGGTGAAAAGTTATCAATTTCAAGGAATAATTTTTGTGTGAAGAACAGAAACAGAAAACTATTCAAGCAGATTTATAAGACGTGTACAGATTTATAGCAGCGATTTTGTGAAAGGAAAGGAAGTGACACAAACAAGATCATGGAAATTTATGAGCAGACTTTATGACGACATTATTGCAGATTTTATGAGGACATTATTGCTAGATTTGTGAAGACATTATTGCTGATTTTGTGAAGACTATATTGCAGATCTATGAAAGGGAGTATGGCAGATTTGTAAGGTGTTAGAGCAGATATGAGAAGTTGCAAACAAAATTATTATATTGTTCTTGTGGAGGTTGGAGCCTCCTACTTGAGGAGATCGTGAGGTTGGAGCCTCTTGTTGAAGAGATTGGAGTCTTTTGCTGAGTTGGTACTCAGTGGTGGAGATTGGAGTCTCCATAGGGTTAGTTCCTATGAATTTTATAATAAGTTTCATATTAGCAAGATTTCACGTGGTTTTTTCCCGTAAGGGTTTCTAAGTAAAATTGTGTCTCTTGTGCATATTTTCAATTGCTACATCTTGCATGAATGATATTGCTATGAATAGGGCTTGAAGTAATATTTCTATGGTTGACTAAGTTAAGGAGTAAAGTTTTAATCTATACTAATTCACCCCTCCTCTCAATATAATTGTGTGTTTCATCAGAAAGGTCTTGGCAATGTGGAAAAGGCAGATCAGGCTTCTTATGAAATGGTTGGATGGGACCTTGCTCAAACTTGTGCTTAGGCAGTTGATGATGAATGTTAACATCAATTGTGGTAGGTTTGAGGATGTTGGAAAAACTTTGATGATGAGTGCATTGTGGAGTAGGATGTGCAGCAAGAGCAACACTAGATATGATCTTGGTGTTAGGCATATCTAGTGGATCAACAAAAGGTGGAATATTAGGAAGTGTTGCAATTAGAGTGGGTCCATCGAAGGAGTGATAATCACTTGCACCCTTTTGGGATGAGGTTCATCAAGGTCACTAAGAGGGACCAAAGGTGGAGCTAAAGATTCTTTAGTTGATGGTTGAGAAGAGGAAGAAGACTTGGGCATAACCAAGTCAGGAAGTGGTTGCATGAGAGGAGGACGTTCATCTTCAATCATCTTCAAAGTAGCTTGTTCATGAGCTAATGCACGCCCACGATGCTTACACTCACACACAAGCTTGTTTCAGCAATTATGTGGACATAGAACAAATATTTGAGATAACTCATAAGCACCCTATTCCACAAGTGGAGTTGTGTTCACCTCCGAAACTAGTGGAAGAATAGACACTACAAATAGAGCAAGAGATGTCGAGGGTGCACGTGGTCTAGCCTGCATCATGGGTGCCTTTCCTTAATCTTCTTTTGGAGCAGGAGGAATAGGATGTACCCTTGGGGATGAGGCAAAGACAGTGCACGAGAGAATTCAGTTGTAGTAGTTTGCTTCCCTTTCCCTAATAAAATAGGTTGGGGTATTGCAGGAGCTACAGGCGTACGAAATACTTGAGGGTAAGATTCCAATAGCATAGGTGCCTTTCCTCTTTTTGTTATTGGAACAGTCAGAGGAATTAAGGACACCTCTGAGGGCCATGAAGCCTTAAGGGGTATGGGAGGTCTATCTAATGGAGCAAGCTTATCTCTAGCTCCCGAAGAGGAAGGCATAGATGATGAAGCATGCTATTGGAATGGAGTAGATGTGATGAGACCCACCACAAGAGTATAAGAAGATGGAGCTATGAATGAGGACATTGAGCAAGTCGCTTTAAACCTTGAATAAGCTTTAAAAAGTAAATCACCATGAAGTTGGAAGGGTCCAAGTGGAGTAGGCTAGAAGTGGTCTAGAGAGAAGCCCCCATGAGATACTAGTGGCTTGTATCTAGTGTCCTAGATAGTGTGCACAACATTATTATGAGGGAATTTCAAGCATTTGTGGACTGAGCTACCACAATCATGAAAACTAGCCATGTCACTCTGAAGAGATCGGATTCAAGAATCACAACAAATGTGGTATCTATTCACTTGGGTCCAAACTGGATTGACAAATTAATAAAACCCATAGGGGATAAAGAAAGACCTTCGTGAGTATGAATGGTCACAAGAGATTCATCATTCTTGTCTTTATGAAAGTCATTGATAAACAATATTTCTTCCATGATAATGTTTACCCTATAGGCAAGATCAACAAGAACACCATTGATGGTCTTCTGATTGAAATGAGTAGGGATATAAAGAGGAGTGTACTCCCTATTATATGGAAGATCATTTGAAGTAAATGATATGTCAGGAAAATTAAGGTCACGATCTTTCAAAGAAATAGGCACAACATCAACCATGTGTATGTATTGAAAAGATGTAGGAGTTGAAGTTGTGTTTGTTATGAAATCCATTGAATAAGAAGGAAAGGGATCATTGCAAATTTGCAATTGCTAATTAGGTCTAACAACAAATTTATTTGTGTTATGTTTCTTGTCACCGATTTGGATGGTACCATTATCAATGTGGTCTTGGACAATATGTCGAAGACACATACATCTCTCAGTATCATGTCCAAGGACATAGTGATATTGACAAAATGTTTTTTCATCATACCAAACTGGGCATGGCTTATCTGAAGGAAGTGGTCTTATTTCTATAAGAGCTATTAATTTATCTTTCAAGAGCTTTTGCATAATATTATAATAGCTATTAGACAATTGAGAAAACTGTCTTCGCCTTTGAGGTGCTACTGCTAAGACCTCAAAAGGTTTAGGAATGGTGATTATGCACCACCCTGAAACGATGGGGAAGAGCCCCCATACGGAGTCACGTTTTGTTGATAATCATGCAATAGATGTGCAAAAGAATTATATTTCATAAGCAAAATTTTGTCCCTAAGTGCTGGCTATAAGTTTACAATGAATACTCGTTGTACATTGGAATCAGAGAGTGCATAGGGAATTTGCGAAAAGAGTGAGTCCCTGCTTGCAATGGATGAGGTCAATGAAAGTGACCTACGAACCATTGTTCGCTTGGAAGTGTTGTAAGAACTAATTTATTAGTTGATCAAATGTATAGATAGAATTATTTGGGAGAGAGCAAAACCAATCCAACGTAGTGTCTTTCAATGATTTCAAGAATAGTTTCGCTAGCAATGGGTCTTGGAAGATAAAATCATTGCACAACGCAGTGAAAGCGAAACATGAGATTGTGGGTCCCCTTTTCCACTGTACTTTTCAAATTTAGAAGTGAAGAGCTAAAGGGTTGCAACAATAATATGTTTGCACTAATGGTTATGAAGAGGAATTGGTTAAATTGGCAAGCTAATTTTGCATTTGTCCCATGTTTTGTAGAAGCATGCTAAGCACATGATTGATTGGAGCAACTAAGGTTTGCATTGTAGAACTTTGAATAGTTGAGGTCTATGTAGTTACGGATGTTGCAATGAAAGTTGGTCGATAGGTAAAAGCAAGTTGGGATGTACTATGTGGTTGCATGCTGAGCAAGTTTTGATAAGTACCAAAGGGATTAATAGTAGTAGTGGAGGAATATCCAATAGAAAAACTACCAAAAGGCGCAATTGTAACAGGTGAGGTAGTCACCATGTGAATAGAAGCTTCTGGCGTTGTCATGGATAATTGCGTGCCAATGATGCTCGACTATGAGTCTCCCATGTTTCCTAGAATGGATGAATAAGAGGGAAAATGACTTTCAACAATATATAATATTCTCAAAAATTCAAGGCCTTTGTGATCTAAATTAACAGATTTCTCAAATTGTCAACAAGAGGTACCACTTGAGTATAGGAATCATTTGATAATGCAGTTTGGGAATCTCTTAAGTTCTCCTCTAGATTTTGAATGTACTCAAAGGGAATCCTAAGAGGAACATCGTGATCAATAGGAGGAGGAGAACCAAGGTACGATGGAGAATAATTAGGGGTTATGCCTGTAGTATATTGCTCCATTGTGAAACTTGGTCCAGTTCTAAGAGGATTGCTAGGGCGTTTTGAATGTTACATTTTTAGGTTTTTGAGACTCTTGACTATCTCACAAGAAGAAGTGGATTGGGTTGTGAAACTCATAAGAATATCACAATCCTCAAGCTACCTATCTTCTGAACAAAAAGAGAAGTAAATAAGTTTGAGTGTTTTGAAATGTTTTTGTTGTTTGCAAAATTAGAAGATTGCTAAGAACGTTGGGTTCACCAAAATGTAAAATAGAAAATTGAGCTCTACAAAAGAAAAGTTTTTGTTTAAGAATTCAACTTTCTAGTACATTCAAATGAATCAGATATTACTTAACAATCTGATTTATTCTTTTTATAGAACTTTTACAATATGGAAAATGAAACTAACTGAAACAGTTTTAATACTATTTCCCAATTATAACAAACTAGTAAAAATATTTGTTTCTATATAAAGAATTACAATTCGGTAATATCAGAAATAGAAATCATACATTTTAAAGATGCTTTTGTGACTTGTACTAGCTCTTCACCATGGAAACTAGTGCCATGCGTGGCATGTTGTCTTCCCATACGCGGATGAAAACAAAAAACTCTAGAATATCACTTTTGCACACACTCTAAAGGGAACTTCGAAAACTTGCACACAAGGAGAGAAAAAATGCTTGGGGTGGTTGTGTTAAGGGGTATGCCTTAGTCAAACCCCCATTTTGGTATTTCTACCTCCATGGACAACCAAATAGGATTTTGATAAAAGATAGAGATGATAAAAGATTGATAACAGCATGTGCAATGCTAAATAAAAAAAATAACTCAACAATAATACAATGATATTAAAGATATTTCAAAATACTAGCTTTGATAAATTACCCACAATGAGAGAAGCAGACAATCTGAGAGAAGTCCACCTAGAAGTTACCATAGACCTCCAAAAGAATTCCAAAGCTACAACAAGATTGCACCTTTCAGTCTCACCATGAAGAAAAAGGCATGCAAGAGCCAAGAGAATGTTGTATTGGGATGAAAGCTTCAAGAAGTTCAAGAGTTGCAGAGCTGAGAGCAAAAATCTATGTGTTTAGATGATCCTCTGGATTAGAGTCTTTTTTCCTTCTTGCCAAGGAAATTCTTTCTTTTTCCAAAATAACATGTCTTGGAAGTGTTTGTAGGTAGCGACTGGCAACAAAATTGCCAAATTCCTGAGAATGTAACTTTCCAATGGTTCTTTAAATCGCGGATTTTCGCGAGATGCTAGTGTGACGTCCACATGTAGCACTATCATTTGGGAAAATTGGACCCAAAAAGCCATAAGATAATTTTGCTAGTATAATTTTTTTTGATATCATTGTATTACTAGCAATCACACCTTGGTGTGCAATGGGTACATCGAAGAGGTGTGGAAGGTCAATTAGGAAAAAAAATCCATTTTTGCTTACATTTGTGTAGTACATGAGGTCAATTGGTAGGGCATTTAGAAAATGATGTTATTTGTTAAACAAAGGTCTCGATGGAGAAGTGATAGCTTTAAATAACTATGCATCCACGGTGAGGATTAGCTCACAATATAAAGTAATTGCAACACCTGATACAAAAGGGCTCACTATTGGAGGGCTCATTGCCCAAAAGAAAGAAGGGCTCACTGCCAATGGCTCACTATCAGATTACAAAAAAGAAGAAAGAAGAATGTTACAGTGAGAAATCCATCTCAATGCAAAAGAAAAGTCCACCATAGCATCACCTACACATTCACAGCCTCTCTGAAGATCGTAGACACCTTTTCACTCATTGCTTATAGTGGTCTAACTCATTAAAGTTCGCATTGCAGTTCACAACTCTACAATTCGCATCACACACTTCTCTACACAATTCTCAATCAACTCAACGCTTATTTATACCATCTTCAACCTTGAAAACATTCTCCAAGGTCAGCTATGCACCTCAACCATGCAAATTCAAATTAGGTTGGCACCAAAACATTCCCGCGGTGGAAAGGAATGAAGGCGGACCGCATCACACCTTAACTCGGACCTAAATACATTCATATATGCCACACCACGCTTCCATAATCACCAAAGAAAATCCACAATTAGTGTAAACCAGTGTTCCACGGGGACACGCCCCCCATAAATCTTGTCGTTTTCGAGATGGGGATGTTTCCAAGACTTGGAGACGTCAGGGAAACGTCCCCTTGCTGTCCCCTTGTTTCTCCACCGCCTCCAAGACGTCTCTCTTCTGAGGGGACTTCTAGACATCTCCAAGACTTCCAGACGTCCCCCAAAGTGCAAGAAACTTTTAGGCTTCCCCCTTAAAAATACAATAAAAAATGATTTAAAAAAAAAAAAAAGTAAAATTTGTAAGTTATAAATTTTAAAGTATTCTTAAAAGCCTAAAAGGCTAAATTGACCATGCCTTTGACTTTTTCTTCTATTTTCATTTTGTTGTCTACACGACTGAGCGTGGGCGTCTGAGTTCGGGCGATTGAAAGTTACAGGTATGAGGGGTTTTTTGTTTTGTTTCATTTTTGTTTATGCTTTGTTGAATGTCCATACCTGTCCAAAGCTCCTATTCACATTGCAGCTGCACAGGCAAGGAGGGGTCGAACCTTGAAAAATTGCATTTTTCAATCTCATACATTGTTGATTGTAATTATGAATCATGATTATGAAATTCAAATTATGAAACATCTAGTTCTTTTTCCAATGTCTATTAAGTATATTTTCATTTTGATTTTCAATGTTCACTAGTTCAATGAAATCATTGCATTGTGTTTAAAGTTTTAAACTTTAAACTTTACTTATTCCTTAGGCTTCTACAGTTATACATCTTTTTATAACTATTTTTCAAGTACTATATGTATTTCAGTGCACCACTCCCCCACCGCCCCCCCCGCCGCCTTCTCCCCGCTGCCCCCAAACTTAGACCCCTGTCCCTGCGTCCTATTGGCGTTTCAATTCGCACATCTGGAATGAGGATTAGAAACAGACAGCTATGCACAGATAAACTGCTCTTCGAATTAGGAGGGGAAGCTCCCTCTTTGCTGATGTTGGTTAAAGAAAGTAAACTAAAACTAATTTTCCAATCTTTTTGTTTAGCTAAGAGCACAAGGTTATAAAACTCAAGCGTCGTAGCTGAGATTTTCTCTTTTAGAAGTTCAACTACGACTAAGCCTACTCTAATGACGTTTCTAACTTCTCAAGCAAACGCAAAGCAAGAGAGTTAGAAATGGACAAGGAAGGATTCTCTGACAAAATACTTAAATAAACTCTTTTTCAACACACATCTACTTCCTTTAAATGCAAGCTGAAAATAAAGATCATATAAGCGTAACACATAAAATGGAAATTTGAGACATTATATCAAGGCAAAGTAGGCACAAGACTTTATTTCTCAAATCCCAAGAACAAAAGATTACACTTTTGGGACAACAAGATTGTAGCAAAATAGGCATACAGCTTAGTGATCAACCATAATACAGTAACACAAGACACAAGAACTGAACAATAACTTTCAGCTTAAGAGGCATACAAGACTGCCCTTACAAAAAGTGAACAATATTGAATAACAATTAGAAGGCACTAGTAGGCTCAGCATTTTGTTATCACAAGCATGGTTAAAGAAAAATGGGCAAGGCTGCCCTTATTTATACACAAGCAGAGGAGTAGGGAACCCTAAAATCTCCTTGCTTTTACAACTAAGACTTGATATCATGCAAGCTTTATTTCTAAAACTAATACAAGATAAGCATCTAACAACCTATGAAAACATAAAAAACAGGGAAGTGCCAACTATTGCATCTTGTTTTCTTTCTTTTCTTCAAAGAGTGGATAAGAATTGAGACAAGAATAGAAAGAAAGCTGGAAGAAAGCTTCTAGATGACTGTTGCTTTAAATCTCAACCACATCCGTTAAAAAGCTGATTTGTTCTTGATTTTAAGTTGAGAGTGTTGCATGCTGAAAATCTTGATTTTTGACTATAAGCTCGACTAGGTTCGGAAACTTTTTGTATAGACTGCTGAAAATAGAATGCCGATCTGCCTTGAAAAAGCAATTTCTCCAAAAAAAGTTGGGCCCTGGGTTTTGTAGAGAATCACGTTTCGGAGAAACCCAGATGCTCAGAAACTAAAAAAGCTGAGTGGCTGTTTTGAAAAAGCGATGCCCTAGAAGTTTGGAGCATGAAAAAGTGTTCCTCCTTGCTCACTAATCTCGAAACCACGAAGAACACCGAAAAAGCATGTCGTTTGGGTCTTCAAATCTTCGTTGAGAGAAAAAGGAAAATCTTCTTGCTTTGGACGCCAACCTGCAAAAATGAATAATGGAAGATAAAAGCTCTCTTAAATAGGTTTTTAGGATAAAAACTGCTTTCATTCTCCAACTTTAAAACTTCTTGAAGCCAATCCTAAGCAGGTGCATCGAACTTGGACACTTTCTGATGTTGAAAGATAAAACTTGGAAAAATTGACTAAGGCATTGAGCCTTGGGCGCCAATCTCCTCCTGGGGCACTTTTCCTCTCCATATAGCCATTTTTTCACCATTTTCAAATTTTTGCTTGATTTTACCCTTGGTTTGATCTCAATTTCTGGGAGCTCGGTTGATGTTGTGAACTGGCAGAATGATCCATTGCGGAACCAGAGTGAATCTGACGAAGTTGTCCTGGAGGCTACTTCTGATAAAAACATTTGATCCCTCAAAAAGTTGGGCGCCCTTGGCTACTTGAGGCGCCTAGGCTTACCAGGGTTAGCCATTTTTATGTTCAAGTTGTGCTTGCTTTACTTGATCTTCTAATGAATTCGCGATTTCGGGAGCTAGACTGATCCGATTGACTGACTGTCAGATTCGCTGGATAGCTCGAAGGATTTTGAGGGGGGTTCTTTGGAGGCTTCATCTCTTGAAAGCTACATCTTGGGGGTCAAAAGCTTGAGCGCCCTTAGCTAGCTAGGGTGCCCAACTCTTCCAGAGTTAGTTTATTTTCTGAGTTCTTTCACTTTGCTTTTGACTTTTGACATTGGTGCCCAACTCTTCCAGAGTTAGTTTATTTTCTGAGTTCTTTCACTTTGCTTTTGACTTTTGACATTTTCCATGGTTTTTATAATGCTTGTCAACTTCAATGAGCTAGCTGACGATTGCGTTGGAGAGCTTGATCAAGACTAAAGAAGTCACGCTAGAGGCTATGATTGTAAATTCATCCATTTGATGCCCCAAAAGCTTGGGTGCCTCTCTCCTTTTGGGGCGCCCAAGATCTCCAGCCTTAGCCATTTTTCTTCAGTTTTCAACCTTGAAGCTTGAGACCTCATGTTATGCCTTCTATTCATTCTGAGTTTTTCGGTAGCTGATGAATCCGATGATCAAGTTTACATATCCATTGACAAAGCTAGCAGTATTCTGAAGAGATTGAACATATTTGCAAACCCTAACTGCTGGATTTGATGCTCCAAAACCTTGGGCGCCTATCTCCTTTTGTGGCGCCTAAAATCCCAGACTTAAGAATTATTTCTGATGATTTCATGATTTGCATTCTGCTTCTTGGTTGAGACCTCTTTGTTTGATCTCGAATTCTGAATGACTGATTGATTAGATGACTGTGTTGATGGAGTTATTGCGGAGCTGAGAAGATTCTGAGCAACATTGTTTGAGAGCATCAAACCTTAATTCCATCATTTGATCTCCTAAAAAGTTGGGCGCCTATCTCTTTCTGGGGTGCCCATGGCTGGTAGACTTAGTTTTTATTTTGCAATTTTCAACTTTTCCCTTCGTTTGACATGCTTGCCATTGTTTTGCCTGTTGGAGATGAAATTTTTTCTAAGGGATGGGACTCTAGGCGCCTTGACTAAGCTGGGGTGCCTAAAGTTTCCAAACTTAACCATTTTTCTTCAATTTTCAAGATTCTTCAACTGCCATTCTCCATTCTTCGTCCTCAATCATCTGTTGTATTTTCTTGATCTGAGCAGTGCCAAGACTCTAAATTTGACACCTGGCAGCTGAGTAACCTACATTGATGACCTTGGAGCTCTTGAAAAGCTTCTGAAAAAGCAAAATAGACCCACTAGGGAAAAACTAATCTTTTTGTGATTCTGACTAGACCAGCCTGATGAGGAAGTGTTTTCGACCAATCAAAATCAGTTTGAACCCTAGAAGCCAAACTTTCTATTTTTAGAAAATTTTGCCAACATATGTTTCAAAAGAAACCCAAAAAAACCTAGAAAAAAGTTATATTTTTAGAAAATTTCTAAAAATAGAAAATTTCCTAAAATTTAGGGCTGAAAAACTGAGATCTGGGTTTTGTAGACTTGGTCGCTCTAAGTAGACCCAGATCGTTAGATTTTGGAAATTTTGAGTTTTTGACCCTCATGCAAGACATGCAAACCCCAATTTTGACATTTTTTGATAATTTTGACAAGACTTTTAACCATTTCTTCAAAATGACTTAGTGTAGCAAAAAATTTAATCTGGGGTACAACACGTCCCCAAAACGCATCCCTCGCCGTCCCCCCATCCCCATCCCCGAAACCTCATGGAACACTGGTGTAAACACCCAAGGTCGTTCGAACTTGTGTAAACACCATTAACATTTAAGTGTATGCTTCCTTTGATCCAAAGACGATTCGTGGACAACATACATCACTTGAACACAATTTGGAATATTCCACAAACACCCTGAAATCCAACAAGTTCCTTCGCAACAACTTTCACCTGAAGAACAAACTCATCCTATTCACCCAGAGAAAATTCCACACTGTAACTCAAGAAACCAACTTCCAAAACACCAAACCATGAACAACTTTGACTGAAGGTAGATATGATCATTATTAGCACACTTCTAGAACTGCAAGACCAACAACCAAGCCGCAGAGAAATGCAGATCAAAACCATTTCTCCTAGACACCATTGCAATACAGTTCACACACTGGTGAACACAACTTTCTTTACACAACGATCCAAACCAAGAAATTCTAGATATAGAACCTCTGAACACCTCTGACCAACATATCCAAAATGCACAAGCAGATCTTCAACATAGAAGAAATGCGGAGCAAAACCAGAATACCACACTATACAACATAACACCTCTACAACACATTGTTTCCTCTTTTATTCAAATTTTCTCAAAAGCACTTGGAAACCAAGCACTAGAGACACATACTCATCATCTTCAGCACTCCCTCGTCATCACTAATCCAACTACAACTCAACTATACATCCATAGAAGCTTATCAAAGCAATACTAGAGGTTGACACCAGTAACACTTACTAGTGACAACATAATGCAACTAATCAAAGCATCACCAGTTGACATCAACGACGTCACAAACAGCTTGTTGACATCAATGACAACACCAACAACTCATACTTGCAACAAAAGGGGCATCAATCCGACCTCTTTCGATCCTCAGGACAGTAGGGGATGTTTGAGATGTCTCTCAAGTGTCTCAAGGATGGTTAGATGTCACCTTGTGTAGTGTCCCTAATTGTATTTTTCTAAATTTTGATAATTAAACAATGATTATCCAAACAACCTTAACACATTTTGATCAGCGAGGACCTAATGTGGGTAGGTTGAGAGCATACAGTGAAGGGATATGAATAATATTAAATTATTATGCTTGTTGGCAACAAGCCACACAACTTAATATTGCAATTACAAAATTTGAAAATGATTGAAATTGGATTTGGCAGCAAGCCTTCTAGAACCAGTACAAAATCTATAGTAAATCTGATGGAGAATTGCAGACATTTAAATTATGAAACAATACGAAATTAGTATTGGATAAACACAATAACTGCAAAAAGTCACCTCTGAAATATGTAATAACCAGCATACAAATATCTGAAAATAAGCAAACACCAAATGATAACTGCTAAAGAAAACCATTGTATGACTAATGCAAAACAAAAAATACCAATGAGGTATAAGGCAATAGACTTGAGTTTGGCTGTATGGCTCACTCAAGAGAAAAACAAGTCAACAATATATTGCCCCAATAGGGTGTGATCCTCTTTTCCAAAGGGCATCATAAATACAAAAAAAAAACTTCAACCTTAAGGAGTTACGGCTCTTTCAAAATGTATAGTGGCCAAATGATATCTCCTTAGCAGCCATGCCACACTGTCCTTGTCTTGTACAATGCCTTAAGCAAATGAATATGTATGACAGCTCCAGCATAAAATAAATAAGGTATGACTGGGTAATGAAAGGTATGATCCTCCTCAATAAATAAAAAAAGGTTGTGATTTACTTGTGAAATTGGTATGGCAAGCCTACAGTTCAAATATAACAATATAAGAGGTACGGCCAACAATATGATATTCTGAAATCACCACAAAATTACTATCAAATATAAAATTTATAAACTCGTTGAAATCTGCAATCATCAAACTGGAATTAGAAAATAACTGCAGTCTTTTGGCACAACTGTTATCTTTGAATGAAACCACCAAGGATTGGAGGGTTTTCGTCCTCAAATCCAAATGCCTGGAAGGGTTTTGTCCTCAAGTAAGAAGATGAACAGAGTTCAATCTTAGAGTAAAGAATTCGATTTCATAAAGATGGATGCCTCCTTCTACTCCCAACCTCTCCCTTTATAACCCTCTTTTAGTTTTAAATTTTTTTACCGCTTGTTCTGAAATGTTTAGAAAATACCTTTTTAAAATAATGTTACACTGGACCTCTTTTCTAGACAGTTTTTTAATAATAAAACACAAGTTGCCTTTTTATGAATATAATGTAAAGTTATTTATGACAACTTAAATTAAATTATTAAATTATTTCCGTTACTCCATCCCATAAGCCTATGGGAAATAAATAATAGGCTAGGGGAATACCAATGACTTAAGCTTGGAAATGGAACATGACACCTTGGAAGTCTGAATTTTCCTCAATTTAAAAAATCTACTGTACAAAAAACAAATGTATGACTCCATAAAACCACTGAGAAAAGCGAAACTTTTGAATGACTGCACATAGTTATAGAATGAAAGTCTAGAGCTGTTGAGTAACATAATACAACTGCAGAATGAAAGTGTAATGGCAACATACACTTCTTACTCCTTTTTATAAATGGGAAATTGTGTGACCGGATACAACTATGGAATGACAATTTACAGTTGTTGATTGATTGCTTATAACTATGGAATGAAAAGATACCCCTGTAGAATGGCAACATGCTGTTGTTACCCTTGTCATCACTGTGCAATTCTGACTGCATACAGCTAGAGGAGAGCAGACAATTATAAAATGAGAGTATACAGATGTAGAATGAGCAAAAGCATGATTGCATTCAGTTGTAAAGTGAAATCATGCATATGCCAATAAGAGCATACAGTTGTAAGAAATGTATGTTGTCATTACACTTCCCTTTATGATTTTGATGCTTTGGGCCTTTTGTTGCAATGAAAACATTGAACAGCAGAAATTTCTATTTTTTTACAGCTGCAATACTTGAATCAATGACCTTGTTACATTGAATAACAAATTTCATACATTATATGATTGTCTAAACTTGAATTTGGATGTCATATATAGTTGAACTCGTAAAAATTTGAGTTTCTACTTTCTACACACCCACATATAGCTGTCCCTGAAACGTGTCTCACCATCACCTGCTGTCCCCATTCCTGAAATGCCAATGACTTAAGCTTGGAAAGGGGACATGACACCTTGGTGGTCTGAAATTTTCTGACTTCTACTCAAGAAGATATTCAACATTGGTTGGGTTCTAACTTCTAATTTACACCTATTCAGGTATTTTAGGAAACCCTAAATTTGTTTATCAGAGTTCAATGTCATAATTCACATGGAGTTAAACTACGAAAAAAGCTAACTAAAAAAAAACTTAAATTGAAGATGGAAACAACACAAAGGTTTTCTACACCCTCCTTGATTTAAGAAAAGTTGAAATTCGTAAGGCAAGGGAAAAATGTAGTTATCTTATTCATCCTTAAAACTCTTTAGGCAGCAAATATGTTTTTTGATATTACTGATCTTATACCTAATTTTACCGGGAACAAAGCTGTACTAGGAAGCATTTCACCTCATCTTATATGGATTTCTTACACTTTCTTAAATAGAACATGGCTTTACACTAGGGACAATAGTCCATTTCAGAAGTCACAATGGGATTCCTACTAACCATATTGAATGGTATACACTAACGGTTAACTAGATGGTTTTATCTAACTATATGGTATATTGACTTTAATGCTAAGGGTTAAATCTATGTTTTGTCTATTTAGGACGGATCTTAAAAATTTCTCAGTTACTAAACCTGATTGATTTTCTTTCAAAAAAAATATTATTCAACCCATTTTCCTTTTGAATTTCTCATAATGATGGCTTAATCTCATAATAAGTATTGGAGAACCTTGATCAACTCTAGTAAAATGCCATTAATTTTATCCTGTATCATTTCAATACATGAACCATAGGCAAAAGTGCTAGCCTTGTTCATAAAACCCTTCTTTTTGTAACTTGTGCAGTCCATTACATTAGAAATGAAGAGATTTGTATAAACCAATTAGTTTCTAGTCTATATATGCTCCACAAATTTAAAAGGAAATATACTTGTAAATGTATCTGCACACAATTTTCTTTTGGTCCTCCGAAGTTTGAATATTTTCCATGAAGAACTAACAGTGACCATTCAGGTAACGAATTGGGATGGAAGCAATTTGTCTTTGTCTAGAGATGGTGATGGAAGACGAATAATCATTACAAGAGGCGGTGGCATACTTGTAACGAACAAGATCTTGCACACTAGATTATTGCATATGATATAGCTGGGGTTAGAAACTTTTGTAAAATAGAAGTTAACCCATGTAGTGTTTTGTAAATTTAAATTTAGTTTTTGTTAAATTCTCACATTTTGAGTTGTACGCCATAAAGCTCACTTGTGATAGTTGAATAAATGTGGGAGGAATTTATGAACATAGTATGACAAGATTTGGGATGTATTTTTATATTCTCTCAACCTTGAAGATTATTCAATTTAATATGTTTGTGGATATATATCTACAGTATACACACTGTAACTACATACAACGTGCCATAGTAATGGACAGATGTTTGTTCTTTAAGAACAATTCATTGGTTTAAGTATATATTTTTGAATCTTCCTACATTATATAGATACACGAAATAATTTGTTTAACTCGTATAAAAAGATTATTCTGTATTGAAGACCCGATGTGCCAAGAAATCCATATTATATGGAGTAAGCTTGAGCTCCTGGAAATAAAAAGAAATGGTGTATGTATGCTTGAATATTTGGATGAAACCATATTATTGGAGTAAGCTTGAGCTCTGGGAAATAAAAATAAATTGTGTATGTATGCTTGAATATTTGGATGCCCACGTTCAGTGCTCGTACTAGGTTTTATATACTTGAAACAACTTTAAATATGTAAGAAAGATTCACTCGAGGTACCATACACTGTAAATCATGTTCATAATTTGAAAAATTGAACATCTATATTGAATTAAAAAGGAATCACATGGAAGGAAATAGCGTGCTAAACTGAAAGGAAGTATTCCAATCGATATATGAAATTGTGAACATCTAAATTGAATTACGAAGAAACAAAACATGGTAAGAAATAATTGTAGAATTAGAAGGAAGTAATTCAATAGATAGACATTTATAATTGTTGGGAATTAGTGTTCACATTTGTAATTATGTAAATGTAGAAAGGTAATTACTATTGTAATAGTGAAGTTATAAATAAACAACTCACTAATATAGGTTTGATGGTTAGTTGTATATATAGTTGAAATAACAATATAGTTAGTGGTTAGTGTGTTATACCCGTGAATGGTATTCCGGGATATTTGTTATAACACCTCCCTATTTAATAGGAGGTTATTTGGCTATGTAAGTGGCTAAATATTAGCCATGTATTTGAATGAAAATGACAAAGAAACATTATTGCGCGTAAAGTTTTCTATCTGCCTCTACCCAAATTTCCAATAATAATAGGATGGGTGTACTTGATATTGAATTGGAAGCCCAATTAGGAAATAACCTTATATGTGCTTTTGCAAAGAGTAATTTGAGGAGAACTCACCCAACCAATGTGTGAGTTATAATTTTGGGAAGAATATAATTTTGATGAGATTTTTTTTTCATCAAATGACATTTAAGCTAAGTTTGATACATTGTACATGTGTCTAAATAGATAAATAAATTGGTTCCACCCATCTTTCTAAATTAGCACACACTATATATAGTCATGAAAATAAAAGGAACTAAAACATAAAAGGAGACTCAAAACATGGAAATGATTATAAACACCATAAAATAGGAGAAATGATGGGATTAATCATTTGAGGATGGGTCGATTTCATCTGTCATGTTGCTTCTAGCTTGTCTCTTGTATATAAAATGCTCACCAAACTTATACAAGAATAAAACTAACTAATTTGCAAGTCTGTTTTCTTTTTTTAAGTATCCTACTATCTTGCTTGACACCATTCCAAGGCATAAGCTAATCCAATTGGTAGAATTTGCACCGATCATTGTTGGGTGAATAAAATGAAATAATGGATGAGGAAAGAAAAAGCATCTCAGTCTAGTGTTTTATTCTCATGACCCAAGAAAATTAGAAAATCTTCAAGGCTACCCTCAAAAGACCCTTTAAGAAATTTGAAAGAAATTTAGCATACATAAAGAAGCACCCTATAAGCAAGAACACGCTAGTTCCCCTAGTGCACAAAGTTGGGTGAGTGTAAGCGGGCTAGACCCAAAAGGGGAAATACAAATGCTTTTCCAGCAAATTCTTGGTTCGATGAAGATTGCAAATTAACAAAAAGAAAGCTCCGAGAAGGGGGAATGACAATAGAAAACGAGAAAGAATATGAAAAGGTAATTCACAGTAAAAAAGAAAAATATGTGAGTAAGAAAAATGGAGTTGATTGCCCTTGGAAAAAACAACCCCAAATTTTTTTGGAAGGAGCTACAACAAAAGAGAAAACAAATGGAAAATAATATTACAAGTTCACAATGGCTAGACTATGCAAAGCTACTATATGAATGCGAACAAGATAAACATAGACCTCTAGTAATAAACACAACCACCGAGCTTTTTACCATCGAAGATATCAATCAAGGCATAAGAAGGTTGGTAGGAGGGAAAACACATGATATTGATGGGTTGCAAGCAAAACATTTAAAGTGGGGGATTGAGGTCCTTGCACCTTATATCAGGTGCATTTTCAATAGGGTTATTCAAGAAGGCTTCTCAAAAGGATGGACGACTAGTATTGTTATCCCCTTGTACAAAAGTGGTGACATCAATAGCCCATCAAACTACCACACTATTATGATTAATCCTCTTCTTGGAAAACTTTTTGGAGGCATGATTAAATGCAGGATTAGCAGTTGGGTTGAAAAAGAGGGAAAAAGAGCATAGGGACAGGTTGGTTTTAAACCCAAGCATTCCACCATTGATCATGGGGTTACCCTTAGATTCTTGATTGAAATAATATGGAACGTTCAAGGTGATGAAGCTTATTGCTACTTTGTAGACTTTAAAAAAGCCTTTGACACGGTACCATGGGGCAAGTTAAGGAATAAAATGGAGGAATTGGGAGTTCCAAAAGTGCTTAGGGCGGTTGTTCATAGGCTCTATGGCCAGGTTAGAGCTAAAATCAGAACTAATGATGGTATGTTGGAATGCTTTGGCAGTGACATTGGTGTCAAGCAAGGCTACTTGCTTTCCCCAACATTATTGGGGCTTTACATCGATAAGCTAGAAGAATGGATAGACAAGGTTGTTGGGGAAGGCATTCAATTAGCCGATTTTGTAATAAAATTACTCTTATACGTTGATGATCTCATATTAATTGCTAAAACAACACATGATTTGAGAAAACATTTCAAGGCTCTTGAAATGTTTTGTCAAGAAGTCAGGATGCAAGTGAACACTAGCAAAACCAAAATAATTATCTTCTCACTGCAAAGAAAAAACAACAAATTGACTTTTTCTTCAAAGGTGGACCGCTTGAAATAGTGGATGAATACAAGTACCTTAGACTTGATTTCCACAACAAACTTAGCTAGGAAACATGCAAAGCAAAAAGAATTCAGGGAGGCTAGAAAGCACTATATGTTGAACACCCGCAATACTGAGAGGGGGGGTGAATTAGTATTCCATTAAGCCATTCACATAAAATCCATCCAAACAGTATCATTGATCTAACTTGAATAACAAGAGAAAACATGGAATCAAGACAATGCATCAACACATGAACACCAATATTTTTTACGTGAAAAACCCAAAATGGGAAAAACCATGATGAGGGTTAGTTCACAATATAATATATCCAGATATAGAATATTATAATGGCTCACTGCCAGGACACACTATCCTTAAAGGCTCATAGCCTAAAGCAATTTACAAAATAGAGAACGACTCACTGCCAAGTGATGAACTGAGATAGAATGCACCTTCCTTGTGCTGGAGTTCAGTTCCGATGAAGCACAATACATGAATAAATTTTTAGTATACAACACATTTGTTTGCTCATCTATACAATTTCACACATATACATCACACACAAACTCTCTTCTTTGTCTTCATGTATCTCTTGCCTTTTCTCCGCTCTCTTCCACACTTTGAAAGTGTCTTGCGTATATACATATATATCCATGTTCACTAATTAGGTCGGCCTAATTAGAGAAACCTTATTTCAAATTAAAAACCAACTTTGTTGGCATTATCCTCAAAACACATTCATCTTCACATATAAATAGTCAATGTGGACCTAAGATAGATCCCTTTATCATTTGTAGCACATATTAAGACTTCTTAACATTAATACATAATTAGGTTGGCCAGAGCTAGACCTAATATATCAAAAATTCAAACATTTATGCAATCCATCAAATGTGTAACACAAAAATTTGTTAACACAACGAATTCTCCTTTAGACAACATTAAACTACTTATCTTCATCAATACATGGCATGGTAATCAAATATGAGAAAATGCGGAATCTCCCACATCAATGTACTGTATAGAAACTCACAGTAGTCTTCATAGCAGAATACTGTCATTCATATCTTCCAAATACCTTTATATATCATTCTGAAACTCCAATGGAGAATGTATCTTGTAGTCTTAAATCTATGTACAAAGTCCTATAGTGATATATTTTTTTGAGATAGAATCCGGACCAAAAACCGAAGTATAGAGCCAGTGTATAAGCATGACATTGTTACCCAAGCTATTGATAACTATACCTTTCCAACCATACAACCTTGTCAACTAAAACCTTGTTAGTGGATGCAACTGATGTCAAGATAGAACATATTATCAGCTTCAAAGTAAATCTTACAAAATAAGGTAATCTAGATCAAAATAGTGGATCAACAAACTTCCATTATCGAAGCAGCTAAATACTGACAAACATCAAAATTTCATTGTGGCAATTATCCAAATTCCACTGTCTAGTTGACATCAATGACAACCTCTCAATTTCCAACAATCTCCCCCTTTGTCATTGTTGGCAACATATGATGTGAAAACCATCAAAATACATCTTCCCAATTTTTCAATTTTCTCCCCAAAGTCTATTCAATTTTCACATAGTTTCTCTCTGTTTCCACATGATACATTTATCCCCCTTTGACATCAATGGCAAAGGAAAAATTTAATTCTTTAACAGTTCCTTTTGCATACCTGAATACTCCCCTTGAGGAGTACATCCAAAACAACATCTGTGAGTAATCAACCGTAGGTTGTCCCTTGAAGTTTGCTAAGAATACCTATCCATTAGGATCTTCCTTCATACCAAAGCTTTTTTTCCTCTGACAAAGCTCTGCATAGATAATTGAGATCAATTAAGATGTCTTTTCCTTCAACCATGGTTCTGGGAGTAACATTAGATTTTAGAGTTGTCAGCCAAAGAAAGAACATAGTAGATAGGTGTACACTTAATCTTGATTAGGTCTCTAAGCGACCCATACTATTCAATCATCTCTCCTTTCTCTTTATGTGAAGCAAGGTATTCTTCATGCAATTTTATCAAACTGTACCAAGTTTGATCATCCAAATAAAGAGTCAGATTAAATAAGCTAGATGCAAACTTGATCTAGGTTTCAATTGTGTTTTCAACATCCTTGAGTCTTTGAATTGCATCAGGCCAAGTCCAACAGAATGTGAATAAACTCTTGATCTCTTTCTCACACTCTTGAACTTTCTTGAGTCTTTCAAGTACCATGTTGTGAATAGACTTGCACTTCTCTACAATTTCCAACAATCCTTTATCTTCAACCCAAGTGACCATGTCACTTACTACTTTCCTCTTTAATTCATTGAATCTATCAGTTAATGAACTTGTGCTTTCCTTAGTGGAGTGTAAGGAACTAGTGACAACACTAGGAGCTACTCGAAAATGTGTCCTTCTGGCTAGCTGCTTAAGTCTTCTTGGAGTAGGTTCAACCTGAGAAACTAATGCATGAACCTCTGTGACTTTTTCTCTTTTCTCAGGTAGCAAACATTGATTTATTGAAGACTAACTTAGACTTTTCAAGAGCTCTAGGTACTTTAGTGTAGGTTCCAAACCTAGGTTTGTTGGGGTCTTGAGGGTTGTTAATCAACATTTCAATGCAACCAACAACATAGTCCTTCTCAATCTCATATCCTAACTCATGAATCCATGAGTTTTTGGTTCAATTTCCTTGATAATGCAGCTATCAGTGGTTACCAAAAATATTATATCATTCTTATATTTTGTAACCAATTCTCTTGGAACTCTCCTCCCGTTCATTTTCCTCTAGAATTTTCCAAAGAATGCAGCAAGGGCATCTCCGTGTGCATCGAAACATCTCCATGTGCATCGAAATCTCTAATGTTTCTCATAAGTTCCTTGATCTGATGAGTGACCGGTATGGTATTTATCCAACTAACTTCACCTATTCTAGGAATCTCCTTCATAAAAAAGAGATTAGACATAAAATCAATGTCCCATATATCTGAATTTCTTCTTCTTGATATCTCTCAGATTCTCCAACAGCTGTTGCCAGAGCAACTCACAAAGGTCATATTTTGTTATGTTCTCAACCATATCCAATGCAAGATCAATTGCAGTGGTGGAGACATTATTGTCACCAAAAATTAGTTGTGAAATAACTAGACTTGCATAGTGGACTACTAGGTTAGTGATTCCAACACGTGTGTTCCTTATTAAACCTTTTTCTTTGTCAAAATTACATTTAGGAGTCTGTTCAGAGGATGATAAGTCAATAACATCTTTGATTAATTCTCTGGATATTGTATATGAGTTGTCAAGCCACACACATTCACCATGAAATCTGCTAAGAGTCGGTCTAATACACCTTTCTTCATTAGTAAATTATGGAAAATGATTCCATACATCCAATTTCATCTCTGTGAGTATGTTGTATTCTAGTTTTAGGATAAGATCATTTCTAGTTAATTCTTCAACCCACAACATGCGAGCTTTTTCGTAGGTAGATTCTTCCAATTTTCTATGAATGTATACCCCAACATCTTCAATTGGTATAACACCAAGAGGGATATCTGAAAAAAACACCCAAATGATTAAGTTCTTAAGTTTTAATAGGGTACATTTTAAGCTGTGGTTCTAGTCTCACATAATTGTTTATGACTCGAGGTATATCCATGGCATTCAACAAAATTCAACAAGTAATTATGATAAAATGGTGTATAGAAATAGCGACTTACCTCTTCCCTGCACACCAAAACCAAAATTTGAATTTCTGTTGTATGGAATTGCTCTAGTTTCTTCAAGCTTCCTCTGCACGCTTCTCTTCTTTCACAAATGCTTTTCATTGAATGTGTTTTCCTTAACCTATTTGAATTTATTTCTTTCACCCCAGATGCTTATGCAAGAAATGCTTTAGACTACAAGTAGATGACCTCAAAATTAGTGGATACTTCCATCCTTTCAAACTCTGCGGAATTCATTCTTCACACATGTGTGTCTGAAAATTCCTTTTGCATGAAATCTTGAATTCATAACCTTAATAAATGCATTTATGTCATGACATGACATCCTATAACGAAAAGGGGTTATTAATTTTTTTTATTATTGCTCCCTCTTAGCCACTGCCTGGATTGATTTTTGACTGGCGTATTTGCACCAGAGGACAACACAGATGAAATCAATACTTCTAATTCTGCTTGTTTTTTAGATTTTCCTTCCTTTCTCCAGATCCTTTCCATTTCGTTCTTAACTTCTGTCGGATCAATCTTAATGACTGGTTAATCTCTCTTTACCAGATTGTTATTTCTCATATTTTTGCTTCTACAGTTTCTGGAAAAGTGTCCTAGATTGCTGCAATTATAACAAACAACATTCTTCCATCCAAATTGTCCTTTATCCAATCCATATTTGCATTGGTTAGCTTTATGTCTGAATGAATTACAGTGATAACAATACCCATTGAATGGATAAATCATCTTGTTCAATTTCTGATTTCTACATGCTTTAGTTTTGTGTTCAATCTTCTTTCATTCTGAACATTGACTGGATAATGATAAAGTATTCCATTTCATTTTATTTTCACAATCTTTTTCCCTATGTCCAAACTTATTGCAAGAATAACAGTCACCATTAAAAGATAAGTACCTTTGAGCATTAGGTTGTTTGATAGGAATCCTTCCGGTATTTCTCCTTAGATTCTTGAACTGTCCACCATTGCTTTGAGTCTTCATGTCAGGAGATTGATTCACCTTTGAAATTTTTCCTACTTCAAATCCCAAACCACTTTTGTCCTTAGAGGGTCTCTATCTTGCAATCAGTTCATCCATCATTGTAGAACTTGTAACAAATTTATCCTCGTGTCTTCTTTCATTTTCCAGATCTGATTTCAAAATTGTTATTTCCTGCTCAAGCTTTCCACATTCATCCATCTTCCTTTGTATCTCAACTTTCTGACAACCTTCAATTTTTCTCTTTTCTTCCAGTTGATCTTTTAATCTGGTGATGTCCTCATCTGCTTTCTTTAATTGTCAGTGACTTCTCCATATCTTTCCTTCAAATTCTTAATGCACTCATTTGCTTCCTTTAGCCTATCCTTCAAATCTTCATTTTCTTATGTATGTTCAGCAGAGATCTCTTCTAGAGGAATAATAATATTTTTTTCTTCCATATATTTGAATTTCAAGACCTTCCCCAAGTTGCTAGACTTCTTCAGAGGAACCAAGCTCTAATACCAATTTTTGAACACCCGAAATACTGAGAGAGGGGGGGCTGAATCAGTATTCCATTAATCCATTCACATAAAATCCATCCAAACAATATCATTGATCTAACTAGAATAACAAGATAAAACATAGAATCAAGACAATGCATCAACACACATGAACACCAATATTTTACGTGGAAAACCCAGAATGGGAAAAACCATAGTGAGGGTTAGCTCATAATATAATATATCTGGATATAGAATATTACAATGGCTCACTACCAAGACACACTGTCCTTAAAGGCTCACAACCTGAAGCAATTTACAAAATAGAGAATGGCTCACTTCCAAGTGATGAATTGAGATAGAATCCACCTTCCTTGTGTTGGAGTTCAATTCTGGTGAAGCACAATACATGAATAACTTTTCTGTATACAACACATCTGTTTGCTCATCTATACAATTTCGCACATATACATCACACACACAAACTCTCTTCTCTATCTTCATGTCTCTCTTTCCTTTTCTTTGCTCTCTTCCACACTTTGAAAATGTCTTGCGTATATACATATATATCCATGTTCACTAATTAGGTTGGCCTAATTAGAGAAACCTTATTTCAAATCAAAAACCAACTTTGTCGGCATTATCCTCAAAACACATTCATCTTCGCATATAAATAGTCGACATTGACCTAAGATAGATCCCTTTATCATTCGTAGCACATATTAAGACTTCTTAACATTAATACAAAATTAGCTCAGCCAGAGCTAGACCTAATATATCAAAATTCCAAACATATATGCAATCCATCAAACATGTAACACAAAAAATTGTTAACATAACAAATTCTCCTTTAGATGACATTGAACTACTTATCTTCAACACCGCATGGCATGGTAATAAAATATGAGAAAATGTGAAATCTCCCATATCAGTGTACTGTATAGAAACTCACTGTTGTCTTTAGAGAAAAATTCTATCATTCATATATTCCAAATACCTTCATATATCACTATGAAACTCCAATGTAGAATGCATTTTGTAGTCTCAAATCTATGTACAAAGTCATGTAGTGATACTTTTTTCTATGATAGAATCCGGACAAAAAAACTGATGTATAGAGCCAGTGTATAAGCATGGCATTGTTACCCAAGCTACTGGTAATTGTACCTTTCCAACCATACAACCTTGTCAACTGAAACCTTGTTAGTGGATGCAATTGATGTCAAGATAGAACATATTATCATCTTCAAAGTAAATCTTACAAAATAAGGTAATCTGTATCAAAATATTGGATCAACAGACTTCCATTACTAGAGCAACTAAATACTGACAAAATAGATGTGGAAATACAGAATTATGGGATTGAAAAACCAAAATAACGCTTTTTGGTTTACTTGTTACTCCAGTGATTCTCTATGGGCGTGAAATTTGGGGCAGCAACATGTCATAATAGAAATGAATACAAGTGGAAAGAATCCAAAAGCATCTAATCATGAGTAGCCTCAAACTCAAGATTACAATACCTTATGAGATTTTATTGGTTGAGACTGGTACTTTTCCCTTGGAAGCCTTGACGATGATTCAATTATTAAGCTACCTACATAAGGTCCCAAATATGGAGAACCATCATTGGCCTAAACTAATTATGAAGGACGAGCTAACTAGAAGAAATAACACTTGGATGAAGCAAAATAACAAATGGATAAAAAAGTGGGATGTGGATATGCTTGAATGCCCAAACACAAATGAAGAAATAAAAAAATATGTGAGAAAAGTTTAAATATTCTATATGGACAAAAAAAAAGGGTGTAAAAAAGCTTACTATATCAAAAAATTCAATTGCATGTGGGACCATGAAAAAAAATCCTATATAGGATCGAATATTAAGTGGAAAGAAAAAATGTTGATAGCTCAATTATGAACAAGTTCACATCATGTCAGATGTGAAATGGGTAGATGGATGGTACCTAAAGAGGAATGGGAAAAAAGAGTGTTGATTTTGTAACAAGGGAATGGTGGAGACAAAATTGTTGGAAGATCAAGGAGATGTCATTGATGTTGTTGTTGGCAACATGAGCATGTGGAATACACACAAGGTAGATATAGTTATGCATTGCAATGTTTTCATTGATGTCAACATTGTATCTTGCTTTGGAAATCATGGTGCAGATCATTTTGATTGGCTCTAACATGTTTTAGGATGCTTGCATAAGGTTTGATTCGATGTGATGAAAATTGACTAGGTGTTAATACCAGTGATTTTGTGCATATGGAATTCGATAATTGGGTCTACATTGGTTCATTGTTGAAGATTTTTCTCTGCGCTTCTAACATAATTTTGTTTGTTGTTTTTGATTAATTAAGCAGGGATGTTAGAAGAACTTAATTCCAGAATGTTAGCTTGTTTTGACTTTTGGTGTGAAAGTTATGAGTATCAAAAGTTTGACTTAGCAGTTATAGGTGTTTCCCAGTTCTGTGCATATGAATTGGAGAGTATGCACTTCTCTGTTGATTGGATTTTGACTTTGTGGATTTGAGGAGATGTTGACAGATGTCAGATGTGTGTGCATTCTAGTTGGCATGATGTTTTGAGTTACACGTGTCTGAATATGAGTATACAGTTGGAGAAATTTTGTATTAGGTCTCCTATGGTGCCGACATAATAGGTTTAAAGGTATGTGAAGCTTAAATAAGTATCGTGAAGTTATGTGGTATCTATTAGAGGTCCATGCCGACCTATTTCAAAGTGTTTTGAGATTTGAGTCTTGGCACGAAGCGTGTGTGTATAAATCTTGATATGAAAAGTCCTATTTTGTATATTTTGAATGATACATCTAATTAGGCCGGCCTAATTGATGTTATGAGTGAAGCAGATATATAAATAAGATCTTTTTCAGTATTTTGATGATGGTGTGATGTGAAATGAGTTAGTGAAAGTGAATTGTGCGAAGTTAGTGTGAATGCAGAGCCAAGAAGAGTGTTGATACAAATCAGTATGAATATTTTTGAGTTTGTATTCTAAGCTTCAATAGAACTGTATTTTAGCATATGGTAGATGCATTTTGTAACAGTTCAAATTGGCTATGTGCCACAATCTCTTCTATCTCTTTTATTTTATTAGTGGGAAGTGAGTCCACTTGAATAGTGAGTCCACATGCAATGAGCACTTCTATAATATACTATAACCGGTTATAATATATTGTGAGCTAATCCTCATTGTGGTTTTTCCCATTTTGGGTTTTCCACGTAAAAATCCTAGTGTTCATGTGTTATGTGATGTTGTTGGATGTTTTCATGCATTCTTTCATTATTGCAATTGGATGTGCTATAATTATTGGATGTCTGAATGTTTAAGTGGTTTAAAAGAATTTTGATTCAACCCCCTCAGTATTCTGGGTGTTCAACAATTGGTATTAGAGCTTGGTGCCTTAGAAGGAGCTTGACCATTTGGGGAAGATCTTGGAGGTTGAACACATGGCTATTAGAATATTACCTACTCCTCTAGAAGAGATTCCTACTGTTGGATCTACAGAAGATTACATATTTGATATGAACGAAGAACTAAAAGTTGCTCTTGAAGATCTTGAAAGAAATCAAGGGGAAAATAGAGATTTGAATGAAAATGTCAAAGAAGAAAAATGAATGCATCAGCAGATTGAGGGAGCAAGTCAATAAATTCAGAGAAAGGCATAAGGAGGTCAGTGAGCAGTTGAAGCAAGCAAATGAAACAATTACTTGTCAGATGAAATGATTGCAAATCAGAAAGGCTCTAAAGACAAAGAAGGTTTAGGATTTGAAAAGGGTGAAAGTTCAAAATTAGACCAAACATCAAATGCTGAAAAGAAGACTAAAGACAAGAACAATGGAAATCAGATCCAAAATCAAAGAAATGCAGCTAGAAGACCACCAGTTAGATAACCAAATGCACAAAGGTACCCATATATTTAATTGTTTAATGAATCAAAATGTTCTACCTTTTTCTGGTCAATGTTTTACATGCAAGAAATTTGGTTATAGAGCTAATGATTGCAGAAGTCAAATGATGAATGACTATAACAATGGTAGAATGGTTCAATCTTTCAAAGGCTATTGTTATACATGTTATGGATTTGGGCATAAAGCTAATCAATGCCGATCTAGAATAAATGGAAGGAATACTGGTCAAAAGAATTTCATATGCTACAATTGCAATAGGCCTGGACACATTTCTAAGTTTTGCAGAAGCAAAAATATGAAGGATAATCTGGTAAAGAAGAATGAACTAGTACAAAAGATTGATCTGACAAAAGCAAAGGAGATAGATAAGATTTGGAGAAAGAAGGAAGACACTGAGGTTAAGGATGAATCTATACCAGCATCAGTTGTAGATGTTTCCTCTAGAAACTAAGTTGAGAGATTTGGCTCAGGGGGAGCTTTAATGAAAAAAATTCATCCTCTACCAAAGAAAATTGTGCTAATGCTTTAGCAAGGGGATATGTGGTGTAGATCGAAATGTTTGATCTTTTGGAGAAAATTCTGGTAGAAAATGTTGAAATGTGGAAGATTGTGGCGCATTTGAAGGTGACTATGCACATAGTGAAAGGTTTGCTAACTTTATTGTTTGAAGCATTCAATACAAAATTAGGTCAATTCCAAAGGTTATAAAGTGATTTTACTTAGCCAAATTCATTCACAATGAGCATTGAGAAGGAGAAAGTGGAGCAAGCAAGAGCAAGGGTTGGAGCTCTAGGAAGCTCATCAGGCACTAGAAGGTCTGGTAAAACAACTACCACTTCTATTCAGAAGTCCTCCGAGACTAAGCCCCCTATAGGTGAGAAGAGGAAATCAACTAAATATCCTCTAGTAAAGGAGAAATTCCCTCTGGTTATGCAGAGTACAAGGCCTGAAAAGAAGAAATATACTATAGTAACACCACTTGCAACCCCTAACAAGAAGAGAACAAAACAAAAGGTTGTGAGAGAAGAAGATATGTTTAAATGTGTTGAAAATTGAGGTGTTTATGTAGCTTAATACTTTGTAAAACTTTATGATTGATGATCTAAATATTTATTCTTTGTTACATATTTTTTGTGGGTGATTATCTGATTAATTCATTTTATCATTTGTAGAATGAAGACAAAAGTTGTAGAAGCATTAGACAAGATATTAGAAAGATACACAAGCATATACCGTGGAGAAACCCTTTCGGGAAAAAACTCCACCAAGAATCAATGTATTATTTAATCTTTGAAGTAGATTACAATAACTCCAATTCTTGCTTGAGAATGCTTCTTTTGCCTTGACCAAATCTTCTTCACAACCTGCAATAAAGCTGATACAAACTCTCTTCAACTTGCTTGAGATAAATAGGCAATAATCAACCTTGTAAACTCCAAAGAGTTACAATTACAAAGCTCAAAGCTTATCACCAAAAACCTATGCCTATCTCTTGCAAGTAGAGTTCTACCGTGAAGAACAATGTCAAATCAACTCCTTCATCCATTTGGGTGTCCAAACTGAAGTCATAACTCAACCTTTATTCCAAAGATATCTTTAAAGCTTATCCTCAAAGTAGGCGCCCAAGAATGGACCCACTTAACTCAACCTTCTGAGATATCTTAGCATGCAAAAGAGTTAACTCCAAGAAGCCAACTTGGGTGCCCAAGGTGGGTCCAAGTCATTCTTTGTTAACTGAAACATATCTCTCCACCATTCATGCAAGAATGGTCATCCCCTGTTAACTAAAGGTAGTCACATGTTATCTATCATGTAACTCAAGTCATTAGTCATGCATTCCAAGTTAACTAAAGTCAACTAGCATTCAACTAAAACTAACTAAAGATAACTGAACCATAACCAAACTGAATTGAACTAAACTAAACTAAGCTAAACTGAACTGAACTTCATGAATGCAAACATCAATCCCTAACTTCTAAGATCTTTACATGCATTACAAAAGTGTTATCTTTTTCTCCAAACAGTTAACTAAACTCAAGGTGAGTTCCACCTTCCATGTGGGTGCCCCATGTGCTCCTATTATTTAGGAACTCATCTTGGATGCCCTCACATGCTCCTAACATTTAGAATTAATTACAAATGTCAATTAACATGATTATTTCATTCAAAATTAATCTCTCTCTAATCCTAGTGTTTGAGAACACTTTCCAAGGACTTAGGAGACACATGAAATAAATAATGTTTAGGATTGCAATTAAATGGCATCCTATTTCCAACATTCTCCCACTTGACATTATACATTGCAATTATTCTAAACAAGGAATAATTATTTAAATCAAGTACAGTCCACTCAAGGCCAATGGCCTTCCTGCACCAACTAATCAATCCATGTCAACTTCAAATGCTCCTGCATAATCATGAAGCTCCAAGCAAATGATTAAAACCAAGAGAACTTATCTGTAGGAACTAGTTTCATAAGATAATCTGTAACATTAATTAAAGTGTCGACTTTCTCAATTAATACCTTCCCACTCTCAACCATTTCTCGCACAAAGTGATACTTAACATCAACATGCTTAGTACAAGCATGATGCATAGGATTTTTGGCTAAACACATAGCACTTTGACTATCACATTCAAGTTTAACTTATTTGCAATTAAAACCAATACCTTTCCCAAGTTTTTGTATCCAAACTGACTCTTTGGAGGCATGTGAAATTGCCGAGTGTGTTGAACTCACGTTCAACCAAGGTGTAGGCTCCTCAGTCTTTTCTATTGAAAATAGTTTTTCTTACTAGTAACTATTCCAACATATATCTCTTACCATAAGAGAACTCAAGCTTCACCTATTTCTCCAAGTATCCATGAGGGCTTGTAAACAACCAATCCATGCCAAACTCCAAATGCAACATAGCATTATCATGAAGTAATCAAGCAAATGATTAATGTACCCAATACTTAAGAGAACTACACAAGATCAATGTCAAAGCTCCAATCTTGAACATAAACATGACATCCATGATCTAACCATCTCCTCCTAGGATATCACATGCACCATAACATACTTAAACATCCTAGTCTCAAGAGAACCATGCCAAACTCTAAATGCAACAAGAGTAAACTATGACATAATAGCAACCACTCTAAACCAAGAAAAAACCATATCCCCAATCACATGAGGATAACCTTACAATAATGAATCCATGTCACTACCAACAACTCCCACTGAACCGTGGTACCAATTCACACATGGTATCGTGACAACCATCCTCTTCATGAAGATCACTATATCCTACCAAAGCTCCCACTGAACTATGATACCGAGCTATACATGGCAACAAGATAAACATCAAACCATCACTGTTAAAAGCATATGGAATTTCAGACATTTCCTTATGATCAAAATTATCATAACATGTACCATGCCACAACTCTAAACTGCTAATCAAGAGTATACCATGAAATAATAAAAAAACTATCCTACAACCAAGAATCCACTTAATTTCCAACTGTTCTCACTGAACCGTGATACTGAACAATCCTGTGACATCATGATGCACATAATCAAAACCACATTTCTGTTATAAGCTCATACCAAACTTGTGAATCCAAGCTCTCAATGACACATGATAAACGTCCTCTAAAGCAAGAATATATACCTCTTGTAACAAACTTATTTTCCAAAATCAGCAATAACAAAAATAGTAAAAGCTCCCACTATAGCCAAAAAACCTCTAATCTTTTAAGAGAAAGGCGTCCCAATACTCTACCCAACCTCAGCTATGATACCAAATGTTGAAAATTGAGGTGTTTATGTAGCTTAATACTTTGTAAAAATTTATGATTGATGATCTAAATATGTATTCTTTGTTACAGATTCTTTGTGGGTGATTATCTGATTAATTCATTTTATCATTTGTAGAATGAAGACAGAAGTTGTAGAAGAATTAGATAGGATATTAGAAAGATACACAAGCATATACCATAGAGAAACCATTTTGGGAAAAAAATCCACCAGGAATCAATGTATTATTTAATCTTTGAAGTAGATTACAATAACTCCAATTCTTTCTTGAGAATGCTTCTTTTTCCTTCACCAAATCTTCTTCACAACCTACAATAAAGCTGATACAAACTCTCTTCAACTTGCTTGAGATAAATAGGCAATAATCAACCTTGTAAACTCCAAAGAGTTACAATTACAAAGCTCAAAGCTTATCACCAAAAACCTACGCCTATCTCTTGCAAGTAAAGTTCTACCATGAAGAACAATGTCAAATCAACTCCTTCATCCATTTGGGCGTCCCAAACTGAAGTCATAACTCAATCTTTATTCTGAAGATATCTTCAAAGCTTATCCTCAAAGTAGGTGCCCAAGAATGGGCCCACTTAACTTAGCCTTCTGAAATATGTTAGCATGCAAAAAAGTTAACTCCAAGAAGCCAACTTGGGCACCCAAGGTGTTGTAAGGAAAATCAGATGCGGAAACAATTCTCCTAACATCAATACCTCAGAGAAGAATGTAGATATACTTTTAATTTTTCAATTACAGTTCAACTAAGATGCACTATGAAGTAAATAACAAAAATAGAGTATTTAAAAATCACACATGAACACCAGATATACGTGGGAAAACCCTTACGAGAGAAAAACCCACCACACCAAGAGAAATCATTTTGTATTACAGTAATGGAGATTACATACAAATGTCAGACTTATCTTTCTGGTGTCTATTTACAACAACATTCACCATGAACAATCTTGTACAGGAACCTTTAAGTTACAGTCATTACAAAATAGAATTCATCTACTGATTCAATCACTCAACAAATCTGTCGATCCAACCAACCGATCACAATCTGCAATCACAGAGTATATCCATGTTGTTCCATGTCCGTCGAGCTTCCTTACAGAACCGTCACAACGAACTACCTTCTAACTATTCAGATTCAGCTTCTCCTATTGGTCCACGAGACTCCACATAGGACGGTCAAACTGTCAAAAGAATTTGCACTGTGTTGGCATCTCGGTGAGACATTAACAATGTCTCCCCAATGCCACATAACCTTCATATCGATATCGCCAAGATGTTTCAACGAGCTTACAACATGTATCGGCTTCAGTTTCCCTTTCGGCAAGAGTATCGCTCTCACCAGGACATCCCAACAAGCCTCCTTGTGTTACACTGAGTTCAAGAGATTATTGCTAAAGCATTCTTATGTTGCCAGGAGATCATACCGAGTTCCATATGTTATACTGATACTAGTGTTCTTATCGGCCAGACAATCATCTTTCACCGAGACATCATACCGAGTCACCACGAGTTATACTGAAGTCATATGTTATACCGAGCTCCTAAGAATAGTCGGCAAGACATACCACTCACCAAGACCTTCCATCGAACTCCAAGACTTACCCCAAAGGCTCCAACATAAAACACTGTCGGTGAGACATGTATCAATCGCTAAGACTTCTCACCGAGCTGCCGTGTTACACCGATGACCTCCATTCGCCAAGAGCTATACCAAAGAATTCTCATCATTGGCGAGACATTCCATTCTCGCTGAGACTTCTCCCAAAGCCGTTTGAGTTATCCCGATGAATTTAAACCAAACACTGTCGGTGAGACTTTAACACATCGCCCAGACTTCTTCCCAAACAAGCCTTTCAGCCAAGGGTCTCAACGATATATGATTGAATGGCCTATCGGCCATAGATCTTCACAGGCGCTAAGAGGTCACACCAAAAGCAACCTATCACAGCGACATGATCCTTTGGTGAGACAAAGACTAGGTCACAGCGACCTGTAGAAAACATGATGCTACCAATCTGCTAGTCGGCCAGACATGAGAGCTGTCACACTGACTTGGCTCTAATGGAGGTTTCAGCCTATGATTATTGAGGCATACTTTTCCAACAATCTCCCACTTGACGAAGATCACACAAGCACCTCCAAAGCACAACATAACTTACTGAAAATCATGGGCACTAAGGCCCATTGAACTAGCACACCACCTGAACTTGTCTGTGCTCACTGGCTTCATCAATGAATCTGCAACATTCTCCAGAGTATCAACCTTTTCCAAACTGACCTTTCCATCCTCCACCATATCTCATAGAAAGTGGTACTATACATCAATATGTTTCATCCTGGCATGGAAAGTAGGATTCTTTGCCAGATAAATTGCACTCTGACTGTCACAGAAAATAGTTATTTCCCCTGCATCAAAACCAATGCTAGAACACAAATGTTTCAACCAAACTGCTTCTTTACAAGCATGAGTAGCTGCCATGTATTCAGCCTCCATAGTGGACAAAGCGACTACAGCTTGCCGCTTACTCATCCAACTCACTGCACCACCATTTAACATGAAAATGTATCCACTAATAGACCTCCTGCTGTCAATGTTCCCTGCCCAATCAAAATCTACATAACCACGAATGTTGAGAGTCCTCTGTGATTCAACCAAGTTCCCATGGTAACACAAAGCAAAATCTGAAGTCCCCAATGCTCCCAATGCATCCCACTCTCTTCACAGCATCCCAATGCGTTCTTCCTGGATTAGCCATAAATCGACTAAGAACTCCCACTGCTTGGGCAATGTCTGGCCTTGTATAGACCATTGCATACATGAGACTGCCAACTGCACTAGCATAGGGTACACTGGTGATGTCCTCCATCTCAGTAGGATATTTTGGACAGTCCTCAACAGATAGCTTCGTTCCCTGCATGACTGGAACCACTAGTTGTTTGCAATCATTCATACAAAATATCTCAAGAATCCCTATACTTACTCTAACTGAGCCATAGTTTTCTATTCTTCCTGTCCTGGTTATCTCCATCCCTAGAATATACCTTGCTACACCAAGATCTTTCATTTTGAATTTAGTAGACAACTGAGACTTAAGATCATAAATAATTAGTTTACTATTGCCTATGAACAACATATCATCAACATAGAGAGCAATAACAAGTACTTGATCACTTTCAACTTTATAATATACACAGTGATTAGATTTTGATCTCACAAATCCCAAAGACAATACAAAAGTATCAAATATTTGGTACCACATTCTAGGTGACTGCTTTAACCCATACAGAGACTTCTTTAATTTGCATACCAGTTTTTCTTTACCTTTCTCAACAAAGTGCTCAGGTTGGGACATGTAGATTTCTTCTTTAAGATCACCATAAAGAAATGTTGTCTTCACATCCATCTGTTTGACCTCTAAGTCATACGTTGCTGCAAGTGACAAAAGAAATCTGATAGATGTCATCTTTGCTACAGGAGAAAATATTTCCCCATAATCAATTCCCTCTACCTGGGAATAACCCTTTGCAACCAGTCTCGCCTTGTATTTTTCTACACTGCCATCCAAACCAATCTTCTTCTTAAATACCCATTTGCAGCCAACAACCTTTCTGCCTTTAGGAAAGGGCACTAGACTCCAGGTTTCATTATTTTCTAATGATAACATCTCTTCATTCATGACTTCCAACCAAGAGTCTAAATCAGACATTTTAAATGCCTCCTTTACAGTCCTAGGCTCACTAGTGCTAGAAATTAAAGCATAGGCACAAGTAGAATCAATCAAAGAGAACCCATACCTATCTGGTTGTTTTCTTTCATGGGTTGACCTCCTCACTTGCTGAGGCTGAGGTTCTTCTTCTTCAGAACTTTTAGAACTGGTTGAGCTCTCCTCAGTTTCAGGTACATTTTGAATTTTGAATTCCTCTTTCTTTGGTGTAGGAGGAATTAATGCTACATCCTTATTGTTTTCTGACTTTGTCTCTGACTACAGATCCAAAGTGGAAGGTTTCAGCTCACGAAAGATTACACTTCTGCTATATACAACCTTCTCTGTATCAGGATTCCAAAGATTGTATCCTTTAATGACAACACTATAGCCAATAAAATAACATTTGACAACCTTGTTCTCTAGTTTAGATCTTTTTACATCTGGCACATGAGCATATGCCTCACAGCCAAAAACACGAGCATGTCTAAGAGAGGGCTTCTTACCAGATCACGCTTCCAAAGGTGTTTTCTCAACAAGAGCAGAATTTGGAGAACGATTAATTAGGTAACATGCAATAGATACAGCCTCAGCCCAAACTTCTCCTCCAAGCCAGCACTACTGAGCATACTTCATGCTCTCTCCATCACTGTCCTATTGAACCTTTCTGCAACTCCATTCTGTTGTGGAGTATAAGGTGTAGTCTTGTGTCTTTTAATTCCATGGTCTTTACAATATCTTTCAAATTCATCAGAACATAATTCACCACCATTATCAGTCCTTAAGCATTTTATTTTTCTACCAGTCTGATTTTCAACAAGATTTTTAAATTCTTTAAACCGATGAATACTTCTGATTTACTTTTCAAAAAATATACAAATGCTCTTCTTGAATAATCATCAATGAACGACACGTAATATCTTGACTTAGACAAAGAAGGAACATCCACTGGACCAAACACATATGAATGAATATAATCTAGCAAACCAAAAGACTTATGAGGACTAGAATAAAAAGAAACACAGTGCTACTTTCCATATATACAATGCTCATAGAATTCAAATTCGAGATTACAATCTTCAAGCCCCTCAACCAGGTTTTTATTCTTCAAGGTTTTTAAACCTTTTTCTCCTATGTGGCCTAACCTATGATGCCAAAGCATAGTCTTCTTTGCAGGAAGTTTTACTTCCATAGATTTTACATAATTAGGGATATTTCCCTCTTTACCTCCACGAGTAGCTTTCAGTGACTTTCCAGAGACACTGTTACATTGAACAACCTATGCATCTAGCTTGTATAGGGTGCCAATTCGAGCACCTCTATCCAACACCATTGAACCTCTAGTCATCTTACAGCCATTTCTAGAGAATGTAACTTGTACTCCAATATCATCCAACATACTGACAGAAAGTAACTTTCGAGCCAGACCTGGTATATGCATTACATTATTGATTCCCTTCACTCTGCCATCAGGGAATTGTATTCTGACTCTTCCACGACCAACTATCTCCAAAGTTTAATCACTTGCCAAGTACACCTTTCCACCATTGTATTTTTCATACTCCATGAACCATTCTCTATGAGATGTCATGTGGAAAGATGCTCCAAAATCAATCAGCCAGAAATCATCTGATGCCTGAGTAGCCAAGGATGCAATGAAGGTGTCACCATCACTATGAGAAGAACCATTATCGGAAGAGCCCTTCTTCTTCTTTTTCTCCTCTTTACAATCCTTTTGGACATGACCAAGTTGCCCACAGTTCCAACACTTCACCTTGGACTTCTTGCCAGGAGACTTTGATCTCCCCTCTGATTTCGATTTGGAATTCTTGTCCTTCTTCTTGAATTCTCTTTCGGTCTTCCTCTGACAACAAGAGCTTCCTTTGCCATCTTAGAAGATTTCCTTCTCATCTCTTTTGACAGCAAAGAACCAACATCTTCCATCTTGAAACTGGATGTTGTACTCCCAATAGCCATCACTAGATGATCCCATGAGTCTGGCAAATAACATAGTAATAGCATACAACGATCCTCCTCTTCAATTTTTACACCAACATATGTCAATTGAGCAATTAGCATATTAAATGCATTCAAATGATCAACCACAGAATCTCCTTCCTGCATTCTCAAAGAATACAGCTTCTTCCTCAGGAACAGTTTATTCACCAAGGACTTCCCCTGATAAATAGACGCCAGTCTCTTCCACAAAGAAGAGGCAGTCTTCTCATGGACATTCAGAAGCACTGATTTTGCCAAATAGAGCCTTATCAGCCCCTTAGACTTTCTATCTACAAGATCCCAATCTTCTTGCTTCATGCCTGTAGGTTTAGTTCCAGACACTGCAAGCCACAGATCATGATCAACTAGAAGATCCTCCATCTTGAGTTTCCACAACTCAAAGTTACTGCCGTTGAACTTCTCTATTTCAAACTTTCTAGACGTGCTAGCCATCTCAACCTGTAAGCAAAAATAAAAAACTCTACAAGACTCTCACTGAATAGAATTGACTCACAAAACTCAACGTACCCACAAGGATAACACAACTGGCCAGGCTCTAATACCACTTGTAAGGAAAATCAGATGCGAAAACAATTCTCCTAACGTCAATACCTCAGAGAAGAATGTAGATATACTTTTAATTTTTCAATTACAGTTTAACTAAGATGCACTATGAAGTAAATAACAAAAATAGAGTATTTGACAATCACACATGAACACCAGATATACGTGGGAAAACCCTTACGGGAGAAAAACCCACCACACCAAGAGAAATCACTTTGTATTACAGTAATGGATATTACATACAAATGTCAGACTTATCTTTCTGGTGTCTGTTTATAGCAGCATTCACCATGAACAATATTGTACAGGAACCTTTAAGTTATAGTCATTACAGAATAGAATTCATCTACTGATTCAATCACTCAACAAATCTGTCGATCCAACCAACCGATCACAATTTGCAATCACAGAGTATATCCATGTTGTTCCATGTCCGTCGAGCTTCCTCACAGAACCGTCACAACAAATTACCTTCTAACTGTTCAGATTCAGCTTCTCCTATTGGTCCACGAGACTCCACATAGGACGGTCAAACTGTCAAAAGAATTCACACTGTGTTGGCATCTCGGTGAGACACTAACAATGTCTCGCCGATGCCACATAACCTTCATATCGATATCGCCAAGAGATATCGTTATCGCCAATATGTTTCAACGAGCTTACAACATGTATTGGCTTCAGTTTTCCTTTCGGCAAGAGTATCACTCTCACTAGGACATCCCAACGAGCCTCCTTGTGTTACATCGAGTTTAGGAGATTATCGCTAAAGCATTCTTTTGTCGCCAGGAGATCATACCGAGTTCCATATGTTATATCGATACTAGTGTTCTTATCGGCCAAACAATCGGCTTTCGCCGAGACATCATACCGAGTCACCACGGGTTATACCGAAGTCATATGTTATACCAAGCTCCTAAGAATAGTTGGCAAGACATACTGCTTTCCAAGACCTTCCACCGAACTCCAAGACTTACCCCAAAGGCTCCAACATAAAACACTGTCGGTGAGACATGTATCAATCACTAAGACTTCTCACTGAGTTGCCGTGTTACACCAATGACCACCATTCGCCAAGAGTTATACCGAAGACTTCTCATCATCGGCGAGACATTCCATTCTCGCTGAGACTTCTCCCCGAAGCCCTTTGAGTTACCCCGATGACTTTAAACCAAACGCTGTCGGTGAGACTTTAACACATCGCCCAAACTTCTTCCCGAACAAGCCTTTCAGCCAAGGGTCTCAATGATACACGATTGAATGGCCTATCGGCCAGAGATCTTCACAAGCGCTAAGAGGTCACATCGAAAGCAACCTATCACAGCGACATGATCCTTCGATGAGACAAAGACTAGGTCACAACAACCTGTACAAAACATGATGCTACCAATTTGCTAGTCGGCCAGACATGAGAGCTCTCACACTGACTTGGCTCCAATGGAGGTTTCAGCCTGTGATTATTGAGGCATACTTTTCCAACAGGTCTGTCCAAGTCATTCTCTGTTAACTGAAACATATCTCTCCACCATTCATGCAAGAATGGTCATCCCCTGTTAACTGAAGGTAGTCACATGTTATCTGTCATGCAACTCAAGTCATTAGTCATGCATTCCAAGTTAATTGAAGTCAACTAGCATTCAACTAAAACTAACTAAAGATAACTGAATTGAACTAAACTAAACTAAACTGATCAACTGAATTGAATGAACTTCATGCATGTAAACATCAATCCCTAACTTCTAGGATCTTTACATGCATTACAAAAGTGTTATCTTTTTCTCCAAATAGTTAACTAAACTCAAGGTGAGTTCCACCTTCCATGTGGGTGCCCCATGTGCTCCTATTATTTAGGAACTCATCTTGGATGCCCTCACATGCTCCTAACATTTAGAATTAATTACAAATGTCAATTAACATGATTATTTCATTCAAAATTAATCTCTCTCTAATCCTAGTGTTTGAGAACACTTTCCAAGGACTTAGGAGACACGTGAAATAAATAATGTTTAGGATTTCAATTAAATGGTATCCTATTTCAAAAAAAATGTTGAAGAGAATGAAGAAGAAGAGGAGGAAGAAGGACCATAGTTGGTCTGCAAAAGGAAAGGTGAAGCTTCACAAGGTGAAGCAAGTGTCAAAAGAAAGAAATTTGATATCATTGATACAGACAGTGAAGAAAAAATAGAAAAGGAAGCTTTTGTAGTTCACATGCGAGAGAAGTAGAAAGAAGTCACCAAGAAGGTGTCATTGGAGAAGAATAAATCAAAAACAAGGAATAAGAAGAATCTAGATGAAAGGAAAAAGAAAAAGAAAATAGAGCCGGTAAGAACTCACACTCCCATGAAGTTAGAAGAATTTTTCAATAACATCTTGTAGCATGAAATGTTAGTAGAAATTGCAGCCCTGTACAATGAAGCAAATGAGGTGGATAAGGCCACCATTGTAGAGGCTATCATTAAGTACATTATTATTTTAGAAGATGACATGAGGAACATTGAAAAACAAATTCCTTTAGAGTTGTGGAATGTCTTGGTGAAGAGAAGGAAAGAAGCAATAGAAGAAGCAAAAATAAAAGAATATGCATTGAAAAAGATTGGTTCCCCTCTCTTAGAGGAAACTAAAGCCACATTGGATGTGTTGTATAACACAAAATTTAAGGTAAAGAAAAGAGTAACTACCCTTATGGGTAAAGATAAAGGTGAGTTTGAGAGGCTCCGAAAGGAGTCAGTTAACAAGATTGTAGACATAGCATAGAAGTATGGAATGACTTCAAAAAACAAAGAAGATACTAGTCCGGAAGTCAATACAAGAGAAGAAACACATAACATTGATGCTCAACATGAGAATGTAATAGATGAAGAGTATGCTTAGGACAATGTTCTTCTGGAAATGGAAGAAGTGACAAAGGATGATGGAGAGACAAAGAAGAATATTGAGGAAGCAATGATCGAAGAAGGCATTGCAAAGGAAGATACTCCTTCAGTACCTAAAGAAAATGTTGAAGATACATCTCCTTTGGATACCACAAATAGGTTTTTTGGTGAAGAAAATGTAAATAAGGATGGTGTTGGTGCAGAGAAGGAAGGTGAACAAGAAAATAATGAGAAGGTTGATGAAGATCTAATAATGAAGATGCATCTAGAGATGCAAAAATAGTGGTAGAGACACAAGTGAGCTTCGAAAAGAATGGGGAAAAGGAATTAAAAGAGAAGACTACAAAGAACATGACGGATTTTGGTGAATCCTCTAGCTCCTTCAAATATTCCTTAAATAATCTACTTAGTATGCAGCTCAAGTTCCAACCTATTGTATCGGCACAACTATTACAACTACCTATGCAATAGGGAAATGTGGATCTTGATATGATTTCCCCACTCCACAAGCTTTAGTTGGGAAAAGTATTTCATGCATCTACCCGGAAGGAGATTATAGAAACACATCAAAAGAGTGGAGAGTTGATGGAAGAAGCTATGAAGGTGTTGCAAGAGGCTATACCCAATGCAAGCATTGACATTTCACTTTCTGGTATGGAGAGTATGAAGTTATTAATTGATTCTTTTAAAGAATATGCCTCTAGTATTAGAGGACAAGTAGAGAATGGAGTTGAAAAGAAGATAAATTATAAGAAAATGATAGAGATCACTGAGAAGTTTTCTCTTGCACACAAAAATTTTCAAGAAAACCTCAAGGGTTCACAAGATTGTGTGAATGAAGTGAAGGCCTTATTTTAATATTGTATGAAGTGGCCCAGAGGAACAAAAATAATCAAAGATGAAATGGAATCAATTGAGTCCCAGAAAGAGAGAGCTTCTAGTGCATATGATCCTGCATAAGACTTAGATGGAAGCATAAGATCAGCAATTGAGGACTTGCATGAGAAGTATTTCCAACTACAAGGACAAAAGGAAAAGATTATCATGCAGTTTGGGAACATCAGAAACTTGGTGAACTCAAAGTTCACATTAGTTTCCAGTGCTTTAATGTGTACTGAGAAGGCTATCAATATCAATCTGGTACCCAACAACTGAAAGAAGGAGAAGACACCCTGATGGAGTTAGAGACTCAGTGTAGGATGCTTGGCATAGCCAAGAAGATTTGGGAGGAAGGCAAGTAAGAATGACAACTTTATATTGTAAAGCTTCAAGAGTTAACCTCCTCAGGTTAATAATATTTCTATCTTCTTTTTGCATTTCCATTTTTCAGTTCCAAATTCTTTTTACATATGCTAATTATATAGAGCGGTTTCTAGTACAAGCTTTTGGTTTTACTCTGGTACATAACATAGGGGGAGTCAATTCAATCTTTCAATCTATACATATGCATATATTTCTTAGGGGGAGATCCAGTATGTGTTAGAAAAGTTTTTGTATGCACCCTTTTCCCTTGATGTCAAAGGGGGAGAATATTTTTGAAGATGTTTAGGTATGTTTCCATCAATGACAAAGGGGAAGATTGTTGGAAGATTAACAAGATGTCATTGATTTTGTTGGCAATAGGAGCATGTGGAACAAGCACTTGAGGTACATACAATTATGCACTGCAATGTTGTCATTAATGTCAACATTGTATCTTTCTTTGGAAATCATGGTGCAGATTATTTTGGTTGGCTCTAGCATGTTTTAGGATGTTTGCATAAGACAATTTTGCAAGAAGGTTTGATCCAGTGTAATGAAAATTGACTAAGCGTTAATACCAGTGATTTTGTGTATAGAGGATTCGGTAATTGGGTCCACATTGGTTCATTGTTGAATATTTTTCTTTGTGCTTCTAACATGATTTTGTTGGTTGTTAGAACATAATTCTAGAATTTCATCTTGTTTTGACTTTTGGTGTGAAAGTTATGAGTATCTGATGTTCAACTTAATAATTATAGGTGTTTTCCAGTTCTGTGCATCTGAGTTGGAGAGTTTGCACTTCTCCGCAAATTGGATTTTGAATTTCTGGATTTGAGGAGATGTTGATAAATGCCAAATGTGTGTGCATTCTAGTTGGCATGATGTTTTGAGTTATGTGTGTCCGAATATGAGTATACAGTTGGAGAACTTTTGTATTAGGTCTCCTGCGGTGTCGACCTATTAGGTTTAAAGGTATGCGAAGCTTAAATAAGTATTGGGAAGTTATGTGAGATCTATTATAGGTCCATTCTGACCTATTTCAAAAGTGTTTTGCAATTTGAGTCTTGGCGTGAAGTGTGTGTATAAATATTGAGCTGACAAGTCCTATTTTGTATATTTTGAATGATACATCTAATTAGGTTGACCTAATTGATGTTATGAGTGAAGCAGATATATAAGTAAGATATTTTTCAGTATTTTGATGATGGTGTGATGAGAAATGAGTTAGTGAAATAAAATTGTGTGAAGTCAGTGCGAATGTAGAGTAGAGAAGAGTGTTGATACAAATCAGTATAAAGAGTTTTGAGTCTGTATTTTGAGCTTCAATGGAACTGTATTCTAGCATATGGTAGATGCATTTTAAACAATTCAAATTGGTTGTGTGCCACAATCTCTTCTATCTCAAGATTTATTTTCCCATTGAACAACGAGTCCACTTGTAGTGAGCACTTCTGTAATATACTATAACCAGTTATAATATATTGTGAGCTAATCCTCATCGTGGTTTTTCCCATTTTGGGTTTTCCACGTAAAAATCCTAGTGTTCATGTGTTATGTGATGTTGTTGGATATTTTAATTCTTTCTTTCTTATTGCAATTGAATGTGTTATACGTATTGGATGTCTAATGTTTAAGTGGTTTAAAAGAATACTGATTCACCCCCCCTTTTAGTATTCCAATTGTTCAACAAGAATGGCACTTCGTCATGGAGTGCTCAGCATATATAGACATCCGAGCTAGCTATGAAGACACCTTGCAAGTTGATAATTTAAGTACCTTGTTTGAAGAGACAAGGTTTGTCAAAACTGCAAACTTCATCATCGAAATCCATTGCAAAAGGGTTGATCTCAAAAAAAGTTTACAAACTTTATAGAGATTTTCTATTGGTGACTCTTGTGTTGTCCTTGGGTCCCATAGGATTCTTTGGCCTCGTGCACATTATTAAAATATTTCATTTCATTGTTGATTGGATTAAGAGAGACATCCCTACTAATGCCACTTGCCATTCCTCTAGTTTTCTCTCTATTTCTTAAATTCAAACAATGTAAATGAACTTTGTAACACAATCGTTGTCTTTGTGAAATATTTTATAGTTTTCACATTGGTCCAAACATGTTCGCATGTGTACACCTTATCTTCGTAAGGGTTGTTGGGTGCACAATTTATATTTGTTTTATTCTTTTTGGTAAATTCATGTAATGGACTAAGGCATTTTGAAAAATATAGGAACACCATCTACATTATGACTCACAACTTTATCATGTTTAGGAAAATTATCTTGCAAGAAAAATTGTGCTATTTTTTAATAAAATTTTTAGTGGTTTCACAATAGAGAGCTTGGAATTATTCTTGAAAAATTAATAAAAAAGCTTGCAATGTATATTGTTATCCTCGAATTTAGTTGTGCTCAATTCGTGGGATAACCCCTACAAAACTTGTTTTTTTTGTAGCTCATGAACTCTAAGCATGCAAAACGAGGTGAATTTGCATCGGTCCTCCTGTGTGGTCCCTCATCCTCAGAAAGTCATTTTGAGCATTTACCTTTTTCATTTTGTCATTTTTCGCCTTTTGGTGCAAGTTGTGAAAATCCAAGTTTTGGGAGTTAGAAAATCTTTTACACTTGCAGGAGCGTTGAATTTCAACGCCCTTGCAATTCAAAATGAAAAAAATTAAAAAGGTTGTAAGGTCGCTAAATTTTAGTGACCTTGGAATTTTTTCTTCCAAGTTTTAAATGCATTGACATCAAATTTTCCTGCCCTGCAATTTTGGACCTCATATGAGTTAACATTAATTGCAAGGTTAATGTCCTTTTAAACGGTTTTTAGTCTTTTTAATTTCGTTTTATTTTCATTCCATGCATTTTTCCTTTTCCTGCATGAATCCTCCAAGCTCGTTCATGTTCAAACGATGCGTGCACATTTTCTTGTCAGATTTGGGTCAGATTCAACTAGGGTTTCACCATCTTCTTTCCCAGGTAAGTTGTCTTCTTTTTCCTTCTTTGTTTGTTCAAATTGTTTAGGGTTTTTGTTTTTGTTTTATTTATTTTTGCAATTTCAATCATTTGTAATCATTTTTGTTTAAATAGATTACTATATGTTCGTCAATTTTCCCTTTGTATTTCATTCTACCTATAATCCCTAGTTTATTTCCCTTTCATTTCCTTCTACCTATAATCCCTAGTTTATTTCCCTTTCATTTCCTATTTTAGGGTTGTGTTTTCTACAATATTTCAATTGATGATCGACACATGTTATGTTTTACATTTTTAAACGTTGAACCCTAGCCTTTTGAGGAAAATACTTGAAATCATGTATGCTACACTGGCCCTTTGTGCATTGTGGGTATTAAACCCCGCAATGCATAGAGGGGTCTATTTAATCTTCCAAAAGATATTTACCCGTGTCAACCTCCCACAAAATGATGAGTCATTTTTCACAAAACGGGCACTAATACCTGGTTTTACTTGTTAAAGTGAAAGATTTCTCCGTGCACACATATACTGTCTTTGATCTACCATCTTTGGTATGCAATGTTGGGTAATTTCTATGACATTGTATATGTTACAAGTCACGCTTTATGTGTGGGTGTTGTTTTTCCTCGCTGATACAATATAAACTCAATCTCGTGCTTTACCATGCTACATGTAAGGTTGGGGTTTTTCCTCGACCTTGTATTACCTTAAACAAGTTAAGTTTCATGCATCATCGATATTTTTCACCAACGGTGTGTTTAAGTCACTTAATGTTTATTTGCATAGGCATCAAAAAATCCCGCTCGCGCATGAAACTTAAACTCCCAAGTTATTTGTATTTTTGATGTTTTTTACCGATGATGCAAATGTTCCTGTGATTCTTATGTGTATGATCAACAATTTTTGTTGACTACATTTTAAAAGGAAATATGTTTTATCATATGCAAGGTCGGATTTTTTTTCCTGACCTTGCACTCAAGTTGAACTACCTACTTGCAAAGTCGGAGAATTTCTCTGACTTAACAAAAACAAATGATCTTCCAATGTAATGTCGTTAAAATTTAATGACTTTGTAATACTTTTGCAAACTCCAATTTCCACTTTCAATAGCACCAAAATTCAAAGCCCAAACATCAAAGCACTTCATTTCACCTGCAATAGCACTGATTTTTAGCGACCCAACAAAAAATATGTAAAAATTTCTCCAACTCTAAGGAAATTTTCTTCACTTGCCAGTTCGTCTGCTTTTGCTCCATTTTTTGCCATCATTGCGCCCAAGATCTCCAAAACCCATGCAAGAGCTCAATTTTTCTCCACCTTTGCATCTGAATTGCCAAAGCATATGCAGTTGCTCAAAATTTTCCCACCAGTGCATAAAACCCTATTTTCTCTAACACTAGAAAATATGAAATTTTTGCAACTACTCTTGCATGCCATTCCGATCTCTTGTGTCTGGATTCCTGAGAAATTTTGATCAATTTCTTTCTTGTCACTGAGCAAGAAATCCATGAAATACAACCAAAAAGTTCTTCCCACTAAAATAGTTATCCAAAATATACATCAATGATGCAGAGAGAGTTTGAAGATGAAGCTTTCTTAGTAGCTTCAGTTGACAAATGATGGATATTCAACTTTCGATAATTTGAAAGTTTTTTTTGAAAGGCATCGGAAAGTGTTCAACACCATCAAAGGCTCAATCACACTAATTCTTTCCATCTCCAGACATACAAGTCCCAATGATAAAGAAGTTCAAGCAATCCTAAAGAAATATGAAGACTTCATGGAGAAGGATGTAGGAGAAGGCTGATTGTGCCTTATTTTAGTTTTTAAGTTTTTAGTATCTTTCATGCCTTTTGTAATTAGTTCAAGACAATTTAAATGTCTTTTTTGGAATTGTAAATACATGTAAAAGCAAATAATTCCACCAATAATTTTGGACTCCAATGTTGAATAAGTCAAAGTAGTTATTTTTTTCCTAGATTAGCTCTTTTGTTCCCATCTATAAATATGAGAGAGCTCATTTCTATTTGGTACCTTTTAATCTTATGCAATGAAGTGCTAATGAAATTGATACTCAACTTTGAAACTTTGTGCTCAAATTGCAAGATCAAATTCAGTTAATAAAAGGAGGTGAATTTTGATTTCAACCTTTGTTTTGAATCAAGTTTGTATGAGTGAGAATGTTCTTATGTTTTTCTTGCTGATTTATCTTATTGTTAATTGGATAAGTGGCGATTCTTTCTTATGATTGGAAGGACATTCAAGATAGACTATATAAACTTTGAGTTATATTGATTACTAGAAATTTTGTGATGTAAATGTTTCTTGGTGAAAGATTATCAAGACTTTGGGCTTGGATTTATTCATGTTGTGTGCAAATCTATTGGTGAAGTGGGTTGATAGATTTTGTGCTACAATGTGCATCATTTGCTACTTTGAAACTATCATAGAGGGAAGAAAGAAGACTTCTTGCTTTTGTGTGTCTTCCGGTTACTATTAATCTTGTTGTACTGGTACTCTTTGATTACTCTTACGTTTAATCAAGAATATTGGTGATTACTACTTAGGTAGATATTTAGAGGTGAAAAGAATTACAAAATATTACTGTGGAACATTGTAAACATATTTTTTGAAAGAAGAGAAAATGGTGAATGTAACACAACCCATATGGTTAAAGCTAGTGTAAATACTTTTAGTTTAGCATATTTTACTCTTTGTTCCAATAAGAAATAAGAAGAGAGCCTCCCCTTTCTGAGAGAAGAGAACATTCTCATCATAGTTGTGGCTGAAATCCCTATTTTGTAATTTGTAAAGGAATTACAAGATATTCACCCAACAAAATACAATTTGTTTTAGTATGATTTGTGTATGAGTTTATGGTGAACTCCTCAAACACCCCAGAATCACCTGCAAGACAAAATAACTTCCACAAGAGAGAAATAGCAGAAATATCATGCTATCATTAAGATGCGAGAATGCCAAACTAAATATGGCAAAGTACATATGATGCCTTTCTTATATAGGCAAGGTTGAGATGTGGTATGTAATATGATGTTGACATGTGTCGTAATTGTATGACATGTGACAACTAACTAGCTACCTAGGAAATGATGCTAGATAAGATAAGACTTCTAGAAAATACATCTCATCCTTCTAGAAGGAATCTTATATCCTAAGCAAACATGTGAACCTATCACCTAGTAAATGATACTTAGGAATATAATTAAATGCCTAAGTAAACTTATGTAAGTCTAATTAAATAATTAATTACACCAAAACTTTGCACTTAATTTATATGTTCTCTTTTGCATATGTTCTAGTCCATATTTAATTCTTGTTCAACCCTTATCTAGTTTTTTTTAATCTTTGTTTAGACTTATATGTGTACATTTCCCCCTTTGCATGTGTTTAGACCATTGTGTAAGCCCTCTTTATCCCCTTTTTCATCTCACAAAGTTTGGGCATGCTCATTAAATACTAATAATGCCCCTCTTAATGTATAGATTTGCCACTTAGTCCACCCCTTGACTAGGGTCAATTTTGATGAATTTTGCTAGCAAATTTTGTGGGTAGCTCATCAATGACCTATCTACTTGATCCTCCACATCCATTTTCCCTAGTTTTCTTTAAAAACCTATAAATAGCCCATATTCCTCCCATTTAAGAAAACCTTACAATCTATTTCCACAAAGTGCTTATAGTTTGAAGCATTGACTTTCATTGTGCAAGTGCTCTTAAAGGACATTTTTCTAAACCTTTTTCTATTGGAGTTTTCATGCTTTGGAGTTTGCTTTCTCTTTGATCTAGCCCTCTTTTGGGTTTCTCCCTTTCCCATTTTCTCCTAGATGTTGTCCATCCATTGTCTCCCTGTTTGTAGCCATTAGGATCCCCTTTTTCATGCCCAATTCTACATTCCTTCTTCTCATTAGTTTCTCTTGCAATATTCTTTCCTCCAAATCCTTGTACATTTCCATTTGATCATCATTTCCTATCTCCTAGCCATTGTCCGTTGTTGCACACCTATTAAGATTAGCCTTTACACTCTAGGGTTTTAGTTTTTCTTACCATTGTTCATGTTAGCCACTTGTTTTCTATATCCTAGCATTGCATACATCCTTTTCCAAGTTGCCATGTAAATCTTTTGGAATAAGTCACAAGGGGGTTGATTAGGAAAGCTACCCCTTAATATTATTTTTGCAATATTTTTCTATTTTGTGATTGATTTAGTATGATTTATGTGAAGTGAGAGTTAACAAAAGTGACTCTTAGTGCTTCATTGAGTTTCTCACAAAAATAGTTCATTTTTTTTATAGTGCTAGCCCCATTACTCTTACTATTTGTTATAGGGGTGATCTTGGAGCCTCCAACCTTTTCTATAAATTTCTCTATCTTCGTCATCTCAAATAAACTTTTACTTCAAATTTTTATTAGGCGTAACTTGTCTAATTTTCTTGTTTTGAATAAAGTTTTTTAGTGTATTTTGTATGCTTATACCACCCTTTTGTTGATGTTTCTCTGTATTTGTACATTTTAGGAAAAATATTGATTTTTTTGGATCCAAAGGACCTCAAGTTTTTTCAATTCCAACATGGAGGCATTCTAACACTATGCTTGATTCACCCCTCCTTGGACAAACTTCTCCCTCTTTATAAATTCTCACCCCTTTGCAAATGTACAACTTTTGGGACCTCAAAAGTTTGAGAAACATTTTGTCAACAGTTCTATGCATTCCAACTTCATACTTTTGTTCCTAGGTGCATAAGTTCCTCTTTTCATGCTTGAAATTCAAATTCCTAGTATAGTTACATTTTTTTTATGTTTCCAAGTGTTTCTAGTTTGTCTTGTTAGTCTCATCTCTTGTGTGTGTTTATTTAGTCTAGATTAGCACTCTTTAGTTGTCAATTAGAAGTTCTTAGTTTGATCTATGTTAAAATCCACACTAAAAAAGAACACATACTTTAATTAGGGTTTCTTATAAGCCATACGTCTTAGTATAAACATAAAATATATTCAATGATTTTTTTTAATCCATCATAAAATAAATCTAATACACAATCCAATATCCATGGTCATGATTATTAATTCATTTAGAATCAATATTGTAGATTATCATGTCATTAATCCCTTCTACTCATATATAATTCATGATTCTTTATTATACCTTCAATCAACAAGTAAATGATAATGCTTCATGTCAAAATATTCATAATAAAAATTAATCAATAATTAAAGAAATAAGCTCAACATGTCATAATGATAAATTATTTTTAATATTTATTTATCTCTATAATTATAATTATACTTGAAGTTCAATATAATTAATTTTCATTATCACATAACTATCAAAAGAATAAGTATACATATTTAGTTTTTCTAAGGATATGCCTACTTTTGTGAGAAAAACAAGTAAAGAGAGATATATCAAAAGAGTTCATGAATCATAAAATTTTACTCAAATGCATTTGAATCATGAATAGTATTATATAAAATTATTATAATGTATTATTTGTGATGTAGGAATGGCATAAAATAAAGTTATAGGAGATTAAAAACTTGATGGGATGTGAAGATCTTATATACCAAACAAATTTAATTTGCAAAGAAAAAAGTAATAGAAACATATGAATTTACGAAAAAAAAAATTAAATTCATACTTAAAAAAATTAAAATATGAATATAATTGTATTAATATCAAATAAAGTTAGGAGATTGAAAACTTAAGATGCAAAGACTTTACATATCAAACTACTTGAATTTATAAGACAAAAATAATAAAACTGTATGAATTTAATTTTTTTAAATACTTCATACTTTAAAATTCCAAAAACAAAATTGTTAATATATTATTATGTAAACTTATTATTACAATACTAGCCATAGGATAAGCATGACATATCACATTTTCTGGCATAATGCATATTTGCAAGAGGGAAACAATAGAACCCTACATTTTTTTAGATAGGTGTTGAAAATAGCTTCGCACTCAGCTTCCACATAAAATAAACAACTAGAGTAGTAAAATGACATGCAGGAAATCAGAATAATATTTAATCAAACATAGTAGTAAACAATAAAAGTATACAATATGCACCCATTATTATATTAAATCAGATACCAGAGTGAGGCCCATAAGCATGAGCAGTCTGATTTATAAAAGATGGATTGATAGAAAAGTTTTTATGAAAGATGGACTGATAGAAAACCAAGGCATAGACCCACAGAGCTGAAATGTAGATGGTGAGAAAAATTTGCTCATAAAAAGCCTACTGTACTTCAATTCCCTTTGACTGCAATTGATGTTGGATTCCATTCCAAATAGTTGCGACAGTGTAGGTTCTTCACATCACTTATATATTTTTCTTTTCTTTCCTTTTCATTCTGGATATATTTTTCTTTTTTTCTTTCCTACCCACCCACAAAGATCACAAAGATTTTACAACCAGAATGAAACCCAAATCAAGAGACGAATTGTCAAGCTATTCATAGAAAGAGAATTAAAAATGGAGTCATCCATATTTCAGAATGATGGAAATGAAATAAAATGAAATATTTTAATATACGACCACGAGATCAAAGAAAAGACATTTGAAATGGTTGTCAATATTTTGTTATAAAATAGTTTAAATTTTAATCACACATCACGGAGTAAAGATGTCTCTGTAGAAATAGTTTGACTGGGAAAAGGTGACAAAACATTGAATCAAACTGTCTTTTTAGCAGCTTTGAAAAGCACTCAATTTGAGATATAAAGAAAAAGGCAGCATTCACAGGCAGCCGTCTGCTTAGTTGTCTTGATTGCAAAAGAAATCAATGATACAATCACCACTGTCCTCATCAAGCAATTACATCGTACTGGGTGTTTCAAGTCAATGAAAGAAAACAAAAATTTCAAAGCCCCATTCTAAATTCAAACAGATTGATGTTGTCAACAGATTCATTCACAATATTCCAGTGGATCACAACTCTTTTTTTTCCATGAAAGTACTGCTACAATTCTTGCGTGCACTGGATGACTGATGTGACAGGTCTACCAGTGAAGGAGGACACGTATACTTTGACCTTCTTCTATTACGCCAACCATATCTTTTCCTTGCATATATAATATTTTTCCACCTTGGCTGGAACAAGGACGTTCTTTTTTCAGGTCAAAGTGAGACAACAAAATGGATTTCATCTTGAATGAAGAAGATTTTTGAGCAGGTAGGGCGGCCCAATTACATCTTGTGGACGTGCTCAATGCCCATGTCACTAGTTAGGAGATAAAGAGGACAAAAACTTGAGTTTACACTCATTTTCAGCAGTGAAGTAGATTATGAGAGCAAAGTGCTGGAAATGGAATTCAATCAACAGTTTCAAGGGTCCAGAGAGGATGTTTGCCCTGACTTGGCATGCTTCTATAATTTAGAATCTGACTTAGAGAGTGATAGATTCACCATGCTATTTTTCACAGTGATTAGTCATTTTCCTCTTGACTTTTTTCACATATATACTAGTTTGATATTGCAGGGAAATAAATATAACCCTACGATCAATTCAGATGTCTCATTTGAGCCTTAAAAAAGAGTAAGATAAGATCTAAAGGCTTATCTGGGATTCGATGTGGTATTAGATGTTATTCGATGGTATTAGATGTTATTATGATATGATGAGATGGTGTGATAGAGATATGGAGGTAGGATTTCTGATATTGGGTGTCTAGGATTAAGTCACATTTGTAATATGGGTTAAAGATTCTTTTGTAGGTAGGATTTTTGAAATTGGGTATCTAGGATTAAGCCACATTTGTTTAGTATGAGTTAAAGATTCTTTTTTAGTCTGACTTTGTCTATTGCGGAATTTTAATTTTGTGGTCTACATAAATTACTCATAATTGTGTTTATTTGGACTAGAAACAATAGTGCTAAACATCACATTTGAAAATCTACTATGTAGAAAGGGAAGTTGGGCTCCATGATTGATTTGATAAAAATGACAAAAAAAATTGAGAGCAATGCATACTAATTGTTGTGTAGACATTTACTAATTATTTTGATATGAAATTACAATTAAGATTGATATTGTACATTTTTGTTATGTAGAGGTGTAATCTTGTGTTGATTATTTGATGATAGAAAGGACCTAGGAAAATGTGTTTAAGTATGCAACCTAGATACAAAATTTGAAAATTTTGTATTGCATGCTTTTGGGTAACAATTATATTTAGGGATGATCAACCTTGAAGGTGAGAAATTTAAAATTTGAAACTAGAAAACTAAATTGCTTGTAGAGTTCTATTATGTTAGGAAAAGGTGTAATGTCCCAAGATTTTGTTTGAGCCATTAATGAACAAAATGTTAGGTAAAGGTGTCTCAACCTTGCATTCCTCATATTCATTTGGATGTATTTTGTATGCATTCATTATTTTGTCTTCTTGTGGGAGATTTGGTGTCCAATTTAGAGACTTATTGGAATTTTTCTTTTAGTGATTTTTGTCTACATATGAGGAGGTAGTTATCCCACTTTGAGGTGGCTTGGTTTGGCCATGTGTTGGCACCTTGTGGTGTGTATAAGATCATCATGAAGAGAGTTACATAGACATATTCTATGATGCATAAGAGCATGTAAGAGAGAGGTTACATTAAAATCTTGACTAGCATTATGATTGGTATATATACTTTTCACAAAGCATCTTTGAGTAGGTTGAATGAGGATAGATTTTGGCTCCCAAGTTTGGCTGGTCAAATATGATATTTTATGAAAATAACATGTTGTAATGAGTATTGTTAAAAATAGCTAGGAGGATCTTTTATCAAGGATATCATTTGAATTTGATGTCTTGGTTTGGGTGTCATACCTCCTATTTGTTAATGATTTTACTAACTATTTATAGTTTCTATTTTAGACTTTTTCCTATTTATTTTGTGCTTGGAGTTGTAATTTATATAGTTAATTTGCAGGTATAGTTATGTTGTCAGAATCACTCTAGATTTGTATGTTGGTAACACTCCATGTGAAAGCTTGGTTTACAAGTGTATTGCAATATATTGATTTACTAAATAATACATTGGGTTGCTTTGGAGTGTGGTTCTTTTCTGAAAGCATTTTCCTCACATTCCCCTTATTTTATGGTATATTGTTAATTTTATGTTTATATGTTTTTCTCACTTTTAAAATTATAATATTAAAATTTACACATTAATTTCATCATTAGATTGGCATAAGAATCATTCCCACATACCTTGTCTCGTATTAGTAAGTATCAAAGCTTGATCAACTTTAATCCTTGTTTAGTGAGAGCTATCTTATTATAGGAAGAGATGGAAAGAAAATCAAGAATTGAAATGGAGAAGTTCAATGATAGTAATTTTGAGTTAAGGAAACTTAAGAGGGAGGATATGCTTATGGAAAAAGATCTATGCACTACAATACCTAGTACCAAGCCATCGATTATGAAACAAGAATACTAGTCTTGATGGAGATAAAGGCTAAGGGTCTTATGAGACATTAATTGATAGATTTATTTTTACTAAATGTTCATGAAGAGACTATTGTAAAAAATATATGAAAATGGCTTAGTAAAATTTATCAAGGTGAATACCTAGTAATTCCTAAGAAAGAATTTGTATTATCTTAGAATGGAGGATGGTTAATCTATATCCATTCAATTGAATGAAAAGTCAATATGATAGTTGGCTAGCTAAGATCCAATAGGGTTAAAATTAAGGAGGATCATTGCATGACTCTATTATGTTATTTTTCAAATTCATGGGACCACCTTGTGATGGTCATTGAAAGAAATACCACCAAGTTGAAGATGATTGAGGTGGTTTTATTGCTAATTTATGAAGAGATGTGGAGGAAAAATTATTGATATAGGTGCTTGAAGTTTAAGGTAGATCCAAAGAAAAAGTAAAGAAGCATGATGGAGAGAAAGATAAGCCAAGATCTAAATCTCATGGGATATAGATAAGTCTCCTTATAAGTCCAAGGTATTATGTTGGAACTATGAAAAACCCAAACATTTATAAGAGGATTATAAAGAGGAGAAAAAAATAGAATAAAGATCAAACATAATGATTCTAATGATGAATCTAATAGATCCTCCTTGGATGATGGTGATGCCTTTGTCATAGCCTTTGTTATATATGCATTAGAAGGTGCATTCCTTACTAATTCAGGTGCATATTTTCACGTGACCTCAAATTGGGGTTGGTTTACTAAGCATGAATAATATGATGGTGGGAAGGTGTACTTGGGTGATGATTCTTATCTAAATATTGTTTTATGTAGAATATTTTTTATTACATTCCTTGATGTATGAGTGAAGGGGATTATGGTGTGTTTCATATCCCTAGTTTGGCATGAAACCTTCTATCTAAAATTAAATTGAATGATGTGTGTGTGAAGGTTGCTTCTTTAGTGGAGGGCGCAAGATGGTTAGAGGGAATAAGGTGCTTTCTAATAGCGTTCATATTGGAACTATATTTCAACTTAATTCATGCATGTTTTAGTGGAATTGTTCTTCTACTATAGTGAAGATATGTACATATTCTTCACCTTCACTATTGGAAGTAATTGTAAATAAGTGTGTTGTATATAATTTCAATGGTCATATTTTCTAGGTAACTAAAGGTGCTCATTCTTTAGAAATAAAACTTCATGAAAAGAAGATAATATAATGGCACCAAATACTTAGTCACATAGGTGACAAGGGTCTTCAAACCATGAAAAATAAAAACCTTATTAAGTGGTTGAATGATTGTATCCTTGAGTTTGGTTTTTGTGAATGTTTCATATATGAAAAATAAAAACATGTTTGACTTTATTCCAGTTCTCAAAAATATTTTGGGATATTAGACTTGATACATTTTTATGTTTCTAGTCTTTCTAGTGTTAACTTTTTTTTCAAAATTCATATATTATGTATCTTTCATTAATAATTATGATCGAAGGTCATGTGTTTTTCTTAGAATAAAAAATACATTCTTTAGTCAATATGAATAATTTAAGTCTCCTATGAAGAATTAGAATGGTAAAAATATTAGGTATTTGATGGCTGACAATGGCAATGAGGTTTGTTCAGAAGATTTTAATAGATTCAAGTTAAAGATCATAGAATATGAAGGTACAAGACAAATTCGTATATGGGATTTAGTGGAATGGAGTTACAGAAAGGATGAACAAGATGTTGATGGGGAGGGATAGGTGTATGCTTAGTGGGGCTAGTCTAGAGAGATTTTTTGAGTAGAAGTAGTTGATATGGAATGTTACCTAGAATTAATAGTTCTCCTACATCAACTTTTAGGGCATATGCAAAAAGTCAGGGGACTAAAAAGTGGAAACATTATAACACAAGTTCTTGATAATGCGCTTATGTTATGTGTTACATAAAAATAAAATAGAAAAGCTCGGTCAAGCTCAGTTTAATTTTTATCACCTTCCAAATAGAATATAGTGAGCAATAGAAAGTGTGCACATGTTGTGAAGTCAAGTTTAAAATATCATCAAAATTCTGCCACAATGTCCACAAGGTTGAGGAGGTAGGGTTTGTTAGTTTTTTAGTGTAAAAATTGAATTAAATAGTAATTTAGGAAATTTATTTATTAGATTTTGTTTAATTTCTAGGAATTGAAAACCCCCATTGATTCATGAAAACCCTAATTCACCAATTCATCAAAACCCTAGTGAAGAACAACCTCAACAAAATCCTCCAATATTTCATTGACATCCTCTTGGGACACAAGAAAATCTCCTAGAAAAAAATGAAAACAATGAAAGAGTACTTCAAACTATGATTGAAAGGTTAAAATATTCAAGTGAAACTACTTCTCATTAGTCTACCCTCACCACTTAATTGGATCATATCGTTTCTCATATAGATTTCATGAGTGGCCAAATTAACATGTGGTGAAAAAAGAGGGAAGAAGAAAGACAAATTTATGCTAACAAATTATCCTTTGAACTAAAATTTAAATAAAATATTAAAATCTGATTTGTGTGCATTGTTCATTGATCCAAAAAAAATGCAGCCCTACATAGTAGTTGTGGAAGGTTCCCTATTGATTGGTGCCAACAACAAGGAATAAGGGAATTTTTTTTGGGAGAGATGGTGGACATTATTTGACCATCATCCATGCAACAAAAATGAGATCTTGTAATCCTTTTCGAGGAAACTCTATTGTGATTTTGTCCTCAATGAGATTCTAAACTATTTTGACAACATGAGTTATAGGGTAGAGTTGGAGGCTCAACAAAGGATGGAAAGGGATCACATTATGCCCATGACTTGGTACATAGATCCCATGCTAGGTCAAATATTGAGCATGTTATGATTTTTTGAATTGTGAAGGAGAGCTTTGAGGTGGATACTCTAGATTCCATCAATTCCATCACATGGATGTTATAACATACTAAGCCTTTAGCATAGGGTTATGAGGGAAAAGCTTTAGGTCTCAACATTTATATCATAGTTGCTAAAAATATGGGTCTTTTTGTGATTATGGGTTTGAGGATGTGGGGGGATACACTAGCCAGCAAGAGGACACATCCATATTCGATGAAATGGTGTTCATAGATGACATGCTAGATGCGATGTTTGACATTGATAGAAAGGTAAATTTGAATAAGTATAAATGAAATTTTACTATATTTCCTTTTAAAATTTAAGATTATTTATATTCATCTATGGTAATTTAAAATTAATCTAAAATTGATTGTAATAAATTTTGAGGGTCAAATTATTCACCCTATGTCTCATGGTCCTTCATCTCTCACTTACACAACAATGCCCAATCCATAGGTATGTAATTAGTAAAGAAATAGTAAATATAATGTTGTAAGGTTGGTGCCTTCATCCCCTTGGTTGTTCAATGCCACCCTTTGGATTCGTGACATGGATTAATTGCCTCTCATGGATCTTATATAAATCTGGTGTTTGTATCAAGTGTTAATATCTTGATCTTTTGGTGCAACAAATGGGATTAGAGCAAGGTCATAAGTTCAAATCTCATGGTCACGTTGGGGATTGTTGGAAGGTTAGTTCCTTCATCCCCTTGGTTGTTCAGTGCCACCCTTTGGATTCATGAAATGGCTTAATTGCCTCTTGTGGATCTTGTATAAATCTAGCTTTTGTATCTAGCGTTAATAGGTTGATCTTTTGGCACAACGACCAAGCCATTGCAACATACAATACATGTAGATACTTTTATTATATGAATGGTAATCTTAAAATTGACATTGGATGGTGAATAGATTGATGTCGGGCCTTTGAAATTAGGACCTGTCCATGGGAGTGGTCATACATCTTTCACTAAGATAAGATTGACTATTTTTAATCATTATGTTTGTAGAATAATGTTGGGTATATTTTTGTAAAATAATATTATTTCATTTTCAATTGATGACATCAATTCATACTCCTCTTAGTATATGTATATCACAATGAAGGAGGGTGTTGCCACACCAATTTTATTGTCAATGCATTTAACAAAATTATGGACTAGATTAGTAAATTTCATATTATATTTGTTGTTTTATCTCATGTCTATTAGTGTAAGTTTAAATGATATTCATTTGTAATTTAATTTTTTTCTTGATGCTTGTCACAGGGGGTCACAATTCCAATTCATGCACCTATCCCTTAGATAAATGAAGAGAGACAAGAATTTATTTAGAATGATTATGAGATGGTGGTAAGTGATTATTCCCTTATGTGTCATTTTGTAATTTAATTTTTATATATTAATATGCACACTTTTTATTGTATTAGGTGGAGCTCCAAATTTTTTTGGTAAGGAGACCTTAAGTTAGTGGGTTCACAAGAAACCATCATTGCTTACCTCTCCATATACTTGATAATAAAAGTCTCATGAACTCTTCCCTTTCTAATGTAGGAGCATCTGGGTGCACGAACAATCTTGCACATCCAAAAACATTTTAAATTTTAATGTTTGTGTTCTGTTTTGATTTTTCTTGTAGTCACAATTTATTAAAATCCTCAACTCCTCCAAAATAGTAAGGTTTGATGTTGGGATTGTGAAAAATCAATTGATTGATTGATTCACTTATTAGTTGATTTTAAAATGTTTGAAAATTATTAATTTTCCAAAAAGGAAAAATCCCATGCCTAGATTGTGAGTGGGCATTTAATGTAAATTGTAACTCCATTCAAAAAATTTGAATTTTCACTTTATAGAGGAAATCGGATGTAGGGTGTTGAGGGAGTGGAGAGAGTGGGTTGAGAGGTGGGAAGGAAATTTTTTTATTGAAATTGAAAGCACATGCCTAGAAGAGGAAAACTCACACCCAAGAAGGAGTAATGAGCATTCTGGAAGTTCGACTAGCAGAGGAGAGGAAAAGCCACACCTAAATTGCCTGGGAAGTTTTGGTCAGGAATATAATGAGGAAAATATGAGAAAATTAAGATTGTATGGAAGGAGGAAGGATTTGATGTGTGTTGCGAGTGCTTTTTTCTATTCAAGGAGAGTTATGATCAGATTTTGGCTTGCCTATAGATGTTTTTTAGAAATTTTGAAGTTTTCTTATGATTGTTTGTAGATTGGTGTTGCTGGAGTGGCATAGTTTTGACAATTGTTGAAGCCATTGTATCTCATTGTTGTTGTAGGCATCTTGGTTTGAAATAATAATTTTAGATTTCTTATTTTATTATGTTTTCCATTTGTGCATTCAAAAAATCTTAGAGGTGAATTTGCTGCAACAATTGACAATCCTTTGGATTTCAATTATTGAGATGCACCATTTTCTATTAGAGCGGGTTGAGGAAGAAGAAAAGAATCCATGACATATAGAAGACATGGGAGAGGGAGATTGCCATGAGGAGAAGACAATATTGCTATTATGCAGATGTTGAGAGGAATAAAAACATGCTTGGATGCCATAGAAACCTCATAATGGAGAGGGATTCATATAGAGGATGTTAGTGAAGAAGAGGAAGAAGTTGTAGAAGTTGCATATGTGGAAAGAAGAGATACACAAGAAGATAGATTCCTGCAGTACTATCCAAGTTGGGTAGTAAGCTAAGGATGGGCACATCAAGCTATAGTGGAAGCCTAAATCTAGAAGAACTAATTGATTGGATTGCAAAGATGGAAAATTCTTTCGACTTGGATTCCACCAAAGACAACATAAAAGTGAAGTATGCTTGTAGAAGGTTCAAAGGTCATGCATCCCTATGGTGAGATCAATTAAAAATTGAAAGATAGAGAAAGGGCAAGGAAAACATCAAATCATGGGACAAAATGGTGGCCAAATTAAAGGCCAAATTTTTACCAACATACTACAATATCAACTTATTTAAGAAGTTACAGAATCTAAAACAAAAAGATGTAAGTGTCATGGAGTACATTGAGTAGTTCTATCAGCTAAATATTCAAGTTGGACATGTTGAGGATTATGAAGAGCAGGTAGCAAGATATGTAAATGGCCTACAAATCTCAATCCAAGATGAGTTAAATTTATTCATGATAAGGACAATAGAAGAGGCCTATTAGTATGAACTCAAAGTTGAAGAGAAATTAGCAAGGAGGAAGCAAAATAATCATAGAGGGAGAGGTAAACCTCTTAGAGGTAGAGGACAACCATCTAAGGAGGGTGAGACAAGTTGGTCACAAACAAACTATGGTGCCAATGTGAGGGGAAGATGATATTCCTTCATAGGAAGAGGAGAAAATTCAAGTGGAAGGGGAGATTATGGAAAGGGAAGAGGATTTTCTAGAGTTTGATTCAATTATGGAGAGACTGGTCATAGGGCATTTGAATTCCCTCAAGTGGAACATGAGGGTGAGAAGAGTAAGATTGGGAGAACATTTACCATAGAGGTTGAAGAATAAAATGAACTAGAAAAACTAGAGGATGGAGAAGTTCTTATGCTAAGGAGAGTGCTCTTAAAGCCATAAAATGTGCAACAAGAACCCATACAAAGGAGGAGTTTATTTAAAACCATTTGCAAAGCAAAGGAGAAGTGTTGCATTGTGATTGTGGGCAACAGTAGCACAAATAATTTGGTATCTCAAGAAACGGTAGAGAAGCTAAGTTTAGAGGAAAAAAAATCCAAACCCCTACAAGGTTGCGTGTTTGCAAAAGGGCCAACAACTTCTGGTGAACGAACAAAGTTTGGTGAGTTTTCAGATTGGAAATTATAGTGATGAGATTATGTGTGATGTGATGCCTATGGATGCTTGTCATATAATTTGGGTAGGCCATGGAAATATAATCGGAAAGCCATACATGATGGTGAAGCAAACACTTACACAATAACCAAAAATACAAGAAAATGTGTTATGATGCTAATGAAAGAAAAACATGAGGAGATGGGTAGCAATACAATAGTATGTGTAATACCAGGAATTTTTTTTCTAAAATAGATACAAGTGGAAAAAATGTGTTATGCCTTGGTTTCTCATCCAAAATAATTTGGGACAACAAAAGAAAATCAATAAATACCCATGGAAATCAAGGAAATATTGTAGGAGTATAGTGAAATCTTGATGAAAGACTTACCAGATGGATTGCCACCTATGAGGAGTTTGAGTCATTGTATGGATTTGATACCGGGAGAAATCTTACCAAACAAGGTATCCTACCAAATGAGCCCCAAGGAGAATTAGGAAATAAATAGACAAGTCCAAGGATTGTTGGAAAATGGTTTGATAAGAGAAAGTTTAAGCCCATGTGTTGTTCCAGTAGTCTTAGCACTAATTAAAGATGTAGAATGGTGTATGTGCATAGATTCAAAATCTATTAACAAGATCACCATCAAGTATAGGTTCCCATTACCATGAATAAATAATTTGATGTATCGTTTGAGCAGAGCAAAATACTTCACAAAGATTGATCTCAAAGTGGGTACCATCAAATAAGGATTAGGGAGGGAGATGAATGGAAAATTTCATTCAAAATAAAAGAGGGGTTGTATGAGTGGTTGGTTATGCCATTTGGACTCACAAATGCTCCAAGTACCTTCATGTGATTGATGAATGAAGTGTTGAAACCATTCCTTGATAATTTTGTGAATGTTTATTTAGATGATATCTCTGTATTTAGTTAAGAAAAGGATGAACATTTAGCATATGTTAGGGTTGTTTTATAAAAATTAAGAGAGGAAAAGTTGCTGGTTAATCTCAAGAAATATAGCTTTATGAAAGAAGACTTTGTGTATTTAGGTTTTGTAATTTCAAAGGAATGCCTACGAATGGATCCAGAGAAGGTAAAGGCAATCCTAGAATGACCAACTCCTAGAAGCATGTTTGAAGAAAGGAGTTTTCATGGTTTGACAAGATTCTACAAGAAGTTTATCAAAAAATTTAATAGTGTGCTCCCATTATAGATGAAATGATGGGAGAAAGGAGAGAATTCAAATGGACATCTGCAATAGAGCGAAGTTTTGTTATATTTTGGAGGAGAAAGTGACCGAACAAGCCATACTAGCATTACTAGATTTTAACAAGGTGTTCCAAGTTGATTATGATGCAAGTGGGACATCCATAGGAGGGATTCTAAGCCAAGAGAGCAGACCTATAGCTTAATTTAGTGAGAATCTAAATGAGTCCAAAAGGAAGTACTTGGTGTATGATTAGGATTTCTATGCTATTATTCAAGCACTCAAGAAGTGGAGACACTACCTAATACCCAAGGAGTTTTTCCTCTACATTGATCATCATGATTTACAATTCATCAACAACCAAGGTAAGATAAATTAAAGAGACATGAAATGGGTTGAGCTTATTCAGAGTTACTCATTTTTTCTTAAATATATAAGTGGCAAGTCAAATTGAGTAGCTGATGCATTAAGTAGAATATGTTTGTTGTTAAATAGGATGCAAGTAAATGTTTTGGGCTTTTGAATCCATGAAGGAAATGCACAAGAAGGATTATGATTTTGGTGAAGCATGGTCATCTTGAAAATTCCCAATTGAAGGGGATGGAACCAAGTGGCTGGAATGCTTCATCCAAGAAGGATTGTTATTTAAGGGGAAACAATTATGTATTCCAAGGGGATCAATGAGAGATAATTTAATTAGAGAGAAACATAGTGGAGGACTTGGAGGGAACTTTAGGGTGGATAAAACTTTGGGGCAGCTTCAAGAAGGTTACTATTGGCCAAGGATTTATAAGGATGTGAAGAATATAGTGTGAGGGTGCTCAATATGCCAACATGCCAAAGGGACAAGTCAAAACATCAGATTATATCAGCCTTTTCCTACACTCGAAATACCATGGGAAGATGTGAGTATGGAATTTATGCTTGGGCTTCCAAGGACTCAAAAAGGTAATGAATCCATTTTTTTGTAGTACAGATTCTCCAAGACGGCACACTTCATTCCGTGGAAAAAATCTAATGATGCAACACTCATTGCACATTTATATTTCAAAGAAGTTGTGAGGTTATATGGATTACCTAAGAGCATTGTTTCAAATAGAGATTCTAAGTTTGTTGGTCATTTTTGGAAAATCCTGTGGAAGAAGTTGGATAAAAAATTAACTTTTAGCTCAACCAATCATCCTCAAATGGATGGAAAACCAAAGTAGTCAACCAAAGCCTTGGAAACTTATTGAGATGTTTTTATATAGGGGAAACCAAAACAATGGGATTTAGTGCTCGCACAAGCTAAGTTTGTATATAATAATTCCATCAATAGGACTACAAGAAAGAGCCCCATTCATATTGTCTATGGGTTTAGTCTAAGAGGTGTACATTAAATAAGGGATAGTGCAAATTTAGGAGGAAGAATTGTTGTGGCTAAATATTATGTAGATTACTTGCAAGAACTACACAAGGAAGTCAAGGAAAAGCTAGAGGTCAGCAATAAGAAATATAAGGAACATGCTGATTTAAAAAGGAAAGAGTAAGAATTTGAGGTTGGAGAATTGGTTTTTCCACACCAATGGAAAAAGAGTCCCACAAGAAACTTATGACAAGATAAAGTGGAAAAATATTGGTTCATGTAAGGTGATTAGAAAATTTTTAGTTAATGCTTATGAAATAGAACTACCATCGGAATTGGGTATTTCTCCAATAGTCAATGTAGCTGATTTATACCATTTTCATAAAGAGGAAAAAGATGTAATGGATGGTGATAATTCAGATTTTCCAACAAAAGCACAATGGGGGAAATAATGTTCAGAACAAAAGAGTGAAGAAGTATATGAAGTGATTGATTCCAGAGTGGTATGAAAGACACGAGGCAAATGATACAAAGAGTGTCTAATCAAATGGAAATGGAAAAATATGGAGGAGGAAACATGGGTGATAGCTCCATAAATTCTCATGATTGGAATACATCCAACAGATAAATGTTCATGAGCTGCCACTCATGAAACATTCTTTCTTTCCCAGGATGTTTGATGCAGGAGCATTCAGGTACATGAACAATCCTTCACATCCAAAAACATTTTAAATTTTAATGTTTGTGATTTTTTTTTTCTTTTCTTGTAGGAACAATTTATTAAAATCCTCAACTCCTCCAGCATAGTAAGGTTTTATGTTGGGATCGTGAAAAATCAATTGATTGATTGATTCACTTATCATTTGATTTAATTTTTTTAATTTTTTTTGTTAATTTTCCAAAAAGGAAAAATCCCATGCCCAACCTGTGAGTGGGCATTTAATGTAAATTATAACTCCATTTAAGAAGTTTGAATTTGAATTTTGTTGAGGAAATGGGATGTATGAAATTGAGGGAGTAAAGAGAGTGGGTTGAGAGGCAGGAAGGTAATTTTTGAATTGCAATTGAAAGCACATGCCTAGAAGAGGAAAACCACATCCTAGGAAGGAGTAATGAGCATTTTATATGTTTGATTGGCAGAGGAGAGGAAAATCCATGCCCAAGTTTCTTGGGATGCTATGGTCAAGAAAATAATGAGGAGAATATGAGAAAATTGATATTGTATGGAAGGAGGAAGGATTTGATCACATTGATGTGTGTTGCAAGTGCTTTTTCTTGTTCAAGGAGAGTTATGATTAGATTTTGGTTTGCCTGTAGATGTTTTTTAGAGTTTTAGAATTTTTCTTATGATTACGTATAGATTAGTGTTGCAGGAGTGACATAGTTTGTAAATTGTTGAATCCATTGTATCTCATTGTTTTTACAGGCATCTTGGTTCAAAATAATAATTTCAGATTTCTTATTTTATTGTGTTTTCTATTTGTGCATTCAAAAAATCTCAGAGATGAATTTTCTGCAACAATTGACAATCCTATGGATTCTCAATTATTTAGTTTTACCACTTCCCCTAGAGTTTATTGATTACATTATGACTACCTCTATCCTTAGGGGTGCTGACAGGCATGACCTTGACTTTGATGCATTAACTTTTATACCAACTATTAGATTTTTTGTATACCTGCATGATAACTTTCTACATATATTTTTGTATTATACATATGTGACATTGTTCATATATATGGATTTTTTTTAATCCTATATTCCTTTCTTGTACATATATTATACTTTACATCCATATGACATTGTATGCCTATATGGATTTTTAGTTAATACAAATTTCTTTTACTAATATTATCTATATTTTTTGTAAATGATTACTAGGTTATACACGTTTGATTCCTTTTAATCTATATTAACCATAAATATGTCATCCTACTCTAATTTGATAGTTATATTATGAATGCTAAAAAATCCATCCTTACCTTATTTCAACAATTCATGATTCACCCCTTGGTTCAAGTGATCTTTTGGTTTCTCTTAGGTTTCCATGTGTGATTTCATTTGTCTCTAAGTTATCCTCTTGGATATTACATCATAATGATAATTTTGAGTACATAATTATGGATTAATAAAAAATATAGCTATCATTAATTACATAAACATTAGACAAACGAGTGGGAAACCATGTGTCAAGAAAAGGATACAACACAATATTAAATGATGAACTTTATTTTGCATGTTGATGCACAGGGCATTCAATTTGGAAATATTTTACCAAGCCATAAATTTATGATATAAATGACCTTACTTTTAATTTAAACACACTCATATACTTTGTAAGGTTTTCTCTAAGTTTCTCTCACTTCTTCTTTTGGTGGACTAGCCAAATTTCTCATATTTGTTTCATAGGAAAAAATAGTTAAGGAAAGATAAGCTTTATCGATTATTTTAAAAATTTTTGAACTTACTAAAACTCTAACATGGTTCAAAAGTTGCTTAATTCTCCAACAAAGGAATAAAGGAGTCATGTTCTTAATAAGATCATAAGTCATTCAACTCAAAAAAATTCTAACAAAGGGGATGAATTTCATAATATGTTGATGAGTTTGTAATTTACTCAACTCGTTAAAATGATGACATGGTTCAACAAAAGACGAAAATATTGATAAGAAAATAAGATAAGATGTTGAGGGGTTCAAAGGTTCTTGAAATTTCTAAACATCTATCATAGTTGAAGAGGGGACCAAATCTTTGAAATATAGCTAGGTCCTAGGGTTCTTAGTCTCTCCATAACCCTAACTCCTGCCCTTCTCCATACGCTTCCTCCATTCATCTCTAGGTATAGAACTCTAAGTGAAACTAGGACCTTGGAACCTGGTTCCAAGATACATGTTCCCCTTAATGCCCCAAGCCCAAAAGTTACTATTTACTAACTCCTTACATCACTTTTATCCTTGTTCACTCTCTCATCTTATCCCTACATCTTGATTTCCTTAACTCATCTCTAGGGCACATGCCCTTATTTTACCATTGTACCTTGACACCTCCTTCCTTATTCCTTGATCTAACCAACATTTTTACCTCCACACCTTTCAGCCCCTCATTCCCTTTTATTGATTTTTTGGTCTCTTCTTCACCTTGAGACCACATCCAAAAGTGCCTTCTAGACATAAAAATCCCACCACACACCTAGAACAATAGTAAATCCTACCATGGTATACTATTTCACTTGCTCACCAACACTCCAAGAAAATTGAAAAACTAAAAATAATGGTTTATTTACTACAATGGTTTCTCCTATGTAATTCATGTATTTATTTCATGACAAAACATGTCACAAAACTACGTCTTCATTATTGTAATGAGGATTTATAGATCATACTATATTCATCCATAATTTGCAGCTATGTCTAAACCTCTTGTGCCATGATTTCATGTGAAATTCATAGAGAATAAAAGCCTAATAGGTATGGGAATCCTTTCCCATGTTCCAATTCAATAATTTTTAGGTTTTCTCATGCCCTTGTCCATGGTTGCATGTTTTTTGGGATTTCCTATAGCTTTGAAACCCTTGACCCTAGGAAAATTTGTATTGGACAAAAAATTTATACATTCAATGATAGTTAAATTATTTATAGATGAAACCATTTGATGATAGATGTTTCATCTATCAAATTCCTTCATAACTCAACCAACGACAAGGCATGAACACATTTCTATCTCCAAACCACCCACCAATGATTCCAAATGAGCTTAGAATAGGTGTGTTGAAGTAAAAAATGTGAAGAAGATTCCTCACTATTGCAACATACACAACCCCTAAAAAACATCTCTTTTGAAGATTATCCCAAGTAAGACACCAATTTTGAGAAACTAACCAAAAGAAGAAGTTGCATTTAGGCCATAGATACTTATTCCACACATGCTTCCACCAAGGAACCTCCTCCCCATCATATTTCCACCTATCCAATTATTGGTATCCCATGACCACTGAGTAAACCCCTCTAGGATCAAGAATATAAGCCAAGACATCATTTCTTGGTAAATAAATATAATCTCTACCCACCAAAATATGAGATAACTCTTCTTGATCCTCTATGAATCCCCAAGTGGCCAAGCTTGAGAATCCTTCCACTTGCACACTTCAACTTGCCCCCAAAACTTAGCATCTTTAAAGTCTTCCACTTGGTACCAACCGACCTCCAGGAAGGCGAGAAAAAGATTCTATAATTACATATGATAGGTCATAATTGGAGAATGTCCATCCCAAGAGTCAAACCAAAAGAGAGCATCAAACCCTTTGCTGCAAATCCAAAACAAACCTTTCTTGATTAATCTAGCACCCTTTTTAAGAGTATCCCATATTATAGACCCTTTACAAGCCAAAGAGAATCTAGGAACATCTTTCCTATCAATTCCCCTTAGGTATTTTGAAGAAAATATCTAAGCCCAAGCTTGATCCTGATTAGTGCACCACTCCAATAAAGCTTGGCAACCAAAGCTTGACCAGTGAGGGAAACCTGCCACAAGCTAAGCCCCCCTAACTATTTTAGTCTACAAATATTCTCCCACTTAACCAAACTCCTCTTCAAGGAGGAAAAGCTACCAGCCTATAAGAATTGTCTAGATTAGAGCATCTAGCTCCTTAATAAAACTCACCAGTGTAACTTGCACCATACACCTATAAAGAGGGAGTCATTGAACCACAAATTTTAGTAACATAACTCTCCTAGAAAAGGACAACCATCTATAGGTCCTATGGTAGAACCGCTCTCAAAAAATTTCCAACACATTTTTCCAAGTTCCCCTTAGCAAGGGGCCAATAGGAAGGGAATACCCAAATACACAAAAAGAAGAGTAAAATAATCTGAAATCTCAAAATTTGAGTAATTTTTAATTGAATAATGGGAGGGGTATCAAGGAAAATAAAATAGAGGACTTAGCCTCATTGATCCTTTGACCTAAAGCAACAAGCTAGATATCTAGATCTCCCCTGAAGTTAGTCATTTCCTTGATTTTGGCAACACCTAAAAGAGCATATAATCTAAAAACTATAAGTGAGACTAAGAAAGCAAGCCATCACCCTAATTCCATCCTTGGATTAAACCTTGTCTCGTGTGGGATTTAAAAATTATCCCAAATCCCTTAGCCATAATAATAAAGAGAAAAGGTAGCAATGGGTCACCCTCCCTGTTGGTGATTTTTAAAGAGAACCAAACTTGATCTTACCACTTACCTACAGATCTACCAGAATCCGATGGTTAGCAAGGGTAAGGATTGGCCAACAAACGAGTAAGGATTTTGAGGCCCTAACTCCTACTCTTTGGGCTTTGTGAAACCCAAGAGGGTAATCCTTGACATGCCATATTAATAGTCCACAACATATGGACATGTTAAGGATTACCCTCTCGGGTTTCATAGATCCCAAAGAGTAGGAGTTAGGGCCTCATAATCCTTACTCGTTTGTTGGCCAATCCTTACCCTTGCTAATCATCAGATTCTGGAAGATTCATAGGTAAGTGGCAAGATCAAGTTTGGTTCTCTTTAAAAATCACCAACACTCCTGAAGGCCCCGAGAAGCATCAAAGAGACTAGAAGGCTCACCATTAATCAACACTGAGTATGATGTAGAAATAACAGAACTCATCACCTAACTGACCCAACCTTCTTCAAAACCAAAGGTAATTAGAAATTTCTAGAGGAGAGCCCATCTAACCTAGTCATAAGCTTTGGCCATATCAAACTTGATGAACACAAATTTTTCCTTGGAGAGGTCCATATCTAGTGAATATCTTTAGCCACAATAACCACTCCATCTATAATTTTCCTACCTATCATGAATCCTCCCTAATCTTCTGAAATAACTTTGTTGAGCCATGGCTTAAGTCTCTCTACAATTAGCTTAGAAATGATATTATAGACCACATTACACAATGATTGGCCTATACAAATCAAGTGAATTCACACCCTCTCTCTTAGGGATAAGAGTAAGGAAGGTGGAATTCATTTCCCTCAACATTTATTTTTTTCCTTTTGATTCTTGGACAACATCCAATAAATCAAATTTAATAATATCCTAGAATTCTTGGAAAAATTCTATCGAGAAACCATTAGGTCTAGGGGATTTTCCTTTTTTATATTGAACAAAATCTCCTCCACCTCCCCTAGAAGGATGGGGCTAATAAGCTCCTCATCTACCTCATTAGGAATAACCAAGGGAATACACTCCAAAATGAGATTATCTTCCAACACAATAGTAGGAGAATCCTCCTTGAACAATGAAGAATAATATTGAATAATCTCCTATGAGATGTCCCTAAATGATGATAGTTGTTGTCCCTAGGAGGACATTATGAGGAAAAAGGTTACCATTTCTTCTAGATTTAATAGAGTTAAAGAAAAAAGTCATATTCTCATCTCCCTCCTGTAGCCAATCAATCCTATACTTTTTTTTCTAAAAAATATCTTCTCATAGTTCCCATTCACCTAGCTCCTTCATAGCTTCTACTTTTTTTCTAAGGGAGTCCTTGGTAAGCCATTGATCCCTACTCTGTCTAGTGATGGTATCCAAGCAATGTAGAGTGGTCAATTTTGCAATAAAAATATTTTCAAAACTTTACCTATTCCACTTCTTAAGTTGATACTTCACACATTGGAGTCTCTTGACAAAGGTATAGATGATTGTACCATGATTAGGCATAATTTTATTCCACCACTCCCTCATAAGATCTTGTAGAGAAGTCTCACACAACAACACATATTAGAATTTGAATGAAGGTTCTTAGAAGCACCCATATCCTTCATAGATAATTTGATAGGCTAGTGATATGAACCTCTCCTATCCAAAATATCCAAGCTAGTAATCCAATTACCTCCAATCCAAAAACTAGAGACTAAAAACCTATCCAATCTTTTAGAGATATAACCGTCTCAACATCTCCTATTACCCCAAGCGAACATGCCGTTTCCTAGCTTTATATATGTCAAATTAAGTAAGTAAATGTTATCTCTAGAAATCAAAGAGGAGGGCTCAAGCCTATCTATCTCCCCTTCTTTTCCTCCAAAATGATAATAGTATTAAAGTCACTAGCAAAAATCCAAGGGTACAATGGAGCTAGGAATCACACATACCTAATACCCAAAGATGGAACTTACCAAGAAAATCAATCTAAGCATATAAATTGGTGCACAAAAATATTTCACCAAATTCAAAACTTGAGGCAACTATGGATAAAGAGTTTCAACTAGAAATACACCAAAGAGGAGAGATCTTGTGCGGGTTCCAAAGACAGGAAATTCCACCAGCACTACCTTGAGCCCTAATGCATTGACAGTGACCTCTCCACCACACCTTGGGAGTCACCTTGAGCATACCTTCCACTAACAACTTAGATTCTTGAATCAAAAAAATATTAGGAGAATGAACCTTAATTAATTCTCAAACAATCTTTCAGTCTAGGGAAGTTGTTCAACTCCCTTGTATTTTTAAGAAAGATCAATCATTTATGAGAGTTATCTAAATGGGAGTCAATAGTCATGACTGAACCTGACTCCATCGAATTCTCCCCCATTAGTTTGATTTTATCTTGATCCTCCTTTTCCAATTTATAAAACTTCTCAAAGCACCCCTTTTTAAAGTTATTTTTATTGCAGCCCCAAAGTAGGCACAACTTTATTGTCTTTTTTTGAATCCCTAAGAACTAACTCTAGCACTATCCCAAGAAGAGCTAAGACTGAACTTTCACCCCCTTCATTTCTGTCATTAGGATCCACCTCTATAGGAATTTCTTGAATTTGGTTTGTATCCATTCATGACTCGATCCCCTCAGCCACCAAAGTATTAAGACTGGCATCCACTTTGGAAGTCATTGAATCCACCCCCAAATTATCCAACCAGGAGAGAAGTCTATCTGGTTTTTCCTCCTGATGAATATTATCTTCCAACACCTCAAAATAGTAATAAGACACATCACCTTGTCTATCCTTGATAGTTCTCTTTAGACCTCTCCCTTTGTTATGGGGTTTAACGAGGGTAAAACCTTATCTATTTCCCCTTTAGACATAGGAGCTTTCCATTTGTCCTTCAAAGGAGGAGGATGAGAAAGAAACTTGTCTAAGGCTCCACTAGTAAGCATCCCCAAAGAGCTTAGTTTAAGAAATTTCCTCTGTAGATGTCCATACTCATGATAGATCTGACTACAAAATGGGAGAGCTTCATAATCAATTTGTTGAATTCATGAAGTGGATCCAACCTGAGTTTCCACTGAATCTGAAAATATGTTATTTAAATCAATTTCAATACAAATTCAAGCATATGATATTACCTTCTTGTCTAATGTCTTTTGAGAAGGACCCATTGATTTTCCTAGCAATATAGAAATCACATGTAGAATACCATTCCTCTAAGACTCCAATGGTAGCCAAGGAAGCCTCACTCGAACAAGAACACTTGAAAATAGCCCCTCATCGAGATTAAAAGAAATATACCATGGTTCAATAAATAGCCACACCTAATCATAGAAATAAAGACCCCCCTCAAAAGCCTTGTTGATTTTCCATGAAAGATAAAACCACCATAAAGTAGTTATTGGATACTTTCATAACCTCCATATCACCCTCTGGGTTCCAAGTCCAATGCACCCACAACTATAGGAGAGGGAGAGAAACATATATCCCCATAAACTTATAAATTAACACATGGTTACTCAAGTAGTTAACATCTTCAACAATTGAATTTGGTTGAATTGCCAAAACCGAGTTTGAAGGACTCCTCTCCAGGTAGCCATTTACTTTTAGCACCCGAGGACCCCTAATCTAAGATGAACCCACCTCATTTAAATATTTTCTTAAGAAATTAATCACTTTAGAATGATCTCACAGAGGTGGGACTACCCCTATCAAAACCTTGGAGATGGATAAATTCTCATACCCTATCAAATTTGTAGGTTCAACCATTAAATCCACAAGCAAACCAAAATAGAAAAGAAAACAAAAAATGCAGCCCACAGTTGTAGCCCCTCCCCCACCTAACAACCTCCAAAACCCTCCACACCACCATTTAAAATAAACCCACAGTACCAACCAACCCAACACATAGCTACATGCCCCACAACATCACCCACATGCCACAACTAAAGCCGACTATAAGAAAAAGAAAAGGAGAAAAAAGTGATAAGCTAAGGGTTGATGTGCCCTAGCTCACACTATACAAGCTCATGTGGTCCCTCCAACCATCAGTCTCCTCCAAATTCATGCCCTAGCTGATGAGATAGATCACTTACCATATAAACACTCTTGCATTTATATTTTGTTAAGGAAGCCTTCCATCCTTAGTTGATCAGTTTCTTCAAACTATTCACACTTATATTTTTGACTTACAATTTTTATTGCATTGTTTGAGTAGTGTTGTAGGGGTCACTTGTGCAAATTTATGTGCCATTTGTATTTTTCAATGTCAAATGTTTTCCTTCATTTTCCATTTGATCATTATTTGAGTAGTGTCATTGGGGACACTCATGTAAATTTTTATCTTCTTGATGGACTAATCATCATCCTAATTTTAGAGGAGGTTCTTCATTTATAGAACTGTAGTAGTAAATTTTGATATTTTTTTGCAACTTCCTCATGCACTTCAATGGTGTTCTTCATATTCTTATTATTTTTGGGACATTATTTTAGAGGATTCTGGTTCCTTCATTTGAATTTCTCTCTTTTGGAGAGGAGTTTTTCTCATGAGGTTTTCTCCTTTTCTTTGGTTATGAGAGATTATTTTCTCTTGTACATGGGTACCACATCAAGACTAGTTGTTGGGACTCATACTTTACATTTTATGTATTATTCATTTAGAGGTTTTAGAGCTACTCCATAAGTTGCATTTAAGGGGGTTGCTAGAGTAAAAGGGTGTTTACCTAATTAATTGTTTAATTACTTAGGTTATGTACTTTTTCATGTCTCAAGTCATAGAATGAGGACACATGTCATGATCCTATTTTATTCTAACCCAAGGTTTCTCTAGGATTTCCTTTTGATTTTTTTTTTTTATAAGGATTCTTCATTGTAACTTCATTATCCAATCACATAATGATTCATTTCTTTTTTGGATCAATTAACTCTTGGCCTCCATATCTTTTCCATTTCTCTCTTTCTATGAAAGGTATTTTATTGTAGGTGATCCTTGGGAGTTGTAGGGTTGAGGCATCAACTCTAACATATACTATATTTTTAGTATATTTTAAAATGCTAAGTTCTATGATTAATTAAAAATTGACATGTTAGTTTTTTTCAAACTACATCAAACTATCATAAAGAGTTTTATGTTTCAAATAAAACTTTGTAAAACTACTATATTAGATGCAAGTTAGGTATAAATATGTTTCTTCCAAATTTTTTATTATATTCAAAACTAAATTAATATTATATTAATAGTTTCTACATACTAGTCTATATCTTTATCTTTGAAATTGGGGAGGACATTGTGATAACCTTTATACACCCTTTACCCACCTACATAATTGAGGAATTATTTCCATGTTTAATACTAATAAATCAATACCAAATACATACATACATACATACATACATACATACATACATACATACATACATACATACATGCATGCATGCATGCATACATACATGCATACATGCTTACATACATACATACATACAATATCACTAAAAGGATGAAAAAATAGAGAAAATAATTGAGGCTATATATTTTAAGAAAATTAATTATGTTTTTGGGAGGCAGTGAATTAGATCACTTTCTAGGTTATGATTGACCTAGAATTTGGGCTTCACACCCAAAATTTACATGTGAATTTCAAATATTTTAGAATAGTGAACACAAAAGTAGAGTCCATGCTGGTTGATAGTTGAACCTTGACATAAAAGAAAATATAGATAATCAAAATGTTGTTGATAAATCCAAAGTATGTAATTTTCTAAGAGAATTACATATCCTTTATTCCTTGGGTGGGATATATAAGTGGTCCAAGGTGGTGTACTAACATGAATAGGCCTTGTCTAGAAATTGTTTTTTGTCTACATTTAAAACTTATCGAGTGTTGAATTGACACACATGAGTTAGCTTTTCTAGATACTTAATGCATAAAGTGACATGAGTAGTGGATCATTATTCATATTTAATAATAAAATGTGTAAAAAAACTAGTAGGAAAATTATCATAGAAATGCATTACTTATTGGCCCATTGGAGGGATCGTAATAGAATATGTTGGTTATTTTTTAAGAACCGAACTGATCTCCAAAAATGCCTATGGACTTTGCCATTTCCAATAATCAGTACGCTGAAAGGATTGGCCAACGAATGAGTAGAGGTTGCAAGACTTCTACTCCTACACTTTGGGCTCTATGAAACCTGGGAGGGTGATCCCACAATGTATACTCAGGAACTCACACAGTTATAACTAAATACACTGTCAATAAAAAATACTTCTCACAAAACTACTCAACAACATAGTGCATCAAACAAGTTGGCAGCTCATTTATCAATGACCTATACTTGGAGCATGAGAAGGTAGAATTTCAACACAAAACAACTACGATGGTATCCATTTGAGAATTTGTAAATTACAAGTAATTAGCAGATGAATCAACATAGAAATAGAACAAAAAATAATTTGCACGAACTAGTGCCTTTATCCCAAGCATAGAGTCAATATCAAGCTACATGACCCGATAACAACTTAAACAATAGCAACTACAGTCTTAAGAAACCCTGCACTACAACATTCCTCTATGAAATTCATGATTATTACTGCTTACAACCATCCTAGCACCCAATTCTTACGAGTTATTAATCTCACCCAAGCATTTACATTAATTCATTGAATCAATAAGAAAACATGAAATTAAACATCCATTGAGGAGTAACAAAGACAAACAAAAGAATCTTTGATTTATTTCATTCATAACTCATAAAAAGAATACAAGGAGAGACAATAGCCATGAAATTGGTATTACTCTATATTGTAGTTGCTATACTATTATCAAAATTACATACATAACACTAAACTCTAAAAACTTAAGACAAAAACTCTAAAACATTGATGAGGGCCAAGCCACCCAAAAACACACAAATCACAACAATAGATACCAACACAGAAGATGCGAGACAAGAAAATGAATCACTTTCAATTATTTTTAGAAAATGAAATTACAAATTGAAAGCTTACATGCTACAGCCTCATGGGCTTGATTCGTTACAACAAAATCAATTCTGAAAAGAAAATCTACTATTCGAAGCCAAAATTTGCACTATCAGGGCCACCTTCTACAACCCCCACTTAACCCTTTTTATTTTCCCCAATAACCACCCTAGAATGTTCTAGAAAGTTCAAATTTCCCCTTTTTTTGGTGCCAAAAGTCTCGTCGTTTGATTTCTGGCCTAGGAAGGAATTTTTATGAAATTCACTTTTTAGAGGACCAATTTCGCGGGGCCATAACTTTTTATTTGGGTGTTCGATTTGCTATTATTGCATATCATTGGAAAGCTCTCAACGAGCTCTACAATGCGTGAATCCATCATAGGTTGGTTCGGCCACTTTTTGAGCTATTTCGGGGCATCTAAAGTTTAATGTCTGAATTTGAAGCTGCATTGGAGAAATTTCTCGAGACAAAAACTTTAATTTCTCCCAAACCATGCAGGGTATTGAGGTGATTCTTTTGTGACTAGAAATGTTTTTCAGCTTTGCTCCTTGGGGTAAATTTTCACATCCATATGAGCCCATTTAGGCCAACTTACTAAAACATAGTAAGTGCTCATTTTTCACTTTTTTTTTTTATGTCTGACAGTCTTATACCCCTTAAGTGCCATCATGGGACTCAAAACAACTAAAGAAAATAAAGAAAACATTTTTTTTGGGCGATGCAAGATTTCCCTACATCGTTGGATGCTCCTGCATCAGACACCTAAGGTAATTTGAAAAGTGAGCCTGTCACTTCTTAGGAGTTAGAGGGAAACCAAGACAGTTAACCTTAGCCTCAAATAACCATGATGAATCTTTAGCAATCCTTCCTCTCCATTTCACCAAGTACTCTGCATATTGCCTGTTTCTTGTGCTTCTACCCACATGGCTATCCAAGATTTCTTCTATCTCTTCCTTTTCTGAAGTAGGTGCTGAAATTTGCAACTGTTCATTTATCAACCCCTCCTCTATATCACCTTCATGATACTTTGTCAAATCAACAATGTTGAACACAGGAGAAATGTTTACTCCACTAGGAAAATCTACCTTATAAGCATCAGGATCTTGCATGGTCCAAACTTCTTCATCTTTAACTTGTTGTATGTACCAGTTGGAAACCTTTCCTTTCGCAAATGAAACATGACTTCATCTCCTACCTAGAACTCCTTATACCTCCTTTTTTGATCTCCCTGAGCCTTATATTGTGAGTTCATCTTATTGATATGTTTCTTCACCTCTTCATGCAAATTCTTTAGGTGCTCAGCAAAATCTTCAGCCTCAGCACTACTCTTCTCCCCCTTATCCATCTTTCTTAGTTCAGAAGCAGTTCTTGGACTACTCCCATATATAATCTAGAATTGTGATTTACTAGTGCTCCTATTGATAGAATTGTTGTAAGAAAATTCTGCCTATGGTATAATCAAATCCCATCCCTTGGGATTATCTCCAACTAAGCATCTTAGTAGGTTGTCCAAACTCCTATTCACCACCTCTGTTTGTCCATTAGTCTATGGATGTTGTGCAGAACTAAACTTCAAATATTTCTTCAGCTTCTTCCATAATGTCCTCTAGAAATAACCAACAAATTTGGTATCCCTATCTGAGACTATACTCTTTGCTAGACCATGTAGTCTCACCACCTCTCTGAAAAACAACTCTACAACATGAACCACATCACTAGTCGTATGACATAGAATGAAATGTGCCATCTTTGAAAATCCGTCCACCACCACAAATATGGAATCATTCCCTCTTTGTGTGCTTGGCAAGCCAAGAACAAAATCCATGCTAATATCCTCCCATAGCCTCTCAAGTATAGTTAATGGCTGATACAATCTAGTATTCTGACTTGTTCCTTTCACCATCTGACATACTCTGCAACTTTGTACAAACTTCTTCACATATTGTTGTAACTGTGGCCAGTAATAATTCTCACTGATAAGAGAAATGGTCTTATCTCAACCAAAATGTCTAGCCAATCCTCCACTATGCTTCTCCTTGATTAGATATTTTCTCATAGAACTACTTGGAATGCACAATTGGCTTCCTCTAAACAACATCCCATCTGGGATTAAGAAATCCAACCATCTCATCCTATCTAATGTAATAGGTTCCAAACAAGCCTTCCAAGCTTCTGCAAAGTCTGTATCTTCTAGATACAAAATCTTGAGTTCATTGAACCCAACAACCTCTATGTTCATCTATATCAACAAATTTTTCCTTCTACTTAAGGCATCTGTAACTTTGTTTGACCTTCCACTTCTATGCTTAAAAAAAAAAGGTATAACTTCGTAAAAATTCAACCCATTTTAAGTGCCTTTGATTCAACTTTCCTTGACTACTAAGATACTACAAAGCCTAGTGATCAGTATATAAAACAAATTCTTTTGGCAACAAATAGTGTCTCCATTTCTTCAAAGCCTAAACTATAGCATAAAACTCTTGATCATAGACAAAATATTTCTTCTTAGCATCATTTAACTTCTCACTAAAATAGGCAACAGGATTACCTTCTTGACTCAAAACAACTCCTATGGTAGTGCCACTAGCATCATAATCTACCTGATGGACCTTATTGAAATTTGAAAGGGAAAAAATAGGTTGCTCTGTAACTTTCTTCTTCAACATATCAAAAATTTTGGCTGCTCCTGTAGTCCACTTAAACTCTTTTCTATCCCCTCTCATTGCTTCAGTTAGAGGTGCACAAATACTATCGGAACTCTTAATAATTTTTCTATAAAAAATTGCTAGACCATGAAATGATCTTACCTCTATAACACTCCTCAGGGTAGGCCATTCAATGATAGCTCTCACCTTCTCTGGATCCATTTCAAGACCCTTTACTGAGAAAAAAATCCTAGATACACCAATTCCCTTTTCACAAAACTACATTTCTTCAAATTAATCAACAACTTCCCCTCCCTGAGCTTCTCAAAAACTTTCTGGATATGCATCAGGTGCTTCTTCAATGTCTTATTGAAAATCAGAATATCATCCAAATAAACAATAATACTTTTTTCTAAAAATTCTTTTAATACCTCATTCATAAGCTGCATAAATATGCTCGGTGCATTAGTTAGCCCAAAAGGCATGACTAACCACTCACACAAGCCCTCCTTGGTTTTAAAGGATGTCTTCCATTCATCTCCTTCTCTAATATGGATCTGGTGATATTTTCTCTTCAAATATATCTTCGTGAAGTGCTTAGCTCCACTCAAACAATCCATAATGTCATCCATCTATCTTTACTTGATGGTGATCTTGTTAATGGCTCTAGAATTTGTACACATCTGCCATTCTCAATCCTTCTTTGGTGCTAGTACTGTAGGTACTACACATGGACTCAAACTCTCTCGAATCAATCCTTTCCACAACTCTTGCACTTGTATGTTCAACTCTTTGCTCTCTGCTGGAGTCATACGATGAGTTGCCTTATTCAGGAAACTAGCTCTAGGAATCAAGTCCGTCTGATGACTAATCTTTCTTACGAGAGGCAAACCTTTAGGTACACTATCTGAAATAATAGCTTGAAAAACATTCAACAAATCTGAAACCTCTACAGGTACCTCAGTAGTATCTTCTTTATCAACTCTACAAATGAATGCAAAACACATATGCTCATGCTTCATACCTTCTAAAAACTTTCTTCCATCAACCAAAAAAATTCTTGCATTACTGCATACATTTTCCTCTACCTCTTTCAAGGGCTTCAACTTATGATGAAATCCATCCTTTGTTAAAGAATAGGTGTTGGCATATCCATTATGTACCGCTTGTTGATCAAACTGCCATGATATGCCTAATAACACATGACAAAAATCCATAGGCATAATATCACACAATACCTCATCATGGTAATTTCCAATCTTGAACTTTACCAGACATTGTTCATTTACCAAGGCTTTATGGTCCTTCTGCAAGCAAGCAATCCAGTATGGGTTCGAATGCCTTCTTCTCTCCAACCGCAACTTACTAACCATTTCTTCTGAAACAAGGTTATGTGAAATAAATTCTTCCTTTGAGTTGGCTCCTTCTCCTCATTCAGCGAGGCTCTTCTAGTAACAAGAACCTCTCCTCTTTCTGCATCCTCAGAATGTGAAGACTTAGCATCTTCATCAACATGTGCAACTCATGCATTACCTTCAGGTCTTCTGTCCTTCCTTGATGTTGAGGACACTCATAGGCTCTATGTCCTTCTTCTCCACACTAGAAACAAGTTCCATAGAAGCCTCCTCTTCCTGGTCCTTGTCCAAATATTCCCCTTCCTCTTTGGTCTCCATTATTTTGATCATGAGGATAGTAGGTGTTATCTCCTTTCTGGTTCTGGCTACTATTGGAGCCTTCACCCTTCTTTTGATCTTCATTTCAACCTCCATATGACCGTCCACCGATCTTTCCTCCATGACCTACACCTAATTGTTTGTTCTTAAACCTCTTATTCAGTCGTTCTTCAACCTTTAGAGAAAACTGATAAGTGTCCTCAATGGTGGTCATTCTTACCAATGCCAATTCTTCTTGTATGCTTGGCTTCAACCCGTTAATATAATGAGCAACTTTCTCTTTATTCACCTTAGAATGCCCTATCTGAATCAGGACCTTGTGAAATTCCTCTATGTATTCTTTCACCGTCCTTGTCCCTTGCCTCAAGCTCTACATCTTCTTGAGAAAATCCAATTCGTAATCGACTGTAATAAATTGTTTCTTCAATTTTGACACCATTATGTCCCATCTAGAAATTTTATCTTTCCCTTGTCTTCCTCTTTCTGACTAGACCCTTTCCACCATAATTTTGTCTTTGCAAACCTCACTCTGTGAGGATCTTCAATCTCCTCAAACTCAAAAAATTCCTCGATGTCATTGATCCAATCAATCAATTCTTCAAGATTCAAATTTTCATTAAAAAGTTCAAACCTCCATTTTAGGTCTCTTCCCAATGCTTGAGATCGCTCACAACAATCTTCTTTCTCTAGGATCCATCGGATCCTTCTCTTCCTCTTCCCTTTCCTCTTCTGTTTCATCTTCATTGGCATCTTTGTCTCGTTGCACATCTCTTCTTCGAACCTCTTGTTGCAAGGTTTCTAATTTCCTTCTAAGGGCTCTGATTTCATCTAACACACAAATCACAACAATAGATACCAACACAAAAGATGTGAGATAGAAAAATGAATCACTTTCAATTATTTTTAGAAAATGAAATTACAAATTTAAAGCTTACATGCTACAGCCTCATGGGCTTGATTCGTTACAACAAAATCAACTTTGAAAAGAAAATCTACTATTCAGAGCCACAATCAACACTATCAGGGCCACCTTCTACAACCCCCACTTAACCCTTTTTATTTTCCCTAATAACCTCCCTAGAATGTTCTAGAAAGTTCAAATTTCCCCTTTTTGTTTTGGCACCAAAAGTCTTGTCGTTTGAATTCTGGCCTAGGAAGGAATTTTTATGAAATTCACTTTTTAGAGGACCAACTTCGCGGGGCCATAACTTTTGATCTAGGTCTTCAATTTGCTATTATTGCATATCGTTGGAAAGCTCTCGACGAGCTCTACAGCATGCGAACCCACCATAGGTCGGTTCGACCACTTTTGAGTTGTTTCAGGGCCTCTAAAGTTTTATATCTAAATTTGAAGCTCCATTGGAAAATTTCCCAGGATGAAAACTTTAATTTCTCCCGAACCGTGTAGGGTATTGAGGTGATTCTTTCCTAACTAGAAATATTTTTCAGCTTTGCTCCTTGGGGTAAATTTTCACATCCATACAGACCCATTTAGGCCGACTTACTAAAAATATTAATTTCCTATTTTTCGCTATTTTTGATGCCTGACTATCTTATACCCCTTAAGTGCCATCATGGGACTCAAAACAATTGAAGAAAATAAAGAAAACAATTTTTTTTGGGTGATGCAAGATTGCCCTACACCATTGGATGCTCCTGCATCAAACATGCTTAATATTACCCTTATAATTTCATAGTGTTAACTCAAATTTTCAACTAACTATTACTTCCATCCCTGAATTCTTTCTTATGGAGATGAAAGAGAAAAATAAGCCTCAGGCTAGGAAGCACACGTGTTAAAACCTCATTGGACCACTGCAAGAAATATTCCTTTTTCAGTTACACTTGAGTCTTTAGGTGGTGAGAATAAACATGAGGCAAAATCAACCTCAGCTTGTTGTAGAAAACAGGTCCCACCTCAAAAAGGCATCATTTGTTTGTTACAATAGCTTCAAAAAATTCCCCACATGCTCAAAAAATGCCCATTGTGGGAAAACCAAACAACAAAACTTACAAAGCAAGGTAAGGAAAGCAGATAAAAAGACAAAAAAAATAATCCATATCAACACTACGTGCCACCCATTTCCAATTGAGGAGAGAACAATATTTTTTAATATTTTATCAAAAGCCTAATTTGCACTATATTGAGGCTATGCATTGTTTTTCTCCTATCCATTATTTACGTTGTTCATTATCACTACCCACACAGATTCATTCTGTGTATTTTTCTAACCAGGTGTTATACTCCTCTTCAATTGGACACTTCACATTCAATAAACCTTGCACCTTAGCATTGTACTGAGAGCATCTAGCATCAATTAAGACCTTGGCCTCTTTAACAAAAATATCCATCTTTGTTTCAATCTCCACCAATGTATTAATATTTGGATTCAGCAGGATGTAGTCAATGACAGTGAATGCCATCATAGTTGTTGTAAGCATTCTTCCCAAATCTTTCTTCTAGGTGTCAAATGACTGTAACTCACCTTTTGGACTCAATATCCAAGGTGAACTGACATCTAGCCATTCACGTTCAAACCCTGGCTGTTGATCACTCTATTTTAAAACTATATCAATGGTTATCAATTCGCCTCACAACTTTCTTTCTTTCTTTATACGATGTCCTCAAGATTCTACCATGTTTCTTTTTCATCCAATAGTTGTCACTTATCGTTGATATATCTCATCCTTCACTAGCTCTATTAGCGATGCAAGCATCCATGTAATGAAATCTCAGCCCTTGGATCTATGGCCCATCCTCGATCACGTTCATTTTCCCATTGCACATCGCTAATTTAAACTTCACACCTTGGATCCTATTAGCGATGAGATATATAGTGAAGAGACCAGATTAAGACACATACACCTATATGAGAATCAATGATACAAAAAACATCACACATAAGATTTATTCAGATTAGCGAAAGAAACTTTGAACAGATAACTCCATCGCTTATCGCTATTTTGAAACTTAAGCTTTGGAATGAATCCACGATGAGCGATAGAATACAAAAGCATCAGGCCATCTCTCATCGCTAATTCTCCTCATATAGTTTGCAAACAATTAGAAATGAGAGATTCCCGTAGTGACCTTGAATATTTGTATCGCGTATCGCTAATATAGAACTTAGCACTCAAAACTTATCCATGATATGCGAAGCATAGGAAAACCATCATATCGCTCATTGCTAATTGAAATTTATCATTCAATAATCATTTGTGATGAGCAATGAAGATAAGAACATAAGACCGGAGGCCATCGCGTATCGCTATTACAATACTCAAGGCTCAAAAGCCATTAGCGATAGGCGAACCTTCAACGATACAAAGAGAAACAAGGAGTATTTCTCATTGCGCATTGATATCAAGAGCTATAGAAGCTATCCGTGATGAGCGATAAAGAGAGATAGCGCTCATCGCTTATCACCAATTCCAAACATACACTCCAGAAGTAATCTACAATGAGTGATAAAGAGAGATGGCCAATGGGACTTAAGTGAGAACTTCTAAGCACGTGATCATAGGTTGTTCTAATGAAGGGGACCCTCTAGCATGATACGATAGAAGGGGCTCAAAATATTCTAAGTCAAAATGCAAAGGATGTAAAGGCCAAAAAGGCTCTTTACTTAACCCTATAAAAATAAGAAACTCAGACCTAGGTGTGGGGGACCGGTTACGCGATGACTTTCAATGGCATAAGACGTTTTAATGTGACCGGAAACAAGCAATATGAAGTCAACAACAAAATAGAACCCTTCAGCAATGATGAGAAAATAAAATTTAACCCTTCAAGTAATAGCCAAAATGTGACAAGGTTTTGAGATGGAACATAAAAATTTTGTAAGTTCCATCAATGGCTCTAACTAGGGATGTATGCCTCTCATAGGCATGGTGAGATCCTAAAATCTTAGGTTGAATTAGACGAAGAATAGAGGACAATGCAAGAGGACCAAAACTAGGGGGCTACCTAGACTAGGTAGTAGGACCAAAATAGACACAACCAAAGCAAACACACCTATATACACAATGTATAAAACCTACAACATAGATGGAAAAGTGACATACTTAGGAGAAGTATGGCTTTAAGAATTGTCTATGTATTGGTAGCTCAAAAATTTCACCTGTTAGGCTTTGAAGGAAATAAGAATCCTGCCCATGTGTGTTGGCTATCAAATAAGGGCCTACCCATAATGCTTCAAACTTTCCATGTTTACCCTTATCTTGAGCCCTCACATTCTAAGCTAACACCATATTATTTACCTCAATTTTTCTGGGAGAATCTCTCTTATCATGTAGATGTTTAACTTGCAACTACATCTTCATATTCTTAGCATGAGCATCTCTTCTAGTTTCATCCAATTGCACTAGATTATTTATTCTATGTTGCATATCATCACATATCTCTTCATCATACTCCTGCACGAAATTATACATCTTCAATAGGTTATTCTGTGGCAATCTAGCATCTAGACCATATACAAAGCCAAATGGTGAATAACCAGTAGCCTTTTTCATAGTCACTCTATCTGCCCATAGTATTAATTTTAGCTTTGAGTCCCAAGCTTTTTTGTTCTTCTCCATCACTCTCTTGGTGATTTTCATCAAGATCTTGTTACTAGACTCAGCTTGACCATTTCCTTGAGGATGGTAAGGTACGAATAAGAAACTTGTATACCATGTTTCTCACAAAAGTCCTTTAATTCATAAGAACTGAAACACAACATTATCTAAGATAATCTTCTTAGGGACTCCAAATCTGATGAGAATATTATTCAATAGGAAATCTACAACCACCTTGATTTTTGCTTTCTTCATGGTTATTGCTTCTACCCACTTTGTGAAATAATTAGTGGCAACAAGGATCCATGAGTGGAATCCACTAGAATTTTTTGGTATCTCTCCAATGAAATAAATCCCCCGTTGTTGGAAAGGGGCTTGAACTGTCATAGGCCTAAGTGGTAAATTCCCTGAAAAACTTCAACTTTCCCGCAAACCTTTGACAAGCATCACAAGTCTTAACAAAATTGTGAGCATCCTTAAAAATAGTAGGCCACTAGAATCCTGCTCTTAAAATCTTGTGTGCAGTGGTCTTTGCCATGTAATGACCACCACACACCCCATTATGCATTTCCTACAAAAGTTCTAGTGCTTTCTTTCCATCTACACATTTAAGAAGTACGCCATCTAGGCTACTCCACCATAACTCATTGTTAATAATCACATACTTGATGGCATGTAATTTCAATGTCCTCTTATCATTGTCAGCCATGTTTGTAGGGCACTACAGAGTCTGTAAGTACTAGAAAATTATTCTATACCATTTGCATGTTTGCATATCACAAATAGGTGCAACATCAATCACTTCTACCTGATTGATCTGGTTAGCCTCCAAATTAGCTTCTGTCATTAATTTAGCTAGGCCTTGACCTCTTACTAATTTGGTGATCTGAATATCAATGTTAAATTCTTGGATTTTGTTGATCCATCTACACCTTCTTCCTGTAGTCTCTTGCTGAGTGAAAATATCTTTCACAACAACACTTGGTACAAAAGCCTTGATAGTAGCTCCCTGTAGGTAAGTCCTAAAATTATTTACAACCTTTACTAGAGAATATGCGTACTTCTCAGTAGTGTCATATTTCAACTCTGCAGCTTGTAAAGACTTGCTAAAAAATGCAATGGGTTGTTCAAAGCCCTCCTCATTTTTCTGTAACAAAACAATAGCAATGGTATGAAAAGAAGCAAAAGAGAAAATGTGCATCGGCTTAGAGAAGTTTGGAGACTTCAAAACTGGAGCCTCTTTGATAGCTTGTTTAATCTTCTTGAAATCCTGACTAGGCTCCTCACTCCAAAGATCCTTTTCACCCTTCTTCAACATCTTGTAAATAGGTCTTGTGATTTCTACAAAGTTATTCACAAACCTTAAAAAAATTATTTGTCCAAAAAATGACTGAATACCCTTGACATTTTTTGGTTGAGGGATCTTGTCTATGGCTACTACTCTTTCAAGGTCTATCCTTAATCCCTCTTTAGACACAATGCGCCTCAACAAATTTCCCTCAGTTACCCCAAAAGCACATTTCTTTGGATTCAAAGATATCCCATACTCTAGTGACCTGACAAATACCTTTTCTAAATGCGTACAATGATCTTCTTTTTCAGAGTAAGTAGTTAGGTCATCTTGATATACAACCATAAATACATCAATAAGATCAAAAAAAGCTACATCCATATCTCTCTAAAAAGTGGCACCTGCATTTGTTAAGCCAAAAGGCATTCTGACATAGACATAGGTGCCTGAAGGAGTAGTGAATGCAGTCTTATACTACTCATAATCCTTTACTTTTACTTGGTCATAACTTGAAAAACCATCCATTACTGACAGTCGCTCACAACCAGTTACCTTCTATAACATGAATTTCATGTTTGGCAATGGGTAATTGTCCTTTAATGACAACATATTCAAGTTCTTGAAGTCAACACACAACCTTATATCACCATTCTTTTTTCTTATTGGCACCAGATTGGATACCCATGAAGAGTGTCCAATGGGTTTTATAATACCAACATCTCTTAACTTTACCAACTCCTCTTTCATCTTGGGAGCTAAAGTAGGATTAATTGGTTTTTTCTTTTTCCTGAAAGGTTTAACATTCTCCTTTAGAGGAATTTCATGCTGAAACAATTCCTCTTTGTAAGCTTCCAGGTCATCATTTGACCAAGCAAAGACATGTTTGTATTTTCTAAGCAAGGAAATTAACATTGCCTTTACCTTTGGCTTCATCTTCTTTCCTACATAAAATTTCTTAGTGGCCTTTTCAGTCCCCAAATTTACTTCCTCGAGGTCTTATGGGTGAGCAGCAGTTGTCTTAGCCTTGCTTCTATCTTGACTATCAAAGACCCTTTCAAGAGCTACAAGGCCTTTAGGGATTTTATTTGTCTTTAGCTAGATTACCTCTTTTCCAAATATTGTGTCCTTTCCATCAATATTTTCAATAAACCCACCAAAGTCAATCTCTCGACCTTTATATTCATTAGCACAATTCAAAAAATTTAGAATTTCTTCATCATCATTAAAAATATGCCAGTTGTACACATTGTCAGGGATAGAAGGCATTGTCTGTACCTCAACCTTATAGATTCCCATGAAAGTTATATCATCAGGTCTGAATGCAATGTTAGCAAGTTGGCTACTCTATTTTGTCCTCTTTCCACCCAATCAATTCCAAAAGCATCAAACTGCTCAATGGAATCCCATACAACATTTATGTATTGCTTTAGTCTGTCATTTTTGTAGGCATACTTGGCTCTTGGGAAATCACAAGCTCAAAATCACCAATTACCATCAAATTTTTTATTTTGTGCTTCTCAGCCAATCTCAATCCCAATAATAAAGCTTCACACTCTGCCACATTATTTGTACAGACAAAATACAATGTGAAAGAGAATTTATAAGTACTGCCACTAGGTGATACTAATAAAATCCCTACACCAGATCCTTCTTTGGAACTTGTAACATCAAAGTACATTTTCCAAAGTCCATTTTTGTCAGATAATCTTAAAAATTTGTTTTCTGCAGGACACCTATCAACCTCTCTTGGTACTTCTTCTATCTTGAAATCACTAATATCAGTGTTTATGAAAAGAATTGTGTCATCTTCAGGAACATGCTCCAACATATGTGGCACCCTCAGTTCTCTCATCACTTGAAAATCCTTACCATCAATGAGAAATGTGGCATAAGACATTCCAAACTACATACTACCTCCCATAGATGCATTCCATTTCCAAGATAACAACATTCCATAATTAGGTGGGAATCTACTACTACCACACTCATTTTGAATTCTTTGTTAGGGTAGGTTGCTAGCCTGTAGGGAAGTTCATTTATCACACCGATGACAAGGACTTCTCTTGCATCCATGGCATAACACTTTCCATGAGCTCTATCAACTTTTAATCCTAGTGCATTCATGATTTTAGCTAGCATGATATTTTTTGATGCTCCAGAGTCAATAATACAATTCTTTATAAAATTTCCCCCAACCACCAGGGTGAGGAAAAATGGATCTATCTTATCAGGACAAGTAGTTACAAAATTTCCTAGGAAAATATGGGGAATCTGAGTAATTACTCCCTCGACTTCCTTTCCTTTCTTATCTTTTTCACTCAATTTGGGTGGATTGAGCACCACTAAATCATTACAAGCCATAGCAACACCATTGATAAGGGCTACTTCCTTTTGCTTATGTTACTCTATTCTCATCATTTCAAGAAAAGGCATAGATACTTTTACTTGGATAAGTAATTGAAACATATCAACATGAGTATACTTGGGTAATTCAATTGGGAACATACGTCCTTGTTCATTTTTTTTATCCTTCTGTTGATTTTTTTTTCCCTCAGCCTTATGCTTAGCATCCTTCCTTGTGACTTCAATATTTTGCTTCTATGTCTTTATCTTTGCAATAGGGGATTTGAGTTCTTGAGTAGCTTTTGGCTTCTCTGCTCTCTTAGCCCAAATTTTATCTCCCCTTCCTTCTTTGGCTTTGACTGCTTCCACTTTATCATCAGGCTTGTGTTATTTGCTCTTGGCATTCTAATCCTTGATGAAAAGACAAACATGATTACCTTGTTCACCTCCAACTATTCTATTCCTCAAATGATAGGAACTTCTAGCTTGGGCAGCCAAGACTATAATATATTTTGCAATCTCCTCCTCTAAGGGTCTTCTTAATGAAATGCCATCTTCTATTGCTTCCAAATTGTAAACCTCAACATCAATATCAACGTCCTCATTAGAGATAACTTGTTGATGGTATACACTAGCAATTTTCCTTTGATTATCTACATCCACTTCATAAGAGTCTGTATCAGAAGAGCATTCACTGTCGGCAACATCAAAATCACCCATAATCATAAGTACATCACCATCCTCCTCATTTTTTTGATCATAGTCTTCAGGAATATCTTCCTCTACTTCAACCATTTGTGCTACTGCACATTGCTGAGAAGAATGTGGCATTTGGAAAATCATGCACCAAGGGGTATCCTCAACAAAATTTCCTAAATTCTTTTGTAGAGGATCTGGAGGGACTTTATTATGGGTGTTTCTTTGATTATTTAGAATAGGCTTCCCATTATACCAATTGGTATTATATGGGTGGTCTTGCAACTGAGGAGGTCTTTCATTCCTTTGATAATTTTTAGGTTGAACCTTTTCTTGTTTCACAATCTTATCATTTATGGTTTTCATAAAACTATCAAGCCTATCCTCAAGAGATCCCCCTTTAACACCTAAACTCTTATCTTCCTTTTTTAAACTTTTGAAGAGTTTTGGATCATCTCTTCTTCCAACTTTACCAATTGCTCTACTAATATTTTCAATATGTGCCACCATCCTGAAGGCTTCCCTCAGTGACTGAGGATTCTTACCTAGCAAGTGATAACTCATTTTTGCATCAAAAGCATTGCAATAGTTTACCAAACATACATGATCATTCAATTGTAAATGAGGAGGCAACCTCTTCCTAGCCTTCTAGAACCTTGTATTGAACTCAACAATAGATTTTTTAGAACCTTTAGCAATATTATAAAATTGATTCAATAAGAAACTTGAATCGGTTTTTTCACCATATTGCTCTCTAAAAAATCTCTTAAATTCCTCCCAAGAGCCAATTCTCTTAGAAAGAAAACTTCTATACCACTCTCGAGCATCTTCAATGAGAGATTGCATAAAAAAATTCATCATGACATCTTTGCCTCTACCTCAAAATCATCCATAACATTAGCAAATGCTTTGAGATAGTCTTCACCACTCAAGGCATTATTACCAGTGAATCTGACTAAATCAGGTCTGAAGTCTTCAGGGAATGGGTTTGGGGAGCCAGGTATTCCGGTGAAACACAATTGTTGGTATCTATCTACTTGGAGTGGCCTCCTAGTATGTCGATCCCTATGAACATCTCTTTTCTCATCATCTATTTTTTTGTCAAAGTGGCTAATATCTTTACCCTTCCCACTTTCACCATGACCACGTCCTTTCTTGCTTCCTTCATCATCCTCAAAATAAGAATTATTCTTTTTTTTCCTCCGCCACCACCACCTCCACTAGGAGTGTGTTCATCAGACTTCTTATGTGACTCATTATTAGTATGTATAGAGCTTGAAGACTCTGGAGTGGGTTTGGAAATTTTAAGAAAAGCAATCTTCCTAGCCATCTCTGCATTAGTAGCTTCTATTTCAGTTTTCTTCAAATCTTCTTGCAGCTTTTCATTATACAATTGTAATCTCAATAGTTCAGGATTTGGAGGTGCAGTAGATGGAGTTGGATCAACTTTGGCTTTGTGTGTGGGGATTTCAATAGATGGGGTATTGGTATTAGTATTGGTATTGAAGGTAGTTTTCTTAGGTTGGTCAATGGGTCTCTTCCCATGATCTACGAATGATGTATTTTTAGCAGTAATAGGAGGCTCTGAGGCTCTAGTAGTTGAGACAAATGTAGTATAGGTATCAATAGTTGAGGTTCCCATCGAGACTATTTTTTTAGGAATATCATTGGTCATTTTAGAAGAAAATCTAAAAAGGTTTTCCTTAAAAGTCTTACACCAAGTAGCATCTTCTCTCATTTTCTCCAATTTTTGTTTTCTAGAATCTCTCTCAAGTTGCTTAGCCCTAATTCTATCTTCCCTTTCTTTTAACTCCCTCATTCTATTCTCTTCTTCTTCTTGAAGCCTTATTTCTTCCTCTTCTATAGCTTTCATGTCTTTATCTATATCTTCCTCATTTTCTAGAACATCTCTAGGCTCACTTGGGGCAGAAGTATAGTAGGGTTGGTCAATAATATCTTCCTCAAGAGAAAGGTGGACTTGTACATCAGGAGACTCACCTCTTGGCTTAATTTTTTTTCCATTAAAAACAAATCCAATTCCAAGGGTTAAGGGCTTTGAAAACTTCTTATTCTTTCCCCAAAACTCCCACCTATCCTCCTCTCTTGAAATGTTAAGCTCATTATCAAACACTTGTTCAATTGGAAAGCTTCCTTGGTCTATGTTAGACCCTTCAACTTCATGTGCCTCTTCATGGATACTAGCACTACTCACATCAATATTGAAAGTAGGAGATGCATCAGCAGGGGAATCGACAAACTTACTTGATTTAAAGCGTTTCCTAACCCATTTAGGTTGCTTCTCTTTTGCAGGTTCAGATTCCACCTTCTGCTCAGGGTGCTTCTTTGCACAACTTCTAGTCTTCCTCATGACGTCAAATATTGTAAAATATTTCTTCTTACTTTCCTTTTGTGAACTGATCTTTATACTGGTATTAGAGACTTAAGAGTCACCACCTAGAATGTTGGGAAATAGAAAGTGATTGCACTTTGCTTTTGTACTTGTAACTTTAGAAAATATTTTAAACATAACCTGACACAAGGTGGTAGTATGAAACAAGACTTGATGCATAATACTGAGTATGATGGGACCAATGCAATATAATTTAAACCGATTATTCTTCAAATGGTAAAGAAAACCATAAAAAAATAATTGACTCTAACTATACCAGATTTGAACTAGAGACTTTGTCCTCAGCAGATTTTCCAATCTATTGCTTGTGTGACTCGGATGGGGAAGCAAATTACTCAATGATAAATCTCTAATTGCACATAAGATCAAAATCTCCAATGACTATTTGACTAAATGGTCTAAAACCAAATATTTCTAGAATTCTCCCCAACAGATTCACCAATCTATTGGTTATTTTTTAAGAACCAAACATGATTCCCCTATTTGTGACAATTTTCCTAGCCTCAGTGGGAGTAATAGCTACAATTTCAGCCTTGACCTTTTCCTCCTCTGCTTTCTCAGCTTCTTCCTGATGAGAAGGTTCAACATTAGCCCGAGCTAATTCGTCTCTCCTTTATCACTTTACTCCACTATTGAACCATAAATTCCTAAAATTCTTTGGATTGCACAAACTCATCATCAACAAGGAATTCATCACATTCATTGACCCTGAGATCATCATCACTTTCCTTATCATATTTCCATTTGACAATTTTGTCAGGGGGAACATCTGAACTAAGGGTTTCCTCAATATGAGGATGAGGGAATTTCTCCTCCACCCTTCATTCCCTAGCACATGTTCTACCATTTGTTCCTCCCTAACTTCTTGAACAACTGTAGGCTACTCTGGGATATCCATAGCTTGTTGTTGTTGTTCTAGGAGATCATGTGCTTTATCAGCAACCTCCTTCACCTTCATCTTAAAATCACCACTTTGATAATCCCTTAGCTTAGTGAAATCTCTTTCAATAGGGTTTGCAATTACTTCATATGGACTTATATAAAAGGAATTCCTCTTTATGATACTTTCTTCAATATTCATTATGGTTGCCCATTCCTTCTTTCTAGTTATGATAGCCTCATCACTTATCAAATTCCTTAATACATCATATGTGTATAAGAACTCATGACGTATCACAGATAAGTTTTTATCTCTTCTTCTTCCACCTAAAAATCCTTTTGGATCAAAAATCCTACTGTCATTAAAAGGCATTATGAGGTTATTCACCATGATCCCAAACTTTTCATACCCCTCAAGGGCAGTAACTGTGAAGTAAGAAAAAGTGCATTGCGGATTCACCACAGTACCCTTCCTGGGCTTCTTGATCATCTCATAATCCATAATATCAATTTGTCACATGAGTTCCATAAAGGAAAATCGGTCAAAGACATATAGGGGCAAAAAATGTGGTGCCACTTTAGCCCCATAGGCTCTAATCAAAGTATATTCTAAATTAAGAAACCAATCTGCCCAATTATGCGTTTCCTTAGATCCTGGTATGTCTTTTGGGCACATGATACTTCTGATTTATGGAGAAAGCCTATGAATAGGTGCTACACCCAACGCATCTAAGATACCATATCTTATCACATTAGCAAACATAACATAATTGGAATTGGAACAATCCTGATCCCAAATGTGTTTCCACATTTGTATTGGAAAACCATTATTTTCATTGTCCCTTAATCTCAATTCCAACTTCCTTTTCCACCCATAATCACCCTCAAATAAGAGCATATGCATTAGCAAAGAATAATGAGGTAAATGTAAAGGGAGCACCTCCTTCAAATTTAGGAAATCCTCATGCATTTGATTAGCAACATAATTGCCATAATCAAAACTAGTGTTCCGATTATGACCCTATATATCTACCACCATTACCAATAAGTCAGGGCCTATCCTTACCTCAAAATTTTGAGCCAACACTTAATTCAAGCAATAATAAGTGTTCTTGAAATAATCCAAAAACTCTTCACACTCAAAAGGCTCAACATCCTTAGGGAGGAATTTCTCCTTCTTTCTATGCCGAACAAGCAGTCTATTTCTATATGCAAATATGTTATTCTCATATTCAACATATAACTCGACATGCCTAAACTTCATAGTATAATTGGGATTTAACCCAAATACTTCCACCATCTTATCCTTTGTCACTTCTAGGACCACATCACCATTTTCACTCTTGATTGCTCTTTCATTGGGATGATAGTGCCTGGCCATTTCCATCATCAAGTCCACCTCTACAAACACATTTGACACCACCATCTTTCCAAGGTTCAACCCCCATAAGTAACAAGCAGGCTTACTAGAAAACTTCATGTTAAAAGCATATTGGAAAAGCTACCACCTACTCTAAGGCTGGGCCTTTTCGCCAATTTCACCAGCACTATCAATTAACTTGATGGTCACAACAACTTGACTTGTAGGTCTTTTTACAATTCATGACCCTCCTTCCTTTACATCACCAGAGGCCTCCTACATAAACCTTTATGTTTTTTTCTTTGCACTTCTAGACCTAGTAGACATTGTAGGAGTGCTTGGTGAAGGGTTAGATACTATTGGTGGTTTTGACTTAACTTCGGATGAAAGATCTTGAGTTTTAAGTTGTTTAACCCTTTTATGTTTTGGTTTCCTCTCCAGCCTAATACTAGATTCACTGGGCTCTGGCTCACTCATGCTTACAATGTAGGAGAACTAGGATTTATAATTTATTATAGTTGAAAAGAAACCCTTTCCAAGTATGAGAACACAAGGAACTACTTACAAAACATAAATACCTCCCCAAACTTGACCCAAGAATTATCACTAAATTGAAGCTATCATCAATGGACAATCGAATAATTTGCCAAATTCCCTATCATATTTCTAAGGTATTTCACCTTAATACTTTAGATAGAAAGAGATATATAGTTTGCTTACCTGGGTGAATGATTTCCACACTTGCTGTTGTATTTACTAGAGCTTCCTGTACAATTTCTTTAGCTTATGGTATTCCTTTCTACTTCCGAGTGAATCCAAATGCATGAACAACCAGGTATCTACTTTCTTTTATGGCCAAGAGACAAGCATGCCACCATTAATGTTGGATAGTAAGTTTGCATGAGTGAACTGACATCTAGCCGTTCATGTTCAAACCCTGGTCGTTGATCACTTTGTTTTAAAACTATATGAATGGTTATCAATTCGCCTTGCTACTTTCTTTCTTGATTTATACGGTGTCCTCAAGATTATTCCATGTTTCCTTTTCATCCAATAGTTGTTACTTATCGCTGATATATCTCATCCTTCACTAGCTCTATCAGCGATGCAAGCATCCATGTGATGAAATCTTAGCCCTTGGATCTATAGCCCATCCTTGATCACGTTCATTTTCCCATCGCACATCGCTAATTTAAACTTCGCACATCGGATCCTATTAGCGATGAGAGATACAATGAAGAGATCAAATTAAGACACGTAAAACCTCATGAGAATCAATGATACAAAAGAGATCGCATATAAGATTTATTCAGATTAGAGAAAGAAACTTTGAACAGATAACTCCATCGCTCATCGCTATTTTGAAACTTAAGCTTTGGAATGAATCCTCGATGAGCGATAGAATACAAAAGCATCAATCCATTGCTCATCGCTAATTCTCCTCATACAATTTGCAAGCAATTAGCAATGAGAGATTCCCATAGTGACTTTGAATACTTGTATCCTATATCGCTAATATAGAAATTAGCACTCAAAACTTATCCGCAATATATAAAGCATAGGAAAACAATCATATCGCTCATCTCTAATTGAAATTTATCATTCAATAATCATCCACAATGAGTGATGAAGATAAGAACATAAGACCGGAGGCCATCGCTTATCGCATTACAATACTCAAGGCTCAAAATCAATTAGTTATAGGTGAACCTTCAATGATACAAGGAGAAACAAGGAGCATCGCTCATCATGCATTGATATCAAGAGCTACATAAGCTATTTGTGATGAGCGATAAAGAGAGATAGCACTCATCGCTTATTTCCAATTCCAAACATACACTTGAGAAGTAATCTTTGATGAGCGATAAAGAGAGATGGCCAATGAGACTTAAGTGAAAAATTCTAAGCACGTTCTCATAGGTTGTTTTAATGAAAGGGATCCTCTAGGATGATATGATAGAAGGGGCTCAAAAGCTTCCAAGTCTAAATTCAAAGGATATAAAGGCCAAAAAGGATTTTTACTTAACCTTATAAAAATAAGAAACTTAGACCTAGGCATGGGGGACCAGTTACCTAACAACTGTGAATGGCATAAGACATTTTAATGTGACCAGAAATGGGCAATAGGAAGTCAACAATGAAATAGAACCCTTCAACAGTGATGAGAAAATAAACTTTAACCCCTCGGGTAACAACCAAAATGTGACAAGGTTTCGAGATGCAACATCAAAAATTTGCAGGTTCCATCTAAATCCATATTCATGGGTTTGTTAGTAAATTATTTTAGTATTAATGTTCCCAAGAAGTTAAAAAATTTCATTATTACTCCTTTATCAATTCTTGAAATAACTCATAAAAAAAATTCTTCTCTTACATCCAAGTGAAATATATTAGCTTACATTTTATCTTCATTCCCATCTCTTAGTTCATCTTCTATATTTCTATTGTCCTCTCTATAGAAAACCCTATTTTTGTTAACTTATTCAACCATATCTAGTCTTGATTGCATTACCCTTAATATTTTTTTGATTCCATCCAATCTCATATACACATTGACAACTCCTAATTTGCCTCTACTATCTCATCTTCTAGGATGCATGTTGACAACTTGTCACACAAAACCTATTATTATAGGAATGGGTTACAAGAATACACATGTTTAAGGAACTACTTTAGGATACTTTATATCCATGAATGTATGATCTATGTTGGCTATGATATGATCTGATGTAGTACCGTCAAGGTAAACCGCTACAAAGGTCAACTATGTATGGTTGGATGATTGCTCATGGCATCATATTTGTAATGATTTATGACACTCATACTATTTAGGATATTATCATGTGTTGAGGATGAAACGTGTAAGGGATGGATGAAATTTTATGTGCCTAGGGATATGATATTATAATATATTTAGATGGATGGATATGCCAACATGTGGCGTACATCCCTTAAGTTATTTATATCAGGCCATGTTGACAACTTGTGTAATTAATTATATAAAATGAGGAGTAGGTCTTCATTGTTATTATCCTTCCATTATGTTATTAGGATGAGTTCTATATAAAGGAGGTGAAATTATCATTGTAAGGATAGGTGTTGACTCTGATATTGTGTTGGGATATTTTGGATATATATTTTGGAGTGGATTCTTCCATAAGGAGTATTGTACAATGTTACTCTACCTCAAGGGTTTATTCTAGTTCATCATATATTGGATATTATAGAATCTTATCCCACAAATATCTCATTTTTTTTTTTTTTATTATAAGAAAAGTAGGTTTTGAAGGGACCCCAAAACCCTTTACAAGATAAGCCATTGCATCATCATATAATAAAAAACAGGAGAAGCGGCCAAAAAATGACACACAAACAACCAAAAAAGGCACAAAAAATAGAAGCAAACTAAAGATTTTTTAGAATGTTCGCTGCTTCAAGATCACTATCAATAATTTTCTGATTAGAATTCATAACTTCCACCACTTCAATAGCAGAAACAACCTTCTTAGCATTAAGCTTTGTCTTGTTGCGAGTACGGGTAGAAGGACTAGTTTCCTTACCACATCACCTTCATCCACCAAGTCTTTGGCTCTAGAGTTGTCCCCCAACCACTTCCTAGCCTTTTCATTCAAAAGACAAAAACTCGTCACCTCATTGCACATGGCATGTTTGCTAACCTCCACAACCTTCTGTAACTTTCCCTCCAAAATAACAAACTTTTGCTTATAGGAATTCTTCATATTGATCATTTCATCCACAACCATCTTGAGAGTATCACAAATCTATTTGACTTTAGCCTGAACCTTATCAATCTGAGCTTGGATAATTAATCCCTTAGAAGAGGAAGCCTCATCAACATTAGTGCAAGCTGCTCTAACAAGAACATTAGTAGAATTCATTTCATGAAAGACCCACTTAAAGAGATTAAATAAAGAGTGAGAGTGATTCTTCACCAGGCCAAGATAATCAAGCATGATTTCCCTCCTAAAATTAAAACCATGTTTTTCAATGGCATAATCCACCTCAGAGTCCTCACTGGAAGAAGAATTTTTCAACGTATCCTTCCCTTTCTGAGTAGAAACCTCCACCCATTTTTCCACATTTTGATCCAACACCTAGTCAAGAAGCCCCTATTGCTCTTCCCTCTCTAAAATCCCTGGAGAGTTGATCACCTGCCGCACCTTCTTGTTATGTACATTAAAAATAGGGAGAATTTTGTGCTGGCCTTTATTGGTCATGACCTCCTTGGTCAAGTTCTCCTTCTCTAGCCCCTTCAACTTCTTACCATTGGAGCTTTTTCCAAGATTAGAACTAGGCCGCTCAAACTCACCCTCAACACCCATATCATACCCATTAGCCATTGAGATTGGGGATTGAGCCTTCTTTCATTTATTTCCAACAACTTTTTCTTATTGCCTCCCAACCCCTTCAAATGTTTAGAATTTTGGGAGGGCTTGACAATCTCAACCTCATCACCAAAAATAGATTCCTCATCTCTGGAGGGAGCATTAGATTGGGGTTTTTCCTTCTTCTTACCCTCAAATCCAACAAGAGTCTCTGAATCACCTTCCAAAGAAGCCTCTGAGCCAGGGGAGTAGTCCTCATCCTCAAAATTCTCCTTAGAACTAGTGATACACTCAATATTTTTCTTTTTTCTACTAGTTGAGGGTTGGGGAGGATAAATGCCTTAACATAGTCAATTATCAACACAATAAGCCCTTCATGGAGTATAGGGTTCTTAGGATTATGTATGTGATCCCTAATACCAATTTCCAATGAAACTAAGAGATAATATGGAAATGAAACTCTTTTTATGCCTAAAATGGTTCAATAAAACAAAATGGTGCCCTAAAATAGTCAAAAAGCAACCATCCAAAGTGAAGTACCTCATAATCTCCTCCACGACATCTCTTCATATTTCCTTAAGATAAGAGCATAGATAACCTCCACACTTTGCCAGTTCCAACTTCCTCCACTCATTATGTTTGAAGAAGACATCCATAGCTAGGTTAGACTCATTCTTGTCTCTGTAAAACTTCATCCCATCCATCAACATTCCATTAATTTTAGCAATTAATTCCTCGGTGATAGTAACTTCCTTGCCCCCAAATTCCAACACCCTATTGTGCCATGCCTCCAAAAATTCTTGGGATTTCTTCTTATCGTACTCGTGTAGCCTCTCCATACACGGGGTAACACTACCCACTTCCAGGATTTCCCATAATCTCTTGTTCACTTTGATAGTGCCACGAGATTTAGGATCCAATCTATTTTGGCTCCCACCCATGGTAGAAAAATGCAAAAACCCCAGCAGTAGAAAGAACTTGCAAAAAAGGTAGATGAACTTAGAAAGCTTGCACTAGAAAATAAGAAACCTCGAGAAGCCAAAGGATTCACGACTACCCATAATCCTTGTGGAATTGACAATGTGGGAGAGGGAAATGGGAAATCATGAGAAGGGAAGGCCTAGTCTTTCAATCGAACACACCATACCTCCCGGCCTTTCCTCTCAACACCAAAATAGGCTGCCACGTAAGGAACATGTGACAACCTATCATCATAAAAAGATCAAACATCTCAACACCTTTAAGCATCATGCTGAATAATCGAGCGAGCTTCTTGCGGTAGAAGATAATGTTCACCCCACTTAGCATCATTGACCCCATAATTGGCAAAGAAATCAACCAACCTATTGCCTTCTCTATAAACATGAGAGATAAGGCATTGATTGAAGGACTCTATAATATTGATGGCATCATTAATAAGTTCCTCCACCATCCATGAAGGATATGACAAATTTTTAAGATAATTAATGATATTGAGGGAATCACCCTCAAGCCAAACTTTAGTAAATCCTTTAGATTGTGCAAATTTCAACCCATGATATGCTGCAACATCTCATTTTTTTAATGATACTATCTTATAAATTTAATTATTGAAACTTGTATATATGTGTACCTGATCAATACCATGTGCTAGAATGAGTTTCTATTTAAAATAAATTAATGTATCTATGGATATTCAAGTTGTTCCTATACTATTGAAAACATTTTTTTATTTTGAGTAAGTTGGAAACAGATTTTATGGTTTATTTAATAGCCATGCTATGAATATGAGTTCAATGTTTATAGTGCATCATTTATTGAAATCTATTAATAAAATCCAAATAGTGAATACTATTTTCAAGAGAATATGTTTAGTATGTATATAATTAAAGTGTTTTATATTATTTTTATTTGTTTACTTGTGCCTAATTGACTAGTGATGTTAATAAATTGTGTAGATAAAAATGTTATTATTATACCATGTGGTATAATGATATAATTCAAACATAATTTTTACAAAAAATTATAAATTTAAGTTTTGCAATTAATAACGTAGGAATTGGGTCATTATAGATAGGGATATAAGGCTAACTCATGACAATAATTGATAGCTTAAGTTCTACTAGATATTGGATCTATGTGGGACCTAATCGTTTCCTAAAAAAATAGTCCAAGATAACCAATATTAACACTCTTTTGTAATATATATTGATGCAATCACATATAGAGGTTATATTGAAAGACTATCTATTTATAAACCCAAACATAGAAATAGAAAACTCAATGTAAAAGTGCACAAAATAATCTTAATTCTTTATAAATAATAAAAAAATCAAATGGTGTAGGAAAATAGAATATGCGTTTATTCATACGACACAAGTTATAACAAATACATGTAGAAATCCATTTTACAGTAAAATAGATGCATGTCAACATTTCAAAAAATATTTTAGATATTTGAGATCTTAAATGTATTTTTTGAAATCTTCTCTCCTTGTTACCATCATCCAATTAATTGCCATCTTTGTATAGATATTATTTGATGTAATAAAACATCGACCACAATAGAGTACAATACCCCATACACATGTAGGAGTCTCTAGAACCATACGACCCATATTAAATGATTATATCTGTTATCCTTCATTGGGTTTTTATAAATATTATGTAGTGCATATGTGTGCCTAACCAAAAGATGCTAAGTAACTAAACATGCCTCTCTATATATTTTTTCTATACTTCCATAGGTGGATCTAATTTAAAAATAATCAAAGTTAAACCATGTCACTTTTGTCTATATCTAACATTGGGATTTGCACTCATCATTTTGATTTATACATGCTATATGTTACATTATTTAACTTTCATCATTATAAAGATAATTTCATAATTTATTTTTGAAATTTCCTTTCACACAATGGGTTGGATTTTATACAATTTCTAACCTATATTATATCTAATGAGAATGATTTTAAAGCTAGTGACTAAGCTCTCCATATTAACCAAGTTTTGACCTATGATTCTTGATAGTATTTTTCATGAATATGATAAATATATTAAAAACTAAAAAAGGGGACTTATAGAAACTAAAACTCCCTAATATGTGGTATAAGTGAGGCATGGTTAATATATTCCTATCAGTTTCATATAGGATAAAGTCTTGCAACCTTTTTCCTTTGCCTTACAATCACCATCAATTCATGACCACTCAATCTTATAAATGTATTTGATTTCAATTAACTATATAATAATTATATTTTTCCATTCAATGTGAAATTAATTAACTATATTTTTATGACTAAATAATTATTCATTGACCATTTATTTAGGTTCTTAATATTTTCTTTAAATTTATTTTATCCTTAATTTTATTTTTCTATAAATTGCTCCTTCATCCTAACAAAAAATATGTCTACTTAATCAATTATTTTAAATTATTTTTGGGTTTTCTCCTACATGAACTAGCTTTTCAAAATATTTTAAAATGCCAAGTTCTATTATTAATTAAAAAGATGTAGTATTTATAACACTACCTCAAACTATCATAAATAGTACTATGTTGTCAACGACACTTTGCCAAATTCTAGTAGACTTGGGGATAAGTAAAAATAAGTTGTTCCAAAGTTTTTAATATATCCCAAACTATTAATATATGATATTAGCAGTGTCTACATACCAATATATATCTTCATCTTTGACATTTGAAAGGATATTGTGACAACCTTCATACACCCTTTGTTCCCATCTAGATAACCAAGGAATTATTGTCAAATTTAATCCTTATAAACCAATACAAAATAATAATTTTTTTTTGAATAGATTAGAAGAAATTTTTATTTTAATACATGTAATATTGTAACTATGATTTAAGAAGAAATTGTAACTTACCTCATTCATCATTGTCATTTAGTCACTTAAAGAAGTAAATATGAGTTTTCTTAGATAATTAAGTTTGACAAATCATTACCATATTTTTAATGACTAGAAGAGTTAAATTAATGTATTCTTTTAGTATATGATTCCAAGATTGTGTAATGACACAACCATGTTGTAAGCACCTATATGGTGTTGAGTTCGAATCTTATCACAATATTTAAAAAAATAAAGATTGTGTAATTAATTTCAATAATCCTATCACTAAAAGAGAATAAAAAATAGAAAAAATGAATTTATATGATAAGTTGAAGAATACAATCATATTTGTGTGTGACAATGAATTAGATCACTTTCTAGGTTATGATTCACCTAGAATTTTGGCTTCATTTCCATACTTTAAAAATAAATTTCAAATATTTTAGAATGATGAACATGAATGTAATGTCGGTGTTGGTTGATTCTTAAACCCTGATGTAAGAGAAAATTGAGATAATCAACATGATGCTAATAAAGGTCAAGTAGATATTTTTCAAAGAGAAACACATGGCCTTGATTCCTTGGGTGGGATATATAGGTAGTTCAAGGTGGTGTACATAGGTGAATAGGTCTTTCTAGGAATTTTATTTATCTAAACATAGAACTTATCAAGTGTTGAATTGAAGCATATTCAAAGTTATATCTTATAGATACTTAATGATGAAAATGACATGAGTAGTGGCTCATTATGATTGAGTGTGCATAATAATAGTAATAAAATTATTATAGAGATTCTTTACTTATTGACCAATTGGAGGATTCATAATTCTATCAATAATCATGAGTTATTTAATCAATTAATTTAGGCTTAATGTTCTAGAGAAGTTCAACACCTCCATTCTTACTCCATTAATTCTTGAAATATCTAATTAAATTAGTTCTTCTACTACATCCAAGGACAATATGTTGTCTTGCATTTTCTCTTCATTCTCACCTTTTAGTTTATCTTCTATACTACTATGATCCACATTTTGGAAAAACCCTTTTTCCTAACTTCTTTGACCAAATCCATTGTCACTTGCATTATCCTTGATATTTTTGTGAATCCTTCTGATCTCCTTGACACATTGGCAACTCCTATCTTTACCTCTACTAGCTCTTCTTCTAGGTTGCATGTTGTAGTGTAGGAAAATGCATACCCTTGCATTTTCACACTTTTTTGGGCCCGCCTTGCTTTGTTTATCCTTGCTTTGTTTATCCTTATTCATGCCTTAATTGGTCGTATTTTGCATCCACAAGCCTAATAAATTATATCTTTTTTATGGCTAATCCTGAAAAGCCTCAAAGGATAAATGATAATTTAATGATTTTGGTTGTGTGTCCTTGATTTTTGGACTGGACTTAAACACCACCTAGGGAATATTTTTCCTCCAAAGGTCTTGGGACCCTATTTTCAAATGTGCCTTAGAGGGCCCCCTTTTTGGAGTCTGTGCCCCAAGTTTTAAGCCTCAGGACTAAGGCGCCGCCTAGGTCACTTAGTCCCCCTTAGGTTATTTTTAGAATTTAATTTTAAATCTTGGCAGAATTTAGCCTCCTTTAATTAATGAATTCATATGTCAGTTTGGTGTGGTATAATTTCAGGATATTAAGCATGGATAAGTATAAATACAATGATTATTCACTCATTTTCACCTAAGGATTTTGTGAGAACATTCCTAATAGCAAGTTTAAGTTCACAAGAGCATTCAAGAGCAATTCATCAAGCATTTGGATCCATCATCAAGATTCAAGCATCATGTGTTTTTTTGGGCTAACATGTTTGATATATGGTTTTGATTTAAGCAAGCAATTCAATTCAAGATCCATCAAACATTTTTTCAATTCAAGATCTACGTACATTCAAGCTAGCCACTTCACACAATTTTGCAAATTTCATAACAAGGGTTTGCTGAGTTTCAACATAACACTTTGTGTTCATTCATTATTTCATTTCATTCCAAGGTTTAATTACCAACAAGGGGTTTTACTAAGGAAAACCCCCATTTGCTAACAATCAATAATTTTTTCCTCCCTTGTTTGTTTGTGTTTTCAAATTTAGGTTGAAGATCATTTGAAGTTAAAAGTTGCAAAGTTGCATTGCAAAGTTATCATCTTCATGAAAAGTATCCTATAGACCAGATCTGGAAGTTTTAGGACCTGAGATCTGAGAAGAATAAGTTGTAGACATTGAGCCTTAGGATCATCTTTCAAAATTACCAAAATTCATATTGGGACTAAGAAGACAATAAGGGCATCTTAGTCCTCCTGGAGATACTTTTTAGATATTTCTTTAGATCTGGTTCTGACATCCAAAGATTTTGTGTTTTTCCCAAAAAATAGCAGCGGGACTAAGAAGATAGTAAGGGAACCTTATTCCTCTCTGGCATATTTTGACAGCATTTTTGCATTTCCAAAATCCTTATTACATTTCCAGACTTCCCATGTACATACATCCTAACTTTCTCTTACTTATTTTTGTTATTTGCACTCATTATTTGTCTTCTATTACTAGGTTTTGTGAGTTGAAAGTTATCTTTTCCAAGCTTTTGCTTGGTGGTGAACCCTTCAATTCCTAAGGAATCTTCCTGGGTCCCCCTTGTTGAGAATTGATGCACCTTTGTGTTGATAGTCAATCCAATTTTGGATCCTAGACTTCCTTGAATGAACCATCCTCCTAATAAAGGAAATCTAATATTAGAGGCCCCTTTCTTGTATTGTGAGTCCCCTTTCCAAATCACCATTTTCCCACAGTTCATTTTGGTGAAACCAAAATTTTGGGCATTCATTTTCTGATTTGGAGTTCACTAAGGTCCTAGATCTAGGTTGCATTCATTCTTGCATTGCATCTTGCATTAGTGAAAGTACATCTAGGGTTTTTCATATTTGCATTAGTGAAAGTGCATATAGGTTGCATTTTTGCTTTCTTGCATCATCTTATCTAAGTTGAAAAACTGAAAAAGCACATTGTTAATTATCCTAATTACATTTAGGAACATTATTATTGCATTAAAAATTTGAAAAAATTTCATCCAACCTTACATTCATTTGCTCACTTTTTTGTTTCTAAACATTAGGTCCCTAAGTAGGCAACCTAGAGACACTGTTATCAATCTAGATTTTGTTATTTTTCTCAAGAAAAAAAACATCTACTGGGACTAAAATGCCCTTACTGGCGTCTTAATCCCTCTGTGGGTTTTTTGCCTCTTAATCTTGTTTGGGTTGCTTGATTTTTGTTCTAGTTTCTAAAACCTCCAAATTACATCAGCAGGACCAAGATGCCCTTGTTGGCATCTTAGTCCCTGTGGAGTTTTAGGTTGCAGTTTTCAAGGTCTAAATCTATTTTTTTGTGCTTCCTAAGCCTCCTAGTAACATATACTATAAGTTTGGAAAGTTTTGGGAACATCTATTTTATGCATCTAGGTCAAAAACATCAATTTAGGGCATTCATTTTTTAAATCATTTCAATTACAAGCATCATTAGATTTGAAAATGCTCACATTTCTAAAGATTTTCATAATATGGATAAAAGTACTTTTCACTTTTGCATATACAATGTTTACATTCATAAAACTTTGCATGAGTTTGATAAAAGTGCTTTTCATTTTTGGATATGTACATTGTTTGCATTCTTAAATTTTTGCATACATTGGATAAAAGTGTTTTGCATCTTTGGATACACATTGTTTACATTATTAAAGCATTGCATGAGATGGTTAAAAGTGCTATTCATTTTTGGTCAAACAATGTTAGTACCTTACCTTTCTAGGCACGCTAAGAAAAAGTTCATATCTCCTCCCTATGAGAGTGTTTTAGTGAAAGAGACCTTGGATAATCCTAACAAACATATTCATTCTTCTCCTAATATCTCTCCTATTGGAGAAGAAGATATTTTGGTGTTAGAAGAACCAATCAATGAGAGTTTTGAGAATCCTAGTTGTTTCTCTCCTTCTACCTCTCTTATTAGGCAAGACATTGATGAACAAGCAAAAACAACCATAGGTAATCATGACGACCACATAACACAACAAGAGACCATTGAAACTTCAACTAGTCTACATTCATCTCCCAACATCTTCACCTCTTGTGATAATGTTCTAGAGGATGAAAGTGTATGTGAAGATATGTTGGTGTTGGATGATCAAAACTTTAAGATCTATGACAACCCTCTTTATGATCCTTCCCCTACCTATCCTATTTTGGAAGACATTATATGACAAAGGAATGAAATTACAAATAATCATGATAATTACATTTGTTCTTCTCCTAGTATATCTCCTAGTTGTGAGGAAGATGCCTTGGTGTTAGAAAATACAACTAATGAAAGTCATGAGGAAAACATTCTTGAACAAGATAATGACATCATTGATAAGCAAGACAATTCAACCATTGATCATCCCCCTACTTGCGATGAGGTCATTTTGGAAGATCCAATCCTTAAATGTCAAGAACATTTGGTTTGTCGTTCTCCTAAAAAATCTCCTCCTAGAGATGATATAATGGTGCAATAAAATGACAACAATAGTAATGTGGCTTCCTTAAGTGATGGTAAAAAGGTGATTCTAGATTGTCCTTTATTAGAAATACATCAAAATAAAACTGTTAAGGTTATGAATGTGCAAGTTTCCATTAGATCCCCCTTGACTATTGGACCTCCTATATACCCTGTGGGACCTCCTAAGAATCCTCTAATTCTTTATCCACCTTCACACAAACAACAAACTCAAAACAAAATTGAACTTATCCTTTACCCACCTAAGAACAATGTGTCACAATAGTCGAGTCATAATACCATTTCGCATACATATAACACTAGAAAAAATCCACAACCAAGACATACACCTTCAAAAACCCTCCCATTTCCTAATCCTATCTTGCCTAGTGCTCCTTGTTTTCCTTCACAAAGTGGAAAGGAGTATAATCTTGTCGAACAACTTAAGAATACTCCTGCTAAGATATCCTTATGGGGCTATACAATCCTCCCCTCACTATCATAACATGATTCAAAGTGCTTTACAACAAGTTCTTATCCCTTCTAATGTGCAACCAAATGACATAGCAGCCATGATTCAAGGAATAAATGCTGACATTGTTTTCCACCAAAGTGAGCTCCCCCCTTTGGAAGTGCAAAAAAAACACAAAGCTTTCATAATAATATCTTGATATAAAAGGGAAGGGATAAAGAGAAACCTTGTTGAAAATGGCTCAACCCTTAATGTGTGTAGTGTGACCCTTTTGGATAGTCTTGGTGTCAATAAATCAAAAATTCAACCTGACTCTTTATCTATTAAGGGATTTGACAATGTAGGAAAACAACCACTTGGTGTGAACACTTTACCTATTATAGCTGAAAAGTCCACATTAGAAACATTGATCCATATTATGCGTCATGATCTTTCATATAATCTCCTTTTAGAAAGACCATGGATTCATGCAATGAATGGGGTGCCTTCTACTCTTCATCATAAAATGAAGTATATTTACAACATCAAAGTGTACACACTTGAAGCTGACCTTGACCCAAATAGTTGTTTGAACATTGAGAAAAACAAGGAGAATCCTTTGGAAACTTTAACATCAACTACACAAGTGGAACCCATGCAATCTAAATACAAAGAAAAAAATATTGAGGAAGTCACGAAGCTATTAGAAGATGATTGGGGTTCCTTAGAATTTGAACCTAAATTCATGGGAGAATACAAGATCACAAACAAATATTCAGACAAGGGAAAAGAAAAAGTGGTAATGTCAACACAAAATTCAGAAGACCCTTCGAAAGCATCCACCTCAACCACTTTAGAAGAAAAAGAAAATTACACAACAAAATTTGATGAACTTAATTATGAGCAACCATCAATCCAAAAGAGATGAAAAATTTTTATGGAAAAGGTTATGAAATTATGAAACAACTTGGATATAGTGGAAAAGGATGTGGTGCTAGAGAATAAGGTATTTGTGTCCCTATAGAACCTCACATGCAAGAAAATTCTAGCGGTCTTGGTTATTGTCCTTTGATAGAAATAAACAAGCCTTCACTTAACATTGAAACACTCTTACAAAAGATTCCTCTAAGCTAACTTTAATAGTAGTGCATCCTGAATTGATTGAAATTGGTGGTTTTGATTGTTATCATTTGAAAGAAATAGAGAAGTCCTTGCTTAACATTAATGTCATCACACAAAAACACTAATTATTTTAATTCGATATATTTTACTTCTTCCTTTAAAGAAGATAACAAAATCTCACAATCTAAAGAGTCTTGTGTAAGTATGACATCCTGTACTAAGCAAGAGATATCTTTGTCACAAAATAAAGAACCATTCTCTACTTTTGATCAAGAGAGTATCTTGTCAAGATTCCTTCAAGATCGTTTGATCTCTCTTCCTCCAATAACATGAAAGAAATTTTACTACAAGAGTTCATTTTGTGCATATCATAGAGTTCATGGTATGCTACTAATAAATGTAAGGCATTAAGTGATTAAATTCAACATCTTAAGGAGTGTGGTGCTCTTCCTTGTGTTGAAGCACCTAATTCCTCTAATTGATACTGATTTTTACACGAGCATGTTTCTTGTCAATCATTTCAGCTCATCCTTGTCTTGCACTAAGTGGGGGCAAGGGGTTAGGTATCCTTTTCCTCGTATGTCACTTGGCATTGTCTCTTTTGGCTAGTTGATCACCTTTCATGTACATATAAGAGCAAGCTTGGGATGTGGATGGCATGCCTTAAGTTGAGTTGCATGTGACATACTTATTCATGATGTAGTTCGATTCAGAAACATATGACTTGGCATAGGGCTTTCCGAATAAGCTCTCATGTATTATTCTACTTTAAAGAAATTTCTCACAGAAATGGTGTTAGCAACCACTTTAAAGTGGGGGCATACATCAACACTCATGTTTCAATGTGCGATTTTATTTCTTCTTGCATCGTTCCCTTTTCTTGGTGGTGTCATGGGGCTTGATTTCCTTTGAGAGCATGATATTTCTTTGACTTGTCCTCTCTTGGAGACATTAGGCATAATGTTCCCTAAGAAGAGACCTCACATGAACTAAGCAAAATCCCTTCAAACATCCCTTTTTCTTGTTGTGTTGCATTTTTTTACTTTATTAAAGTCATGAAGGTATGGCTTTGATATGGTTCCTTGGGGCTCACCTAGTGGACAACTAGCTTCACTAGCCCTTGTGAGCGTGCATTTTTTTCCTTATCATAGTCATGGGGGTATGACTTTGATATGGACATCTTGTGGCTCACCTAGTGGACAACTAGCTTCACTATATTTTGTAAGCATGCATTTTGTTTGCATAGTGGATAGAATGTTCCACTTGTAAACCTTTTTGTAAAAACAACCTAGACCTGGTCCACAACATGTTGGATGGTCAGTCGAAGCTTGATCCATAGCATTTTTTTTCTTTCCTTTTTTCCTTTTTCTATCTTTGATGGTGTATGTTGGCGATTTGGTTATGGCTTCATATATCATCCAAAATTGTGTTCCTTTACAGTGCCTATGTTGGTTTGTCATAGGATCTTGATCCTAAGGGCTTGGCCACCCTCTTGGTTATTGTCATCCTATCCTATCTTACTATCATTCATACATTTGAACCCCTCTTGATTGCGTGGTTGGCTACTTTAGTGTGATTTTAAAGCAAGTTCATCCTCTCACTAAAGTGGGGGCTAAATGTAGTGTAGGAAAATGGATACCCTTGCATTTTCACACTTTTATGGGCCCGCCTTTCTTTGCATATCCTTATTTATGCCTTAATTGGTCCTATTTTGCATCCACAAGCCTAATAAATTATATCTTTTTATGGCTAATCCCGACAAGCCTCAAAGGGTAAATGATAATTTAATAATTTTGGTTGTGTCCTTGATTTTTGGACTAGGACTAAAATGCCACCTAGGGCATCTTTTCCCTCCAAAGATCTTGGGACCCTATTTTCAAATGTGCCTTGGAGGGCCCCCTTTTTGGAGTCTGTGCCCCACATTTTAAGCCTCGGGACTAAGACACCACCTAGGGAATCTTAGTCCCCCTTAAGTTATTTTTTGGATTTAATTTCAAATCTTGGTGGGATTTAGCCTCCTTTAGTTAATGAATTCATATGTCGGCTTGGTGTGGTATAATTTCAGGATATTAAGCATGGATAAGTATAAATACAAGGTTTATTCACTCATTTTCACCTAAGGATTTTGTGAGATCATTCCTAATAGCAAGTGTGAGTTCACAAGAGCATTCAAGAGCAATTCATCAAGCATTTGGAGCCATCATCAAGATTCAAAAATCATGTCAAAGATATTCTTGCATCATGTGTGTTTTTGAGCTAACATTTATGATGTAGGGTTTTGATTCAAGCAAGCTATTCAATTCAAGATTCATCAAGCATTCTTTCAATTCAAGATCTACATTCAAGCTAGCCACTTCACACAAGTTTGCAAATTTCATAACAAGGGTTTGCTAAGTTGCAACATATCACTTTGTACATTCATCATTTCCCTTCATTATTTCATTTCACTCCAAGGTTTAATTACCAACAAGGGGTTTTAACAAATCAAACTCCCATTTACTAACAATTAACAAGTTTTTCCTCCCTTGTGTGTTTATGTTTGCAAATTTAGGTTGAAGATCATTTGAAGTGCAAAGTTGTAAAGTTTCCATCTTCATAGAAAGTCTCCGACAGACCAGATTTGGAAGTTTTAGGACTTGAGATTTGAGAAGAAGTTGCATACATTGAGCCTTAGGATCATCTTTCAAAATTGCCGAAATTCATATTGGGACTAAAAAGACAGTAAGGGCGTCTTAGTCCTCCTGGAGATATTTTTTAGCGATTTCTTCATATCTGTTTCCGACATATGAAGATTATGTGTTTTCCTCGAAAAATAGCAACAAGACTAAGAAGATAGTAAGGGTATCTTAGTCCTCCCTGGCATATTTTGACAACATTTTTACATTTCCAAAATCCTTATTACATTTTTAGACTTCCCAAGTACATACATCCTAACTTTCTATTACTTAATTTTGTCATTTGTACTCATTATTTGGATTACATTACTAGGTTTTGTGAGTTGAATGTTAAGTTGTCTTTTCCAAGCTTTTGCTTGGTGGCAAACCCTTCAAATCCTAAGGAATCTTCCTAGGTCCTCCTTGTTGAGAATTGGCTCACCTTTGTGTTGATAGTCAATCCAATTTGGGATCCTAGGTTTCCTTGAATGAACCATCCCCCTAATAAAGGAAAGTCTAGGATTAGGGACCCCTTTCTTGTATTGTGAGTCCCCTTTCCAAATCACCATTTTCCCATGGTTCACATGTTGACAACTTGTCACACAATACCTATTGTTTTAAGAATGGGATACAAACATGCACATTTTTAAGACACCACTTTAGGCCACTTCAAAAAAACACATGTAGAAGATATGTTGGCTATGATGCCATCTAACATAGTTCCAAGGTTCGAGAACCTAACTAATGACTACTTCGCTAATAAAATAATCAACAATTGCACATGTATGCACAAATAAAACATTGATTAGATGTTAAGGATTCAATTGTATTAAGATAAATAATATTAAAACTCACATAGACTATAATACTTTACAATAGGCATAAGGATTAAATGTTATTTCTCAAGAACATATTATCCTTCATCTTACTAATGATTAATTGTATCCCCTACTAAGTGATTACATTATATACATATATAGGTTTAATGAAAACCTACTAGATTTCCCAATGAAGGAGACAACCTCCTAATTAGAAAAAAAAAATTGCATTAAATGCTTCTTATGATTCCCATGTGGTTTGGCCAACTTTTGTTTTATATTTTCCTTGTTGGATTGGGATGTCATACTACATTCTAGAGTAGGTTTGTAATTGGTCTGGTACAATGATGATAGTGGTGCCCAACTCCACCTACCCATTGATGGCATATGTGATGACTAAAATCTCATCAAAATCTACACTAATTGCTAGTCCAAAAGCATGTTCATAGCTTAGGCACTCAAAATATAAGATTGAGTGGTGAGTTGATAAGGAAAATCCTAATCAAAGAACACAAACTACCTTTGTTACTTGTTAGTACTTTAAATATTGACCAACTAAATATTTCAACAAATACCCAAACAAATAAATTTGAGTATATGACATCTTGAGCTTTGTGTTATAGACTAACTAACACCTTACTTTACTTTGGAAGGTGTTTCTAGCCATAATCTACTTCAAAAGACATAATTTTGTTGTTACCCTTTAATGCCCTTGCAACACCAATGCTTCATCCAATAACATTCAATGGTAATGCTAAAACTTGTTAAAACCCCAAAGCTAACACATAAAATCACAAAACACAACTCTTAACATAAGCTCCAAATATTTAAACACAAACAAACAATTAATATTTTTTGGCATTCCATAAAATAATCCAACATAACATATTATATTGTTCTATAAACACAAGTACTATAAAATAAGTTTACTAGATAGCTCCATAAAATATTTATAAATAAAAATAAAAAATACAATTCTTATTTTCTAGTTCTAACATTTTTCATATTGTTTTTAAATTCGTGCAAACTTAAAAGTCACTACTTCATTAGTAATATTGTTTATTAGTTTTCAACCACCATGCACATAGCAATGTCGACTTATAGAAAACACATAATATATTTCCCTAAAAATGTTATGAATTTTGGAGCTTTCATTGGGAAATCTAGTAGGTTTTCATTGAATCTATAATCACTTAGTAGGGGATGCAATTAATCATTAGCAAGAGGAAGGATAATATGTTCTTGACAAAGAAAAAACTTACTAGTTCTAACTTTTTTTATAATGTTTTAAAATTCATGCAAACTTAAAAGTCACTACTTTGTCAGTATTATTGTTTATTAGTTTTCAGTCATCATGCACATAGCAATGTTGACTTATAGAAAACACATAAACGACAATAAGACGGTACTCAATTGATAACTCACAAGTGTAATCAACAAACAATAAAGAGCGGTCTCATCTTCATAAATATACTTGTGAGTTTTCAATTGAATACCATACTATATCTTGCCAACTTTTTACTGTGTTTTCAATAAATTAGTGTTGCTATGAGGAAGATGTTATAACATTTTAACCTTTCTAACACAAGTGAAAAGTACTTGCTCTTGTATTGTACTGCTGAGGTCGATTGTCAATGGCAGTCGTAGTCTACAAGCTGTAAATAGAAACCTCAACAAGTAAAGAATTGAAATTATATTTAATTGGAGTTTGACATTTAGAAAGGATCAAGTTAAATCAGCGTCTTTTTAGGAAGATTTTTTGACTTGGAAGAGAAACTTGAATGGAAAACTCACTTGAGAAATAATAAAATTTACTGATATACACCCTGTGACATCTACATCTCTTTAATGGCGATAGAAACTAATGCCTACTATAGCCTATTGGAGAAATTGAACCGTGCAAGCTAATATAGGCCAGAATTCAAATTGTCAAAGTCCCATTGTATCAAATAGATTGATGTCAATGTATTCAGTGACAACTTTGGATAAGAGCATTTACTGTCATCTTCACTATGTTTGCTTTGACCACCTTTCCTAATGGGAACAAGATTCTTTGTCCTTGTTTCAATGTTTTCATAGTGGGGGAATAAAGACGTTTGTTTTAAATCTTGGTCAAAGAAAAACAAGCCTAATTCGAAAGGAATGGATGGGAAATTTGGAGCTTGGAGATTCTTAGCAGGTGGGGCGGCCCAATGGAAGTTTTTCCTTGTTCCCACTGCCCATCTTAATATTTCATGAAATAAGACAGAAAATTTTGAGCTCACAGTATCAGTGGAATAAATGATGAGAGGGAAGTGACTCCATGATAGATATATGATAATAATGTATGGGAATGGAATTTAATGTACAATTAGAAGGTGCTAGACATGGTGTTACATAGGCTTGACAGATTCTCCAAAATCTTAGATGGGCCTATAAAATGTGGACTTAATACTATTTTTTAATAGTGGTTACTTAATGATTGAGATTTGATGGTTGTATAGTCATATATAGACATTTTAGTCATATAATATCATTGAAATTTTAGTAAGAATATATTATAGGAAAGGAGAGATTTTGAATAGAACATCAAAATTTATACTTATATAAGATTTAGTTTTTGATGGATTACTTATATAAGACTATTATGAATTATATGTGCATGTGAATTTTTTGAAATAATGTATATCATAGTAGTTGAAGATAAAATTTGAATGGGTAAAATTGTTGGAACATGTTTGTTATTGCGTCAAAAGATCGACCCCTTAACACCCGATACAAACGGATCCACGAGAGGCAATTATTCCATGTCATGAATTTGAAGGGAGATGTTGGTGATTAGTCCAACAATCCCCCCCTCAGCGTCACTCGAGGGGATTTGAACCTGAGACCACAACTTTGATACCATTTGTTGGAATACGTTTGTTGTTGCGCTAAAAGATTGACCTCTTAACACCTGATACAAACACCAGAGATAAATGGATCCATGAGAGGTGGTTAGTCCATGTCACAAATTTGAAGGGAGACGTTACTGATTAGTCCAACAAAAACATCACAAAAATTTGCTTGATATATTTGAAGATTATAAAAAATTATAAGATGAAGCATCAAATTGAGGTCATGGATACATGCTAATATGTTTAGACATATTTGGAGATTATAAAAACTTAAAGCTTATCACTAAAATTGACTATTATAGTTGTGGTTGCATTGCTAGTTAATGTTAGCATCTACTTTTTGTAGGAATTTTCTAAGCACATGTATATAAATTAAGAAAAAAATAATAATTTAGTCTTATTTCTTCTAATATTAAACAAGGTGTTATTAAAAATTTATACTTGTTATTTGTTTTATAAAAATAAAGATGTGATTTATATTAAGTATATTATATTTTAATTAGATAAGAAAAGATTAAAAAGCCAACATTATTTATTTCGGTGATTATGGACTACTTTTTGTCGATAGTCAATGTTGACAATCCATTTTCTTAAGAATTTTTGTACCTATACATAAATGGATAAAGTTTTGATAATTTAAATTTTTATTTTATTAAACAAACCACAAACTATTTATCATATGAAAGCACAGATGTGACTTAGATTAAGTATCTTACATTTTGAATTCAGTAGAAAGAAATATAAAAAAATGAACTTCATATAAAAATGCTGATTTAGACAATTTTATAGACTCCTTTTCATGACTAGTCCTTATTGACAAATATTTTTATAATAATTTTTTTTACCTATACATGAATAAGTAAGATTTAATAATTTAAATTTTATTTTAAAAACAAACTATTGTTAGAAAAGATGTAATGTTATTTTTCTTATAAATAAATATAACATAACTTATGTTAAATAATACCATGCTTTGAATTACACAAGAAATATTAACTATTTTAAGGATTCATATTGGTTAGGAAAATGATTGATTATAAAAAAATCTAGAATCTACAATTATCTCTTTGGATCATCTAATTTAAAATTATTTTGGATTTGAATAAAGCATTTGTATTTATGTAAAGTGATATGATGGCATAAATCTTCATCAAGATGAGATTCAATAATATTTATCACCTTCCAATTGGAAAAAAAAGTTTCCACATTTCAAGATTAATGAAATTTGGTAGTTTATAATATTTTTAAATATTGGAGAAAATTATTTGTTATGAGTTTCTTGTTTATGGAAAAAAAGGTTTTCTTAATTATTTTTTATGGAAAGAATATTTAAGAATTCTATTTAAAAAGTTAAAATGAATGTGAGAAATTGTTAGGTTGATGATAATATTGAACTAATACAAATGTGTTTTCTTAGATAATCATTATGTTCATCTCTTCTAAAAACAATTTTTTTATGGATGGTTTAAATTTACTAAAAAAAAATTGGTTGAAAGATATTTAGATTTTGATCGATTAACTACTAAAATAATTTATAATTATAAAAGTGTATTGTGGTGGATTTATTCTTTTTATGAGATTTTAAAATTTTCTTAGAGATAGAATAGATTTTCTAGACAAACTTGGTAAATGAAAAATATTAGAGTGTGATAACTTTCCTATCTCCAAAATTCATTTTCACCTTCACTTGACTAACTATCTAAAGATAATTGCCAACACCAAGGAAAATATATCATCTATCACTCCCCTTATAATTAGATTACCACTCCCTATGAATATTTCATGATATTCTATATTTGAGTTAGTCAAACAAGAATCATCACCAATAATGTTAGCAAATACAAAAGCATCACTACCATACTTATTGATGATGTCAAATGGTTTATTAAAGGAATCATCCTTCTTCTTGGACATGTACTCCTTTGTGTGACATCTATTTTTATAATTCCATCATTTCACCTTAACCTTACCAAGATACTTATACCTAGATCCTTCTTCTTAAACATCTTATCTCATCCGCCTTCTTCTTACCCCTTATATCCTTAGGTCCGCCCATTAAAATTAGGTCCTCATTAGAGGAATCACTCATTAAATTTCTCTTGATTTCTCCACTTAATAAAATCTCAATAAATTTTGATATTTTGGGTGGAGAATAATTACTATTAGTTTTCATAATTAAATCATTGCATAAATAAATCAAGGACCGTAATAGTAAAATGCATTTATCCTCTTCTTCTATCTTTAATCTTGTTTATGCTAACTAATTTAGAATTAAATTAAGGGTGTTGATATAAACATTAATGAAATATCCCTCTTTCATCTTTAAGGAATAAAACTTCCTTTTCAATAATATTTTATTTATCGGACTCTTGGAATTCTTGGAAGCTTGAGTTGATTTTGAGTTATCTGGGTGTTGTCATTGATGTCAACCCCTTGTATGAAGAGAGTGTTGGAATATTGATGGTGTTGATGATGGCAAGCCTAGAGTTAAATTGGTATTGGTGTCATCACATTGTACAAGTGTTGTCATTGATGTCTTACTTTTGTATAGTTGCAGAGGTTGTTGGTCTAACTTATGTTTGGGGAGATTATTGGTGTTGGAGAGAATTGTACTATGTTGTGGTGTTGTCATCAATGTTGTTGATGAAGTTGGTTCTCTTGGTTTCCAAGTGCTTTTGAGAAAATTTGAATAAGAGAGAGTTCAGTGTGACAAAGTGGTGTTCAGTGTTTTGCTTGCATTTCTTCATGATTAAAGATATTCCCATGTAGTTTGGATGTGATGAATAGAGGTGTTCAGAGGTTTTATATCTAGAGTTTCAAATTTTTGATCATCTTGTTGTAGAAGATGTGTTTGACAGTATGTCTTTCTAGTAAAACAGTGTGTCTAGGAGAAATGAGATTGCTCCGCATTTCTCCGTAGTGAAGTTTCTTGTCTTGTGGATGTAGGAATACACTTATATTGATTGTATCTACCTTTCCTTGAAGTTTCAGGTTATGTGGTGCTCTACAAGGTTGTTTGGTGTGTTGGATGTCTGTTCTAGTGTGTCTAGCTGCACAAATGAAGGTATTCTTAAGTTTCAGGTGGTTGCAGTAGTAGTTTCATAATAATTTAGTCTTGTTTCTTTTAATATTAGGTGTTATTAAAAATTTGTAATTGTTATTTGTTTTATAAAAATAAATATGTGATTTATATTAAGTATATTATATTTTAATTAGATAAGAAAAGATTAAAAATCCAACATTCTTTATTTAGGTGATTATGGACTACTTTTTGTCGATAGTCAATGTTGACAATCCATTTTCTTAAGAATTTTTGTACCTATACATAAATGGATAAAGTTTTGATAATTTAAATTTTTATTTTACTAAATAAACCACAAACTATTTATCGTATGAAAGCACAGATGAGACTTAGATTAAGTATCTTACGTTTTGAATTCAATAAAAAGAAATAAAAATGAATAAATAAAAAAGATGAACTTAGTATAAAAATGTTGATTTAGAAAATTTTATAGACTACTTTTCATGACTAGTCCTTATTGAAAAATATTTTTATAATAATTTCTTTACCTATACATGAATAAGTAAGATTTAATAATTTAAATTTTATTTTAAAAATAAACTATTGTTAGAAAAGATGTAAGGTTATTTTTCTTATAAATAAATATAACATAACTTATGTTAAATAATACCATGCTTTGAATTAGGCAAGAAGTATTAACTATTTTAAGGATTCATATTGGTTAGGGAAATGATTGATTATAAAAAAATCTAGAATTTACAATTATCTCTTTGGATCATCTAATTTAAAATTATTTTGGATTTGAATAAAGCATTTATATTTATGTAAAGTGATACGATGGCATAAATCTTCATCAATATGAGATTCAATAATATTTATAACTTTTCAATTGGAAAAAATAGTTTCCACATTTCAAGATTAATGAAATTTGGTAGTTTATAATATTTTTAAATATTGGAGAAAATTATTTGTTGTGAGCTTCTTGTTTATGGAAAAAAAAGTTTTCTTAATTATTTTTTATGGAAAGAATATTTAAGAATTCTATTTAAAAAGTTAAAATAAATGTGAGAAATTGTTAGGTTGATGATAATACTGAATTAATTAAAATGTGTTTTCTTAGATAATCATTATGTTCATCTCTTTTAAAAATAAATTTGTTATGGATGGTTTAAATTTACTAAAAAAAATTTTGGCTGAAAGATATTTAGATTTTATCGATTAACTACTAAAATAATTTATAATTATAAAAATGTATTGTGGTGGATTTGTTCTTTTTATCGGATTTTAAATTTTTCTTAGAGATAGAATAGATTTTCTAGACAAACTTGGTAAATGGCAAATATTAGTGTGATAACTTTCCTATCCCCAAAATTCATTTTCACCTTCACTTGACTAACTATCTAAAGATAATTGCTAACACCAAGGAAAATATATCATTTATCACTCCCCTTATAATTAGATTACCACTCCCTATGAATATTTCATGATATTCTATATTTGAGTTAGTCAAACAAGAATCATCACCAATAATGTTAGTAAATACAAAAGCATCACTACCATACTTACTGATGATGTCAAAGGGTTTATTAAAGGAATCATCCTTCTTCTCGGACATGTACTCCTTTGTGTGACATCTATTTTTATAATTCCATCATTTTACCTTAACCTTACCAAGATACTTATACCTAGATCCTTCTTCTTAAACATCTTATCTCATCCGCCTTCTTCTTACCCCTTATATCCTTAGGTCCGCCCATTAAAATTAGGTCCTCATTAGAGGAATCACTCATTAAATTTCTCTTGATTTCTCCACTTAATAAAATCTCAATAAATTTTGATATTTTGGGTGGAGAATAATTACTATTAGTTTTCATAATTAAATCATTGCATAAATAAATCAAGGACCGTAATAGTAAAATGCATTTATGCTCTTCTTCTATCTTTAATCTTGTTTATGCTAACTAATTTAGAATTAAATTAAGGGTGTTGATATAAACATTAATGAAATATCCCTCTTTCATCTTTAAGGAATAAAACTTCCTTTTCAATAATATTTTATTTATAGGACTCTTGGAATTGTTGGAAGCTTGAGTTGATTGTGAGTTATCTGGGTGTTGTCATTGATGTCAACCCCTTGTATGAAGAGAGTGTTGGAATACTAATGGTGTCAATGATGGCAAGCCTAGAGTTATTGGTATTGGTGTCAACACATTGTACTAGTGTTGTCATTGATGTCTTACTTCAGTATAGCTGCAGAGGTTGTTGGTCTAACTTATGTTTGGGGAGATTATTGGTGTTGGAGAGAATTGCACTATGTTGTGGTGTTGTCATCAATGTTGTTGATGAATTTGGTTCACTTGGTTTCCAAGTGCTTTTGAGAAAATTTGAATAAGAGAGTTCAGTATGACAAAGTGGTGTTCAGTGTTTTTCTCTGCATTTCTTCATGATTAAAGATGTTTCCATGTAGTTTGGATGCGATGAATAGAGGTGTTCAGAGGTTTTATATCTAGAGTTTCAAGTTTTGGATCATCTTGTTGTAGAAGATGTGTTTGACAGTATGTCTGTATAGTAAAACAATGTGTCTAGGAGAAATGAGATTGCTCTGCATTTCTCCATAGTGAAGTCTCTTGTCTTGTGGATGTAGGAATGCACTTATATTGACTGTATCTACCTTTCCTTGAAGTTTTAGGTTTTGTAGTGCTCCGCAAGGTTGTTTGGTGTGTTGGATGTTTGTTCCAGTGTATCTGGCTGCACATAATGAAGGTATTCTTAAGTTTTAGGTGGTTGCAGTAGTAGTTTCATAATAATTTAGTCTTATTTCTTTTAATATTAAACAAGGTATTATTAAAAGTTTGTAATTGTTATTTGTTTTATAAAAATAAAGATGTGATTTATATTAAGTATATTATATTTTAATTAGATAAGAAAAGATTAAAAAATCCAACATTCTTTATTTAGGTGATTAAGGACTACTTGTTGTCGACAGTCAATGTTGACAATCCATTTTCTTAAGAATTTTTGTACCTATACATAAATGGATAAATTTTTGATAATTTAAATTTTTATTTTATTAAATAATCCACAAACTATTTATCTTATGAAAGCACATATGAGACTTAGATTAAGTATCTTATGTTTTGAATTCAATAAAAAAAGATGAACTTCGTATAAAAATGTTGATTTAGACAATTTTATAGACAACTTTTCATAACTAGTCCTTATTGAAAAATATTTTTATAATAATTTCTTTACCTATACATGAATAAGTAAGATTTAATAATTTAAATTTTATTTTAAAAATAAACTATTGTTAGAAAAGATGTAAGGTTATTTTTCTTATAAATAAATATAACATAACTTATGTTAAATAATACCATGCTTTGAATTAGGAAAGAAGTATTAACTATTTTAAGGATTCATATTGGTTAGGAAAATGATTGATTATAAAAAAATCTAGAATCTACAATTATCTCTTTGGATCATCTAATTTAAAATTATTTTGGATTTGAATAAAGCATTTATATTTATGTAAAGTGATACGATGGCATAAATCTTCATCAAGATGAGATTTGAACAATAATATTTATCACTTTTCAATTGGAAAAAATAGTTTCAACATTTCAAGATTAATGAAATTTGGTAGTTTATAATATTTTTAAATATTGGAGAAAATTATTTGTTATGAGTTTCTTGTTTATGCAAAAAAAAAATTTCTTAATTATTTTTTAAGGAAAGAATATTTGAGAATTCTATTTAAAAAGTTAAAATGAATGTGAGAAATTGTTAGGTTGATGATAATATTGAATTAATTAAAATGTGTTTTCTTAGATAATTGTTATGTTCATCTCTTTTAAAAATAAATTTGTTATGGATGGTTTAAATTTACTAAAACAAAATTTGGTTGAAAGATATTTAGATTTTATCGATTAATGGGTGGATGCATGAAGTTGGGTTACACTATTGTGGCCAATTCCAAAAAAAAATTGAAAATGACATAACGCGAGCGCGTTATAACACGCTCGCGTTATGTCATTTTAAAAGCAAAAAAAAAAAGTGAAAGTGATTCATTTTCTGTTGTCTATTTTTCTGCTTTGTACATGGCCAAAAACCCTCATTTTCACGCTTGCATTCTAGGAGGAGGAATTCTACAAAATTCATCAACAATAGTTACTTTTTCTTTGCAAAGATGGTACCATGACGACAAAGAGGTGTGGGAGGTAAGTATTGTTTTCTATTTGTTTTGAATTTCTTAGTTTCAAGTTGATTTTGTTTGTTTTAGGTTAGATTTGATTGTTTTTTCTTAAATTTGTAGGAGATGTAAATGATCCTGCAAATCCTCAACAAAATCAACCTTCCCCACCAATCACTCAACACCCTCCTGGCACTCAACAAAATTTGAGGAGGGAAATTGAGAACAACAAAAAACAAATTGAGGATTTTATCAGTAGGTTGAGTGATCCAAATGCTTCAACCACCGAAAGAATGACCCTAGAAAATTGATTGAAAAAGATGTTAAAAAATGTAGATTTAATTACCCAACAAATAACTGGATGGCAAGATAGGAGGCAGGCAGCTAGGGCATATTATGCAGATAAACTATCATATAAACAAGTAAAAGATTTAAAAATTACTAAAGGTGATTTGAGCTCTTTATTCACTGACCCTAGAATACATCAAAATCTTAGCCTCAATCCAAAGAGGTTTCCTATTCATTGGTGCCATCACCAAAAGATTAGGAGCCATTTTTATGATAGGTGGTACTTGGTCTTTGATTACCCATCGTGCAACAATTGTGAAGTCCCCCAATATTTTCTTAGGAAACTATACAGTGAGTTCGTATTGAACCAGATCCCAAATTATTTTGATATGAGGGAGTTCTAGGGGAGAGGTGGGGGGTTGGCTCAGGATAGGCCCGTTGCATAGCCGAATCCTGCACGAAAAAGGAGACGACCTCTCGCTAGGCCACCTCGTGAACACATTGTTATGCCTATCGTTGCGAAGGAGAGTGCTGATGTAGAGACATTGCAGGCGATCAACACTTTGACATAGAGTGTCATCCATCATACTATCCCTATTGTACAGTGCCATCCAGGGGAGTCTTCAGGTGGTGGCATTTGAACTCATGTGTGTCAATCTTGCGGGGCGACTTGTTCATATGACCCCACCGGCACTCAGGAGGATGCTATGCAGGATCCGTATGCATCTACAGGGATGGAGAGGATGGCTTACATTTTTCATCACGCATATGGAATTGATACTCAGATAAAAGTTAACATGTTCATTGAATTTAATTTATTAAATTTCGATTATGAAATGCAAGATTAACTAATTTAGTTTTATTATTTTAATAAAATTGTAGGGTCACCATGTTGAGAATGGATACACCGGTCCTCCACCTACTTATTTCTACAGTACACCTATCTGTGGGGTATGCAACTAGTAAAAAATTATAAATTTATTACATGTTAATAGCATTATTTTACGAATGGTATTTTAATATGTGATTTTGGATATTGAACAGGCTAATATTGGAGGTTTCAAGAAAACACCTCCTAGTGCCATTGGAATTACTCAAACATACACGAAGGTAATAGAATAAAGAGAACTTAACTAATGAATTCTAATTAATAGATTTGTGTAGTTTATATTCATATTGTTGGTTATGTTGCATTACACATCATTCAAACTCAAAGCATTACTTCAAATTCCATAACTAATAACTAGATGTTGATAGATGACAAAATTTCAACTGTACAATATAGTTGTTTAGAAAGTCAACATAAGCAACATGATGCAATTAATTCACATGGAGGCATGTGCTTGCAAAGGTGCACCAGCACGACAAACTATGGATGCTTGGAAAAAATCTATGAAACCATAATAGTAATCATTAGCATAGACAAGGCAGTTACTGATGCAGAGCATCATATCAAAACACTCAATCATCAGGGTACATCTGACCCAATTGAATTAGGAGAAGATTAAATTGAATAAGCAACTAAAATTTCTTTCTCTTTTCATCAAAAAATCACATTGTTTCATTTGCAAACCACAAGCCAACAACAAGCCAACTCATTTCAATACTTCTTATCATTCTCAAGCTTCAAACATCTTATTTGTCAACAAAAATGACTGATCCATGAAACAAACCTAATTAGAGTCACTAAACAATCCACTCTTTCATCATTCACCAAGGCACCCTTCCACTCAATTTTCTTTACCTAGGAAAAATAACCAAAAACCAATATTTCATGTTACAACCTATATCCATCAGATCCTAACACACCTTTGTCATCATCAATTTATCTAAATTCAAAGCAAAAACCTGATAAAGAGCTCTGAATCTTTCAATTCCTTAAAAAACTCACCAAATTTTCACTTTTACCAACTAGTTCCTCAAGACCAAGATACTACAATCAACCATTTACACCTCAATCATTTCATCTAACTTCCAAGACATTACTCACATCATTTTTTTGACTGAAACAAACCTGGTTCATATCCACATAATACTGATTTATCAAATTCATAGGTTCTTACAGTTAAATTACCATTTCCACCTAGAAACATATTGCTACAACATATCAAATCATCATGTTTGGCCTCAAGGCCTTCACCAAACCATTCACACACCTTTGATATCTTCACATTGATGGTTTTATGCCAAAATAAACATTTAAATCTTTGTATTTACAGAATTACACACTTTTACAGTCTTACCACCATTTTGCTTGTAGGTCACATATCCCTTAATTGATCGATTCCTTTCCATTCACTTTGTATATCCACATTCCCAATGTACATTCAAGAGCCTTTTTTAACACATCATAACATATCAAAAGTTCTCAGTAGCTTGTCATAAATTATGCGAACCCCTCTCCTAGTACCTGCAAAACAACATGAGTAAATGAGTTAAACAAAGATTTGCAAGCCAAAACAAGGATTCCCCGTGAAATCCATTTACAAACTCAAATTAGGAAGAAAATATTAAAGTACACAATGAAAATGACAAAAACAAGATAAAATCCTAATTAGATATGCAAACTCATGATCCCATGGGGGAATTGGTGCCAATTTGATGTGAAAATTGGCCCTTTCCCAATTCCTAAGATTGCAAGCTTCGAATGTTGAAGAGATCGATCCACTTTTGTTGATGAAGAATGAAGACTCCAAGCCAAAATTTGTAAAAACCTAGCTAAGAACTCAATGATGATGGATGAAAATGGCTAATGATTTGAGCATGGTAACTTTACTTGGATTGTGGATGATAAAATGAGGAGAGGAGCTCTTCATTTATAGGATTTCAAGATGGATGAATGCCCAAATCTGAGCAATGTGGGACTAACATTCATCCAATGATATGGTGCCACTTGTCAAGCTATGAATGGATGATGGATGTGCAAGATTTGGGGTTTATGCCAATAAATGCCAATATTTGAAATTCAAATTTATTGAAATGGCATGCAAGAGGGAAGGGAAAATGCAATAAATGCCACTTGGCTCAAAGAAAAGGACATGTAAGAGGTTTTAAATGCCTTGTTAATTGTACATGTTGACTTGGACTTTTGAATTCAAATTGAGAGAATATTCCAAAAGATGCCTTATGAGGAAAATAGAGATTTAATAAATGAATTAAATCTATTTTCATGTGCAACTTGCATTATCTAGAGGATGTGACATGAGATGAGGTTAAATTAATCAAAGGTTAATTAATTTAACAGGAGATTAGATGATGTGACTTATTTGACTTAGATTTATGGATTTATTTAAATCAAATAATAGAGGAATATGATAACAGGCTAATTAAATAAGGATTTTGATTTATTTAATTAAAAGGGATGGTGTTAGATTAAATCAAATAAGGTTTTAATTTATTTAATTTAATGGATAGACTTTAGAGATTTAATCAAATAAATTGATTATTTAATTAAATAGGGATAATTAGTTAGATAGATTGATTTAATTAACAAGAGAAATGACTTAAATAGACAAAGTGATTTATTTAATCAAGAGAGGATTATTGATTAATTTAATCAGATAGGGGAATTTGATTAAATGGTTAGACCGAGGGATGATTTAGGAAGAAACAATGTTAGTAAGTTAGGATCGAATGCATGATGTCAATCAGTATATTTTACGTGTCTACATTTTGCCCCTCTTTGAAGCAATGCACTCGTTGTGTTGGTTCAAAGTATAAACGATCTCGATCAAAGCCAAAAATTTTGATATTTTAAAACTTGCCCCATTGCTGCATGGCGAGAGAATATGCCAATATAATGCCCCCTCGAGAGATCGGACATAAAATTTTAATTTTTTGGGTGATCTCACAAAAAAAAGTGACAAAGTACCCGAAAAGTCCAAAAGGGGTCTAGGAGGCTAAAAACATGTCTAAACGCAATAAGATGATGAAAAACAAGCCTCGAACAGAGAAAAATAGGTTCGGGGGTCCAAAACCCTAGCAGGACAGCAATTTAGGGTTTAAAAACCCTAATTTATAGGCTTAAAAGGGGTCTGAGGGGTTACTTTCAAGTCATTTTCACACACCTCCACTAGCAAACTTTGAGATTCGAGCTCTGACCCTCCAGCAATATGGTGTAACGATAGCTTCCTCCACACATTTCAAACTGAGTTCGGACCTACCAGTGGCCACCTGGCATCGGGGCACCGGTATGTGACCCTTACCTAAGCTTAATTTTTTCATTTAATGCGTTAATTAGCCCTTTAAAGATGAGCTCGCCTCCAGCAGCACTATTATAGCGCCGCTTGGCATTTGAAATGCACCGCTAATTACCTTTTTGCACAGCAGTGGCGCTATTTAGCACCGCAGCGGTGCAGTTTGGAGTTTAGAAACTCTGTCGCTGGGCTCGGGCTCAGCGGGCCGATTTGGGAAAAGTGCACCGCGGCGGTGCCCTTTTCATGAAAATTACGACGCTGGGGATAAAGTGCGCAGTGGTGGCTTTATTTGGCTTAATTTAGGGTCCAACGTCAGAGTTTGAGGAAACTCAAACTGCAACGCCATCACAAACTGTGATGCTGGAAGCGAGCTTAGAGTGTTAGGCTAAGATTTTTCCAAAAAAAATTAACATGCTAACCTTTCCTGATGTAGGATGGGCCTAGGGATCTTTATTCTCGGGAGCACCGGTCGCGGGATTTGGCGAGCGTCCTACGAGACTTGAGCGACAGAGACAGGACTGACTGGGAGCTGCTGGCTTATGGCACATTGCATACACAGCGCTCGTGCGCACACACCTCGGGATGTTGTCAGTGCTGGATGAGAGGTGGCACAGTGAGACATCGTCGTTTCATCTTCCCACTAGCGAAGCGATCATCACTTTGGAGGACATCTGGCGCATTCTGTGATTGCCCATTCATGGCCATAGGGTGATCTATGATATGGAGGAGGGACAAAAGTATTGCATCAGATTCCTCACTACATGAGATATTATCTATTGTGAGGGTCAGATTGAGCTAGAGCGGTATAAGGTTATAACACCTCCCTTCTGTTGGGCAGTTGCAGCTATTATTTCAGGTTTGGTTGCCCCAGATAGATGAGGGCACCGGTATTTCAGTCTAGGTTGGGGATATTGCTGGGAGAGGATGGTCCGAGATAGGCCAGTTCGGTTTGCATGGGGTCCCGTCCTTCTAGCTTCACTTTACAGGGATCTCCACGAGTACATTTACGTGGATGGAAGAGTGCTGGGAGCCGGAGTGACACTTCTCCATGTCTGGACATGGGAGCACATTTTTGTGCTACGTCCACAGGTCGTTCTAGTTTCGATGGGGGCAGAGGATGCCCTCGTGACACTATATAGAGGTGGTGTGTCCTTCACACACATTGGCGAGCATGGGATCCCTTACTGGAGGCGAGTCCTGGATGAGATTTTTGTCTTTACTTGGCGTCCATACCTTTGTTGTCTTGGATGGGCCGACGATGCTGCTCAGCTCTTCTACTTCCGCCAAGATCGATACATGCAGGGCCGGGAGCACATGATGATTGAGAGGTACCTACCCGAGCGCATACAACATTAGTTTGGAGAGCCATAGGATCGTCTCGATGATAGTTATGTAGTCATCTTTGCACTCAACATGACACAGATAGCATGGGGTCCCAACATTCCTACCGCGGAGCTAGTTGACAACTTTCAAAAGCTAGTAGCCAAACCTTGGGCTTATGATCAGGGCCTAGCAGATCCAGGGACCACACAAGCCTAGAGAGACTGGTTCATACCTCCCCTCCGGTTGACCATTCCAGGTGAGGATCCAGATATGCACAGGCTCAGAGGTAGGGGGAGAGGACAAGGACAAGGGAGAGGACTTAGGGTCGAGATTCAACAAGATCCACCATTGGTACCCCCAATCCCACCAGGTCACGAGGATGTCCATATGCAGGATCAGCAGTAGGATCTGCCAATCCCACCACCACAAGCCGAGGGTGAGGATCAGGTTCATGTGCAGCCACGGGTATAACCAGCAGGGTAGGCAGACGCACAGGATGCCTTGATTTTACAGTTGCAGGCCTAGGTTCAGACATTGACAATAGAGAGAGACCAGGCGAGGGCTGAGAGAGAGCAACTCAGAGCATAGAGGGATCACGCTGTGTAGTAGAGACAGGCTGCAGAGCTACAGGAAACTACAGAGCTAGGTCGTAGACAGCAAATTGAGAGTATGATAGCCTTCTCATCCCAAGGTATAGTGCCGATGTGATCTTAAAGGGATGCTATCCGAAAGATAGAGTACTACTGTCGGGCTTACCATGAAATTATACCTAGAGTAGATTGGGTCCCCGAGTACTCAGAGTGAGCTATCCAGAGACCACCAGAGGGTCACAATGACAGGGGTGAGGGCAGCATTCATGGAGATTGAGCATGATCCAGATGATACACACTTTTTGTACCCTATGGGCTCATTTTTTATAACACGATGGGCATTTTGTACTGATTGACACATATGTACAGTGATCTGATTTTATTCTTTGTACTATGACAGTGACATTGATGATATCATATATATGAGCTGATGATTATTTTGATGTGATGCAATGTGTTCTTTTATTTATGCATGGATGGTTTATTTCTATATGCTTTGCAATGATGTTTTATGGATGCATTTATTTCTAATGATGTTTATGCAATGATTATGACTAATAGATCTATATTATGTTAACCTATGATATGATGTGCAATGATGTTAACTATATGAGGGTTTATTTTATGCCAATGAAATATGTGCAATGATTTGATTTATGGTATATGTAATGATGTGTGAAAATGCTTATATATATGAGATGGTTTATGGATGGATGTGATATGATGCGATGGTCATGATATGATGCAAATGAAATGGTGCTAATGCATAATGAAATTGAGATGCTTAGAATAACAAATGTTATTATCCTAAATGATGATGTATGCGATGCAATGATATGTTAATGCAAAGTGGTATGATGATGCGTAATGTAAACATAATGTGATGATATGATGTCATGATGTTATGCAAGTATGTATGCCTAATGAATTAAATGCTTATATACCTATTGCTTATGATTATGAAAATGTTATTATGGAATGCTTTTGTAGATGCTATGTGATGATTTAGATGGTAATATGAAATGAAATGTAAATGAATGTTTATGCAATGATTGATATAATGTCATGAGATGCAATGTAATGAGTGAAATGCAATGATATGGATGCACCTATTGAAGAATGTTATGATAACCTATTTATATGATGATAAGAATGTGATGTTTCCTATATGATATGCTTATGCAATGCGTGTGATTTCTATATGATATGTTTATGCAATGCGTGTGATTTCTATATGATATGCTTATGCACTCTGCTAATGATTTTTGGATGTAGGATCAATGACGATGATGGTGATGATGATCAACTATCATAGTACCTTGTTAGCGCGGTCAGTAAGAAAAGAAGAAGGCATTTTAGGAAGACACAAGATGACACAAATGCAAATGATGATGATGATGATGATGTTAATGATTACTTGCCGAGGAATTGAGATTTTCAAAGGGCCTGATTTTTTATGTTTGATAACACACATGGTACGATGCATCGAGGTTTAGAAAACTAGGAAGGCATTGTACCCAGTGTGATGGATGTTGACTCGACAATCAGATAGGAGTGTTCTTGTTCACACCTAACATACGGAAACCTTGCTAGGATGTATTTCAGAAGTTTTAGACACCTCAGACCAAAACACAGAAAGGTAAACCTATCCCTGTAATAGTCAACAAGTTGCCCTAGATCTCTTCCATACATACCTAACAAAGCAAGTATTCGCTGAGGTTATATTGCAAGAATGTCCAACAAGCATAGTAGACAAAAGATAATGATCATTACCCCATTCCTATTTCTATAAATCCTCTGTTTTGGGATATCATCGAGACGTCCTTGGGATGGGCACAAAATAAGATAAGTCAAAAGATAAAGACCAAGTAAACAAACAAACTGATGCTCTTCAATACTGCTAACGGAAAAATGATGTGTTTTCTAACATGATAACTGAAACTTATTGCCAAAAGATAATGCCCATTGTAGGAAGGATTCATCCTAGGACATGTTAGTGGATGGCGGCATGTCATTTTGTTTATAAGGGATGATTGATATGGGACCAATTCAGATGATGTGTTACCAATATAAAGAGATGACCAATTTCCTTATGCACTGATTTAGACTTAAGACTTGACATTTTGAGTTTTCACTTTTAAACCTGCTAGACTTGTTTCTGACTTTTTCACCAAAGGTTGATGATGACGATCAATTTATTATGGATGGTGCTTATTGTGGGTGCAAGTGAGATGAGACGGGTGGATTTTTTCAAATATTTGGATGATTTTGATGTTTTTGCAATGTTTTGAGGCTGTTTTTGGTATTTTTTGAGATTTTGCAAATTTTTTGATTTTTTGATTTTCCAATGTTTTTGGGATTTTGTGAAATTTTTGCAAATTTTTTGATTTTTTTTCAATGTTTTTGGGATTTTCTAAAATTTTGACCAAGAGACTAACCTAAAGACCTATCCTAGGGGTCTCAAGGGCTGGTCAACAGACTAGCCTTGCCTATGTTATACACGCAGAGACCACGTAGTTTGACTGACAACTTGACTAATTTACAGATGGAGATATACATGATGAGATGTCAGTTTATTATGACAGACTCCTATAGGACTGACCTAAATGTCTCGGGGGATGATCAAAGATCAACCTTGCCTATGTTCAAGCTTCAGAGGCGTAGTTCAACAAGACGACTGTTTTGGATTTTGATATGTTTTGATGTTTTTGGATTTTTTGATTTTCTGATGTTTTTGGATTTTTTGATTTTCTGATGTTTTTGGCTTTTCTGATTTGAGGACTTTAAGAATATACACAAATCCGATCCGATGAGAATGTGCCCCTAGTGTGATGCAATAGAATACTCCGATAAAGGCAAGACAAACTGACCTTGAGGATGGGCCACGTAGTACTAGGAGGGATCACGATACAAAAATAGGACCAAGCTATGGTGCGAATGCGAGTGGATGAGATATGAATGTGATGAATGATGGGAGTGAAATGGATGGATGATGTCAAACAAGCCGTAAAGATCTTGGTGGATGGAAAGTGCTTATTTATGCAAGGTTCCTGTTTGCCAGGTTTTCACCAAGGTACTTGCCCCAAGTGCCACCAAAGTGGTTTTCACTAGAGGACGATTTTTTGGATTTTTTTCTTTTTTGCTTTTTTTGATTGTCATCAAGATGCCTGTTTTCCAGGTTCTCACCTAAGTAACCATTTTTTAGGACTTTTTCTAATTTTTTGGATTTTTTAGTTTTCTACCCTGGAAGATTTAGGCATAATTTTTTTTGAGATGGGAGCTATTCATGGGCTCCTGCAGAGGTTCCCCTTCAGGTGTTGATAGCTGATATGCCCCTGATTTATAACTTGATGTTATGACAAACGGTCCTAACCAATTGGGTTTGAACTTGCCTTTGTTGCTGGGATTCGGGACATTCTTCTTATTTTTTTTTAAGACCAATTCTTTGACTTGGAAAGTCCTACTTCTAATTTTTTTTTGTAGCTTCGTTTGAGTCTATTATGATAGACTGGCAAGTGATTTAAAGCATCTATGCATCTCTAGTCCCATAACTCCAACTCGTTTAATCTTGACGCCCGGTAGTCCTCATCAGTGATGAGGTTTTGCAATGATATTCTGAGGGATGGGAGCTTGATCTCAATGGGGAGTACAACTTATAATCCATAGACCAAGGAGAATGGGGTGGCACTAGTGGGTATGTGAATGCTAGTTTGATAAGCCTAGAGGGCGGGATTAAGCTGAAAGTGCCAGTCACAACCTATGTCATTGACTGTTTTCTTAGGGATTTTGAGGATGGTTTTGTTTGTGGCTTCTGCTTGGCCATTGCCTTGGGGATAGTATGGGGTGGAGAAGTGATGCTAGATTTTAAATTTCTCACAGAAGTCGTGAACCTCCTGGTTCTTTAATGGTGTCCCATTATTTGAGATAATGGCTTATGGGACGCTGTAACGACAGATGAGATAGTTCAGGATAAATTTTGAGATCTGCTTCCCAGTGATATACATCATGGGTATGGCTTCCACCCACTTTGTGAAGTACTTAGTTGCAGTTATGATGAACATATGGCCATTGGATGAGGTGGGTGAGATTTTCCCAATGAGATCAAGTCCCCATTGTGAAAAGGGCCATGGTGTGACGATTGGGTGAAGCTCTTGAGCTGGAGCATGAATGAGGTCCCCATGTTGCTGACATTGTAAACACTTCTTAGCATGATCATGTGCTTCTCTTTCCATTGTGGACCAATAATACCCCATCCTCAGCAGTTTCTTGGCGATGGACATTCCACTTGAGTGTGAGCCACATATACCGTTATGAACCTCGGTTAGAGCGGTTAATGCATCCTTAGTGTTTAAACAACATAGCAATGTACCTTCTATGTTTCTACGGTATAAGGTATCACCTAGGATGACAAATTTGGATGCCTTTTTAATAAAGGTTCATTTTAGGTTTGATGGGAGGTCATCGGGTATGACTCCTATGCGAAGATATGTGTAGATGTCATGGTACCAAGGATCACCAGGACCAACGATTTCACACACATATTCTGATTCTGGTACCTCAAATGTGGGAACGAGAAGCTGCTCAATTAGAAATTCATATTTCGACGCATTATGAGGGATGTCTAATAGGGACCCAATTGTAGCCATGGTGTCTACTGCTCTGTTGTTGGTTCTTGGAATCTGCTCAAATGTTATGTCAATGAAATATTCTTTAAGAGTCTCCACCAATTTCTTGTATGAAGTAAGCTTATCATCCTTAGTCTGATATTCATTATTGACCTAATTTATGATCAATTGAGAGTCTCTATACACCTTGAGAGTTATGATGTTCCATTGCACTGCTATCCTAAGGCCTATAGTCAAAGCCTCAGATTTTGCTATGTTGTTAGCGCAAGGAAATGCCAATTTGTATGACTTCGGTATGCAATCTCCTTGTGGGGTGATGAAAAAGACACCAACTCCTGATCCATGTTGTGTGTATGAACCATCAAAGTATAGTTTCCAATGGTCAGTTACATTGAGGTTAAAGATGGATTCATCTGGGAATTCTGAGACAAGAGGGTTCTCAGAACAAATAGGTGCTTCTGCTAGTTGATCTGCAATAACCTATCCCTTAATGGTTTTTCGCTCCACATACTCGATGTCATACTCTGATAATATCATTACCCATTTTTTCATTCTTCCTGTGAGCATTTCTTTTGATAGTAGATACTTGAGGGGATCAATTTTTGCAATGAGCTTTATCTTATGTGCCAACGTGTAATGTCTAAATTTTTGGGATGCAAACACTACTGTGAGGCAATCTTTCTTGATGAATGAGTAATTTAGCTCATGATCGACCATTGTTCTACTGATGTAGTAAATGGCCCTCTCCTTTCCGTTTTCATCATGCTGAGCTAAGAGAGCTCCAAGGGCTGCTGTTGTTGCTGACACATATAAGATCAATGGCTTTCTTGGGATAGGTGGCATTAAAACTGGTGTTGTCAGTAGATATTCCTTGATTTTGTTAAATGCATCTTCACATTTTGTATCCCATTTGTATGCTACCCCCTTGTGGAGTAGGTGAGAATATGGGTTCTGCTTGTCTTCCAGTTGTGCTATGAACCGTTGAATGGATTGAAGTCGGCCTTGGAGGCCTCTCAATTGTTTTAATGTCTTTGGTGCTTCCATCTCAAGGATTGCTTTTACTTTTGCCGGATCCACCTCGATACCCCTCATGGAGACTATGTATCCTAGCAATTTACCTGATTGTACATCGAAGACGTACTTCTTGGGATTTAGTCTGACTTTGTATTCCTCCAGTCTGTCAAAGATAGTGCTTAGGGTTGCTATATGATCTTATCTCTTTCTTGACTTAGCTAGAATGTGGTCGACATAGTCTTCGACTGTTTTATGAATCATGTCATGGAATATTAATGTCATGGCCCTTTGATAGGTTACTCCTGCATTATTTAGGCCGAATGGCATCATGTTCCTGCAGTAGGTCCCCCATGGAAAAGTGAAAGCCGTCTGATGTTGATCTTCTTTTTCTATCATCATCTGGTTGTATCCTAAAAATCCGTCCATTAGTGATAGCATCTCGTATCCTATTGTCATGTCTACTATCATGTCGATGTTAGGAAGCGGGAAATCATCTTTCGGACATGCTTTGTTCAAATCTCTGAAGTTTGTACAGATTCTAATGGCTCTGTTAGGATTTGAAACAGGTACTAAATTTGACACCCATTCTGGATAATCGATTGGTCGGATTAATCCTGCATCTAACAACTTTTTGAGCTCCATTTTGACCAATAAGGCGATTTGAGGATGCATTTTTCAAGGCTTTTGTCTAACAGGTTTTTCTTCTAGATACACAGCTAAGTGATGAACCACAGTCTCTAGATTAAGCCCTGGCATGTCAGCATAACTCCACGTGAAGTTTATTTTCCTTTCCTTTAGGAATGCTGCTAGGAGTTCTTGCTCTTCTAATAATAGTGATTCCACATAGAATGTGATATGTGGGGTTTCCTCTGTTCCTAGGTTGATAGGATTGCATTTTTCGGCCAAGACTGCTGACTTCTCTTGATGAATAGCTCTTGGTGGAATATTGAATCCTTCATCCTCGGGTGCCTTAGAGAGGTTTTCACCGTTGGATACATCCTTTCTTTTTACTATTTTCTTGTCAGAGATTTCCACAGTGTGGTTTTCACTCAAGGACTTGGATATGATTCTTAGTTTCTCACTTTTACGACTAAAGGATTCAATCATTTCCCCGTAATAGACATGTGTGTCCAACTTCATTATAAATCCTACTTTATGATCCCTATTTGGAATGTTATCCCTCAATCCCATGAATTCTAAGAGTGCCTCATCATTTTTGAATGTATCGAGAACTGGTGGTCCTTGTTGGTCATAGTCGATCAGTTGGGGGTACAATAAACGGATCTCATGATTTGGATGGTCTGTTTCAAAGGAGAGGGTGCTAATCATACACAAGGTGGTGTCCTCAAATAACCTAGGTATATTGGATATGGTATCCTTGTCATCACTACTAATATAGGGCTCAGTTATAAAATTATGTGTGTCTATGCTTGTGACTATTGGTGAGTGTACTTGTACTAGTATCAGCTAAGGAGAAATATTAACCATTCTAACAAGAGGACTTTGGCCACATATGGTTATTCTTGGAGTGGTACATCCAAGGCCAAGATTTGTTATGGGTCGCGTCTCTGGCATGATAGATATTATGAGCCCATTGTCATTTTGTCCCAGTATTTGATTTCTGTCGTAGCCCATTGCGAGCATCATTTATAGGCCCTTGCTTCTTTCGTCCATTGGTAAATTAGTTGCCGGTTTGTCATCTTGATACATGTGAGATGGATCTGCTTCAATAACCTCATGGCCAAGGTCTCCCCATCTTGTGAATTCAGGATAGTTTTGAGGATGGGTTTGTGATGTGGAAGCTTGATTTTCTGCTGGGCGTCCTCATGATCGAGGAGATTGTGGTAACTCTCTTATCACAAAAGCATTGTTAGGGATTTTGTAGCTTCCACAACCGTCCTCCTAGATGATGAGCTTGATATCAGAGATGGTGGGGATGGTGGGGATGGCGGGTGTCTCTGTTGCAGAAGTGGACGCGAGAGTGGCAGGGTCGATGTATGGTGTGGATGGGCCCTCATCATTCTTTGGAACTTAGGGGATTTTGTAATACTTGGCTTCAAGATTTTTGCAATATGAAAACAGTTCGGGATCTCCGTGGATGGTGACCTCTTGTCCATTATGTGTAAATTTCACACATTGGTGGAAGATTGATGCTACGGTTTTCATCGCATGGATCCATAGGCATCCCAGGAGGATATTATATGGCAAGTCGAGGTCCAAGACCTGACAAGTGGTTTCCATGAGTGTTGGCCCTACTTGAATAGGGAGTTTCATCGTGCCCTAAGACACTCTTTCTTGGTCATCATATGCTCTTATCATGATTCCCTTTCCTTTGTCGATGGAATCTTCTGATATTTTCAACTGCTTGATGAGGCTGAGAGAATAGATGTTCAAACCTGCACCTCCATCTACCAGGACCTTTTTGATTTTTCTCTTCTTGACAATGGCTTCCAAGTGAAGTGCACAGTTGTGAGATGGTTGGGCGGGGAAATCTTGGTCAGAGAATGTAAGGAAATTCGGTGTTATTATATTTTTTACCATAGCTTGGAATTGGTCCGTATCGAGATCTACAGGGACAGTAGATAAGGCTAATGCTTCCTCAAGAATCTTTTTATGCATTGATGAGATTTTTAACAACTTCATGATGGAGATGTGTGTTGGTGTTGTCTTGAGTTGTTCTACAACATTGTACCTATGCGAAATGGATCTAGATGAAGGGATTCTGTTAGGTTGGGATGATCCTGCAATGGTGACTTTGCCGCCTCTTGTGGTGACTCCACAATCTTCGGCATGGGTGCCCTTGATGGTGATGACCATGCAATCTTCATTTAGGGAGGAAACGACCGTTTCGTACACATGATTTACAATACCCTTCCCTTTATCATTTGTATTCCCTTTATTGCCATGATTCGGCATCGGATTCGTGTAGATTGTAAGATCCTAATTTCCAGTAGGTTGTTCCACATTTATGATTTTCTTATCAATGAGATCTTGGATGATATTTTTGAGTCTCATGCAATTGTTTGTGGTATGACCTTTGATTTTATAAAATTCGCAAAGTTGATTTTCGTTATACCAAGGGGGTTTCACGTTAGGTTCTTGGTAGTTTTCAAATATAGGAGGCTTGATGAGTTTTTCGTCGATCAACTTTTTCATTATGTCCTCCTGTGGTTCCCCCAAGATAGCGTATTTTCATTTGGGATAAATTTTGCATTGGAGTGGTGCTCTCTGATCATTGAGGTTATTGATGGTTGGATTGTTGTTGGGTTGGTATGTTGTGTGATGAGTGTTTTGGCTTTGATTTTGGTTTTGCGGTGTGGGTGTATTTTGGTGTGGACCACTAATGACCACCTTGGCATCTACGACACCATCATTAGTAATGTTCTTGTTCCTTGCCTGTGTGTGAGGTTTATTGTTGTAATTAGATGATGGGCGGTTGTTTTATTGTTTGTGATATGATGTTGATTCCGCGGGTTGAGTCACAAGGGCTCTTTTGATGTTGAGCGCCTTGGATATTAATTGCTCATATGTGGTGATGCCCTGAACCTTGAGATGAAATTCCAAGCAACCTTCAAGGTTGGATATGATGGTGCAAACTTGTTCTTCTGGCATGGTCCACTTGCTTTGATTGGCCTTGGATCGCCATTGTTGAAGGAATGAAGCAAAAGATTCATTATTTCCTTGTTTTAGAGCGTATAGTTCTTTGAGACTGACATCCATTGCAATGTTACATGCGTAGTTCCTAATGAATGCATCCCTAATTTCTTGGAATGTTCTAATGCCTGAAGGTAAGCGAGAGAACCATTCTATAGCGGGGCCTGCCAAGCTTCTATGAAATAGTCACATCAGATAAGTATCATCATATGCGACCTCCATGCAATGGACCTGGAATTCCTTGATGTGATCTTCAGGGTTTCCCATCCCTTGATATTTGTCAAATTTAGGGATCTCAAATCCATTGGGGAATTGTTTCATCTCTAAGCTCCTATCAAATGGATAGGGACACAAGTTTCTTGGTTTTTTGGTTGTTCGCTCTGATTGAAGGTTGAGCACTTGTTGTGAGAGCAACCTGAGTTGTGTCGTCACATCACTTTGCGGATCAGGGGGTGCGATGAAAGTGTTTTGGGGTGTTTGAATCATGGGTTGGATGGGTGGATTGGTTGGTGCGTTGTTTGATGGTATCTGTATGTTCTGGCAGGTGAAGTAGGCTTCTACTTGCTTTTGTATGAACGACACTTATTTTTTATCTTATTGTTGTTGTGCTAGGATTTGTGCTTGTTGTTGCGCTTGTTGTTGTTCCAACAACGCTTTTTGTTGTGCTTTCTGTTGTTCCCACAATGCTTTTTGTTGGGCTACCAATTCTACTCCTTCTTGCTGCTCTTGGTTGCTTTAGTGCTTGCTAATAGGCTTGCACTTGCACTACTTGTGCAAGAATTTGTGCTTGTGCTTGATATTGAGCTTGCGCTTGTATTGCTTGTGCTTGTTTGGCTTGTTGAGGCAATAAAAGTTGTGCTTGAGTGGCCCTTTGTGCTTGCAATGCTTGCATGGCTTGGGCAACTTGAGTGGCTGGTTATTGTTGTTGTAGTAAGTTTGGGCTTCTTGTGTTTGTTGCACTTGTAATGTGGCATGTGCAACTTGGGCAGCTTGTGCGGCTTGAACGGCTTGTTGCCTGGCTTTTTGTTTTTGAACTTGTTGGTATCCTCTTTGAAAAGCAGCTTGCAATGCTGCGTCGTATTGGCTTGATGTGGTGAAAGTTGGTGGTGGTGGAGGTGGTGGTGGATTTGGAATGGTGGTAGGTGATGATGTTTTGTTGATGTTTTGGGTATTGGATATTGGTATTGATGTGATGGTTGGTCCTTAAGAGACCATGCTTTGTGATGTTAGGGGTGTGTTTGATGATGTTGCCATTGCTTGTGTATTTATCATTTGTTGTTGTGATATCAACGATAAATTTTGTGTGTTTGGTGCAATGCTTTGATTGATGGTTGGGATGTAAGTTTGATTGATACTTGGTAGGGGAGGAATCCCTAAACCAAGGAGTGGTGCGGATGATAATGGTAATGGTGGAAGAGGTGGAAAGGTGAGGGGTGTGAGTTGTTGTTAAGATGTCATGGTGTTGAATAGGCCCCCAAGTCTGAACATATCTCCCTCTTGTGAATTTGTGAGAAGAGGTGTTTGAGGCGTTGCGTGAAAAAATGATGATGATGGATCGTAATGGAATGTGAGAGGAACATTCTTGTGTAATGGGTTTTGGGGTATATTTTGTTCCAATGTGGTGTTTGCATCCAAGTTTTTATTTTTAACAAGGGGAGGTGATTGAAGAGCATTGAGAAATGTCTTTCCCTTGTTGACATTGGGTTGGGTTGGAGCAAACAATGTTGTGATTTACAGAATGTTTTGCGTGATGTTTTGGGATGGAGGTGTAGATGAAATGGGGATGGTGGATGAGATAGGTGGAAAGGATGTCTCCACTATAGTACTTACGTCAAAATCCAAAGGTAACTTGGCCCCTTGTTTTGCTAGTTCAAGCATGTATAACGAAGGGTTCAGTCTCATCATGATGTTGATGATTTTATGATTCTCCAGATTTTGAAGCATTTCAGTCATTTCTTCGCGAGACATTCCCAAGGTAAGATCCTCTCCTTGATTTTCTTCTTGCGGATTTTGTGATGATGAGAGGGTCAATGGATTACTTGATTCAGCTGGATTAATTTATGTGTTTGTTTGGCTAAGATCGCTTGAAGCGGATGTTTCTTTGTTGGCTTCCATACTCTTCTTGTATTGAGATCTCGTTTGAACCATAAAACAAGGATCAAGAATATGGGAGATGAATCTCTTGATTCTTTGGATTAATCTCTATTTTATGTCCCAAAGTATAAAGTTTTTAGGATGCCTTGAGGATCAAAGGTGATGATATGATGATGATATTAGGGATGGGTGATATGGATGTTGTGGCTTTTGATAAATCTTGAATGAGATACTAGACTTTGACGACTTTCTGATTTTGATTTTGGATTTTGGATTTTGAGATTTGAGATTTTGTCCTTGATTTTGATTTTGATTTTGATATGGATTTTGAACAAAAATACCCTAAGATGTTTGATGATGATCTAAGGGATATCTTTGTTCAAAGGATGATAATTTGAATATGTGTGAGGAGAAGGATGCATCTACCCACACCTATTCAAACAAGATGATTGTTTCACTAAGCATATGAAGAAGGATTCATCTATATACACTAAGCTAGACAAGATGATTTTGATAACTTTGACTAAATATATGCAAAAGGATGCATCTACACATACCTAGCCAAAGGTGTTTTTGATAATGTTTTCAAGGATTTTGTCTCAATGATATTGATGATTTTGATTTTGCCACAAAGCCTAGTATTTAAGGATGATTTCAAGATTTTCCAAAAGGTGATGATGAGATGGATTTGTTTTGATGTTTTGGAAGATGGATGAAAAGAGATTTTGATATGCTTTGATCCTAAGATGAACCTAAAAAGGTACACTTTGTTTGGTTAGACCTAGGTATTCAAGAGCATGCAAATGCTTCCTAATGACCTTTGTAACCAAGAAATGATTTCATTTGAACATTCATTTTTGGATTTCCAACCAATGATTTTTTGCTTTGAGGTTTGTGAGTCTTCAATCACATATGAAAGTTCATTTTTCTTAGCTTTGCTTAATTTTTTTATTTTACCAAAAACACTTTCTTCAATTAGGTTTTCAAACTAAGATGTCCAATGTCTTAATTTCTTCAAACCCCACAAGATATGTTATGTGGAAATTCAATGAACTTAAGGCAAGGGTTTTCCTATAGTTTACTTAAGGAGACAAATTGAGATATAATCCAATGTCTAGAAACCTCTAAGGATGTGAATCCCAAGGGAAAGAAATAACATATGGATTGAGTCAATTGTATTTGTCCTCAAAAGGGTTTGAAATTTGGATGATGTTAAGTGTTTGTTTTTTAGATGTTTTCGATCAAGCAATGCATTTTGTAACTCAAGAATAAGTACAATCCTATGGATGTGTAAGATAATATTTGTTGGATTCCCACTTGGACAAGTCCAGCTATGCTTATCTCTAGCGAATGGTTAGATGCTTGACCCCACTAGCTCCCCTCCACGGCACTCACTTATATGGGGCAGCCGAGCATCAACACCCATGAAACTCCCATGGCATGTTTTCCATTTCTACTAGAAGACCATAAAAGTGTGGGGTGGCTTGAGAATGACCGTTCTTGCACCAACAAACAGATAAAAGGATTTTGGCAAATTCTAGCACATGGGTTTTAGTAAGGACTTTCTGTTCGTGGAGATTGACCCAGAAAGAAAGAGTCCCCTTTCAGATCCATCTTGTCGGAATCAACTGCGTGTTATTGGAGTTTCTTCCAATATCCACATTTATATCCAGGTTGGAAATACTCTTGGCTTTAGAGTGTTACCAGTTGAGTCGTTTCCTTGGGTGAGTACTTTTTCCCCAAGGTAGGCCCTCTAGGATAAACAAAAGTGAATGAAGGACAATATTCATAACTCGATCAATCCTTGTTGGCAACAAGGAGACAGAATATATGCAACAAAGCCCCCACTCACACTCGCACAAGATTTTGTTCAATTTTAAGCCCAAATCAAAGTGTGGAGGTGATTACTTTATCTTAACCCAAAGTCATGAAAAAGGCCTTCGGATTCTCAACATCGCTATAAAGTGCGAGAGAAGCGCATATGTCCTTTTTCAATGGCTTTAGTCTAAGTAAGCCTTCACAAACAAACAAAGCTACACTTGTTCTTTTTAGATCCACAAAACAATATGTGAGTTCATTTTAAAGCACCAAATCACAAGTGAAAGACATTTGTTCAATTTTTTTAACCCAAGAAACAAAATCTAGTAAGTTGTTGATCCTATTGTTCATTTTAACCTTTGCAAGAAGAAATTGAAAGGTTCTTTTTAAGCCCAAATGAAAACTAGTGTTCTAAGGATGAAAACATAACAATTTCTTAAAATAGTGTTAAACAAACACTAGAGTGTTTAAAAACACTTTGATTTGACGAACACCCTTCTCATGCTTCTATTTCTTTTAATTTCACTTCCCAACCTACAAAGGAAAAAAAAAGTTAGATTCTAGAAAAATGCAGAAGTTAAAAAACCAGAAAACAGAAGGTAAATAAATCATAAATCAAAAGCACGTGCTAAAAAATTAAATTCTCCCTTTTATTGTCTCCCAGCGTCACAACTTGTGAAGGCATCACTATTTGTTCTCGCAGTGTTGCTCTCACAGTGCCGCTTACTAGTCAGCAGCACTTTGTGTCGAGACAGAGAGCTCGATTGTGTCGCAGTTTCACCCAGCGTTGGATTTTGTGTCCAGCGTTGCTGTTTAAGATTTTTTTGAAAACTTCTGCAGATTGGCGAGTCCAGTGGCGGAGTTAAAAATTTGAACTTTTTTGGCGGGATGAGTCTAGTGGTGCAGATTGTGTTTTACGCGGTGCCATATAGCGACGCTGACGAGCCTGCAGTGCCAAAATAGTGACGCTGATGAGCCTGCGGTGCTAAAATAGCGACGCTAATGAGCCCGCGTTGGAATTTCCTATGTGTGAAGAAAAATGTGAAAGTTTCAAGCAAAAGTTAGAATTAATGATATCCATCCCTCCTTCTAGCACCAAAATGTGTGAACCCCTCTCCTAGTACCTGCAAAACAACATGAGTAAATGAGTTAAACAAGGATTCCCCATGAAATTCATTTACAAACTCAAATTAGGAAGAAAATATTGAAGAACACAATGCAAATGACAAAAACAAGATAAAATCCTAATTAGATATGCAAACTCATGATCCCATGGGGGAATTGGTGCCAATTTGATATGAAAATTGGCCCTTTCCCAATTCCTAAGATTGCAAGCTTCGAATGTTGAAGAGATTGATCCACTTTTGTTGATGAAGAATGAAGACTCCAAACCAAAATCTACAAAAACCTAGCTAAGAACTCAATGATGATGGATGAAAATGGCTAATGATTTGAGCATGGTAACTTTACTTGGATTGTGGATGATAAAATGAGGAGAGGAGCTCTTCATTTATAGGATTTCAAGATGGATGAATGCCCAAATTTGAGCAATGTAGGACTAACATTCATCCAATGATATGGTGCCACTTCTCAAGCTATGAATGGATGATGGATGTGCAAGATTTTGGGTTTGTGCCAATAAATGCCAATATTTGAAATTCAAATTTGTTGAAATGACATGCAAGAGGGAAGGGAAAATGCAATAAATGCCACTTGGCTCAAGGCAAAGGACATGTAAGAGGTTTTAAATGCCTTGTTGGATGTACATGTTGACTTGGAATTTTTGAATTCAAATTGAGAGAATATTCCAAAAGATGCCTTGTGAGGAAAATAGAGATTTAATAAATGAATTAAATCCATTTTCATGTGCAACTTGCATTATCTAGAGGATGTGACATGAGATGAGGTTAAATTAATCAAAGGTTAATTTAATAGGAGATTAGATGATGTGACTTATTTGACTTAGATTTATGGATTTATTTAAATCAAATAATAGAGAAATATGATAAGAGGCTAATTAAATAAGGATTTTGATTTATTTAATTAAAAGGGATGGTGTTAGATTAAATCAAATAAGGTTTTAATTTATTTAATTTAATGGATAGACTTTAGAGATTTAATCAAATAAATTGATTATTTAATTAAATAGGGATAATTAGTCAAATAGATTGATTTAATTAATAAGAGAAATGACTTAAATAGACAAAGTGATTTATTGAATCAAGAGAGGATTATTGATGATTTTAATCAGAGAGGGGAATATGATTAAATGGTTAGACCAAGGGATGATTTAGGAAGAAACAATGTTAGTAAGTCAGGATCGAATGCAAGATGTCAATCAGTATATTTTACGTGTCTACATTTTGCCCCTCTTTGAAGCAATGCACTTGTTGCGTTGGTTCAAAGTATAAACGATCTCAATCAAAGCCAAAATTTTTGATATTTTAAAACTTTCCCCATTGCTGCATGGTGAGAGAATATGCCAATATAATGCCCCCTCGAGAGATCGGATGGAAAATTTTAATTTTTTGGGTGATCTTGCGAAAAAAGGTGACAAAGTACTCGACAAGTCTGAAAGGGGTCCGAGAGGCTAAAAACATGTCTAAACGCAATAAGACGATGAAAAAAAAGCCTCGAACAGACAAAAATAGGTTCAAGGGTCCAAAACCCTAGCAGGACATCAATTTAGGGTTAAAAAACCCTAATTTATAGGCTTAAAAGGGGTCCAAGGGGTTACTTTCAAGTCATTTTCACACACCTCCGCTAGCAAACTTTCAGATTCGAGCTCTAACCCTCTAGCGATATGGTGTAACGATAGCTTCCTCTACACATTTCGGACCAAGTTCGGACCTACTAGCGGCCACCTGGCATCAGGGCACCGGTATGTGACCCTTACCTAAGCTTAATTTTTTCATTTAATGCATTAATTAGCACTTTAAAGACGAGCTCGCCTCCAATGGCACTATTATAGCACCACTTGGCATTTGAAAAGCACTGCTAATTACCTTTTTGCACCGCAGCTGCGCTATTTAGCGCCGCAATGGTGCAGTTTGGAGTTTAGAAACTCCATTGTTGGGCTTGGGCTCGGCGGGCCGGTTTGGGAAAAGTGGGCCATGACAGCGCACCTTTCATGAAAATTGTGACACTAGGGATAAAGTGTGCCACAGTGGCTCTATTTGGCTTAATTTAGGGTCCAGTGTGAGAATTTGAGGAAATTCAAACTGTGATGCCATCACAAACTGCGCCACTGGAAGCGAGCTTAAAGCGTTAGGCCAGGATTTTTCCAAAAAAAATTAACATGCTGACCTTTCCTGATTTAGGACGAGCCTAGGGAGCTTTATTCTCAGGAGCACCAGTCATGGGATTTGGCAAGCGTCCTACAGGACTTGAGCGACAGAGACTAGGACCGACTGGGAGCCACTGGGTTATGGCACATTGCGTACGCAGCGCCCGTGCACACACACCTCGGGATGTTGTCAGCACTAGCCGAGAGGTGGCACAGCGAGACATCATCATTTCATCTTCCCACTGGCAAGGCGACCGTCACCTTGGAGGATGTCTAGTGCATTCTTAATTGCCCACTCATGGTCATCGGGTGATCTATGATATTGAGGAGGGACACGATTATTGCGTCAGATTCCTTGCTACATGAGATATTATCTATTGCAAGGGTCAAATCGAGTTGGAGCGGTATAGGGTTATAGCACCTCCCTTCTACTAGGTAGTTACAACTATTATTTCGGGTTTGGTTGCCCCAAACATATGAGGGTAGTATTTCAGTCTAGGTTGGGGATACTATTGGGAGAGGATGGTCTGAGACAGGCCAGTTCGGTTTGCATGGGGACCCGTCCTTCTAGCTTCACTTTATAGGGATCTCCACAAGTATGTTTACGTGGATGACAGAGCGCTGGGGGCCAAAGTGACACTTCTCCATGTCTGGGCATGGGATCACATTTTTGTGCTACATCCATAGGTCGTTCCAGTTCCGATGGGAGCAGAGGATGCCCTTGTGACACTATACAGAGGTGGTGTGTTCTTCAAACACACTGGCGAGCATGGGATCCTTTACTGGAGGTGGGTCTTGGACAAGATGCTTGTCTTTACTTGGCATCCATACCTTGGTCGCCCTAGATGGGCCGACGATGCTGCTCAGCTCTTCTACTACCGCTAGGATCGATACATGTAGGGCCGAGAGCACACGATGATTGAGAGGTACCTGCCTAAGCACATACAATGTCAGTTTGGAGAGCCACAGGATCAACCCGATGACAGTTATGTAGTCGTCTTTGCATGCAGCATGACATAGATAGCATGGGGGCTCGACATTCCTACCGCGGAGGCAGTTGACAACTTTCGAAAGCTGGTAGCCCGATCGTGGGCTTATGATCAGGGCCCAAAAAATCCAGGGACCACACAGGCCTATAGAGACTGGTTCAGACCTCCCCTCTGGTTGACCATTCAAGGTGAGGATCTAGATGTGCATAGGGTCAAAGGTAGAGGGAGATGACAAGGACGAGGGCGAGGACCTAGGGTCTAGATTCGATAGGATCCACCATTGGTGCCCTCAGTCCCACTAGGTCACGAGGACGTCCATATGTAGGATCAGCAGAAGGATCCGCCAGTCCCACCACCACGAGCTGAGGGTGAGGATTAGGTTCATGTGCAGCCACGGGTACAGCCAGCAGGGCAGGCAGACGCATGGGATGCCTTGATTTTATAGTTGTAGGCCCAGGTTTAGGCATTGACGGTAGAGAGAGACCAAGCGAGGGCTGAGAGAGAGCAGCTCAGAGCATAGAGGGATCAGGCTATGCAGCAGAGACAAGCTGTAGAGCTATAGGAAACTACAGAGCTACGTCGCAAACAGTAGATTTAGAGTATGACAGCCTCCTCCTCCCAGGGTATAGTGCTGATGCGATCTTACATGGATGTTATCCAAGAGATAGAGTACTACCATTGGGCTTACCATGACACTGTACCTAGAGCAGATTGAGTCCCCGAGTACTCAGAGCGGGCCAGCCAGAGACCACTAGAGGGTCACGGTGACAGGGGTGAGGGAAGCATTCACAGAAATCGAGTGTGATCCAGATGATACACACTTTTTGTACCCTATGGGCTCATTTTTGATAGCCCAATGGGAATTTTGTACTAATTGACACATATGTATAGTGATCTGATTTTATTCTTTGTACTATGATAGTGACATTGATAATATGATATATATGAGCCGATGATGATTTTGATGTGATGCAATGTGTTCTTCTATTTATGCATGGATGATTTATTGCTATATGCTTTGCAATGATGTTTTATGGATGCATTTATTTCTAATGATGTTTATGCAATGATTATGACTAATAGATCTATATTATGTTAACCTATGATATGATGTGCAATGATGTTAACTATATGATGGTTTATTTTATGCCAATGCAATATGTGAAATGATTTGATTTATGGTATATGCAATGATGTGTGAAAATGCTTATATATATGAGATGGTTTATGGATGGATGTGATATGATGCGATGGTCGTGATATGATGCAAATGAAATGGTGCTAATGCATAATGAAATTGAGATGCTTAGAATAACAAATATTATTATCCTAACTGATGATGTATGTGATGCAATGATATGTTAATGCAAAGTGGTATGATGATGTGTAATGTAAACGTAATGTGATGATATGATGTCATGATGTTATGCAAGTATGTATGCCTAATGAATTAAATGCTTATATACCTATTGCTTATGATTATGAAAATGTGATTATGGAATACTTTTGTAGATGTTATGTGATGATTTAGATGGTAATATGAAATGAAATGTAAATGAATGTTTATGCAATGATTGATATAATGTCATGAGATGCAATGTAATGATTGAAATGCAATGACATGGATGCACCTATTGAAGAATGTTTATGATAACCTATTTATATGATGATAAGAATATGATGTTTCCTATATGATATGCTTATGCAATGCGTGTGATTTCTATATGATATGTTTATGCAATGCGTGTGATTTCTATATGATATGTTTATGCAATATGCTAATGATTTGTGGATGCAGGATCGATAACAATGATGGTTATGATGATCAACTGTCATAGTACCTTGTTAGTGTGGGCAGTAAGAAAAGAAGAAGTCATTTCAACAAGACACAAGATGACACAAATGCAAATGATGATGATGATGATGATGATGATGATGATTACTTGCCGAGCAATTGAGATTTTCAAAGGGGCAGATTTTCTTATGTTTGATAACACACATGGTACGATGCATCGAGGTATAGAAAACCAGGATGGCATTGTACCCAGTGTGATGGACGTTGACTCGACAATCAGATAGGAGTGTTCTTGTTCACACCTGACATACAAAAACCTTGCTAGGATGTATTTCAAAAGTTTCAGACACCTCTGACCAAAACACGGAAAGGTAAACCTATCCCTGTAATAGTCAACAAGTTGCCCTAGACCTCCTCCATGCATACCTAACAAAGCAAGTATTCACCAAGGTTATATTTCAAGAACGTCCAACAAGCACAACAGACAAAAGATAATGATCATTGCCCCATTCCTATTTCTCTAAATCCTCTATTTTGGGATAACATCGAGACGTCCTTAGAATGGGTGCAAAATAAGATAAGTCAAAAGATAAAGACCAAGTAAACAAACAAACTGATGCTCTTCAATACCGCTAACGGAAAGAAGATGTGTTTTCTAAGATGATAACCGAAACTTATTGCCAAAAGATAATGCCCATTGTAGGAAGGATTCATCGTAGGACATGTTAGTGGATGGCGGCACGCCATTTAGTTTATAAGGGATGATTGATATGGGACCAATTCAGATGATGTGTTACCAATATAAAGAGATGACCAATTTGCTTACGCACTGATTTAGATTTAAGACTTGACATTTTGAGTTTTCACTTTTAAACTTGCTAGACTTGTTTCTGACTTTTTCACCAAAGGTTGATGATGACAATCAATTTATTATGGATGGTGCTTATTGCGGGTGCAAGTGAGATGAGACGGGTGGATTTTTTCAAATATTTGGATGTTTTTGATGTTTTTGCAATGTTTTGAGGCTGTTTTTGGTATTTTTTGAGATTTTGCAATTTTTTTGATTTTTTGATTTTCCAATGTTTTTGGGATTTTGTGAAATTTTTGCAAATGTTTTGATTTTCGATTTTTCAATGTTTTTGGGATTTTCTAAAATTTTGACCAAGAGACTAACCTAAAGACCTATCCTAGGGGTCTCGGGGGCTGATTGAGAGACTAGCCTTTCCTACGTTATACACGCAGAGACCACATAGTTCAACTGACAACTTGACCGATTTACAGATGGAGATATACATGATGAGATGTTAGTTTATTATGACTCCTATAGGACTGACCTAAATGTCTCGGGGGATGATCAAAGATCAACCTTGCCTACGTTCAAGCTCAGAGATGATGTAGTTCGACAAGGCGACTCATTTTTGGATTTTGATATGTTTTGATGTTTTTGGATTTTTGATTTTTGATGTTTTTGGATTTTCTGATTTGAGGACTTTAAGAATATACACGAATCTGATCCGATGAGAACATGCCCCTAGTGTGATGCAATAGACTACTTTAATAAAGGCAGGACAAACTGACCTTGAGGATGGGTTGCGTAGTACTAGGAGGGATCACGATATGAAAACAGGACCAAGCTATGGTGTGAATGCGAGTGGATGAGATATGGATGTGATGAATGATGGGAGCAAAAAGGATGGATGATGTCGAACAAGCCATAAAGATACTGGTGGATGGAAAGTGCTTATTTACGCAAGGCACCTATTTGCCAAGTTTTCACCAAGGTACTTGCCCAAAGTGCCACCAAAGTGGTTTTCACTAGAGGACAATTTTTTTTATCCTTTTTTTGATTTCTTTGGATTCTTTGCTTTTTTTATTTTTTTGAATATCACTAAGATGCCTGTTTGCTAGGTTTTCACCTAAGTAACCATTTTTTCAAGACTTTTTCTGGTTTTTTGGATATTTTTGTTTTATACCCTGGAAGATTTAGGCATAAAACTTTTTGAGATGGGAGCTATTCATGGGCTCCTGCAGAGGTTCCCCTTCAGGTGTTGATAGCTGATATGCCCCTAAATTATAACTTCTTGTTATAACAAACAGTCCTAACCAATTGGGTTCGAACTTACCTTTGTTGCTGGGATTCAGGACATTCTTTTGATTTTCTTTTAAGACCAATTCTTTGACTTGGAATGTCTTGCTTCTAATTTTTTTGTTGTAGCTTCGTTTGAGCCTATTATGATAGACTTGCAAGTGATTTGAAGCATCTATGCATCTCTCATCTCATAACTCTAGCTCATTTAATCTTGACACCCTGTAGTCCTCATCAGTGATGAGGTTTTGCAATGATATTCTGAGGGATGAGAGCTTGATCTCAAAGGGGAATACGGCTTCTAATCCATAGACCAAGGAGAATGGGGTGGCAACAGTGGGTGAACAGATGCTAGTTTGATAAGCCTAGAGGGCAGAATTAAGCTTAAAGTGCCAGTCACGACCTGCGTCATTAACTATTTTCTTAAGGATTTTGAGGATGGTTTTGTTCATGGCTTTTGCTTGGCCATTGCCTTGGGGATAGTACGAGGTGGAGAAGCGATGCTAGATTTTGAATTTCTCACAGAAGTCGGAACCTCCTAGTTCTTTAATGGTGTCCCATTATCTGAGATAATGGCTTGTGGGACACCATAACGAGAGATGAGATAGTTTAGGATAAATTTTGAGATCTGCTTCCCAGTGATATATGTCATGGGTATGGCTTCCACCCACTTTGTGAAGTACTTAGTTGCAATTATGATGAACTTATGGCCATTGGATGAGGTGGGTGAGATTTTCTCAATTAGATCGAGTCCCCATTGTGAAAAGGGCCATGATGTGACGATCGGGTGAAGCTCTTGAGCTGGAGCATGAATGAGCTCCCCATGCTGCTGACATTGTAAACACCTTTTAGCATGATCATGTGCTTCTCTTTCCATTGTGGGCCAATAATACCCCATCCTTAGCAGTTTCTTGGTGATGGACATTCCACTTGAGTGTGAGCCACAGATACCGTTATGAACCTCGGTTAGAGCGGTTAATGCATCCTCAGCGTTTAAACAGTGTAGCAAGTTACCTTCTATGCTTCTATAGTATACGGTATCACCTAGGATGACAAATCTGGATTCCTTTTTAATAAAGGTTCATTTTAGGTTTGATGGGAGGTCATCGGGTATGACTCCTATGCGAAGATATGTGTAGATGTCATGGTACCAAGGATCACCAAGACCAACGATTTCATACACATATTCTGATTTTGGTACCTCGAATGTGGGAACAAGAAGCTGCTCAATCAAAAATTCATATTTTGGTGCTTTATGAGGGATGTCTAATAGGGACCCAATGGTAGCCATGCAATCTGCTGCTCTGTTGTTGGTTCTTGGAATCTGCTCAAATGTTATGTCAATCAAAGATTCTTTAAGAGTCTCCACCAATTTCTTGTATGGAGTAACCTTATCATCCTTAGTCTGATATTCATTATTGACCTAATTTATGATCAACTGAGAGTCTCCATACACCTTGAGAGCTATGATGTTCCATTGCACTGCTATCCTGAGGCCTATAGTCAAAGCCTCCAATTCCCCTATGTTGTTAGTGCAAGGAAATGCTAGTTTGTATGACTTTGGTATGCAATCTTCTTGTAGGGTGATGAAGAAGACACCAGCTCCTGATCCATGTTGTGTGTATGAACCATCAAAGTATAGTTTCCAATGGTCAGTTACATTGAGGTTAAAGATGGATTCATCTGGGAATTCTGAGACAAGAGGGTTCTCAGAATAAATGGGTGCTTCTGCTAGTTGATCTACAATAACCTATCCTTTAATGGCTTTTCGCTCCACATACTTGATGTCATACTCTGATAATATCATTACCCATTTTTCCATTCTTCATGTGAACATTTCCTTTGATAGTAGATACTTGAGGGGATCAATTTTTGCAATGAACTTTATCTTATGTGCCAACATGTAATGTCTGAATTTTTGGGATGCAAACACTACTGCGAGGGAAGCTTTCTCGATGAATGAGTAATTTAGCTCATGACTGACCATTGTCCTACTGATGTAGTAAATGGCCCTCTCCGTTCCGTTTTCATCATGCTGAGCTAGGAGAGCTCCAAGGGTTGCTGCTATTGCTGACACATATAAGATCAATGGCTTTCTTGGGATAGGTGGCATTAAAACTGGTGGTGTTAGTAGATATTCCTTGATTTTGTTAAATGCCTCTTCACATTTTGCATCCCATTTGTATGCTACCCCCTTGTGGAGTAGGTGAGAATATGGGTTCTGCTTGTCTTCCAGTTGTGCTATGAACCATCAAATGGATTGAAGTTGGCCTTGGAGGCCTCTCAATTGTTTTAATGTCTTTGGTGCTTCCATCTCAAGGATTGCTTTTACTTTTGCTAGATCCACCTCGATACCCCTCATGGAGACTATGTATCCTAGCAATTTACCTGATTGTACGCCGAAGATGCACTTCTTGGGATTTAGTCTGACTTTGTATTCCTCCAGTCTGTCAAAGATCGCGCTTAGGGTTGCTATATGATCTTGTCTCTTTCTTGACTTAGCTAGAATGTGGTCGACATAGTCTTCGACTATTTTATGAATCATGTCTTGGAATATTAATGTCATGGCCCTTTGATAGGTTGCTCCTGCATTATTTAGGCTGAATGGCATCGTGTTCTAGCAGTAGGTCCCCCATGGACAAGTGAAAGCCGTATTATGTTGATCTTCTTTTTCTATCATGATCTAGTTGTATCCTGAAAATATGTCCATTAGTGATAGCATCTCATGTCCTATTGTCATGTCTACTATCATGTCGATGTTAGGAAGCAAGAAATCATCTTTCAGACATGCTTTGTTCAAATCTCTGAAGTCTGTACAGATTCTAATGGCTCTGTTAGGCTTTGAAATAGGTACTAAATTTGAAACCCATTCTGGATAATCGATTTGTCAGATGAATCCTGCATCTAACAACTTTTTGAGCTCCATTTTGACCAATAAGGCGATTTCAGGATGCATTTTTTGGAGCTTTTGTTCGATAGGTTTTACTTCTAGATACATAGCTAAGTGATGAACCACAGTCTCTAGATCAAGCCCTGACATGTCAGCATAACTCCATGAGAATTTTATTTTCCTTTCCTTTAGGAATGCTGGTAGGAGTTCTTTCTCTTCTGATAATAGTGATTCTGCATAGAATGTGATATGCGGGGTCTCCTCTGTTCCTAGGTTGACAGGATTGCATTTTTCGGCCAAGACTGCTAACTTCTCTTGATGAATAGCTCTTAGAGGAATATTGAATCCTTCATCCTTGGGTGCCTCAGAGAGGTTTTCACCATTGGATACGTCCTTTCATTTTACTATTTTTTTGTCAGAGAGTGCCACAGTGTGGTTTTCACTCAAGGACTTAGATATGATTCTTAGTTTCTCACTTTTGTGACTGAAGGATTCAATCGTTTCCCCGTAATAGGCATGTATGTCCAACTTCATTATAAATCCTACTTTATGATCCCCATCTAGAATATTATCCCTCAATCCCATCAATTTTGAGAGTGCCTCATCATTTTTGAATGTATCGAGAACTGGTGGTCCTCGTTGGTCATAGTCGATCAGTTGGGGGTACAATAAATGGATCTCATGATTTGGATGGTCTATTTCAAAGGAGAGGGTGATAATCGAACACAGGATGGTGTCCTCAAATAACCTAGGTAGATTGGATATGGTATCCTCGTCATCGCTACTAATATAGGGCTCAATTATAAAATTATGTGTCTCTCTGCCTGTGACTATTAGTGAGTGTACTTGTACTAGTACCGGCTGAGGAGAAATATTAACCATTCTAACCAGAGGACTTCGGCCATGTATGGTTATTCTCAGAGTGGTACATCCAAGGCCAAGATTTGTTATAGGTTGTGTCTCTGGCATGATAGGTATTATGAACCCATTGTCATTTTGTCACAATCTTTGATTTCTGTTGTAGCCCATTGTGAGCATCATTTGTAGGCCCTTGCTTCTTTCTTCCATTAGTAAATTAGCTGCTAGTCTATCATCTTGATACAACATGTGAGATGGATTTGCTTCAATAACCTCATGGCCAAGGTCTCCCCATCTTGTGAACTCGGGATAGTTTTGAGGATGGGTTTGTAATGTGGAAGCTTGATTTTCTTGTGGGCATCCTCGTGATCTAGGAGATTGTGGTAACTCTTCTATCACAAAAGCATTGTTAGGGAGTTTGTAGCTTCCACAACCATCCTCTTGGATGATGAGCTTGATATCAGAGATAGTGGGGATGGTGGGGATGGTGGGTGTCTCTGTTGCAAAAGTGGACACGAGAGTGGCAGTGTCGATGTATGGTGTGGATGGGCCCTCATCATTATTTGGCACTTGGGGGATTTTGTAATACTTGGCTTCAATATTTTTGCAATATGAAAAGGGTTTGGGATCTTTGTGGACGGTGACCTCTTGTCCATTATGTGTAAATTTCACACATTGGTGGAAGGTTGATGCTACGGCTTTCATCGCATGGATCCATGGGCATCCCAGGAGGATATTATATGGCAAGTCGAGGTCCAAGACCTGACAAGTGGTTTCCATGAGTGTTGGCCCTACTTGAATAGGGAGTTTAATCGTTCCCTAAGACACTCTTTCTTGGTTATCATACGCTCTTATCGTGATTCCCTCTCCTTTGTCGATGGAATCTTCTAATATTTTCAACTACTTGATGAGGCTGAGAGAACAGATGTTCAAACCTGCACCTCCATCTACCAGGACCCTTTTCATTTTGCTCTTGTTGACAATGGCTTCCAAGTGAAGTGCACGGTTGTGAGATGGTTGGGTAGGGAAATCTTGGTCAGAGAATGTAATGAGATTCAGAATTATTTTATTTTCAACCATAGATTGGAATTGGTCTGCGTCGAGATCAGCGAGGACAGTGGATGAGGCTAATGCTTCCTCGAGAATATTTTTATGCGCTAATGAGATTTTTAATAACTCCATGATGGAGATGTGTGTTGGTGTTCTCTTGAGTTGTTCTACAACATTGTAGCCATGCGGAACGGATCTAGATGAAGGGATTCTATTAGGTTGGGATGATCCTTCAATGGCAACTTTTCTGCCTCTTGTGGTAACTCCACAATCTTCGCCATGGGTGCCCTTGATGGTGATGACCATGCAATCTTCATTTAGGGAGGCAACGACTGTTTCGTACACATGGTTTCCACTACCCTTCCCTTTGTTGCCATGATTCGGCATCGGATTCGTGTAGATTTTAAGATCCTGATTTCCAGTAGGTTGTTCCACATTTACTATTTTCTTGTCAATGAGATCTTGGATAATATTTTTGAGTCTCATGCAATTGTCTGTGGTATGAACTTTGATTTTATGAAATTTGCAAAGTTTATTTTCATTATACCAAGGGGGTTTGACGCCAGGTTCTTGGTAGTTTTCAAATATAGGAGGCTTGATGATTTTTTTGTCGATCAACTTTTTCATTATGTCCTCTAGTGGTTCCCCCAAGATAGCGTATTTTCATTTGGGATAACTTTTGTGTTGGGGTTGTGCTCTTTGATCATTGAGGTTATTTATGGTTGGATTTTTGTTGGGTTGGTATGTTGTGTGATGAGTGTTTTGGCATTGATTTTGGTTTTGCTGTGTGGGTGTATTTTGGTGTGGACCACTAATGACCACCTTGGCATCTACGACACCATAATTAGTAACGTTCTTGTTCCTTGCCCATGTGCGAGGTTTATCGTTGTAATTGGATGATGGGCAGTTGTTTTGTTGTTTGTGATATGATGTTGATTCCACGGGTTGAGTCACAAGGGCTCTTTTGATGCTGAGCGCCTTGGTTATTAATTGCTTATATGTGGTGATGCCCTGAACCTTGAGATGAAATGCCAAGCAGCCTTCAAGGTTGGCTATGATGGTGCAAACTTGTTGTTCTTCTGGCATGGTCCACTTGCTCTGATTGGCCTTGAATTTCCATCGTTGAAGGAATGAAGCAAAAGATTCATTATTTCCTTGTTTTAGAGCGTATAGTTATTTGAGACTGACTTCCATTGCAATGTTACATGCGTAGTTCCTAATGAATGCATCCCTAATTTCTTGGAATGTTCTAATTCTTGAAGGTAAGTGAGGGAACCATTATATAGTGGGGCCTGCCAAGCTTCTATGAAATAGCTGCATCAGATAAGTATCATCATATGTGACCTCCATGCAATGAACTTGGAATTCCCTGATGTGATCTTCAGGGTTTCCCATCCCTCATTATTTGTCAAATTTAGGGATCTCAAATCCCTTGGGGAATGGTTTCATCTCTAAGCTCCTATCAAATGGATAGGGACACAAGTTGCTTGGTGTTTTGGTTGTTCGCCCTGATTGAAGGTCGAGCACTTGTTGTGAAAGCTACCTGAGTTGTGTCGTCACATCACTTTGCGGATCAGGGGGTGGGATGAAAGTGTTTTAGGGTATTTGAATCGTGGGTTGGATGGGCGGATTGGATGGTGCGTTGTTTGATGGTATATGTATGTTCTAGCAGGCAAAGTAGGCTTCTACTTGCTTTTGTATGAACAACGCTTGTTGATCTTGTTGTTGTTGTGCTAGGATTTGTGCTTGTTGTTGTTCCAACAATGCTTGTTGTTGTGCTTGCTGTTGTTGCCACAATGCTTGTTGTTGGGCTGCCAATTTTGCCACTTCTTGTTGCTCTTGGTATTGCTTTAGTGCTTGCTGATATGCTTGCACTTGCACTGCTTGTGCAAGAAGTTGTGCTTGATATTGAGTTTGCGCTTGTGCTGCTTGTGCTTGTACGGCTTGTTGCTACAATAAAAGTTGTGCTTGAGCTGCCCTTTGTGCTTGCAATTCTTGCACGGCTTGGGCAGCTTGAGCGGCTTGTTGTTGTTGTTATTGCAGTAAAGCTTGGGATTGTTACGTTTGTTGCACTTGTAGTGCGGCTTGTGCAGTTTTGGCGGCTTGTGCGGCTTGAGCGGCTTGTTGTATAGCTTTTTGTTTTTGAACTTGTTGGTATTTTCTTTGAAAAACAGCTTGCAATGCTGCGTCATATTGGCTTGATGTGGTGAAAGTTCGTGGTGGTGGATTTGGAATGGTGGTAGGTGATGATGTTGTGTTGATGTTTTGGGTATTGGATAGTGGTATTGATGTGATGGTTGGACCTTGAGAGACCATGCTTTGTGATATTATGGGTGTGTTTGATGATGTTGCCATTGCTTGTGTATTTATCATTTGTTGTTGCGATATCAACGATAAATTTTGTGTGTTTGGTGCAATGCTTTGATTGATGGTTGGGATGTAAGTTTGATTGATACTTGGTAGGGGAGGAAGCCCTAAACCAAGGAGTGGTGCGGATGATAATGGTAATGGTGGAAGAGGTGGAAAGGTGAGGAGTGTGAGTTGTTGTGAAGATTTCACGGTGTTGAATAGGCCCCCAAGTCCGAACATATCTCCCTCTTCTTGTGAATTTGTGAGAAGAGGTGTTTGAGGCGTTGCGTGAAAAAATGATGATTATGGATCGTGATGGAATGTGAGTGTTCCAATATGGTGTTTGTGTCTAAGTTTTGATTATTAACAAGGGGATGTGATTGAAGAGCATTGAGAAATGTGTTTCCCTTGTTGACATTGGGTTGGGTTGGAGCAAACGATGTTGTGATTTGTGGAATGTTTTGTGTGATGTTTTGGGATGGAGGTGTAGATGAAATGGGGATGGTGGATGAGATAGGTGGAAAGGATGTCTCCACTATAGTACTTACATCAAAATCCAAAGGTAACTTGGCCCCTTGTTTTGCTAGTTCAAGAATGTATAACGAAGGGTTGAGTCTCATAATGATGTTGATGATTTTATGATTCTCCGGATTTTGAAGCATTTCAATCATTTCTTTGTGAGACATTCCAAAGGTAAGATCCTCTCCTTGATTTTCTTCTTGCGAATTTTGCAATGATGAGAGGGTAAACGGATTACTTGATTCGGCTGGATTCATTTCTACGTTTGTTTGGCTAAGATCGCTTGAAGTGGGTGTTTCTTTGTTGGTTTCCATACTCTTCTTGTACTGAGATCTCGTTTGAACCGTAAAACAAGGATCAAGAATATGGGAGATGAATCTCTTGATTCTTTGGATTAATCTCTATTTTATGTCCCAAAGTATAAAGTTTTTAGGATGCCTTGAGGATCAAAGGTGATGATATGATGATGATATTAGGGATGGTTGATATGGATGTTGTGGCTTTTGATAAATATTGAATGAGATACTAGGCTTTGAAGACTTGCTGATTTTGATTTTTGATTTTGGATTTTGAGATTTGAGATTTTGTCCTTGATTTTGATTTTGATTTGGATTTGGATTTTGAACAAAAAGACCCTAAGATGTTTGATGATGATCTAAGGGATAGCTTTGTTCAAAGGATGATAATTTGAATATGTGTGAGGAGAAGGATGCATCTACCCACACCTATTCAAACATGATGATTGTTTCACTAAGCATATGAAGAAGGATTCATCTACATACACTAAGCTAGACAAGATGATTTTGATAACTTTGACTAAGTATATGCAAAAGGATGCATCTACACATACCTATCCAAATGTGTTTTTTTGTGCTAATGTTTTCAAGGATTTTGTCTCAATGATATTGATGATTTTGATTTTGCCACAAAGCCTAGTATTTAAGGATGATTTCAAGATTTTCCAAAAGGTGATGATGAGATGGATTTGTTTTGATGTTTTCAAAGATGGATGAAAAGAGATTTTGATATGATTTGATCCTAAGATGAACCTAAAAAGGTACACTTTGTTTGGTTAGACCTAGGTATTGAAGAGCATGCAAATGCTTCCTAATGACCTTTGTAACCAAGAAATGATTTCATTTGAACATTCATTTTTGGATTTCCAACCAATGATTTTTTTCTTTGAGGTTTGTGAGTCTTCAATCACATATGAAAGTTCATTTTTCTTAGCTTTGCTTAATGTCTTTATTTTACCAAAAACACTTTCTTCAATTAGGTTTTCAAACTAAGATGTCCAATGTCTTAATTTCTTCAAACCCCACAAGATATGTTATGTGGAAATTCAATGAACTTAAGGCAAGGGTTTTCCTATAGTTTACTTAAGGAGAAAAATTGAGATATAATCCAATGTTTAGAAACCTCTAAGGATGTGAATCCCAAGGGAAAGCAATAACATGTGGATTAAGTCAATTGTATTTGTCTTCAAAAGGGTTTGAAATTTGGATGATGTTAAGTGTTTGTTTTTTAGATGTTTTCGATCAAGCAATGCATTTTGTAACCCAAGAATAAGTACAATCCTATGGATGTGTAAGATAATATTTGTTGGATTCCCACTTGGACAAGTCCAGCTACGCTTATCTCTAGCGAATGGTTAGATGCTTGACCCCACTGGCTCCCCTCGACGACACTCACTTATACGGGGCAGCCAAGCATCAACACCCATGAAACTCCCATGGCATGTTTTCCATTTCTACTAGAAGACCGTAAAAGTGTGGGGTGGATTGAGAATGACCGTTCTTGCACCAACAAATAGATAAAAGGATTTTGGAAAATTCTAGCACATAGGTTTTAGTAAGGACTTTCCGTTCATGGAGATTGACCCATACGGCAAGAGTCCCCTTTCGGATCCATCCTGTCGGAATCAACTGTGTGATATTGGCGTTTCTTCCAATATCCACATTTATATCCCAGTTGGAAATACTCTTGGCTTTAGAGTGTTACCGGTTGATTCATTCCCTTGGGTGAGTACTTTTTCCCCAAGGTAGGCCCTCTAGGATAAACAAAAGTGAATGAAGAACAATATTCGTAACTCGATCAATCCTTGTTGGCAACAAGGAGAGAGAATATACGCAACAAAGCCCCCACTCACACTCGCACAAGATTTTGTTCAATTTTAAGCCCAAATCGAAGTGTGGAGGTGATTACTTTATCTTAACCCACAGTCATGAAAAAGGCCTTTTGATTCTCAAGATCACTATAAAGCGCGAGAGAAGCGTATATGTCCTTTTTCGATGGCTTTAGTCTAAGTAAGCCTTCACAAACAAACAAAGCTACACTTTTTATTTTTAGATCCACAAAGCAATATGTGAGTTCGTTTTAAAGCACCAAATCATAAGTGAAAGACATTTGTTCAATTTGTTTAACCCAAGAAACAAAATCTAGTAAGTTGTTGATCCTATTGTTCGTTTTAACCTTTGCAAGAAGAAATTGAAAGGTTCTTTTTAAGCCCAAATGAAAACTAGTGTCCTAAGGATGAAAACATAAAAATTTCTTAAAATAGTGTTAAACAAACACTAGAGTGTTTGTTTCTTTTGATTTTGCTTCCCAACCTACAAATGAAAAAAAAAGTCAGATTCTGGAAAAACGTAGAAGTTAAAAAACCAGAAAATAGAAGGTAAATAAATCATAAATCAAAAGCACATGCTAAAAAATTAAATTATCCCTTTTACTATCTCCCAGTGTCGCAACTCATGAAGGCATCGCTATATGTTCTCGCAGCGTCATTCTCACAGTGCCGCTTACTAGTCAACGGTGCTTTGAGTCGGGACAAAGAGCTCGATTGGGTCGCAGTTTTGCCCAGCATCGAAGTTTGTGTTCAGCGTCGCTATTTAAGATTTTTTTGAAAACTTCTGCAGATCGGCGAGTCTAGTGGCAGAGTTAAAAATTTGAATTTTTTTGGCAGGATGACTCCAGCGGTACAGTTTGTGTTTTACGTGGTGCCATATAGCGACGTTGACGAGCCCGCGATGCCAAAATAGTGACGCTGACGAGCCCGCGGTGCCAAAATAGTGACACTGACGAGCCCGCGGTGCTAAAACAGCGACGTTGATGAGCCCGCGTTGGAATTTCCTATGTGTGAAGAAAAACATGGAAGTTTCAAGCAAAAGTTAGAATTAATGATATCCAGCCCTCCTTCTAGTGCCAAATGTGCGAACCCCTCTCCTAGTACCTGCAAAACAACATGAGTAAATGAGTTAAACAAGGATTCCCCATGAAATTCATTTACAAACTCAAATTAGGAAGAAAATATTGAAGAACACAATGCAAATGACAAAAACAAGATAAAATCCTAATTAGATATGCAAACTCATGATCCCATGGGGGAATTGGTACCAATTTGATGTGAAAATTGGCCCTTTCCCAATTCCTAAGATTGCAAGCTTCGAATGTTGAAGAGATTGATCCACTTTTGTTGATGAAGAATGAAGACTGCAAGCCAAAATCTGCAAAAACCTAGCTAAGAACTCAATGATGATGGATGAAAATGGCTAATGATTTGAGCATGGTAACTTTACTTGGATTGTGGATGATAAAATGAGGAGAGGAGCTCTTCATTTATAGGATTTCAAGATGGATGAATGCTCAAATTTGAGCAATGTGGGACTAACATTCATCCAATGATATGGTGCCACTTCTCAAGCTATGAATGGATGATGGATGTGCAAGATTTGGGGTTTGTGCCAATAAATGTCAATATTTGAAATTCAAATTTGTTGAAATGACATGCAAGAGGGAAGGGAAATTGCAATAAATGCCACTTGGCTCAAGGCAAAGGACATGTAAGAGGTTTTAAATGCCTTGTTGGATGTACATGTTGACTTGGAATTTTTGAATTCAAATTGAGAGAATATTCCAAAAGATGCCTTGTGAGGAAAATAGAGATTTAATAAATGAATTAAATCTATTTTCATGTGCAACATGCATTATCTAGAGGATGTGACATGAGATGAGGTTAAATTAATCAAGGGTTAATTAATTTAACAGGAGATTAGATGATGTGACTTATTTGACTTAGATTTATGGATTTATTTAAATCAAATAATAGAGGAATATGATAAGAGGCTAATTAAATAAGGATTTTGATTTATTTAATTAAAAGGGCTGTTGTTAGATTAAAGTTGGTGGGATGGTGAATTCAAGCCTTAAATGACCCTCAAAACCCTTGACTGGTTAATCTGACAGACCACAAAAACCTTAGCTTTTAAATTTGATGGTAACTCTTCAAAACATCACTAGATGATTGTTAACACCCTGCATAAAGTGAACAAACAAATATATAGCTCGTGCAGGAACTGAATTCAAGAATGAAACACAATGAAAATAGGAACAAGGAACTTTATTTATTGAAAATGATTCAAGAATACAAAATTTGTTCTTTTTCCTACCTTTTACATGCTTTTATATATATTCCCAATCAGATAACTACCTTTTGAATCTCCCTCATTCAGTGAAACTACCTAAACTGCCTTGTGACTTTTAATATTCCATGCTTCTTTGCATTTTTACAATTTTTCCCATCTTTAGCAACATTTGGAAATCTATTTTTTTTTGTGACCACCTAAGGACCTTAAATACAATGAAGGTCTTTATATGACCTTTACATGAATTTACAAATGGGAATTCAATCTAGACAAAAAAATTCCTATGAGAGGCAACTAGTAACCTAGGTGCTCTTGCACCAGTTAGTAGTTTGAAAAAATGCCTCGAAGAAATGTGGTCTCATGGTAATGGAATGGAATTCCATCACCATGAGACCACATTTCTTCGAGGCATTTCTTCAAATTGCTTACCACCTTTCCTATGATACCACATTTTTCATACATGTTCACCAAAGCATTTTATCAAACTACTCACTTCCTTGCAGTTGTTGCTATGGCTAAAAGCCTAAGATAGGTGCTTTCCAACAAACTATATGGATGCTTGGAAAAATATCTATCAAAGCATAATAGTAAGCAATAATACCATAGAGAAGGCAATGAACTTTTTGAAAAATTCCTTAAAGAAATGCAGTCTTATGGTGATGGAATTCCATGACGTGCATTTTTTTGTAATGGCATGCCATCACCACAAGACCCCATTTCTTTTGAGGCATTTTTCAAATAGTTCACTGCCTTCTTTATGCTACCATAGTTATCGTACATGTCTACAAAAGCATTTAATCAAATGGTTCAGTAGCTTGCTACTATGGGTAAAAGCCTAAAAACACATCCTTTTGAACAAGATATGGATAGGACAAATAGTAAGCATGATCATTAGAAATATATAATTTAATACTTGTACTCAAAATTTTGTTCATTATATCTCATACATTAGAAGTCATGACGTGGATCTCTATTGTAACTTTTTTGTGATTGAATAATTTGTTGTTTTATTTTTGGATGTCGGTTGTGGAAACACCTCCAAATTTTATGAGGGCAATGGATATCGGTGTTTCATCTACTATACAATCCTCGATGGCTCTAATAGGGGAGGTATGAGGAAAATTACTAAATTTCAATTTACATTCGTTGTTATAGATGATAGTTCTAGTGAAAAATCAAACCATTATTGATTTGTAGTTTAATTCCTATTTGGATGGTTTATACAGGGCTTGAGCATTCCTCAACATCGGCGTGCAAATATTTCCATCGTAGAGAGTGATTGTGAGATGGCCATAAGTGATTATTTTGTTAAATATATCATTTTTTATAATGTAATTTCTATATATTAATGTCTTTACTTCTTATTGTAACAGTTAAAACTTCACCAGGAGCTAAAATTTAGGAGGAGCAGTAGGAGCACTCCTCGAGCACAGTAGAAATGAGTGACAGATTTATCACCATCGGATCGCCAAACAAAGGGAAAGAATTTATTTCCAGAGCATGGAGAGAAATGAATTTTGATTCCAGAGCCCTTTTTTATATGCCTAGACATGGCAATTTTGTACATATTTTGTATTGGATATATTTTACATTATATGCCTATATGGCTATTTTGTAACTATATTGTATACTTATATCAACATATATTGATGTATGCGTACATGGCTATTTGGTTAATACAAATATTTTTTATCGATGGTGTCCATATTTGCATTATAAATTCACGGTTCAATAGATATGAGTTATGTGTATTCAAGTGTATACTTTACAACTTACGTGTATACTTTTTGACTTACGTGTGTTCTAATGTATACTTTGTGACTTACACGTTTTCATGTGTATACCTTGTATTCGTGCATATACTTTGTATTAAGTTGTGTATACCATGTATTCGTGTGTATGCTTCAAGGCATACGTGTTTGTGACTACTTGTGCTTCCCTTATACATGTACATGCTTGACTTATTCACATGTATAATTATTAATTGGTTAGCACTAGCATTGATCATTGCTGTCCTTCATGGTTTGTCTTGAATAAATTAATTGATTGATAGTAAACAACTAAGTATCTAAAAGCAAAAAACATGTTTTCAATTGGTATTCCATTAAATGATTGATAAAATGATTCCAATTTATATTTAATCCTTTGAATGGAACAAATGAATTAAGCAAAGGATACATAATCTTCATGTAATACTTGCAAAACATAATATTTAGAGTAGATGAAGTAGTCAACTTCTTGACACATTATCTATGTTACCGGGTTCTTCTATTTTAGCCCTTGTTCTAGTTTTGGTTTGCTCAGGTGGTGCAGGTCTTGGTTCAATTCGCCTATGGGTTCAACCAGGGTCCTTCATTTTTGGGTCTGGTTCGCCCAAGTAGAACCCAAGAGAACTCGGGCAAAACCTAGATAGAACCCAGGCAAACCAAGACAAAACCTGCATGCCTAGGCATCCAAAAAAGTCTTTTTTTGAACATTTTTTTAATGTTTTATGGAGTTTGACTTTGACCCACACCCAAGGGAACCCTAAAAGTGATGTCTAAATCACTTCAAACACCTTAACTACCTCATTCTTATTCATTTGTTTTGCAAACAAACATTTTAATTCCAAGAGGTTGAGCTTTCATTTTTGCTTGCTAGATTGAAAGCGGATTGTGACACAACTTTATTTTTTCAAAAATTGTTCTACATCATTGAACTGAGAATTTATCACACATCTGTAGATAAACAGAGGAATACTACAAACTAAAACACATTTAGAATTGATGTTTGTTCTCACTGACTTGATGTACTCTCCAACATCTCTCTTCTCTCATGTGAAGAGTTAGAATTATTTGGCCATGCCTTTGCATCATTCAAGAAGTTTTGCTCTTTTTGACAATGTCAAAAGCATGGCTGCATATAGATTAGGCAAAAGACTTTTCCTTTTAGATTAGCAATGCATGGAAGTTTCAAAAAGTATCCTTGATATTACAAAAAGATATGTGTTTATACCATAGCAACAAAAATCTTTTGGGGAAAAATTTGGCAAACCAAAAGTATAAGATTTTTTGAAAAAATCAGGAAAAAGTCTAGAAAAAATCAGAAAAAAATCAGATTTAAAAAAAAAGGTAAAAAAAAGTAGAACAAGAGATAAAAAAAATTTAAAAAAATTAAAGGCATTTCCATAGCATAGAGATATAGAGAGCAAATAAAATAAAGTGTTTAACTAATAAATTGTAAAAAATAGATTTTTGTAGTTTATATTCATATCGTTGATTACATTGCATTGCGCATCTTTCAAACTCAAAGCATTGCTTCACATTGCATAACTAATAACTAGATGTTGATAGATGACAAAATTTCAATTACAATATAGTTTTTACAAAGTCAACTTAAGCAGTTAGGTAATTACTTCACATTGCATAACTAATAACTAGGAGCAGCTGCCAATTGCATTTGCTTGTGATGGCATTCTATGAGACCACATTTCTTTGAGGAATTTTTTCAAATAGTTCACTGCCTTGTTGCTATGGCTGAAAGCCTAAAACAAGTGCTTTTGAACAAGCTATGGATGCTTGGAAAAAATCTATCGAAAGCATAATAGTAAGCAATATCATAAACAAGGTAGTGAACTCTTTGAAAAAATGCCTCAAAGAAATGAGGTCTCATGGTGATGGTAGTGAACTTTTGACCTCCCTTGTCCTTGCAAACCTTTTGAACACATCAAACTCCATAATCTCACCCTATTTCCAACCTATTCTAACTTATTTTCAAGCAATTTCTTCTTTTCACCTCTTCTAGCCTTGCTTTTAAGGGGCCTCAATTTTGAATTTTCAATAGGGGCAGCGTTAGTAATCTCTTCCAATTCCCTTACTAATGCTATTTTATTATTCCTACCCCTATCCTACTTACATCAGGCCCATATCACCGAGAC
>VDFB02000003.1:446130941-446206959 GCA_007258455.2 Sequoia sempervirens | reverse complement strand
CTCCCACTCTCTCTCCCACCCTATCCCACACTCTCCCACCCTCTCTCCCACACTCTCCCACTCTCCCACACTCTCTCCCACTCTCTCCCACTCCCACCCTCTCTCACCCTCTCTCCCATTCTCTCCCACAAGCATACATACATACATATAGGCATACATACAAGCATGCATACGTACATACATACATGACACACCATCATCATATACATACAAACATATCAAGAAACATTCAATAAAGTGGCATTTAACTAAAGGAAGACATAACACGAGCACGTTATGTGTTGCTAGACATGTTCCCCAGAGAAGTAAAAAATGTCAAAACTAACACATAGCGTGCTTGCGTTATATTTTTCTTTGGGAATCCCCAATTCTTAGCTTTGGTATTTTCCTTGGAATACCAACCCAAAGGCTTGGAGGGCATTCCCAACACCAGAGACGTCTTTTTTGCAAATTCTACAATTTTTCACATAATCGGGTTCATGCTCACCGTCAGGATTGCATCTGGTTCAATATCAAAAAAATTGAACACATAGGTAATGTTAGGTTCTCTCTTAGCTTTCCAACGATGTATTTTTTTTCACTTTCTAACAATGTTAAGCCTTTCATCCATAATTTATTTTGTTTGTATGTTTATTTTTTGTCAAAAAGCAATGTTTGGTATTTTTTTCGTTATAAATTAATCGTTCATTGAAATTTCAAATAAATTACATTTTTAGAAACTAGACTCCATTCTACAAATTTTTTTTTTTTAAAAAAAAAAATCTATTACTTTCCAAAATTTGTAGGGGGAGCATGGCCAAAATTCTACTTTTTAGGAAGTGCCCACTTAGAAAATTAGTAAAAAATCAAATATTCATTAAAAAATTATAGAAAAATATGCATCAACTAGATATTGTTAGCTAACTTTTGACTATAGTGATTTTAAAAGTACTACAAAAAATTTCACCGTGCTAGGGTCGTACAAGAGTTGCTATGTTATGTTTTTCTAACAAAAACAACAACACTTTGTGTACATCCCTCTTTTGAACCCCTTAATCTCAACCATTTTCAAAATAAATTAGTAGTTTAGAAAGTAGACTCGGAGCACTTCGATCCTTGTTTTTGTTCCATCTCAAAATTTTGAGTGTAGCTATCCTCAATTTCATGTCCAAAGTCAGTATTTCTTGATTTCAGAAAAAAAGTGGCCACTTAAGCCCCTTTTTGGGAACCATCTTGGTGCACTTACCCTAACTACTAAAATAATTTATAATTATAAAAATGTATTGTGGTGGATTTATTCTTTTTATGAGATTTTAAAATTTTCTTAGAGATAGAATAAATTTTCTAGACAAACTTGGTAAATGAAAAATATTAGAGTGTGATAACTTTCCTATCTCCAAAATTCATTTTCATCTTCACTTGACTAACTATCTAAAGATAATTGCTAACACAAAGGAAAATATATCATTTATCACTCCCCTTATAATTAGATTACCACTCCCTATGAATATTTCATGATATTCTTTATTTGAGTTAGTCAAACAAGAATCATCACCAATAATGTCAGCAACTACAAAAGCATCACTACCATACTTATTGATGATGTCAAAGGGTTTATTAAATTAATCATCCTTCTTCTCGGACATGTACTCCTTTGTGTGACATCTATTTCCATAATTCCATCATTTCACCTTAACCTTACCAAGAGACTTATACCTATCCTTCTTCTTAAACATCTTATCTCATATGCCTTCTTCTTACCCCTTATATCCTTAGGTCTGCCCATTAAAATTAGGTCATCATTAGAGGAATCACTCATTAAATTTCTCTTGATTTCTCCACTTAATAAAATCTCAATAAATTTTGCTATTTTGGGTGGAGAATAATTACTATTAGTTTTCATAATTTGTTAGTGTAATTAATTATTTATTACACTAGCATAAGTTAACTTAGGTCATATATCATTTAGTCCTAGGTTGCAGTTTTAATAAATCATTTAATAATGGGGTAATGTCCCCTTCCTTGTTTGTAGGGATAAGATTCCTTCTAGAAGATGATTTTTCCTTCTAGAACTTATCTCAACATTTAATAATTTCCTAGATAGGGTTCACATGTGGTCACATGTTGTTAGATCATGACACATGGCAACATCTCATGCATCTTAGGTTTTCTCTCTTGCCTATATAATTAGGCAACTTGTTCATTTGTATCATATCAATCAAATATCAATGATCTAATGTTGTATATCAATATCAATCTCTCTTTGTAGCCCTTAGTTGCAACACTTTCTGTGTGGTGTAATTTCTCATGGCAAGATCCTTTGAAGTGTGTGTAGCTTCATTGGGTGATTTAACATCCATCATTTCAACATGATATCAAAGCATGTTGAATTCTAACATAATTAAATTATTGCATAAATAAATCAAAGGACCATAATAGTAAAATGCATTTATCCTCTTCTTCTATCTTTAATCTTGTTTATGCTAACTAATTTAGAATTAAATTAAGGGTGTTGATATAAACATTAATTAAATATCCCTCTTTCATCTTTAAGGAATATAACTTCCTTTTCAATAATATTTTATTTATAGGACTCTTGGAATTGTTGGAAGCTTGAGTTGATTGTGGGTTTTTTGGGTGTTGTCATTGATTTCAACCCCTTGTATGAAGAGAGTGTTGGAATACTAATGTTGTTGATGATGGCAAGCCTAGAGTTATTGGTATTGGTGTCAACACATTGTACTAGTGTTGTCATTGATGTCTTACTTTAGTATAGTTGCAAAGGTTGTTGGTATAACTTATGTTTGGGGAGATTATTGGTGTTGGCGAGAATTGCACTATGTTGCAGTGTTGTCATCAATGTTGTTGATGAAGTTGGTTCTCTTGGTTTCCAAGTACTTTTGAGAAATTTTGAATAAGAGAGAGTTCAGTGTGACAAAGTGGTGTTCAATGTTTTGCTCCACATTTCTTCACGATTAAAGATATTCCCATGCAGTTTGGACATGATGAATAGAGGTGTTCAAAGGTTTTATATCTAGAGTTTCAATTTTTGGATCATCTTGTTGTAGAAGATGTGTTTGACAGTATGTCTATCTAGTAAAACAACATGTCTGGGAGAAATGAGATTGCTCCGCATTTCACCGTAGTGAAGTTTCTTGTCTTGTGGATCTAGGAATGCACTTATATTAACTGTATCTACCTTTCCTTGAAGTTTCATGTTTTTTGGTGCTCCGCAAGGTTGTTTGGTGTGTTGGATGTTTGTCCTAATGTGTCTAGTTGCACAAAATGAAGGTATTCTTAAGTTTTAGGTGGTTGCAGTAGAGTGGAAAATATTTTGATGATTTGGAATATTCTAAGATGTTTTGGAATGTTGTTGTGTGGTCTGTGAGATGTTTTCGGACCTGGAGAGGTGTGTTTGGAGTCACTTGTAGTGTTAGTGCAGGTTTGGTCAACCTGGCATGCTAGTGCTAATTGTGATGGATGATTATTGTTTGTGGAAGTATTGAGAATCATGTCATTGTATATTTGGGTCCTAGTTAATTTGTGGCATGGTCTACCTTCACTTCTTTATACCTTAGAAGTGTTTGGTTCCAACCTATTTGATATTGCAAAGTTAAGGTGCATATATTTCCTTAAGTTTGATTTAATTAAGACTTTTTTAGGTTAAGGATGGTATAAATACAATGCAAGTTATTCTTTGAATTAAGTGCAAAATGTGTGTGATGATAAATATGCAAAAGTGATCAAGTGTGGTGATCTAAATGCGAGCTTTAATTCCTATGACTCCCAGATGTAGTGAGAAGAAGGTGTCTAAATTTTATTCTATTGAATGAGTTTTTTGTGTTGGGCAGATACAAAAATATGGGGGGCCAAAAAGTGGCCAACTATTTTTATTTTTTTAAAAAGATAAAATGCAAGCACATTATAACACACTCGCATTATGGCTTGGAGTGACCGGACCTTAGGCTCATCCATTATAAGGCCAAAGCACACTTGTGTTATAATGTGAGCATGTTTTAGTTTATTTAAATAAAATAACCTTCATCATTCCATTTTCTATTGTTCTCAATTTCCTCTACGGCCTACAAACCCACAAAAATGTAGTCGCATTTCAGGAAGGCTCAAACCACTTTGTTTCTTCATTCAATCTTTGTTAAAATTCCACCACAATGTTGGGGAGGTCAAAGAATTAAGTTATTATTTTTTTGTGAATTTGTTATCAAATAGGTAAATTTAATATTTTTTTGATGTAAATTTATTTAATGTTTAGGAAATGATAATGCACCTCTTTCTCCTCCTCAAATCCTAACTCACCTCATGCCCAAATCCCTACTAAAGAATAACCCATCAAACACCTCCAATAATTCCTCAACATGCTCCAAGAACTCAAGAAAATTTAATGGGGCAAATTGAAAATAACAAAAAATAAATTAAGGAGTTAATTGCAAGGTTGAAAGATCCTAAAAGCTCAACCTCACATAGAACCATTCTTGCTTAATCACCTGAATCGATAATATCACATGTAGATTCAATTAGCAAGAAAATAAGTAGTTGGTCGTAGAAGAGGTGAGAGTTTATAAAATTTTATGTAGATAAATTATCCTATAAACAAGCTAAAGATGGAAAAATTATAAAATTTGACTTGTGTACACTATTCACAAACCCTAGAATGAATCAACCTTTGCATCCTTCAAGCAAGAGGTTCCCTATCTGATGGTGCAACCACCAAGGGATAAAGAACATTTTTTGGAGGAGGTGGTGGATGGTTTTTGACCATCCTCCATGCAACAACAATGAAGCTCCATAATATTTTTTGAGGAAACTCTACTATGTGTTTGTCCTCAATAAAACCCCAAATTAATTTGACATGTGGGACTTGCAAGATAAAAGTGGGGGTCTACACAAGATAGAGTGTGGGCATGTATTGATACACAATGGCTAGCAAGATGAGCACTCGCTAGACCAACATATGAGCATGTAACTATCCCTTTTGTTGTGAAGGAGAGTGATGAGGTTGATACATTACAGTCGATTAGTTCCCTGACCCAGAGCCTTGTACAACATACTAGTCCTCTAGCACAAGGTGAGATGGGTGAGTCTTCAGGGAGTAGAGTTCCACCTCATTATTGTTAGGCTTGTGTGTTACCCTGTGATTATGATCCTATGCATAGTTAGGATGTAGGTTCCTAGGTTACATCTGTAGCTAATTAGTTGGTGATGACAAATTCCCTCCTGAATGAGGTATTTGGCCTTGATAGTTAGGTAAATGTTATCAAGTTCATTGAATTTAATTTATTAAATTTTATTTTTGAAATACAAGATTAAATAAATTAGTTGAATGATTATAATGAAATTTTAGGGTCATAGCATTCACTCTATTTTTAGCGGTCCTCCTTCTCCCTATTACACAACCACATGTACTGCAAAGGTATGTAACTAGTAAATAATTATAAATATTACATGTGAATAGCTAAACATTATATGAATGGTATTCTTATATCTCATTTTGGATGTTGAATAGGTTAATATTGGAGCTTCGACAACAACGCCTGCCAGTGGAGGTGGACATCAAAGTTTCACTCAAGTAATATAGACTATTTATAATTTTAAAATAAAAAAATTATTGAATAGTGTTTAATGAATTGAAGGTTCTAGAGAGTTTGTAAGTATACTTTGTACTTTTTACAAAAAAATGATTTTAGGTTGTTATTCACTTCATAATCTATGAATTTCATTTGCTCATGTTGTTGACCTCCAAAAATATAGGCTAGTGGCATCAGTAGCTTGTAGCATACCATTTCACTCATATCCTCCTAACTATCATCACTAGCTTGTAGCATACCATATCTCTATTCACTGTTGGGCTCATGAATGTTGCTCGGGATATTGATCTTATTACTACCCTTGCCCTATGTTGACTATACCTATTATGATGACTATGTTATTGCATTCATACATTATGGTTGTAGACTTTCATTTATACCTTTGAAGTGCTTGACATCGTAGAGGACTACTCTCTTTCTTTCTTGACTGTATATTGTCATCTTCTATCAATTATCTTCAATGGTATCTACTCCATAGACAAGGTACTGCCCACTTATCATTTAGAAATATATGCCATCTTTCTATCCCTTCACAAGGATTGTCCTCTATTAATATGATCATTAAAAGGGCACTGTCACTCTAAACTATCCTTCAGTAATAAACTATGCATTCTCCTCTCATACCATTGTACGAAATTTGTTGCTTCTCCTATGAGACTATCTTATAGCATTAGATTTCATGTGATTACCACTACATTCATGACTATCATGCACTCTTTACCTTGAGGTATCCTGGTTGAAAACATATAAAGTATCTCATAAAAATTCATCTTCCATAATTATCCCTTGAAGCATTCTTTTGTATTGAAATACATGTGACTGTATTATTACACATTAAGTGGCCATAGACTATCATATTCAGTCTTATGTAACTATCCTATTACAATTCTTTATTTATGCTATATCCTTTATTGTTTATTCAAATGTTTTCCTTTATTCATCATTTCTCCTTGTGATCATTACTTTGCCTATGTGAATATTACACTATCCACTATAATGAAAGTATATCACTTCATTTCTTAGCTATCTCTTCTTTGTGATTCACCCATGAATATGAATAGAATGTTGAGGTTTTATGAAAACCATGGAGTGTCTTTATAGGTGTGAATTATTAGCAAGATCTTAGGAACGCAGTCCCCTCATTGCTCACTATCACTACATCATTTTGTTCTTAGTTGAAAGTGCTCATTATTGCTTCTTGTCATGTATCTCACTATCATGATTTATATTTTTTCCATAAATCTTGTCCCCACTTCAATAATTCTTCACACTTCACATCAACAAAGGTTTGCATGAATTATTTATGTAATCATGATATTGTCCCTTACTTGCATGATATGATCGTCCCTAGGACTTTCATTTTGTGACTATCCTTTACTTTAAAATTTTCCTTATGAAACATGCAAACCCTTGAAGCAATATATAGTTCAATAAGTACTCAAAATTTTGTTGACTATCTCATACATTATAAGCCATGACTTGCATCACTCTTCTAGTTTACGTAATTGAATAATGTTATTTTATTTTAGATGATGCAAGCAAAGACTCCTCCCAATGTTGATATGGAAGTGGATCATGGTGTTTCTACTGCAATAGATAGCTTGATGCCTTTGACATGGGTAAGAGGTACATTAGTAAATTTCAAATTGCATTCATTGTTATAGTTGTTTATTATTGAAAAATCAAATGATTATTGATTTATAGTTTAATTTCTATTTGGATGGTTTGTATAGGAAATTGGAATTCCATAACCTGAGCATGCCACTGTTGCAAACAAGGAGAGAGATCATTTGGCAATGGTAAGTGATTATTTTGTTAAATATTTCATTTTTTATAATGTAATTTCAACATTCTAATGTCTATACTTTTTATTGTAACAGGTATGACTCCATGAAGAATTAAATAGGAGGAGAATCCCTTCAATTTGAAGTAGACCACTATCATACGCATCTCCATCCCCTCGATGATCAAAGGCTGCCCGTGATTTTTTTTCTTCGCCTAGAGGGGAATGACTTTTTATTGGAGTCCTTTGTTGTATGTCTATTTGGAAATTTTGGACATATATTTTGTATTGTATATATGTGAAATTGTATACATATATGGCATTCTTGTAAGACTATATGGCTATTTTGTATATATTTTAAACTTATATCAACATATATTGATGTATGTGTATATGGATATTTGGTTAATGCATGTCTTTTTTATAGATGGTGTCTATATTTGTATTATAAATCCATGCTTCAATGGATGTTTGTAGATGGTTTACTTAAAATATTTAAAATACAAGTGTATTCCATGCTTCATAACTTATTTCACATTAATTTCACCTATATTTGTTGGTTAATTATTATCTTTCCTACACTACTATGTGTTTGTGGTCTTTGATGACATATTTTTGGCATATATTTATGGAATCAAGTTTTATTCAAGAAAAATTACAAACAATTTACACTACATTTCCAATAATTTTATTCAAGTATATTCAAGTATCCATCCATTCAAGTACCTATCCTCTAGTTGGTTGAAACTACTTCAAATTTAGAGATGTATTCTTTATTCCCACACTTTCCTTCATCTCAAAAAAGTGTTTTTCTATATTGAACAAAACGTTTATGACGGAATTGAGTTCAAGCTTGATAAAGGAGACTAGTTATTTGGTGTAGATTATTGTCATAAGATTATAAATACACCTACGTTGACCGTGGAATTATTCTATAGCCACCCCAATGTGTTTGAATTGTTGGTTTACCCCCAAGAGATGAAGAATGTAAACAATGCCTCTCGACAATGTTTTACTAAATATAACTGACACTTTTTTGATCTGAAACATTGTTTCCACAATGGAATGAATTGGATATATGAAAAACTAAGGAAGGTTATTGTAGAGAGACCCTACATGACCTTATACCTCTAGACAAAATGTTTCTAAGAGCCACAGTTTCCAAGTAAGAGGTCATCAAAGTTGCTACCCTTTCTTACTTTGGTCTCTTAAGAGAAATCATCAGTGCAATGTAGTCCAAAATGTTCTAGCATGATAGGGTTAGAAATAGGACCTTTCCTAGCATAAACCTACCACCTTGATGTATTAGAACCGTCGGTCTAGTCACATGATGAATAGAATGAAAATTACACCATTTTGCAACTTTACACTGCATGCATCTGACATTTTTTCCATCAACTGAAAACTTGTCACCATGAGAAAATGGATTAAAGATATGAAAAACTAAGAGAGATTATTGTAGAATTTCCCTACATGATCATATACCTTTAGACGAGATGTTTTTAAGTTCCATAGTTTCTGAGTAACAACTCGTCAAAGTTTGTTGCCCTTTTGTACTTTGGTCTCTTAAGAGATATCATTGGTGAAATGTAGCTCAAAAATTTTTGACATGTTGGATGTGAAAAGGACCTTGCCTAGTGAAAACCTACCCATCTAGATGTGTTGGAACTCTTGATTTGGTTGAACAACAAATAGAACAAAAATTAAACCAACTTGTAACTTTACATTGCATGCATTTGATGCTTTTTCCATCGATTAGAAACTTGTCACCATGGGCAAATGGATTGGAGATATGAAATATTGAGAGAGGTTATTGTAGAGAGGCCCTACATGATCATGTACCTTGAGATGGAATGTTTCTAAGTGCCATGATTTTTGAGTAACAACTCATCAAATTTTGATGCCCTTTTACACTTTGGTCTCTTAAGAGATATCGCTAATGCAATATAGCTCAAAGTGTTTTGGCATGCTAGGGTGAAAAATAGGACCTTTCTTAGTGTAAAAATACTCATCCAGACATGTTAGAAATGCCAAAACACTTTGAGCTATATTGCAACTTTACATTGCATGCATTTGACACTTTTTCCATCAACTGAAAACTTTTCACCACGGGAAAATGGATTGGAGATATGAAAAAGTGAGAGAGGTTATTGTAGAGGGGGCCTACATGATCCTATACCTTTAGATTAAATGTTTCTAAGTGTCATGGTTTATGAGTAACATCTTGTGAAATTTTTTCTCCCTTGTGCACATTGGTCCCTTAAGAGATATTGTCGATACAATGTAGCTCAGAATTTTCTGGCATGTTCGGGTGCAAAAAATGACCTTTCCTAGCATAAAAATACCCATTCAAATGTTTTTTATTTTTTGGTTTGGTCACACAATGAACATAATGAAAATTACACCACCTTGCAACTTTAAATTGCTTGCATTTGATGCTTTTTCCATTGACTAAATACTTGTCACCATGGGAAAATGGATTGGAGATTTGAAAAACTGAGAGAGGTTATTATAGAGGGTCCCTATGTGATCTTGTACCTTTAGATATAATGTTTCTAAGTTCCACAATTTTTGAGTAACAACTCATCAAATTTTTATATCTTTTACACTCTAGTCTCTTAAGAGATATTGTCGGTGCAATGTAGCTCAGAATGTTCTGGCATGCTAGGGTGAAAAATATCACCTTTCCTAGCATAAAACTACCCATCTAGATGTGTTGGAACTATTAGTTTGGTCACACAATGAATATAATGAAAATTACACCACCTTTCAACTTTACACTACATGCATTTGATGTTTTTTCCATCGATTGAAAACTTGTCACCATGGGAAAATGGATTGGAGATATGAAAAACTGAGAGAGGTTACTATAGAGGGGCCCTATGTGATCCTATACCTTTAGATGAAATGTTTCTAAGTTCCACAGTTTTTGAGTAACAACTCATCAAAGTTTGCTACCATTTTGCACTTTGGTCTCTTAAGAGATATCGTTGATGCAATGTAGCTCAAAATGTTTTGGCATGCTAGGGTTTTAAAACATGAGCTTTACTAGTGTAAATCTTCCCACCCACATGTGTTAGAACTATTTATTTGGTCACATGATGAACAAAACAAAAAGTACACCACCTTGCAACTTTACACTGCATGCATCTGATGCTTTTTCCATCGACTAGAAACTTGTCACCACAAGAAAATTGATCAAAGATATGATTAATTGAGAGAGGTTATTGTAGAGGGGTCCTGCATGATCCTATAAATTTAGAAATAATTTTTCTAAGTTCCATGGTTTTCAAGTAACAACTCATCAAAGTTTGCTGCCCTTTTGCACTTTGGTCTCTTGAGAGATATTGTTGGTGCAATATAGCTTGGAATGTTTTGGCATGTTAGGGTGTGAAACAAGACATTTCCTAGTGTAAAACTATCCATATGAACATTTTGGAACTATCATTTTGGTCGCATGACAAATAGAACAAAAATTGCACCACCTTGCAACTTTACACTACATGCATTTGACACCTTTTCCATCAACTGAAAACTTGTCACCACGGGAAAATGGATCAAAGATATGAAAAACTGAGAGAGGTTATTATAAGGGGCCCCACATGATCTTGTACCTTTAGACATAATGTTTCTAACTACCAAATTTTTTGGGTAATAGCTCATCAATTTTTTCTTCCCTTTTTCACTTTGGTCTTTTAAAAGATATCGTTAGTGCAATGTAGCTCAAAATGACTTTACATGTTGGGGTGCGAAATAGGACCTTTCCTAGTGTAAACCTACCCATCTGAATGTGTTGGAACTGTCAATATGCTCACATGACAAATAGAGAAAAAATTACACCACCTTGCTACAAAATAATCTCATCAATATCAATCAAATACTTGGGCTTGCTATGCAAAATTCTAGGAGGTGTTCTCAAAATTAAATTTTCCTCAACATTACGAATTTCATCAATATTTCAATGAGATGGGGTAGATGGCATACCTTCAATCAAAGATGGAATAGATTATGTACCTTGAAGTTGAGATGGGAAAGATGGCATACTTCCTTCACATGCGAGTGATGATATACTTTCAAATTGAGATGCGGTAGGTGGTGTACCTCCATCTTGACTTGTGGTAGAGGACATGTCTCCAACTACGAGATTCAAATCTCTCATTACATGAAGGTTTTGCATTTGTTCCCTTTATACCACCAATACCATATCTCTTGTCAATGGTTCATGTTCCTCTTCAATTAACATGTCTTCTTCTATCATGTCCAATTTCCTCTTCTCACGAAGTTGCCTCATATGTTCTTTTTTCTTTGTATTCTTAGCTTCTTTCTCTTTGTGTGTTGGTTTAATCCTTAATTTTTTCCTCAGCATGATGAAGAATTTTATTTGTAGCATGAAAAGGGGATAAATATTAGTTCCACCATAGTACTATAGAGTAAATAAATAACTGACACAAATCTAAATTTTTTCATAATAATAACATTGACCCTAAAAAGACTAAGGAACCTTTAAAGTCAAATGGGTGCACCAACATTGGAGGAGAGTTTGACTTCAATTTGGGAAAGTTTAATCCAAATTTATTTTTGTTTGGAGGCATTTTTGGATATTTACCATCATTTTCAATGGTTCCTCCTTCAATTCTAACCTTTCAGGACTTCATTGCTACCATCTTGCAATGAATTTGGCACCAATGTATGATTTGGATTGAAATTTTTTTGTAAAGTATTTGGATTACCTTGTTGACAAAGGGGTGTAAATGTGGCATTGATATTGGTTTGATTTTGTGGCATGAAATTGGTACTTGGTGTGACATGTTGTTGTGATGTGGTGCAAGGGAACCTACACCTAATGGTGAAAAAAATGAGTCTTTTAGGGATCATAGGTTGATTTGAAGGTCTTTTGGTCAATAAGCAATGAGGAAGTTGCAAAATATGCTAAAATTGTGAAAAAATATAAAAGTTGCCAACCCTTGTCAAGATGGGTAAAATAAAGGTTTTTGTTGTTTTTGTGTCTAAGGTCTTAACAAAGGATGAATAAGGTCTAACAAGACCATTTTTAATGCACTTGAGTGCTTGGGAGGTCATTTAGGTAGAAAATGTAAAATGGTTCTTAAATGTTGTAAATGTTGACACTAAAAGTTGTCAAACTTGCAATTTTTGCTAAATAATGGATCATTAGTGTTTGGAAGTCAGTTATTGTTAGTTGGTCAATTTTTTGAAGTGGAGAAGAATTTAAAGAGGCTTAGAAACTCATTGTAAAGGTTGGCTAAGTAAGTTGGATCATTTTGCAATAAGAATTATCTCTGTTTTTCATTAATTTTTTGAGTTTTCCTGACATTTGTAGGTCTGTACGAACCCGTACAGTTTGGTGGTGCCATGTAATTCATTTCACTATGTGGTTTCATGTGTTAAAAATCCTCTAGAACAATTTGAGGGAGATCCCTTGTGTCTAGCAGTAGATATCCTTGTTTTTCCTATAGCAGGTCGGAAGTACCCTGTTTAAGGGTTTTGCAGTAAACCATGTTCTAAAGGACCCATACACTAATTGTGATCACTGTGACAAGTGTAATTGGTCCTAGGAAGTTAGATTATATGGTATGATTCTTGATTTGAGTGGTGGAGGAAGAATGAAAGAGAAAGTATTGTTGCCCCTATTGTTTTGTGAAGAAAAATGCATGAAATTAGTGGTTTTGATCTAGGGTTTTGAGAAATCCTTGAGGATAGTCGAATTTTATGAGTTTTTAAGTTTTTGCAGGGATATTAAAATGTATTGGGGGTATTTTTTTGGCCTAAAAACCCAGGGTCATATGTTTTCCAATAAACCCTTGTATTTTGTATGCTAAAGGGGGGTTTCATGGTGTTGTGTGTTAGAGGTCTGCTAGTAATGAATTGAAGGTGGATTTTGTGGTTTTATATCACAACTCAACTCTGTCATGTAATTTTTGGTGAGAGTGAAGGCTTTAGGGAACACTTCATCCATTATTTTGGCTTAATTGAGTGGCCCTAAAATAAGGTAGTCTAAAGGTTCTCCTATTTTATGACAAAAAGTCTTGGTGAGTTTGTTGCAATGTTGTGTGGGGTGATGTTATGAGACTTTTAGGGTGTCTAGAAGTAATTTGGAAGCCTTCTCTAAAATATATTTGTGTAAGGCTAAATTTCAAGACTCAAGCCTTGAAGGGTGAGATTGGATCAAGTTGAGAGTTTAGTGTTGCAAAGAGTGGTTTTCTTGTTGAGGATTGATCAATTGGGTCTTTTGGTGAGTTTCTTCACTTGTCTTCATCATGATGGGAGGGGATTGGTGTTCAAATTTGTTCCAAAAGTCATGTTGGTATTAGGTGTAGCATTGATTGTTTGTGTTGGCACTCTAGATGTGATAATATGAATTCTCCTTGTTTTGTTTGGTTGATTTTGACTAGTATTGATTAATGGTGTATTGTTTTGTGTTCCAAATGGATTTGCAAATGTCACACCCATGGGATTATAAGATGAGCTCCCAAATGTAAATTTTGAACCTTGGGACATGGTATGTGTTCTCTTAGCTCCAAATATTGGTGGATTAGGAATATGTGTAGTTATTGCAATGTGTGTTGTGGCCCCAAGGGGTAGACTAGTGAACATTTTTTGTGAAATGGGTTGACCTTGTGTAAATGTGTTTTGATTAGGATCTTGAGTTTGTGATTGGGTTACTCCCTCTAAAATTGTAGAAGTATCAAAGTAATAGAGTATTTTGGCACCTTTCTTAGCAAGTGCGAGAAAGAATTTATCAGGGTATACACTAACAATCTCATCCATAATTCGTATTATTCTTGGGTCTTAAGTGGCATGTTCAATTTCTTCAGGGGATTAAGTGTTTGTTGACATTAGTTAACGTGAGATTGGCAAATGGATTTGAGGTTTCCCTTTTGGGTGTTTGAGGTGGATTTGAATTAGACCCAAAGTTCATTTCACTTGTGGGGTTGAAAAGTGGATCACTTGAATAGTTCATGTCCTTCCTTTTTCCTCATGACCTTGTTTGAACCATATAAGACTTGCAATCTAAGGATTGATAATGCAAAGGTGATAATGTAAGGTGAGATATGAGACTAAGATATTATTATTTTTTGGAATTTTTGGAATTTTTTAAGGTATGAGGATGTCAAATGTCAATGCACCTAAGACTAAGGTTTCAAATGTAATGATGGTAATGACTCTATGACCAAAGGATATGGTATGTAATGAGAGAAAATGAGATTATGACTAAGGTTTTGATATGAAACTAAGATTAACGTATGCCAAGGGTAGGCACCTTTGGACCTAAGAAAATGGATGGTAACCAAGATATGGTAGACCAAGGTAACCAACTAGAATTTCAAGACCTTAGAAAATGAATGCTGAAAATGTGATGATTTGACCAAGGGTGATTCTAAACTAAGACATAAGTTTGAGACCTAATGATAATTGATGATTGATTGATAGAAAGGTAAGGTCAATAACAATCTAGAAGTGTAACCATGGACTGATCAAAGATATGTTAGGCCTCCTAATATGAAATATAAAGGGTAACTAAAGCTAAGAATGATCTAAAACCAACTAAGCAATGCAAGGTAAGCAATGCCATTTAACTAAGAAAACCTAGATGAATATGATGAAATGGGTTGGTTAACTAAGAAAGTTTGGAATAAAAATGTAAGTTCACTATCACAATGTGATGAGGATTGAGATTGGACAAGGATTTCTCTAAAAATTTATGATCCGACAGTTGTAGCTTACTATCTCACAATTGCGGTGTAAGGTTTCATAGTTGCAATTCATTGTTCAATGTTTGCGGTTCACTTTCTGACAATTGTGGTTCACAGTTTGTTTACCTAAAATTTGATGTTTTTGAGTGATTTTTTTATTGGGAAATTTTTGAAATGTGATTGCCAACATAAAAAACACTCTAAAAATAGATTTTTGGATGTTGACTGGTCAAATCCCTATGTGAATATGTGTATGTTTGAGGGTTATTCACCCCAAATTCCACTAGTATAACACAATATCTAAAACACATCAATAAATTCCTATCCCTAAGGTCAATGGCCAATGGTAGCACTTTCAAGCCCACAACTTGGAATCTCCTTCAATGCAAGTGTAGGGACACCTTAAGGGGGTTTATTCACTCTTGTCTTTGCAAGAGAGGACAACTAGGGGCCTCCAATACTAGAAGGATGACCCAATCACCCTCTCCTCAGAAAGCTACAAGTAAACAAGTATCTTATGCTAAGCTGAGGATCTTTTTCTTATCTCAAGGGAGCCTCATGGTGAGTAACTTTGGGGCACAATGTGCATCCCCTACACTGAAAGTGACCAAATAATCTCAATCAAAAAGGTGGTTACTAAAGAAGGTGTCTAGTCACAACTCGAGGGACTGATTCCTTGCGAGCGTCCAACAAGCCACTTAATGATTTAACCAAACCTACTAGGGTACATTAGAATACCTCACATAAATGTGGATACTTCCCCTTTTAGTTTGGCATTGTACGACAAAGGCTAACACTAGTTAGGACTTGGCTTTTTCCTTATCCTTTTTGTATAGCAGCATAAAGGAAAAACCATTATGGGCCGCCAATGAGTTCTCCATTAGGATGTGTCTTAATGGGAGGACCTTCTACAAAATAAAAATAAGATGTAGTGATTATTCTTACACCCAAGATTGCACAAAGTGCAAGGGGAAAGGATACTTTCACTACACCCTATGGGTTCTACAACAATAAGATGTGCAAGTGCACCAAACACAAAAGACACTAGTTCATTTTTAATCCCAAAATGAAATGTTCCTAATTTAATGAAAGAAACTGATTTATTATTAAACCCAAATCAAAATATTCCTAATTTAAGAAAAAATGAAAGCACAAAAATCTTGCAAAACCACAAATCAGTAATTTGAAATAGAGGTATTCAACCAATGTCCTACAAGAAAACAAATTAGTAGTTTGAGGGTAATTTCTTCTCCAAAGCGAAAGCCACATGTTGAAAACAAAATATTAGTAACACCAAAATTCCTAACCTAATGCAAAACAAAAGGAAAAACTGAAAGAAAACCCAAAATTAATTTTTTTTACCTTAATAGGTAAATGTGTCATTTTGGTTAACTTATGTGTCACACAAATGAGATTTAGGGTTTGGTGATTGTGGCTCAAGGAATTTCAACTATGGTGTTCATCTTCATAGATGTGGCTCACTATGCAGCAAATGCATTATTCTGGTTTTTAGCAGTTGCATCATAGGAACTCACAAATGCATCATTATTTGAATTTTTGTCACCCTGCCAATGATTGTGGCTCACTACCTACAAAACAACAAAAAAGAAAAAAAACATATGGATTTCTTGTGAACTGGCTAGATTCATGTTAGGTTCACCAATGTAAGGAAGGGGAAAATTTAAAATAAGAAGAAAAAAGTCTAGTAGCAACCACTCTTCCTAAAATCTAATCCAAGACAAGAAAGTACAAATAAGGAAATTGAATGAAAATTTTTTTAAAGTAAACTCCCCATGCTAAATTTGATTATCTTCTTTCATTCTCCTTCATTCTTCTCAAGTTGGAAGCTTTCCCTTAGATTTTTGTGTGTCCAAGTACCTGCAAGTGATAATGATTGATAGAAAGAATTTCAGAGAATTTGGTTGTAAAGCAAAAATGAAGGAGACAACTCTCTTTTATAGAAAATATTCTCAAATAGATGAATGAGATCTAAAGTCTAGAAGATGCCAAGATCAACAGTTGAGGTTTCATGCACCACAAAGTAGTGGGGTTAGGGATGGCTAAGAATAGACAGTCAAGATTGAAAGAAGACCAGAGGGAATCAATGGTTGAAATTCAAAAGAGGAAGTGGAGGGAAAGTGGAGGCATCAAATAATAATTTTTAATTAAAGAAGGGAATCTTGGAAATTAAATCATATTATTTAATTTGGGAGAGGATGTGGAGGAATAAATAATAATAAAATATTATTTATTTATGGAGAAAGAGGGAAAATTGCATTTAATTGAAATGATTATTATTTGACCATTTAATAAAATATGGAGGAAATGGAAATGATAACATTAAATAATTAAATTGGATTAATTATTTAATAGAGGAGAAAAGAAGTTAAAGGGTATGTGCAGGATCATGATGGGCCAAAAAGTGGCAATATGATGGGTATGTGTAGGGTATGTGGCTGACAACTTTTTTTTAACCCAAAATTGATGAAATGAAAAGGGTTTTTAAAGGAGATTCTCATCTTTCCACCAATATAAATTCTGCTTTACTTTGAATTTAATAAATAATTATTATTTATTTTCTATTGGAATTACAAATAAAGTCTTGATTGATAGGTTGATTGAAAAACATCTATAGCTTTCAAACAGTATCACATTTTTGAATCCAAAACATGTGTCACATTCTATGCTTTGCATACTATAGGATTAAAAAGAAAAAATTGAATTTCATGAAGTTTTGACCAAGTTAAGGTGGTCGACATATGCATTTTATATTTTTAAAATTTGTAATAAAAATTCATAATTAATTATTTACTTGGAAAAAATTACAAAAAATATGCATCACATCGACATGAGTCCTCTACTATATATAAAATATTATAAAAAAACTATCATTTTATTGTGGTTAGGGTGGTGACAGACACCTACTTATTTTTTTCCTTGAAATTTAAGTACTCTGCATTGAAATTTCAATTTAAAAAAAATAAACCTAGTAGTTTAGAAACTACATTCAATTTGCTACAGATTCTATTCTTACATATTTTTGAAATAATATCGATAGCTTATTCAAATTTTTACATCAAGTTGCCTAACTCTGATTTTTCTAATTTTTTTGCCACTTAAGGGCCTATTTTCTCCATGATGATCTTGCACCTACCCTAAATGAATGGTCAAATAATTAAAATAATTATTTAACTATAGACGGATAGCAAAGGATGAATAATTAAATAAATAAGAATTTATTTAATCATAGAAAGAAATAGGATGTTAGTGACGTAATTAAATAAATATTTAGTTTATTTAATTAATCAAAGAAGAATAAAGACAATGAAATGAATTAATTAAATAATTAAAATTATTTAATTAATAGAAGAATGTGACCAAAGAAAATAACTAAATAATTAAAATTATTTAATTATGCAAGAAAGAAGAGAGAGACTGATGTAGAAAAATGGTTTTCGCAGACCAAGTCATTTTTCAATGTTAACAGGATCTAAAAGAAGAAAAGGAAGGAGGAGGAGGAGGAGGAGGAGGAGGAGAAGGATGAAAAGTAGAAGTATAATTAGAAGGAAAAGTAGAAGGAAAAGGATAAGGAGATGAAAAGAAAATGAAGGATACAATTACATGCACTTCAACTTTGATGAAAGAAGATTTAATACTTCTATCTCATGATCATATGAAAAAGGAAAAGGTTATTATTTTTGTAAACCCTAACAGAAAGTATAACTTCGTCAGCCTAGAATTAGCTAAGAAATAATTTGTAAGTATAAGAAAATCACATCAAGGACAACCAAATTGTAGGTATGGATATATTTTTTTTTTATATTTAAATATTTTTATGGATAAATATGTTTTACATTCAAAATTTTATGCTTTAGATATGAACAGACTATATATTATTTGTATCCTTTGTTAGAAAGATTTTGGGAATATTTAACATTACTTTGTACAAAATAACTTCATGAATATTTGGGACATGAGGAAAAAAATTATCTTATAGGATATTACACATAATCAAGACAAAAGCAAAGTCAAGGTTGAGAAAGTTCTAGAATCTATTGAAGAGTGCACTAAAGAAATAAAGGACAACCAAAAGGATATAGATATAAAGAAAAAGGAAAATTTATTCCTCTTCCTGCATTAAAAAAGCAATAAAAGAGGTGAAGAATGAAAGAAGGTTCTAGAGATAGCAAGAGGTGTAATATATAGGTATCCGCATCATTGTGAGAGGTAAGGAAAATGGATTAAACCATATTGGATGAATGATAATACTTGGAATCAACAAGCCAATTGCTATGTATGTACATGTAGCAAAAAACTAGAAGAATTAGTGTCATCATAGATTTTTTAGTTATTCAAGGTAGATAATGAGTACATACTATAATGAAGAGTGGAAATAGGTGGGTGTATCAAAATATGGATCAACAATGATATCTAGGTATTACCAAGCTAAAAACCACTACAAATATTACATATGGATGGTTGGATGATAAGACATGGATTGGAAAATATCTTATTGATTTCCTTTTTCTCATTTTTTAGGGATGAAACATATCAATGAGAGATGAAATTTTATGTACCTACGAATATGGCATTATGATGTGCATAAGTGGATGGAGATGATGACATGTTGTACACATCCCTTAAGTTAATTATATTGTTTCACATGGATAACTTGTGTAAATAATTATATTAGGCAATGAGTAGGCCTACATTGTTATTGGGTTTAGTAGCATAACCCTCCATTATGTTGTTAGGAAGAGGTCTATGTAAAGAAGGTAAATATCATTGTAAATATATGTGAAGAGTATGATATGTGTTTGGGATCTCTTGGAGATATAGAATAGAGTCACTTCCTCCATTAAGGTGTTACCCTACCTCAATTGTTTATTTTATTTTTACATATAATAGATATTATGAAACCTTGGACCACATAAATCTCTTGTGGTACATGTGATCTATTTTATTTATTAAATTATTTTCATTATTAAATGTGTGGACCTTACCACTCATAAAATCAAAACAATCTCTTTTAGATTCAGGATCCTTAATTCTTTATTAAATCCAATTGAAATATTTGTTAAAGTGATTCCATGTCAACATCCCACCTCAATTCCTTTAGAAAATTGAAAAATAAATTGATGAAGATCTAAAATTCCAATCACAATCCTTGAAATTAAAAAATGTTGCTCATTCGTTAATCTTCAAAAACATGTGTTGTCTTTTTTAGTAGAATGCAATAATAATCTCCGATTATGGTTTTTTCATTATTTTATAAAAATGTTTTTTTCTTAATCCAATCCTAGTTGTAGGAATAAAATCAAGAAATTAATTACATAACGCAACCCTGACTTCTCTTACACATAAAAAATCAAGAAATTAATATTTTATGTTCTATTAAAATAATTTATATTTAACTTGAGTGACTAATTGCATTGGTGAATGTATCATATGTTGCTCATTGCCCTTGTGCAACACTTCTTGTCTGTTGTTGCTTTTCTCTGGCATGGGTTTTATGGGGGATGCTTTTTGTGTGTGAGGATGGGTGTTTTTTGTAGATTGGGGGTTATCTGTTATGGGTTGGGGGTGTTCTGCATGGTGTTGGTGTTGCATGATGGATTCTCATGGCATTGGGTTTGTGGGTATGCTTTGTAATTTACAACTTGTCTTTTATAGGTAGCTCTTTTTTTGCATTCTTGATGGCGAATGAAGGCTTGACAAGGATTGACAAAATGAATTTTTTTCTGAAATCTTGACAAGGGTTGATCCATTCCCATCAATCCATTTCATGGTGGTGTTCTCAAAGCTTATGAAGGAGGTCCATACTTCTACAATCAAGTGGGGTTATTCATCAAACCCTAGCATATAGGTTTTAATCTTGTGAAGGAGCTTCCATCAAGGGTCGTAGCTTAGGTATGGCTCGCCTAACTACCTTTGGAGTTTTGGAGGAATGAAGTTCTACACATGATCACTTTGTTTCTTGGTAAACCGATTGGTTCATCTCAACACATGCTAGATAAGAAGGTAATCGCATATGCTTGCGTTTGTATTGAGATTGATTTAAATAACCCATTGCCAAATTCAATGGAAATTCAAGTTGGATCCACTTTGTGGATTCAACAACTTGATTACGAAGCTCTTCCATTTCATTATCAATTTTTTCATGAATATGGGAACTTGTAGAGGAATGCCTCAAACTCAGTTCTTTAAGAACTCCCTTTGGCAGTGTATCAACCAAGGTCTACCTTCCTATTCACCACCTACAAATAATAAAGGAAATCCCCTATGTCTAAGGGGGGGAATGACAAGGAAATTTTCATTCCTATCAAGCCTTGTAATAAGAATTGAGGCTTGAAGAGGACACTTAAAGATAGGAAGGGTGAGGTCACTTATAATAGGTTTAAAATTTTGGAGGACATGGTTCAACAAGAGGAAAATTTTGGTAGTCTACTCTCATATTTGAGCAATTTGGAGGTGGATCAGGTGACCACCAATGAGGATATTCATCATAATAGTAAGTTGCATGAGAGAATTGAATCACAAATGGACATAGACCAATTACAAGTGAGCCCAAGTGAGACAACTATTCCTAGGAAGAAAGTGGTGGAAGAAGGATCAAGTTTGGCTTTGATTGAGTAGGTACTGGAAGCTATAGCTCAAGACCCTAGTAAAGACAATAGAGATTCCTATGTTAGGGTTGCAACAAAATACTTCAAAAAAGAAGAAAATTAGAGAAATATTCTAAGTTGGGAAGGAGAAAAGATCAAGATAAAATCAAGCTAATGGGGGAGAATTTGGTGGAGTTAGGATCAGTTAAAACTATAGACTCCCATTTTTCTCACCCTCATAAATGATAGTTATTTCTTGGAATGCAAGGGGTTTAAATAGCATCCCTAGAAAAAAATACTATTTGGGGCTTGATTAAGGTGCATTCTCTTGATGGGTCTTCATTAAAGAATCTAAGTCATTTGTGGAAGGTATGTTTAAAATGGCTCCAAATTTGTGGTGGAGAGGTCATTATCAGTGCATCGAGACTCAAGACAATGCTAGTGGAATAGTCTATCTTTGGGACTCATGTAAGATCTCTCCTTTGTAGTGGATTTTGGGTGGAAACTCCTTATCTATGGTTCTCTCTAGTTTCATTTCTGGGGAAATTGTCTTGTTAACTAATTTCTATGCTCTAACAAACTTGCTTGGTAAGAACCATCTTTGGTATCATATTAAATACGTGATGTCCCTAGCTCCTTTCATTCCCTTGGATTTTTTTTGGTGACTTCAATGCCATCACTAGTCTAGAGGAAAAGAAGGGGGGTGTGGATAGGCTAGAAGCTTCCTCTTTTATTTTTAGAGATATTATTGCTTCCCTAAACTTGGTGTATGTAGAACTAGGGAATGGTATATTTACTTGGAGTAATAGAAGATGTGGAGAGGGCTATATCTTTGAGAGATTAGATAGGCTTTTAGTTTCTAGTTATTGGATCAATAGTAACTAGCTCACCAACTCGAATATCTAGGACTGGAAAGGCTTGGATCACTGGCCCATCAAATTTTTTACAATAGAGAAGGGTGTTTCTAAAAATCCTTTGTTCAAATTCCAACTTTTGTGGTTGTGTGAACCTTCTTTACATGTTTTTATGCAAGAATGGTGGAGAAAGGGCTTGCTTGAGCATAGTAGAACTATGTACTCTTTTGTCAAGAGACTCCAATTCACAAAGTTTTAGCTCAAGAAGTGGAATAGGAAGATTTTTGGAAATATATTCATTGCCAAAGTTGCAGCTAATGCAACTCAACAATTGAGAATCCTATGGGATTGTCAATTGTTGCAACACAAACACACACAACTAGAAATTTAAAATAAAGGATTGAGATTAATTTAAAGAGAGCCAAATATCATGAACATCACATGAATTTATTTGAAACAAAAACATTCCTAATTTTTTATTTTCAAACTCTTGTGTTTGTAACAATTGAAATGAGAAAATACACAAGCCAAAATACTCTTCTACAAACAAGATTTTCCTATCGACCACTTCAAATAAGATATAAGAATCTTCTAATCATACACCAAAAACAACATATGCTTCCACCAAGCTTTGAAATTCCACTCCTAGGAATCCCACAAGCTTCACAGGCGATTTTCTCCTTCAAAACATTGTTTTTTCACTCATTTTCCTTATTTTCCCACTCTTTCTTCACTTGGGCATTGGCATACTATCAAAAACTAGATGCATTTTTCCTTTCTCTAGCCTCTTGGATGTCACACATTCCCATTAACTCTCCCATTCAATTTTTCCAAGTGGGAGTTATAAAATCTTTTCCAAAAATTTATTAATTCTTCCTCAATCCATCAACTCCACTCCCAAGCATCCAAATTCCTATCCTTCATTAATTGATGCAAGATTTTAATTTCCAAATGAGTTACTAGAATCCAAAATTAGCCTCATCCATCTTGGGAATGGGACTTGTGTTAACATTTAAATTTTGAATAAAATCAATTTCTAGCACCAAAAATCCCAATTTCAATTTAATTGCTCAATCTTAAAAAATAATTTGATGTTGAAGGAGTGCGGGGAGAAAATAATTTAGAAATAAATCATGCCTACAAGACCACAACCAAAAATAAATAAATAAAAACAACACAAATATTTTTGGTGTACAAGATTGCTTGTGCACCCCGATGCTCTTGCATCAATAGTTCAACATCGTTTGGACACCATCACAAGGTAGAATAGGGATCAAGGACTTATCGAGGACTCCCTTAAAAAGGAAGTAGAATTGATAAAGGAATTAACAGAATGTGATTTGAAAGAAGAAATCTTTTGGAAATAAAAGTCTAGAATTGGTTGGCTTGAGGAGGGTAATAGGAATACAATTTTTTTCTTCAACTCTGTCAAAGCTAGAAGTTTTGGTAATTCCATATCTTCTTTGGAGCCTTCTCATAGAGAGATTATTACATCATTTAGGGATATATAATAGGATATTGCCCAATATTTTTCTTCTTTGTTCTCAAAGGACTCTCTTGATATAGAGGCGAAAGAAAATATTGTTTTGGAATGTATTCCTTCTATTATTTCTAATGAAGTGGATGAGAAGCTTATCATCCCCATCCACCTTGAGGAGGTTGAACAGGTTGTATTCAAGATGAAGAAAGGGAAAGCCCCTATCCTTGATGGTTTGCTAATAGAATTCTTTTAGGAATTATAGGATATTATCAAGCATGATTTGTTGGAAGTTGTGTTAAAGTCACAGAGAAACAATCAAATGTTGAAGGAAATCAATTCCACCTTCCTTGTTCTCATTCCCAAGAAAGGAGCTAACTCTTTGGATTAGCTCAAACCAGTTTCCCTCTGCAATGTTGTTTATATGATCATCTCCAAATTAATTGCAAAGAGACTTAAGCTATGACTTAGAAAATTCATTTCGAAAGAGCAAGGGGGTTATGTGGTGTAGAGGAGGGGGACAGAACGCTCAGGACCCTAGGTCATAGGAGGGTCTAAAATGATCAGCTGCCCTAATCTATCTCAAGCTACACGGAAGGTTTAGGGAAATTGCAAGGCATTTAAGGTAGAGAAAGAAGAACACTCTCAATACTGATGGACAGTTAAGAGGGTGTCTCATAGGTGCACTGGTTTCCGTATGGACAAAAATTATGAAATACCATGCAAAACCTCAATAAATGAGCTAACTACTTAACTAGCACAATTTAATGTAATAAAAAAGTATAAAATGACAAAATAACATAATAACAAGAGATATGCTTTAAAGTTCTAGCTAGAATTTGACAAGAGTGAAAGGTGATGGAAATACAACTTACGAATGGTCCATCCTCCCACAAGCTCCACATAAACAAAAAACCTACACATAGCAGAACGAGGCAAAATGTTGGGGTTGTTTTGAAGCTTATCGTAGTTAAACCCCCATTTCGGTGTTCCCACCTCCACAGATAGCCAAAATAGTCGTGAGATAGAAAATACGATAAAGAGAACAATGGAAGAAATTCCAAGCAATGACAACACTATGTTGTGTAAATCAAATGACAATGAAATGGAAATGGAGAAATGAAATAATATCACCTTCCCAATCAAGATGCCCTCAAGCACGTAGAGGAAGATGCAAGCTTGGTAAAGTCGACGTTGTTGTAACAACAAAGAAGTAGTCTCACAAGACACCAAGTCACAACTCCAATGGTGGAAAAAGTGCAAAAATAAGTGAAGTGTGATCAAGAAGTGTGTAGAGAATTCAGCAGCATGAAGCCAAAGTGTGTAGAAGTATGAAGAAGATCAAGAAGAGTGTGTAGAGGATGGATTGAATGAAGAATGAAATTTTTTGAAGTGAGTAGCAGCCCAAAATATCCATTCGAGGTCAGTCAAGGGCATAGGGGTGTTACTCTTCGTCACCTATGGAGAAGTATAACACCTTTGCAAATTCCAAAGGCAAGAATCCCGTTAGGATGGCAGTGCACTGTGCTAGTGTTCTTGACAAAAAATCCCACACCAACACTATAGACAAATGTCAAGTGGGTGGAAAGTGAATGGATGAAGTGGAAATGCATTGTCAAATTTATTTTTTTTAAGGTGAGGGGATGCAAACAGGGATGCATTGTCAAAGTAGATTGAAAGAGTTTAGAAGTGTATACCTAAACTGTCAAGGAACTATACCGTGATCTAACCCACTCAAAAGCTCAGGAAGAGAAGCTAGCTCCACAGGTCCTCGAACCCAAGGAGAGTTGAACAAAATGCACCATAGATTTGCAAACCCACAGATGGTGAACAAAAGGGATCGATAGGTCGTTGGAGCTACAAAGTTGAATAAAGAGATCTTGCAAGATGTAAACACTTCATAGGTCCTCAAACCTTGAAAGGAGGCATCCCCTAGGTGCTCAGTCTGATTTAAAAGCAACTTCACAGGTGCACCTACAAAGCAACATGTTAATCCACAGAAAAAACATGTTATATGTCAAAAATAATCCAAACAAGTGAGCAATAAGACAAACATTCACATAGATAGTCAACAATTGAAGGAAGAGCTTGCAAAGGGGTCCCTTGGGAACCCTTCAAAAGAGAGGATCTTCTCAAGGGATGCTCAGTTTGAAAGCGATATAAAAAGAGATAAAATTTTCACCAATGATTTAAGCATCAAGGATTCCTTCTAAAAGATTCATTTCATCAAGGAATTTGAAAGAAAGAATGCTCCCTCACAAGGCCAAGTACGGATTTTATCTTACGAATCCCAAATGAAATAAATTATTTTTTAGGAATGCGTGTTGTGGAATGCAATTTTTGAAAGATATTTTGAAAAAAAGGTAGATATTTTCAAGAAGAGATTTGTTGGCCACTGAATGCATCTTTTTGAAAATAGATGTAGTATGATAGCCCCCTTAGGATGGTGCATGTCGGACACAAAGGTACGTGACAACTTAAGGAGAGAAAAGTAAGAATGAAAGTGATGTCGTGTCCCACAAAACATAACAAGATGTAATAGTGTAATGTTGTTTCACACACAAGGGACAACACATGAGCACCACAACATCACAAAGCAAACAAGAGAGAAAGATAAAAAGAAAGGAGAAATCATAACATAATGAACAAGAGACAAGGGGATCTGATATTTCAGGGTTAGAAATGCTCATAAATATAGATAAATAGATATAATAATAATAATATATAAATGAACTATCATCAACCCCTACTATATTAGACCATGTGAAGAAGGGCACATAAAAACAAAACAAAAACAAAAAAATTGGGTTAACATGGAAGGGAGGCCTAAATGCCCCCAACACTTTGGATCGTCCCCAATTGTAGAAAATCAATGATATGACAAAGAGAAGAATGATGTAAAAAATACAGGAATTTTTATGACATAAAAATACTCTTGTATCCAAGCACCTACGAGGGTGACAAGGGTCCTCCAAGAACACATAAAACAAACACAGGGGAACACAACACACACACACACATAATCTAATCTACGGATAAAGAAGAGGTGCCCCCCTAGTCCTCATCAACCAAGAGGTCGTTGTTCTCTCGGTATAGATCATCATAAGGGGGAGGTGGATGATCTTGCAAGGGTGAAATATCAAGGGGGTACCCTCTGACCCTCCTATAACAAGAGATAAGGAAGAAGGCCCCTCAAGGTATTCTCCACTCAGTTCTTATGAGGTGAACTTTAGCAATCTTGCAAAGATTGTCAATAAGGTCAGGACATCATCTATGGAGTTGAACATGCACTTTACGAGAGTACCATGCATCAACTCAACGGGTGATGGAGGCAATACCCAAGATCCACTACTATCCTCACTAAAAGATTTGGGAGCAGTGATGAACTTCAAGGACGTCGAGAATTCTTTCATCACTAAGATGATGCAATCCAACACAGAACCAACCTCCAAAGAAGGAAAACCCTTCTTCTGACCCCCATGTCTAGTAGGGTCATCCTCCATCTTTCACTTCATCAGAGGATGTGAGATCCCCATGGATGAAGCAGAGGGTGAGGAGGAAGAGGAGAAAACTATGGTAGACACCACTAAGGTATTCAACATGTCCATGCATTTTGAAAAAGGTGGGATGTTTGGAAGGTGCATCAGAAGGGGAGGCTCAACCGAAGGAGAAATCAATACCTGCACCCTCTTCAGGTGAGGATCATTCATGCTCATAAGGGGAGCCGAGAGCAAGAATGAGGCAGAGGAAACTAAAGCAGAAAGAGAAAAAGAGGACATAACAAAAGATGTTGGAGCAAGAGTTGTTGGCTCCTCTTCTTTTGCAAGGTAGCCTTCTCAACAGCCAGAGCCTTCCTCTAATGCTTGCATTCGCACACAAGATAGTTTCTACGGCTACAAGAGCTAGAGGCCACAACTTGAGAAGGGATGAAAGACTCATGTTCACCCATCAGAGTATCCATCATGGTTGTTTTCAACAGGACTCCTAGATGAGAATGAAAGGAAGAGATGGAGAAGATGATGCAACAACAATGGGAGGAGTAGGCTTTAGCGCCTATGTGATAGGCCTCTTCCCATTCACTACCTTAGTGGTAGGAGCAATAGAAGGCTATGGAAGCTGAGACATAGAAGATGCTCCATAGGGACCCTTCCCTTTACCATGCAAAACGGGCCAAGGCACCATGGGTAAGACAAGAAGTTCAAACGATGGATGTTTGGGATTCTACCAAGTGGGAACCATCGAACTCCCCAGCAAACACATAGGGGCAAAAGTCGATGGCACTACAGTAGGGCAAGAGGAAGAAACAAGTGGAAAAATGAAGGAGGAAGAAGAAGGGCCTTGAGCATGGGCAGAATTTTCCTTCCCATTTTGGGAGGAAGAGGTAGCTTGCTACTGCACTATAGGGTGAGTCATTTTTGGCTACCCCTTGCCCCTAGTCTTATACTTAACGTAGTTTCAATAAAGTAGGCATGTTCTGGGAGGAAGCGAAACGACCAAGGCAGGCCAAAAATGATCTAAGGAATAACCCCCATATGATACTAATGACTGATACCCAGTGTCATGCACAACATGCATGACACCCTCGTGAGAGAACTTCAGGCACTTATGAATCACTAAGGGAACTGCATTCATGGAAACTAGCCAAGGAATTCCTAGTTTCACTATGAATAGTTTAGACCCCGAGATAATATCAAAGGGTGCATTCACAATCTTGGACCCAACTGGGATTGATAAGGTGATACAATCGATGGGAGGGACATAAATCCCATCATGTGTATGTATAGTACTTCTAGACTCATCCTATCTATCCTTATGTAAAAAATTTATCAACATGGTTTCCTCTGTAATGACATTCACTTGACATGTAGGGTTAATGAGAACACTAGTTATAGTAATCCCAATGATACATGTGGGGATGTACAAAGGGGATGGTTTTGTATTAGAGTTCATCAAAAAATCCTGTGAGGTAAATGTCATAGCATGAGATCCACTTGCAGGTTGCACAGATGGGATAGGTAGATGTAGGAAGGAAGCCATCTTTATGTACACTAGACAAAACATTCACAGGATCCCCCAATGGTTTCACAATTAGATGGTGACCCACTCAAGGTCTCGCTTCGTAATGCTTAGGAAACCTCTCAGCCATGCCACTAGGGATCATAGGTTGGGTTGCAAGGCTAGATGCCCTACAACACTCACACCCACAACACTCCTAGAATATGAGGGAAGGGTCCTTCAACACTACCAAATAGAACTAGAATGGTTCACATCGGGTTCACCAAAATGTAGAGGGGGATCGAATGCTCAAGACCCCAAGTCACAAGAGGGTCTAAATTATCAGCTACCCTAATCTACCTCAAGCTAGATGGAATTTTTAGGGAAATTATAAGGTGTTTAAGGTAGAGAAAGAAGAGCACTCTCAGTACTGCTATCTTTCTACTAACCCAAAAGTTTCAGGGGATTAAGAGATCAAGTTTCTAGATTTCATACCATACCTCAAATAGCTCTCTGCCAAAGGACAACAGCACAGAACAGGGATGACAATGCGACGCACTGGAATCTCACAATTGCATTGGTGTCCATATAGATAGAAAGTATGAAATACCATGCAAAACCTTAGGAAACAAGCTAAGTACTTAACTATCATAGTTTAATGCAATAATGAAAGTAAAAAGTGACAAAATAACAGAATAACGAGACATATGCTTTAAAGTTCTTGCTAGAATTTGACAAGAGTGAACGGTGATGGAAAACAACTTACAAATGGTTCAACCTCCCACAAGCTCAACACAAACACAAAACCTACACACAATAGGACAAGGGAAAATGTTGGGGCTGTTTCAAGGCTTGCCACAGTCAAACCCTTGTTTTAGTGTTCCCACCTCCATGGACAACTAGAATATCCATGAGATAGAAAATATGATAAAGGGAACAATGGAAGAAATGCCAAGAAATGATAACAACATTATGCTACACAAATCAAATGACAATACTATGGAAATGGAGAAATGAAACAATATCACCTTCCCAATCAAGATGCCCTCAAGCACCTAGAGGAAGATGCAAGCTTGGTAAAATCAATGTTACCACAACAACAAAGAAGCATTCTTGCAAGAAATGAAGTCACAACTCCAATGGTGGAAAAAGTGCAACAAGAAGTGAAGTGTGATCAAGAAGTGTGTAGAGTATTCAGTAGTGTCAAGCCAAAGTGTGTAGAAGTATGAAGAAGATCAAGAAGAGTGTGTAGAGGATGGATTGAATGAAGAATGAAATGTTTTGAAGTGAGTAGCAGCCCAAAAGAGCCATTGGAGGTCGATCAAGGGCACAGGTGAGTTACTCTTCATCACCAATGGAGAAGTGTAACACCTCTTTAGATTCCAAAGGCAGAAATCCTGTTAGGATGATAGTGCACCATGCAGACATCTGTGCATTGAGCTAGCATCCCCAATAAAAAATCCCCCACTAACACTATAGACATCTTCCAAGTGGGTGGAAAGTGAATGGATGAAGTAGAAATGCATTGTCAATTTTAATTTTTCTAAGGTGAGGGGATACAAACAAGGAATTTGTGAGGGGTACAAATTCACTCCATTACATGTGGCTAGCAAGAAAATTTTGGATGGAGTGGTAATTTTAGTGGTATCCATTCATTTCATGGAGCTCTCTAAGGAGAAGGTTATTTTTATCAAGCTAGATATGGCCAAAGCTTATGATCATGTGAATTGGCCTTTCCTCAAAAAATTCTCCTTACCTTTGGTATTGGTGGAGAATGGGTCAATTGGATTATGAGTTGTATTATATCTATGTCATACTCTATCTTGACTAATAGTGACCTACTTGTCTTTTTGGTGATTCTAGGGGCCTTTAGCAGGGTGACCCCCTCTCTTCAATATTATGGTTGAGGGATTGGGAAGGATTTTGAAAGCCCATTTGAGGTGAGGTCTTAGTCAAGGATGGAATTTGGGTGAGGGTCTATTTTCCCAAACTCACTTACAATTTTTGGATGACACTACTTTGATGGGAGTTGCTAGAATCGAAGAAGCAAGTAACTTCAAGTGCTCTTTGGACATCTATCTCTTTTCCTTAGGATATAAGATCAATGAAGCTAAGTCCTCTATTTAATTTTTCAAAACACATCCTCTTATTTAGTCTAGAATTTCTCATATTTTTAGATTTCAAATTGGTGCTCTATATTTTGTTTATTTGGGAATCCCTCTCTCAGTTGGTCTTCTACCAAGGGGGGTCTAGAAAAAAGTGTTGGAAAATTTTAATAATTATGTTAGCCACTGGACCTTTAGGTGGTTGTCCTTTGCATGGAGAGTGATGATTTTAAAATTTGTTGTTCAATATCTTCCTATTTACAAATGTATGGTGCAAGTTGCTCCTTCAAGCTTCATTAAGGATTTAGATGCAGTATCTAAACAATTCTTATGGGATGTCACTTTAGCCACCTCAAAGTGGAGCTTGGTTAAGTGGGAGGTCATTTATAGACCAAAAAAGATAGGGGGCTTGGGTTTGTGTTAGGCGATCCTTATTAGGCAAGCACTAGCTACCAAATTGTACTAGAGGAGGTGCTCTAATCATAATCAAGCATGGGCTAAAATCCTTTCTTTTAAAAATGTAAAGGGTGTGGCTTGGCATGATGTACCTGGATTTTCTTTATCTAGCAAAGGATCTATGATTTGAGATACTCTAAAAAGGGGGCCTTCCCTAATCAAACATGGTATTTTATGGATATGTAATAGAGGTTTTGAGGCACTTTTCTGGTTTGATTCTTGGGATGGTCATCCCCTAATCATGACTAGGTATCCTCATCTTCAAAACCTTTGTCTTATTTTCTTGGAGGTTGGCTAGACCCATGTGGAAGATTTTAGAGAGATAAAGCACTTAGGGCAAGTAGAGGTTTGTTAGTGGAAGGATTCTCATGATTGGCCACCAAGAGGCTCAAAGGAGGATCGAGAGGAGCTAGCTCAAATTTTGGCTCATAGGACTAGCAATTCTTTACTAAAGAATGATACATTGGCTTTGAGTCCTGATCCTAGGGGAGTTTTTTCTATGAGTGTTGGGTATTAGGAGTTGGATAGGCACAAATTTGGGGGGGTTGGAAGTTCCTTGGTGGAAACAAATATGGAATAAGTTTGTATTGCCTAAATACAACTTATTCATGTGGCTTTTTGATCAAAATAGGTGTCCCACCTGGGATAATCTTCAAAAAGGGGACTTTTAGGGGCCATCTATCTATGCTCCCTATTGCAATAAAACTTCATCTCATTTATTGTTCTAGTGTACTTTTGTTAGAATCATTTGGAATATTTGGTGGGAATTTTGGATACATACATGTATACATACTCCATCACTTATTGATTTTTGGAGGTCGTTGGGGAGGCTACAAGCTAAGTCATTTTTATCTCCAAATGGCTTGGGATATTGGGCCCTCATGCATCCTTTGGAAAATTTAGTTAGAAAGGAACCAAATGATTTTTTAGGGAGGAAATTTGGTTGCTCATTAGGTTTGGCAGATAATTCTTGGAATGATTTAGGAAATGGTCTGGACTAAGTGTGATTCAAACACCCCTCTTGAGACTAATGAGAGGTTTTGGCTACAGAGGTTAGGAATAGATGAAATTGAACTTTGAGAGGATGGTTTTAGTGAAAGAAGGAATCCTAAAAGTAAAATTCGGTGTGATGGAAAATGGTCATCACCTCCTGATAGTGGTATGAAGATTAACACTAATGGTTCTTCCAGGGGAAATCTTGGCTTAGCAAGCATTGGTGGTATTAGAAGGAACAATTTAGGGGAATTCATTTTCTTTTTTCCCATCTCTCAGGTTCATTAGACTAATAATTTTATGGAGGCCCTTGCCATTCTTAAGGTGTTGAAAAAGGGGAGTGCTCTTGGTTGGTGCAAGTTCATATGTGAGACATATTCTCAAATCCTTGTTGATATGTTAAATAAGAGGGGTGGGGATAAGATGAATTGGAAGTTGAACTTTGTGGTACAACAAATTGTTCAACTTAACAATTCTTTAGACTTGATTTTCTTTGTCCGCATCCCTAGAGAGTGAAACAATGTTACAATCTATCTAGTTAAATGGGATTCTGAGAATAGGGATAATTGGAATGTTAGCAATTGGGAGAAGCTTCTATTGGTCTTCTCTCAAAAATTGAGGGTTTTGGTGCAGGAGGATATTAATGGCTCTTAATGTTGTCAGTGATTGTGTGTCGTTGTTGGCTCTTTGTATGATTCAACTTCTTTGCTTGGCGTGTCTAGTGGGCTCTGGTGACTGTTGTTGATTCTTGTTTGTACTTTTGATTTCTTTTGAATGAATAAATTTTTACCCCTCTTTCTTCAAAAAAAAATAAAATTATATTTAACTATCATTTCTTCACTTCACATGCATATCCTCATAGAAAAACATCTAATATTGAAACAATGGCTTTTCTAATTATTTAATTATAAAATTTACTTATAAATTGGTTATTTTAGTAATTTTTTACCTTTAATTCTTAAATAAAATAAATCTAATATAATTTATTTTCTTAAATTCTCATTATGCAACTTGCACATTCATTAGTTGAATAAATAAAATGAGATAACAACCAATTTATTTCCTTTTATCAAAATAATAAATATTAATTAGCAAAATAAATAAATAAATAAAAATAATTTTATGTAGTCATAAAGTAAACATTATTTATTTATTTATTTTCAATAAAATTATCTAATTTAATTAATTAATCTATATTTTCCACACAATTGGATCATAGGTAAAATACTTTGCCACCAACACTTAGTTCACCTTCCCCACTTCCTATTATATTGTACAACACACTCATTATAGAACACATCAGAAAAAATGCTCGATAATTATTATAAATCTATGATCAATATTAAATACATTAATCATTTTATCACCTATAATAAAATCATACACACAAATAAGTGAACTCATCTCAAAGTGAAATTCAACATAATTCACTAAGAGTAATAATTCATGTCCAAATTACCATGGAATGAGACAAAACATCTCATCAATACTGAATATCTAAAAGAGGTCAAAAATTACATAGAAGTTAAGATACAAGCATGTCAGTAAAGTCAAGTAGTCATAAATATATAGTCATTGACAACAAACTAGCATTGTTGAACAATAATAACAATTAAGAGCATACGATCCATATTGTTGACAATTTGTAAGCCTAGCAATATACAGACTAATAGGTAAGAAACTATAGAATAGTAGAAAGACAGTTCAAATATCTAACCTTCTGATTCATTGTACCTCATCATTAATTATAAGTAAGGTTTATTTTTGTTGAGCTCCATTTAATGCATGTGACAAATGCCATTCGATTTGAACTGTACCACTACTATAATAAGCATAAAAAGGATTGCATTTCAAGTTATTTACCAAAAAATAAGCAAAATAGTGCTATCCAATAAATTACATAAATTTTTTTTGCTTAATTATAAGAGAGAAATCCCTACAAGTTAGTTCATGTCAATCTTTCAACCCAAAAAAACCAAATTTCAAAGTTAATCAAACATTAATAAAGAATTGCGAGGATCGATGTGCACAAGTTACCAATAAATAGATTTGCAACAAAATGTAAATTTAAATTGACTGATGACATTTTTTTCAAATTTACCTATATATATTTTTATCATCAACATTTTAGATCACGCTACAATCCGTCTTAACTCTTCTTCATAAAATATGATCTAAGATATTAATACTAAAAACATGTACACTGCTAAATCCAAAAACAAACACCATCAATCACTATCACTAATAATAATAAAAATACTATATCTATGGTCAATAGATTGACTGCAATAAATTGTCAATACATCGATTAAGTATAGACGTTGCCTAGAGACTAAAGTCCAACATTACGACTGACACCTGCCTTTACACTCTTGTCCTTTCTCCCAACTTCCCATCAAATTAAGATTGCATGACTTTTCCTAGATACTTTGAAGAAGGACAATTTAAAAATTTCTAATAATTCTTGACTAGTGCCAGAGCACGTGCACAATTTAACGCGGCCAAACTTGATGGGGACCTGCGGCCTAGGAAATTATGTTGGACCACATTTCTTACTTTTGCTTTTATGTTAATATTAATTTTGAACAAATTTAACTTATATATAAATATAAATATAAATTTTATTTTTTAAGAATAGTAAATATTATATTTTTAAAAGATAGGATTGTTGAGTTTAGATTAATAGTTGAGTTAAAGGATTACATAATAATTAGAGATAATTTATTATTAAAAATATTATTTGTAATTGTTTTTATTTTTTAAATGGATATTAAAATAATAGTGTTTCTAATATAATATTGATAATAAATAATTTTTATATAGAATGAAATGCTAATAAGAGATCTATATATTAAACATGATTTTAAAATTTCATGATATAGATAATAATAATAAGTAAATTCATCAAAAGTTTAGAAATATCTTAATAGCAAAAATTACCAAGTGGTGGCAATTACATAAAACAACTATCACTCAAACTCATTAATAATAGAATTGCGAGAGTTGATGTCCATCTTATCCACCATTTAATGCATACTATGGTGGTTGTTTGGGATATAGTAGATAAGTAGCACTTTTGATCATGCCTTCAATGTGAAGAGAGAAGCCAATGGGGGACATGTTGAGAACATCAATAGTGGTCCCATTAAGAATTTTGGGTACTAAGTACTTAAAGTAGGTTTGTGTGTGGTAATATATTTGACAAACATTGTGTGGATCAGACAAGAGAGTTTTTCCATATAAAGAAGAATATTAGAGTAAAATATTTGCATGTCAATTCCCTATAAATATATAAGATCTAAAAACAATCATACGTCTTAATTTTTATATATATTTGATAATCATTTGCTAACAAGTTTGATAGACCAAGTTGTGGTAGCCCAAGAGGCTAAAGAGATCAAACCTCTAAGGTGGAAACAACCAGAAATGAAAAGAAATGAAAATAACATGCTAGGATTATAAAGTACTAGAACAATACCAGAACACATAACTTATCGATTCTATTTCCTCACAAAAGGAATAAAGGATAGACCAAATTTATAAGAAGAAAATATGATTATCATTTTGTAGTCTAAAGAAAAGCAATGTCTAAGAAATGAGTTGGGCTTGTGAGTTAGGTTTTGAGCGTTAAAGGAAGGAATTAAGTTTCATATATTTCAATTTAGGAAATGAGTAGCGTCATTAGGAACTAGGACATTGCTAACATTGGATCTTGGGAAGAAGGGTTCTAAAAATTATATAAAGGGAATAGGAGGAAAATATATAGTCATTCAACCACTTCCAATCCTTGAGGAAATTATAAGGGTGAAAGGTGGAACTATTGATAATAAGAGACTATGTTACCATATAATTAATACCTAAAAAGATATTTTTTTAGCAAAAGGTTGTTGAATTTATTTGCTAAGTTGTTGCCATGATTTCTATTGAAGGTTAGGGAGGTCTTTAAATCATTAAATGTTAAAATTCCTTTATGATAAAACATGTTTCCCTTAAATTATCTATAGAGATAAAGAGATTCGTAATTACATTAGATAAAATGATTCTACCAAACAAAGGAAGAATAGGAAGAAAGATCACACCAAAGAGACCAATCTAACCAATTAAGAGATTGAAATGCTAATTTTTATGTCTTTGATGTGTTGTTAAAGATGGTTGAACCATACATTTTAAAGTAGGGTGTGAATATCACTTTTATTTTTTCATTTAACAAAGTGCCAAGTGTTAGGGAAGTGGTAGAGGTAATGAAATGTTAAAATACAATTTTCTAGGGAAGTTTTAATACATATGGTTTGAGTATGGGGGTAAATGACACCAAGCCCACCTATACTATTTGGTTGAATGTAGTGAGTCAATGAGGAGGTTGGCATGCATCCTTTCATATTACATTGGTTTAGAAGGAGCGTTTGATGAATTTAGTTAATTACTCATAGAAATAACTAGAGGGTGGCCAATAAGATGGAGCATAAACATGGTTGGCCATAAGAACATTGTTATCTACTTAGATGTGAGAAACCAATGAAAGGAATTTGTTTATCTCCAAGAGTAAATTTGACTTGATGTTTCTTGAGATAATATTTCTTATAGAGCAATATCCTAATGTAGAATGGGATACATAGGTATCTTAATATTATATTATGCTTGTAAGGAAGCTAAGGTAGCGGAAAAACTTCCTACACTAATCTTGAGAGGAGGATAATGAAAAACTTTACAAATATTTACAATAGTTATAAAAACTTAAACGGAACTAAACATAAATATCATGCATACCACAACATAGTGATTTACATGGGGAGAACACTCTCAAGAGAAAAACTCAACACTCCAAAATCTACCCAATATATTATTCCAAAATCAAAAATATTGCAATATACTTGTAGAGCAAGCTTCTCACATGAGTACCACAAATCAAAGATCTAGAGGCAACATGACCACTATCAAAATCTTAGAATACATCACAATACACCTTCATAATATAACACCCTCATAAAATAGGGTTTCTTTCTAGGGAAAAACAAGCCAACAATATATTGACCATTAGATCTGAGACCTAATGATGAATGGTCCAGATTTACAATAATAAAATATACATAAAATTTGGCTTTCAAGGGTGTTGCCCTTGAGCCCCTACTAAGGTGCATGGCCCCCAAACCCCCCCATCAAGGGGATGATCCCCCCATATCCCTTGCGAGTGGTACCCCCTTGTGCCCCCCCCCCCACATTCACCTATCAACAATACCGTATGCAATTGCAAGGTTGAGATACATTCTCCCAACAAATCTCCCACTTGTTGAACACCTTACAAGAGAAACGAGAGGAAGAATGAACATCATCTCTTAATTGCTAGGAGTCTAAAGGCCCATAGACTTTGAACACCATCTAAACATTTCTATGCTCATAGGCTTAGTAAAAGAATCAACAACATTCATCAAAGTATCTACCTTAACTAGCTTCACGCTACCATCTTCGAACATATCTCTAACAAAATGATACTATACATCAATGTACTTGGTCCTGGCATGAAATCTTAGGTTCTTAGCTATACATATCACACTTCGATTGTCATAATAAATTGTCACTGCACCTTGTTTTATTCCAATATCTGAACACAATCTCTTAATCCAAATGGATTCTTTACAAGCATGAGTAGTTTCCAATACTCAACTTCATTAGTGGAAAAATAAACCATAGCATGTCTCTTACTCATCCAACTAATTGCACCACCAAATAAAGTAAACACATAAACACTAATGGATTGTCTTCTATCAACATCACCTGCCCAGTTCGAATCCATATAACCATGAATATCAAGGGAAATATTGTATTTAGTTAAATTACTATGATAACACAAGGAATACTCTGAGGTATCACATAAAAATCTAAAGACTCTTTTAACTTCATCCCAATGAACTCTACCAGGATTAGACATATATCTAGAAAGAACTCCCACTGCTTAGGCAATGTCTAGTCTACTACAAACCATAACATACATCAAACTTCTAACTGGACTTTGGTAAGGCACTCTACTCATGTCTTCCATCTCTGATGGGGGTTTTGGACAATTTGAAACAGATAACTTTGTTCCAGCTGAAAAATGAACACACAATGGTCTACAATCCTCCATGTCAAACCTCCATAAAATTGAATTGACATACTTGCTTTAGCCAAGCCATAAATTTTTTCTCACTCTCTCTCTTCTAATTTCTATCCCAAGAATGTGTCTAGCTACACCAAAGTCTTTCATTTCAAATTTAGCAGCAAGTTGATATTTCAGTTCTGAAATCATATCTTTCCCTTTACCAATAAATAACATATCATCAACATATAATTTAATAAATAAAAAAAGATCACCATCACTTTTATAATAAACATAATGATCTGATTTAGAATACTCAAATCCCAAACTCAACACATATATCAAATTTCTAGTACCACATCTTAGGACTCTATTTTAGGCCATACAAAGATTTCTTCAATTTATAAACCAATTTACTTTTACCTTTCACCACGTTGTTCTCTGGTTATCCTCCTCCAAGTCACCATGAAGGAAAGTAGTTTTCATATTCCTTTTCTCAACCTCTACATCAAAATCAGTAGCAATAGAAAGCAAAAATCTAATGTATGTCATTTTTACAACAAGAGAAAATTTCTCACCATAATCAACACCCTCAACTTGAGAGTAATCTTTCACAACAAACTTTGATTTATACTTCTTCATACCTCCATATGAACCAATCATTTTCTTGAACACCCATTTGCAACCAATAGGTTTTCTTCCCTCAAGCAATGGTACAAGATCCCATGTATCATCCTTTTTCAAAGTTGTCATTTCTTCATCCATAAAAATATTCCAAGATTTTGCATCATTCATACCTAATGCCTCTTCTACTGAACAAGGTTCATCCATGTTAGTATTCAAATAAAAAATATATCTCCAATAATTAGGTTAATACCTTTTAGGTGGTTGTCTATGCCTTGTAAACCTATAGACAAGCTGAGTTGGAGGTTCTTCCTCCTCTTTTGAAAATTCAGAGCTAGATGAGCTCTCCTCAACTTCTTGTCTATCCATGGGCCTGGATTCAAGTTTCTCAGGCGTAGAAGGAAGTTGACTCACATCTTCTTATTTACTTTGCTATGGTTGTAATGTAACAAAAGAAGTCTTAGTTTCTCTAAAACTAACAATTCTAATATATATTACCTTTTGTGCAACAAGATCCCAAAGCTTGTAACCTTTCACACCATAACTATGTACGATGGAGATACATTTTATAGCCTAATTCTCCAACTTTGTTCACTTCTCCTTTGGAACATGTGCATATGCCTCACAACCAAAAACTCTAAGATATCTTAATGAAGACTTGTCACTCAATGTAGGAGACTTGTTAATCAGGTAACAGGTAGTGGAAACAACTTTAGCCAATAACCTCTATTCTAAACCAACACCACTCAACATACTCCTAGCCTTCTCCATCAGTTTCCTATTCATTCTTTCTACAACTCCATTATATTGTGGAGAATATGGAGTTTTATTTTGTCTATGAATACCACAATATTTACATAATCTATCAAAATCATTAGAGATTCACTGCGATTATTAGTCCTCAAAAATTTTATTTTCTTTTTAGTTTGTAACTCAACCATTGCTTTAAATTCTTTAAATTGGCTGAAAACTTCAAATTTACTCGATGTCCTACTATAATCATCAATAAATGAAACATAATAAGTGGATTTTCCAATTGAAGGAACATCTACATGACCAAACACATTAGAATGAATAAGATCCAATACATCACAAGATTTATGAGAACTCAAGTAAAAATGAACACAATTTTGTTTTCCATAAATGCAATGCTCACAAAATAAATTCAAGATTACAATCAGACAACTCTTCATCAAGGTTTTTATTTTTCAAGGTCTTTAAACCCTTTTCTCCAATGTGGCCAAGCCTCAGGTGCCATAACATAGTTTTCTATGTAGGTAACTTTGAATTAAAAGAAAGAGCACCCTTGGGTACCTAGAAGCCATGACCATCTATTGAAGATGAAACCCTCACCTCTTCCATAGACTTGATTTTCATAAAAGTACTATTGCACTCAACAGTGCATGCATCAAGCTTATATAATGTGCCATATCTGACACTTCTAGCAATCACCATAACACCTCTAACCATCTTGCACACATAAAAAAAATACTACGTGCACACCTACATCTATTAGTTTGCTCAAAGATAAAAAAAAATGTGCTAATCCAAAGATCTGCAACAAACCATTAATCCTTTTTATTCTACCATTAGAAAACCTAATTCTAACTTTACCATGACCAATGATATTTAAATAACAATCATCACCCAAGTACACCTTACCTCTATCAAATTCTTCATACTCAAAAAACCAATCTCTATTAAAGGCCATATGGAAAGATGTACTTGAGTCGATTAACCATGCATCATTACCTACACAAGTTGCCAAAGCTACAATGAATGCATCACCATCTTCCTTCTCAGACTAATAATTTGAATCAAACCTCTTTTTTTTCTTCTTATTTTCTTCTTTGTAGTCCTTATGAATATGTCTAGGCTTACTACAGTTCTAGCAAATAACTTTGGAATTTCTAGGAGATTTCAATCTCCCCTTGGACTTGGATAATTTATTATGCTTCTCTTTCTTCTTACCTTTTTCTTTAGGTCTTCCATGAATATTTAGGGCCTCCTTGGCATTGATGGATACCTTCCTCCTCATCTCTTTAGAAAGCAAAGAACCCACCACATCTTTAGTATTCAATATAATATAAGTACTCCCAATAGCCATAACAAGAGAATCCCATAAATCAAGCAAAGAATAAAACAAGATTTGATGTTTCTCCTTCTCATCCATTTTGACACCAACTAATGTCAATTGAGCCACCAAAATATTGAATGTTTCCAGGTGGTTTGCAATTCATTTTCCCTATTCCATTCTCAAGGAATACAATTTATCCCTCAAGAAAATCTTGTTCACTAAATATTTGGCTTGATATATCTCACCAAGTTTTTTCCATAATTTTTGTAAAAATGTCTCTTCATGGAAATTGATTAAAATAGAGTCTTCCAAGCACAACCTAATTAGACCCTTAGCTTTATAGTCCATAACATCATATCAAGTAGCCAAAGTAGGATTTGTAGGCCTTGAAACATTCTCATCAATAACATCCCATAGATCTTGATTTATCTATAGATCCTCCATCTTCATCTTCCACATTCAAAAATTATTTCCAAAAAAATTATCCACATCTATTCTCCAGATGAACTAGCCATCTGAAAATTCTTGCTACAAGATCAAAAAGTATCTTCTACACAATCTCCCACTTAAATATGGATTAGTTCAAAAAAACCAACAACCCACAATTGAAACCAAAGGTGCTCAAGCTATGATACCACCTATAAGGAAGCTAAGGTAATAGAACAACTTCCTCCATTAATCTTGAGAGGAGGATAATGCAAAACTCTAAAAAAATTTACAATAGTTACAAAAAATTAAATAAAACAAAACATAAATATCATGCATACCACAACAAAGTGATTTACGTGGGGAAAACCATTTCAGAAGAAAAACACCACACTCCAAAAGTCTTCCAATTTATTATTCAAAAATAAAAAAGATTACAATATACTTGTAGAGAAAGCTTCTCACAAGAGTATCACTAATAGAGATCCAAAGGCAACATGACCTCTATCAAACTCTAAAAAATACATCACAATACATAGTTGTAATACAAAACCCTCATAAAATAGGTTTTCCTTCTAGGGCAAGACAAGCCAACAAAATATTGACCATCAAATCTGAGACCTAGTGATGAATGGTCCAAATTTACAATAATAAAATATACATAAAATTTGAATTTTGGGGGTGTTTCCCCTAGAGCACCCGTCGAGGGGAAGATCCCCTGGACACCTCATGAGGGGGTACCCCCCATGCGCCTCCCCGCCCCTCAATGCTTACCTATCAATGTACCTTATGTAATTGCAAGGTTGAGACACATTTTCCCAGCAATGCTTGATCAAATGCCATCATTTAAAAAATTACTTTGAAGGGAGAAATTCTAGTCATGAAGTATTCTAATTTCTTCATGAAAAAATGAGTTTCATAGAACAAATAAAAGAGATCAAGAACATATTAAATATAGAAAAAATATTTAGAAGTGTTTTAGATGAAGAACATATTATCACCAATTATCTCAATGAGCTTGTTAAAATGACAATGTTGAAGGGGGTAGTTAAGGGAAATTACTAAAAAAATATAAAAAATGGTGTAGTGTAGGAAAAATTATCCCTTTAAATTGCACTTAATTTAGGAATAATTAATAATAAAATGAGCTTAATTATGCCTTGATTTAGTGTTGTAATATGTTTTTCATATTCACATTAAGTTTAGGGCCCTTTTTAATAAAATGGACTTAATTGTGCCTTGTTTTTTATGTTGTAAGGTGTACCTTTACACTTTCACATTAATCTAGGGATTTATTAATTGATTGAGGTTAATTTTCCTTAGTTGGCCCCTTTAATTCAAATCCAAGCCTAATTAAATGCAAATTTTGAGGGATAAATCCTGACATTCATAAATGCCATTTCACAACAATTAACTTTGGAAGATGTGTGTCCTAGGTAAGTGACCTAGGATTCATTCACCATAGGGTGAATGGGTCCTCAGTTCTAGGACCCTATTTTTGCATGACATTTCACCTTGTCCGATGTGTGTCCTAGGTGAGTGGGCTAGGACCCATTCACCCTATGACGAATGGGTCCTCATGTAGACCTAGGACCCCTCTTTTGGATATGTTTTTGGTAGTACTTTAATGATTTCAAATCCATAATTCAATGTCATCTTTTGATATTTGAATTTTAGGAATTAATCTTAAGATATATACAAATACAAGGTTATTTTACTATGTTTCAACCTAGATCTTCATAAGTAATCAAGAGTACTTTCACAAGAGCACTTCAAGAGCATTCAAGAGCAATTTCTAAGGCATTCAAGGACATATTTGAAGAAAATTGTTGCAGCAATCAAGATTCCATTTTTCATATCAAATATGTATTGCATCATGCATGTTGTTTGAGCTAATATGTTGATGTAGTGTTCAAGATCAATCAAGCATATCAAAGGCATTATCTCTAGTCAAGTTTCATGATCAAGATCTACATTCATTGATGCCACTTCATGCAAGTTTGTAGATTTGTATTCCAAGGTTTCAATTGAGGTTTGGTGAGTTGTAACATATTTTTGTGCATTCATCATTCCTTCAAGATTTTATTCATTTCAACGTTTAATCACCAAAACGGGGTTTGACCAAGGAAAACTCCTATTCCCTAACAAAACAACATTTTTCTCCCTTTGATGTGTGATTACATATTTTAGGTTTAAGATCAATTAGAGAGCAAAATTCCAAAGTTGTCAAAATTGTCAAAGTTGCAAGAAAAGTTGTCAAATCATGAAAACTAAGCTATAGGGTTTATTTCCAACTTTTCGACAGTGTCCGACTAGAATCTGGAAGTGTAAACATAGAAGAATAGAACCTAGAAACTAATTTTTAGGAGCCCTATCCAGGACCAATTCACCATAGGGCGAATGAGTCCTCAGTGAGGACTAAAAAAGCACTTTTGGTGAAAGGTACACAACATTTGACCCTTTCTAGATCTTCCTTTTTACTGTTAGTTGAGCTAGATTTAGTTATTGTTTCTCATTTGCACATTATAGCACACATTTTGAATGAAATATAGAGAAATAGGTGAATCATACTCATTTCATTTTCATACATGTCATTTTTCTTTATTTCATTTTGGTGAACCCAACATTTGATAATTGCATATTCTGATTTTAGAAGTCCTTTTTCATCCTAGATTTAGATCTTGCATTCATTTTCATCTCTCTACGTTGAATTAGGCCTCATTTAGGGTTTCTAGTTTGCATTGAACTTTGCATCTCATTAAAGGTTTTAGGATTAAATATTTTGCATTCTTCAAATATGAAAAATACAAAAAAATAGTTATCTTGCATATCATATACATCATATTAACTTGCATTTGAAGATTGAAATGAAAATTGCATATCAAACTAGCTTTTCTAGGTTATCATTTTGTCATAATTTGCACTTGCATTCCACATTGAATTCACAAAAAACTAAAACTGAAACTTGTTGTAACAAACCTGAATTTGAGTACTAATATTGTCAAACCATTGGAAAATGGAGAGAGACAAGAACATGAGCAAGGGTAGTAGTTTGAATTCCTCTACAATAGAGGGTGAGGGAGATGTTGAATTTGAGGATGAGGCAAATGCGCTATGGTTTACTGATGAGTCGCAGATGACTGAGAGGTTGCGAACGGTTGATGTCTGGGTTGCAGTGGGCATCTCTTTGGGAGATGTTTTTGTTGGTTTTTTTGGGTTGTTGTTGGCAACAAATTTCTTGTTGCTATCTAGAGTGAGGTTTGGTTCTCCTTTGACAGAAATTTTTTGGGATTTTTGCCTTTCTCTTATTCTTGACTGGAATAGCAAGGAGGATGGGGTGCTAAATGGATTGGTTCATTCCCTTGTTTTTTCCTATGTGGGTCTCCCTCTTCTCTCTATTGGACTGTTGTTGGATTTTTGTTTGTCATCAATAGGTTTTCTTAGGTTGTGGTTTCCTGATGAGTCGCGAATGATTGACATCTAGGTTGTTGTTGGCATCTCTTTAAGAGATGTTTCTATTGGTTTTTCTAGGTTGTTGTTGGCTTCAAATCTCTTGTTGTTGTCTGGGGTGAGGTTTGGTTCTCCTATGTCAGGATTGTGTTGGGATTTTTTCCTTTCTTTTATTCTTGACTAGAATGTCAAGGAGGATGGGGTGCTAAATGGTTTGGCTGGTTCCCTTCTTTTTTCCTATGCGTGTCTCCCTTTTCTATCTAGTGGACTATTGTTGGAGGTTTTCCTTTCAACAATAGGGTTTCTTATGGCGGATTTTGTTGTGGGTTCCTGCTTGGAGCTCTTGGTTGTTGGTGTGCTTATTTTTATGGAGTCTTCTTCTATTGGATTTATTGTTTGGAGCTTGTTGCTAATGGCAGAAGGGTTTTTTTCGGTAGTTTCACTGTTGATGCTGATAGGTATGGTGGGTAGCTATTGGGAGCTCATGGTTGCTAGTGGGCTCATGTTTGAAGAGGTTGTTGTTGATGCTATGCACCTTTCTTTGTGGATGCTTTCAATTTCTTGTTGTGTGATCCCTCTTTCATTTGTGGCCTTACTTGGGGTGAGGTATGGTTTTCCATTTTCAGGAGTGTGTTGGGAGTTTTGGCTATCTCTTATTCTTGGTTGGCATGTCAAGGAGGACAGGGTGCTTATTGGATTAGTTGACTCTCTTCACTTTTCTTGTGAGGACTTCCTTTATCTTCCTATAGGTCTGTTGATGTTGGAAGGGTTGTTGTTGCTGAAAGTTGTTCTGGGTAGTTGCTTGGTGCTTGTGGCTGACGATGTTGGTTCCCTTTTTAGGGAGCTTTTGGTGGTGGTGTTGTAGCAAATGTTGGGGAGTTGTAGTGCTTGTTGGGTGGGTTTTTTCCCTATCTCACCTGGGGCTCTATTTTGGAGGAAATTTTGGGTCCTGTTGAGGAGGATTTTGGGAGTGGAGGTTGCCTTTGCTTTTACCACTTTGTTGATGTTTAGGTGGCTGCTTTTTTTTCCAAGATGTTGGGCATTCCAAAGGATGGTGCGAGTACCTTTTCTGTTGGAGTGCTGGCTTTCTCCTCAAATCCTATTAAGGTGGATTTCACTCCTATTGAGGTGGAGTTGGGGAATGTTTGTTTATGGTTTCCTCAGTTGCAGATCCTTTTGAGGTGGATGCTTCTCTTATGGAGGTGGAGTTTGAGGTTGTTGGAAAAAAATTTCTTCGGTGGAAAAGATGGTTGTATCTTCATCTCCAATAGAGGGGAATTCCCTCCTTTAGAGGTGAAGTGTGAGTTGGGTTCCTCGCTTGATAGACATCTTTTGCTTATGTGTAGTTGGATTTTTGTTGCTAGGTTGTGTTTGTATCTAATTGATCATGGTATCTTTTTGGGTTCAAGGTCCTTGGAAAACCTGGTTAATGGTTTAAGGTCCTTGTAAAACCTTTTGGTTTATGGGCCTAATTAAATCTTGGTTATAATTGGTTAACAAGCTTTAGGTCCTTGCATTTCTTTGTGCAGCCTGTGCTGTCTTGATTTATTCTTGTTGCGACTGTTGTTGGTTTATGGATTATCTTTGCTACAACTTGACTCTCTTGGATAGGGTTTTGGGTCCCTTCAAAATCATATTGTAATGGGTTTCTGGTCCCATCAAAACCTATTTATCATTAATAAAAAAACCTGAATTTGAAAACCACTGAAAAGCACTCAAAAATCTTCAAAAAAAATTTCAAAATCCTCATCTAGGACCCATTTGCCCTAGGGAAAATGATTCCCTCATCAAATCATAATTTGAATTTTTGGGCATTAAAGTATTCATTTCTATATTTCTATTTGTTGCTTTCAAATTTCTGTTGTTTCCAAAATTTATGTTTCTTCAATTTGATCATATCTAGCTTAATTTGGTAAAGTTAGTGCATTGTGTGATTTAAAAATTGCATTTATAAGACTTCATTTTTAGATTTTTGCATAGTGTAATCATAAAATTACCTAGCTCAGAATATGAAAATTGCATTACATTCTAGGTCATTGCATTACACCTTTACCCTCTTTCCATTTTGGGTTGACACTGAGTTTGTAAACTTATATAAGCTTTACAAATTGGTGTCCTATTAGCAATACTATTGTGAGACATAGTTGGAGACTCATGTCATCCTTTGATACATCATTCATCGTGGATCTTGGGTTTTCTAACTCTCTTTCTAATAGTGTTGATAATCAACCCCCTATGGATCATAGCATGCATACCTCATTTCCAATGACTTCGTTACCTACAACCAATGTGCATGATGTTCATGTCCCACAATAAAACATAAAAAGAATGGATGAAGGCCTAGAAAATTTATGGTTGACATTAAGTTTGTAAAACTTGTATGAGATTTACAACTTGGTGTCCTATTAGAAATACTGTTGTGAGATGTTGTTTGAGACTCATGTCATCCTGTGATACACCATTCACTATGGATCTTGGGTTTTCTAAATCTCTTTCTAATAGTGTTGATAATCAACCCCCCATGGATCATAGCATGCATACCTCATTTCCAATGACTTCCTTACCTACAACCAATGTGCATGATGTTGTTCATGTCCCACAAGAAAACATAAAAAGAATGAATGAAGGCCTAGAAAAGTTACAAGACTTTGTGCTTGCCAAAAAAATGGACATTAGTATTGTTTCTACTTTACAAAATCTAAGGAAAATGCTTAAAAATAAAAAAGAAATACAATTTTTTTGTAGCCTTAGTCACTTCCTTCATGAGAACTTAAACAGTCAAAAGAATGATAACATACATGCCTCGGTCAACTTTACTGAAGCTAAACCTTGCAAGGACTCAACAAAAATGCCCCTTCATATTGCTTTCTCATAAAATGACATAATCAAACATGCACCTGATAGTCCTCTTTGTAAGGAAATCTAGGAGTGCATCTTATGAAAACTCCATGTAGTAGTGCATTCGGTAACTTTCATTTCGATTAGGTTGCCGAAAAGACACGAACAACTATGTCCAAATGCGGAACAGACACAGTTCATTTCCTACATTGATCCATCTAAGAGTAACACATGTAAATTCAATAGCAAGCATTAACAAATTCTACTACACGAACCAACATGCATGAAAGATTAAAAAAAAAACAGAACACAAAGATTTACGTGGGGAAAATCCTTTCGAATAAAAAACCCCACACTCCAAAGATCAAGCCATTGTATTATCTACAAAAAATGGTTACAATACAATTTCAAGCTCTTAGCCTTTTCAGAGATTACATCTTGTTCATCTAGATACAACTGGTAGTAAACTATTCCTGAGAGATCAAACAAAGTAATTAGGATCACGAGAGATTCCAATAGCTTGACTCTGCCTCTCAATCCTCTGCTTTGACCTCATGGCTTCGACCTTTCGGCCAGCCACTCGGTCCTTACTCTATAGTTCTCTCTCTTTGGCTCTCAGCTCTTCAGCTTTCTGGCTTATCAGCTTCCTTTTCTCTTACTCCATCCAGAACGTCCAATGCATACCTATATGCATTCATTCTCAACAGTCAAAAAGAAAATCACCGACTCAGCATCATCATCTTAATGAAAATGTTTCCACTCTAGTGTAGATTTTTCCTTCCACACATAAACGGTTGCAACGGTTCACATTTTTCCTTCTTGAGTTGGTCCACATTGTACCACGTCGGGCAGCCTTCACTCGGTCAACAGCGATCAACTTGTGTCGCATGTCGGTGAGACACTAGAAGTGTCTCCCCGATGCCACAAGACCTGATTACACGTTGTCACCAAGAGTTGTCTCCATCGACAAGATGTCACAATGGGCTTAATGTTATACCGAACTCAACATTATCATCGGCGAGACAATCGCCATTCGATGAGACATTACACTAAGCTCATAAGTCATTTCGAAGTGTTCCTTAGTCGCCAAGACTTTAGTCATTCGCTGAGAGATCATATCGATCCCTTTATGTTATACTGACAACAGACTACCTCATCGGTGAGACAATCCTACTTCACTAAGACATCATATCGATGCCTTTAAGTCATATCGAAGACCTACCATCAGCCAAACATTCCACATTCACCAGGAGATCATATCGTGGTTCCAAAGTCATACTGAAACTTCTATCATCCATCGCATCCCTATCGACATCCATCTGACAGTCGGCAAGACTTCCCTCTATCGCTAAGAGGTTACAGTGATATTCACATTTCACCTCGAAGACTTATGTTTGCCAAGAGTCACACCGAAGACATCTAATAATCGGCAAGACATTCATCTTTCACCAAGACGTTACACCGAGCCTTCATGTGTTACACCGAAGTTACACAGCCATCAGCAAGACCATCACAATTCACCAAGACCTCTCACCGAGCAAACATGTCTTACCGAGTTAGCAAGACTTTTGTCTTTTATCGAGACTTCATACCGATCGCCTTATGTTACACCGATGACCCCTAACACTATCGCCGAGACATCTCTTGGTTGCCAAGAGATCATGCCGATAGGAACAAGTCATACCGATTTCTTCATCGGCCAGACAGACCAAAGGTCATGTCAATATCAGCAAGACTTCCTATTGTCGCTGAGACTTCTCACTGAGACCCTTGAGTTACACCAACAACCATAGGTGTATATCTATTGACAATACTTCCCTTGTCAGTATGAGACATACCGACTGTCCAAGCCTCTCCCCGACATCGCTTATCACCCAGAGTCACACTAATATCTGATAGCCACCAACTATCGGCTAGAGGTCTCCACTCAGTAGAAGGTTATAGCGAAGGCCAAGAGTCACAGCAACATCACTAGTTGGCAAGACATAAGCATCATCTTGGTGACATGAGAAAAACACAAGGTTACAACTTCCAGTCGGCCAGACAACTTGAATGTCACAATGACCATGCTTTCTTAGAGGTTTCAGCCTATGAGATTGAGGCATATTTTCCAACAATCTCCCACTTGACGTAGATCACACAGGCACCTCCAAAGTAACCAAGAACTAATGAACACACTAGCTCCACCAGTTCAAACCCTGCAATACTCAAGATACCCAATCAACATGATTCCATAGATAATAGTCCATTAGACAATCTACAACAAAGATGAGGCATCCAACTACAACTCACTGTCAAACAAAACAACTGATCACAACCCTCCAAGAAACCACATAGATCTCAACATGCTCTCATGCTCCATCAAGAATTCTACTCCAACATCCAAGATGTTCACCATTCAGGCAACAATCCTATCATCTTCCACATGTGGAAGAAAGATACAAAGCCAAGGTGTATAAGCACCATTCCAACAAAAACAAGAAAAAAATCCCAGTGATATCTCCAACAAGATACTGCTACCACTTCACTATGCTCAAACACTATACAGAAGCAATATCAACTTCAAAGCTTCAAATAGAACACAACAGTGAAGTCATTATCTAGAAACAAGATAAACAACACCAGTTAGAACAACAATCAGATTGACCGCTTCCATCCAACTGATAAACCCACGCGACTCAAAATAGCACCCACAACTCATGCTATTCCAACCAATTTTACATACCTCAACAGGTATCAACATTAGTAAACTTCTGCCAATCCATTAATAGCAAATACAAGTTCCAGTGTCAACCAGTCGAAGAAGACAAGACAAATACAGGAACTCCCACTGCCTTAGAAATCCAGATCTGAAAGATCAAAAGGCATCGTAAGCCTACCAATACCAGTACATAGAAAATGTAACCATGTAGTACCAAAGAAAAATCCACAATGATATGCTCAACCTACAACAACCTACCACAAGAAACATTTCTCTCACCACAAACCTTCACAGCCTCAGAGAGAAACACTGCACATCATCTTCTGTAGAACATCCTCCTACATACACTTCTAATAGCCAGCTATGTCAAGAATGATCTTCTTCACATCCCAAAAGAAAGCCTTAACAACATCCATCCGTTCAATCACCAAGATCAAACCATCCTTAAAACCAACATGGATGTAAGCATCTCAAAGAAGATCAAACTAGTTCATTTCCCATTTCAGGAAATCAGCCCATACATCATCTCCTACCAATTCTCATCAGTAAATGACATATCACAAAAGCTCAAGGAGATAAAACAAACTGTACAACTTCCACTATGAATCCTCTAGAACCAAAAGTTAAACTAATTCAAGATTCATATCATGAAAGTGAACTTAATAAAACACATCTAAAAAATATAATGGGCCAAATACCTTTCAAATCAACTGCCGAGTAGACCAAGAGTGGGAATGAGAATACTCCTTCAAGATAAACAAGTCATCATGACTAATCCAAGAGCAATCTCCTCATAGATCTCTTATTGAACTCACATTCAACCAAGGTGTAGGCTTCTCAGACTTTCTGCTAAAAAAATTTAACCAGAGTAACAAGCATCAACACTTCTCTCACAAGAGAAAGACAACCTCACCTTATTCTTCATGTATCCATGAGGACTACCAACTGATCATCCCATGCTAAACTTCAACTGCATTACTACACTATCATGAAGTATCAAGCAAATAATCAAAGCACTCAATACACAAAGAATTACTAGACCACTATCAAAGCTCCAAACATATGAACTAGGAACTTATCATGATAACATGATCTACATATCCCCATAGGAGATACCATGCTTCAAGTGACTTCTCCATTGTCTCAAGTACAATGCACAATGCCAAAACTCCAGTGCACAAACAAGAGTATACTATGACATAAATCAAATAGACTTAAGAAAAACATCACCTGTCAAGCACCACCAACACCTTAGCCAAAGACTCCAAACATCCTCCATGGTTCCAAGATGTTGCACATCTTCAAATAATGTCCATGCAAAAGTGAAATAACCCTTTTGCAACATTAAAGAAGACCCTTCACCACCATGTGATGAATCCACAGTCACTGCTAGAGCTCCCACTGAAACGTGACACCTGAGCTTTCCAAGCATCATGACCAAATGTTCCAGGTTCCCATAACTGACTATTTAGGTACTCAATAATATCCATCCTCTCATCTCAAAACAATCACACCAATGCACAAGTGACCACAGACAAGGCTAGCTAACAAATCTGCACCATCAATGAATCAACCTCGTGGATAAAGATAGTCCACATCCAAGTTATCTTACTGCAACCAATGGGTAGCTAATCCATCAACCGCATAACTTGTAGATCACAACCATCGAACATTCAAAACCATTATCACATTGAAAGCTGCAACACTGAGATTTCAAAGAGAATAACCATGTGGGCAACATGACTCAAACACCAGATCATGCCAAATCTGATTTTCCAATCATGTCCACAATGAGCGCCATAATCAAGGAACCCACAAGCATTACCGCAAGAATGCTAAGTGACAAAACACTTACCAACACTCCCATGCAAAGAAAGAATAATACCTCCTCAAAACCATGCACCAAGCATGCATGCAGACTTGCAACTATCTCATCCAGCCACACCCCAAAAGGCCAGTGTCTAGATAATAGCTTAACAGTAACTCCACATGATCACAAGTTTTGCTTAACCGTGTAAAACCTACAAAACCATAGAGCCATGCAAGTACAAAGCATCCTTAAAAAGGAAACAATAGTACAGAAAATCCAAGCCCCTTTCAGGCCAAATCTAAACCACCAACATGTACATGCATTTGAGAAAGAGAGAAAGGATATTTCAAAAGCTTGCAAATCATTTGATGATTAACTCCATAGCCTTTAAGCATTTGAGGTTAACAGGAAATAGTGCCTTCCAACACCAGGAACCACCACCTAGCATAAGCACTCTTTTCCATGACTGAGACACAATCTAGGCTTCTCCATATCACCCAAGACCCTGTCACACAAACACCAATATGAAAGCTTTACTACTACATAGCCACAGAGTAGGAAAATTTACCTCATACTCCAAGGTTATAGCTCTACTAGCTAGGAGACACAGATCACAACATGATCAACTCCCTTTTCCATCTTGACATCCTTCAAGCTGCATGTTGTCTCAGAATACCATAAGGCTTCCACTCATCAAAGGATCAATTAATCAGTCCATTCCTCCAGATTTCTTCCAGCCTATCAAGCTAAGAAATATTCACAGGAGAAATATCCAGAACCAACAACCAGAAGAAGGCTTTGATACCACTTGTAAGGAAATCTAGGAGTGCATCTTATGAAAACTCCATGTAGTAGTGCCTTCGGTAACTTTCATTTTGATTAGGTTGCCTCAAAGAAACAAACAACTATGTCCAAATGTGGAAAAAACACAGTTCATTTCCTACATTGATCCATCTGAGAGAAACACATGTAAATTCAACAACAAGCATTAACAGATTCTACTACATGAACCAATAGGCATGAAAGATGAAACAAAAAACCAGAACACAAAGATTTACATGGGGAAAATCCTTTCGGATGAAAAACCCTACACTCCAAAGATCGAGCCATTGTATTATTCTGCAACAAACGGTTACAATACAATTTTAGGCTCTTAGCCTTTTTAGAGATTACATCTTGTTCATCTGGATACAACTGGTAGCAAACTATTCCTAAGAGATCAAACAAAGCAATCAGGATCATGAGAGATTCCAACAGCTTGACTCTGCCTCTCAATCCTCTGCTTCGACCTCATGGCTTCGGCCTTTTGGCCAGCCACTTGGTCCTTACTCTATAGTTCTCTCTCTCTTGCTCTCAGCTCTTCAGCTTTCTGGCTTATCAGCTTCCTTTTCTCTTACTCCATCCAGAACCTCCAATGCATACCTATATGCATTCATTCTCAACAGTCAAAAAGAAAATCACCGACTCAGCATCATCATCTTAATGAAGATGTTTCCACTCTGGTGTAGATTTTTCCTTCCACACATAAATGGTTGCAACGGTTCACATTTTTCCTTCTTGGGTTGGTCCACATCGCACCATGTCGGGCAGTCTTCACTTGGTCAACAATGATCAACTTGTGTGGCATGTCAGTGAGACACTAGAAGTGTCTCCCCGATGCCACAAAACCTGATTACACATTGTCGCCAAGAGTCATCTCCATCGACAAGACATCACAATGGGCTTAACGTTATATCGAACTAAAAATTCTCATCGGCGAGACAATCGCCATTCGATGAGACATTACACCGAGCTCATAAGTCATTCCGAAGTGTTCCTTAGTTGCCAAGAGTTTAGTCATTCGCTGAGAGATCATATTGATCCCTTTATGTTATACCGACAATAGACTGCCTCATCGGCGAGACAATCCTACTTTGCCAAGACATCATATCGATGCCTTTAAGTCATACCAAAGACCTACCATTGGCTAGACATTCCACATTCACCAGGAGATCATATCGTGGTTCCAAAGTCATACCGAAACTTATATCATCCATCGCATCCCTATCGACATCCATCTGACAGTCGGCAAGACTTCCCTCTATCGCTAAGAGGTTACAATGATATTCACATTTCACCCTGAAGACTTTTGTTCACCAAGAGTCACACTGAAGACATCTGATAATCGGCAATACATTCGTCTTTCGCCAAGACATTAGACTAAGCCTTCATGTGTTACACCGAAGTTACACAGCCATCAGCAAGACCATTGTAGTTTTCCAAGACCTCTCACTGAGCAAACATGTCTTACCGAGTCAGCAAGACTTTTGTCTTTTGTCGATACTTCATACCAATCGCCTTATGTTTCACTGATGACTCCTAACACTATCGTCGAGACATCTCCTAGTTGCCAAGAGATCATGCCGATAGGAACAAGTCATACCGATTTCTTCATTGGCCAGACAGATCAAAGGTTATGTCGATATTGGTAAGACTTCCTATCATCGTCGAGACTTCTCACTGAGACCCTTGAGTTACACTGACCACAGGTGTATATCTATTGGCAAGACTTCCCTTGTCGGTATGAGACATACCAACTGTCCAAGACTCTCCCCGACACCGCTTGTCGCCTAGAGTCACACTGATATTCGATAGCCACCAATTGTCTGCTAGAGGTCTCCACTCGGAAGGTTACAACGAAGGCCACAAGTCATAGTGACATCACCATTCAGCAAGATAGAAGCATTGTCTTGGTGACATGAGAAAAACACAAGGTTACAACTTCCAGTCGGCCAGACAACTTGAATGTCACAGCGACCATGCTTTCTCAGAGGTTTCAGCTTGTGAGATTAAGGCATATTTTCCAACACTCTTCACATAGATGGAAGAATCAATGACAAGCCTACTAATGGGATACTAATTGATCTTGTCTGTATAGAGAATGTGATCACTGAAGAATTCCTATTATTGCATGAACTTTATCAAGACACATATGGCAAACTGAAAGTATGGATCAAAACGCATAAGTTTTTTCTTGTCATGCGATGGGCTTGATAAATCTCCCTCTAAAAGTTGGAATGGAAATATTAAATGTCTCATTCACCATCATCCCGTCATCAAAACAATTTTGTGTGAAGTTAGGCTATCCATGGCTTTGCTCCATGAATGTTGTCCCATCAGTTGTGCATAAATGTCTAAAGTTTCCCTTCAACAATCAAATATTTATTGTGCAATATAGTGGCTTTAATCCTATGTCTTCCCGTGGAAACTTTTCATTGGATTTCTTTTGGCTTGACCCCATTGAACCTATTAGACCTTGTGGGAACTAATTTTTCAAAGCATATCAAAAGTTTAAAGCAAAGAACATAGTATAATTATCCCTTAAAAACATGCATCAAACCGTGATTGAGCCACCTATCCTTGATGAACCAATGATTGAACAAAAATCCCTTCCAAAAACCCAAAAGAAGCCTAACATTTCATATAAGATACCATGAGACAACCAAAACAATCCCATTGTGCCTCCTAAAATCAAATAGGTTTATAAATCCAAAGAGAAATTGGTTGAATAGCCTCCCATGGTTCCTTTTGTTCCTCCCCTAAGGAAAGAAAAGAAACCTATGGTTGGAAAACCCGCTCTTACACAATCACAAATCAACAATAGATTGAGAAGAAACCAAAATTCCAGAGAGCATACGTGTAGACGACATGTTATTTCTCGTATGTTACAAACTAAAGAAGAAAAGAGCAACATGAAAAATAAAAATCTGAACTTGACTAACGTAATGCATGATGAATCTATACCTTCACCACAACATAAACATGAAAAAACTTCTAGAGATATTATCATTCGACCTCCTATTGTGATTAACCTAGATGATGACATTGACATTGCAAAGATTGATGAAAAAGTGTATAATGATTTGAATTCATTGTTCTCATCTTCTATGAGTTTAAATGACAATTCTCCTAAAAAGAGTGTTGAACCTGTTGTGTCTCCTAGTTCGACACTTGTCATTGTCCCTTTGGCTAGTTGTCTACCTTTTGCATACATTGATCAAGATTGGGATGTGGATGACCTAATATAGGTTGAATCGCATGTTCCTTACTAGTATTTTGTTTTGTTTTCTTTTTTCATGTTTCTTTATGTGATTGCATGTGCGTAATGTGATCCCCCGTGTTGTTTCGTTTGATGTATCTCTTTTTTTTTGTCCATTCCTCTATATGTATCTACATTCTTCTATATGTCAAAAATTTTACCTTTTTCATTTGTCTTGTGTTTTCCTAATGGGGATGACACAAGGCATCGAGACATTTAGGTCTCTTCCATGTTGACCCAAAGGATTTTTCTTTTTTTTTTCTCTCTTTATGTGTCATTCTTCCAGTTCTATGAGTATTTGGGAAATGATGACATTTTTGAGCTCTATAACAACATTGTAGCAAAGACATACTGACCCCGAATCCATAGATCCATTACGTATTTTTGGGGGCAATCCATCCCTCCTTTTTCATGATGTAGCTTTATTTCAAAAACATATGACTTGGCATAGGGATTTCTAAGGAATCTCACATGTCTTAAGATTAAACATTGGCTACTTTAAAGAAATTTCTCACAGTAATGGTGTTAGCAACCACTTTAAAGTGGGGGCATACATCGATAATATCTTTTGACATTTTTTATGTTTTATAGTGCGATTTTCTTTTTTACTTGTGATGAGTCCTTTTCTTGGTGGCGTCATTGGGTTTGATGTCCTCCAAGAGTGTGATATTTCTTAGCGTACAACTTTCCTCTTAGTGGTGATGCGGTGCACTACATTCCCTAAGTTGTGAATCTTTTACTCGTGACTTATCCTCTCTTGGAGATATTAGGCACGATGTTCCCTAAGAAGAACTTACACGAAATAAGAAAAATCCCTTTGAACAAAAAAATTTACTACCATTATTGTTCATAAGTGTTAGCATAACATAGCTTGCTAACCTTGTGAAGCTCAAACCCTAATTCAAGGCCACCTAGCATAACACACCTTGCTTGCCTATGGAGCCTTTCCTAGAATTGTGGCACCTTATTGAAGTTATAAAAGGGATAGCTTTGGTATGGTTAGTACGATGAGAAGCTGACATAGAGGCATGCGTTTCTCATTGTACTGTGAGAAGCCAACACAGAGGCATGAATTTCTCACTAAGCCACCTTATTGGAAGACTCACCTAGTGGACATCCTAAAGTTTCGCTACCTCAGAGTGAATGCAAACCGATAGCTTAGATGTGTTCCACATTGATTTGGACAATATAGGCTTGATTCTTCTTCATCTTTGATGTTGTATGATTGTGTATATTTTTCATTGCTGCATACATAAGTGTCTTGAATGTTTGAGTTTGACATGGGGTTATCCTCTCACTAAAGTGGGGGAAAAATATAGTGTAGGTAGAAGTATCCCTTTTCACACTTAATTTTGGAATAATTAATAATAAAATGAGCTTAATTATGCCTTGATTTAGTGTTGTAATATGTTTTTCATATTCACATTAAGTTTAGGGCCCTTTTTAATAAAATGGACTTAATTATGCCTTATTGTTTATGTTGTAAGGTGTACCTTTGCACTTTCACATTAATCCAGGGATTTCTTAATTGATTGAGGTTAATTTGACTTAATTGGCCCCTTTAATTCAAATCCAAGCCTAATTAAATGCAATTTTTGAGGGATAAAACCCGACATTCATAAACGCCATTTCACAACACCTAACTTTGGAAGATGTGTGTCCTAGGTAAGTGACCTAGGATCCATTCACCATAGGGTGAATGGGTCCTCACTTAGTTCTAGGACCCCATTTTCGCATGACATTCCACCTTGTTCGATGTGTTTCCTAGGTGAGTGGCCTATGACCCATTTGCTCTATGGTGAATGGGTCCTCGCTTAGACCTAGGACCCCTCTTTTGGATATTTTTTGGTGGTATTTTAATGATTTCAAATCCATAATTTAATGCTGGCTTGTGATATTTGAATTTCAAGAATTAATCTTAAGATATGCATAAATACAAGGTTATTTCACTATGTTTCAACCTAGATCTTAATATGTAATCGATCGAGAGTACTTCAAGAGCATTCAAGAGAAATTTCTAGGCATTCAAGGGCAGATTTGAAGAAAATTATTGTAGCAATCAAGATTCCATTTTTCATATCAAAGATGTATTGCATCATGCATGTTGTTTGAGCTAATATGTTGATGTATTATTCAAGATCAATCAAGCATATAAAAGGAATTATCTCTAGTCAAGTTTCATGATCAAGATCTACATTCATTAAGGCCACTTCATGCAAGTTTGCAGATTTGTATTCCAGGGTTTCAATTGAGGTTTGGTGAGTTGTCACATATTGTTGTTCATTCATCATTCCTTCATGCTTTTATTAATTTCAAGGTTTAATTACCAAAACGGGGTTTGACCAAGGCAAACCCCTATTCCCTAACAAAACAACATTTTTCTCCCTTTGATGTGTGATTGCATATTTTAGGTTGAAGATCAATTGGAGAGAAAAATTGTAAAGCTATCAAAGTTGTCAAAGTTGCAAGAAAAGTTGTCAAATCATAGAAACTGAGCTATAGGTTTTATTTCTGAATTTCTGCCAATGTACAATTGGAATTTGGAAGTGTAGACATAGAAGAAAAAAACCTAGAAACTATTTTTTAGGAGCCCTAGCCGAGACCCATTCACCATAGGGCGAATGAGTCCTTAGTGAGGACTGAAAAAGCACTTTTGGTGAAAGGTACACTACATTTGACCCTTTCTAGATTTTCCTTTTGACTGTTAGTTGGGTTATATTTGGTTATTGTTTCTCATTTGCACATTATAGCACATATTTTGAATGAAATATAGAGAAATAGGTTAATCATACTCATTTCACTTTCATAAACACCATTTTTCTTAATTTCAAATGAGATTAAGAAAAACCATGTCTAATAGATCTTTGGAGTTGAAAAATAGGGTAGAGGGTGATGAGGCATCATCAAACCTCATACTTTAATAGATTATCATGTTTGTCAACTTGGGATGTACTTGGAAGCTATATGCAATAGGTAATTGAATACTTTATTCCAATAGTCTTTTTATTTCTAATTAACCTACTCAAGTAGTTTTCGAAAAGAAATTTATTGCCACCATTAAAAGTCTAAGCTATGGAATGAAATTATTCTTATTATAAACTAAATTTTAAGCTATGAAATTACTTAGAAAGAAAACCCCCTAAAGGACAAAAACAATATCACATCTTATTAAAGTAAACAATTCAAGAAATAACTTGTCTATTATATTTAAATAAATCTATGGTAGTCATTCAATATTTTTAATTAAATGAAAGAAAATATAGTTTTTTTTGAAACTTTCCTATCTTTATAAAAAATATTGTTTGTTTTACTTAGAATCTCCAAAGAAATAAACTAATATAGTGCTACTAAAATTTAATAACTAACCTATTGGTACACTTATATAGTTTTTAATCTAACACATGTATGAACACAATAATAGTAAATAATACTTAACAAAAATACTCATCTATTTAGATGGTGTTATTCCTCTATGATGAATTTTCCAACTCTCTAGAGATTGAAGTTCATACTAACAAAATCACATGTAAATATTTTCAAGATTTATAGAAGGTAAAAATTGATTATACCCATGAATTTCTTTAGAACATAAATAAAGCACAACTGAATTTCTTCTTGACAAGATGATAAATCTAAAACTAAACTTCTATAGCATTCTATTATTTGCCATATATATATAATTTCACCTAAAATTTTATAAAGATGCCTAATTAATATCATCATAACAATCATGCATGCTTGCCCTTAAAATATTTTAATATAAATCCATAAAAAATTAGAACTAAAATATTTATTAGAGTATAATGAGCATAAAAAGAGGAATGCATTTTGGAAAAGAATCTTATTAGGATTCTATTTCTAGCTTAGTTTTTATCTTCATTATTGATAGAATCAAAATGTGATACATTACTATCTACCCAAGAAGAAGTGATAGGTTGCAATATTTATTAGAGCAACTTGAAGTGGATACATCGTAACATGAGCATGTTCTTCTTAACCAATAGAATCCTTCTAAAGTGAACCTTATGAAACTTGATATAATTCGTTAACTCCATATGCCTTATTTTAATAAAAAATGTACCTTTTCATAGTAATTTAGTAGCATTTAGACCCAAGATAAAAAAAAACATGTACATTATCTTAATTAGAATAACTAATAAATTTTCATTTAATAAATTAATTTAGCTATATAAGGGGTTTTTGAAAAGGAAAGGGTAAACCTCATTCCTACCCATTCTTTGAATTTTTTTATCATGTCTATCATTACTCTATCCATCTATAAATACCACATGATATTGTGTGGTAAAAAGGGTTCTCATGTTTTAAGATAGTTAGGTAGGATATTATATCTTTCTTTGCATGCTTCAAAGACAATTTTGGATAAATCTAAGATAAAATCCTTGAGATTGCAACATATTTTTCCATCATATCATCATATATTGATTTTTTCTCTTAAATATTTTTAAGGAACTATTGAGGCTTATTATTCTAGTGTTTCATCAATAATCTAATGGCTTTATTTACCTCAAAATATTTTTTGGTTCTTTCTTGCTACTATCTAATTTTGTTTGGTAGACACACAAGATCTTAATTGGAACTCACCCAAAAATAATAGCAATAAGAAACATTTATGTTTTTGAATCAATAAATTATGTGTGAAAAATTCACACAAGTTTTTCTATTATTAAGGGATAGTTTTGTTGGCAAAAAATTGATAGACAACTGAGAGGGAGGGGGGGTGAATCAGTTGTCTCAAAATATTTAAACTTTTCAAGCTTAATTTAACTTAATCTCATATCTAATGAATGAACAATAAACCATAGACAATCAACACATCAGAAACACATAGAACACCAAGATTTTTTACATGGAAACCCTATTAGGGGAAAAACCATAGTGCATGTCAGTCCACAATATTATACCCTGTTAAAAGTATAATGAAGAATAATGGGAATGCACATGCATTCAGGCACACTGCCTAGAGCTCACTACTCAAATACAAGAGGGCTTACTGCCCAAGAAGACACACTGTCTTATAGCAATTTGGATTAGATCCGCATGGTATGAACTGAGAAAATAGATTCTACAAAAGTCTGATTATAGTTCTGGTTAAGCACATAAATACTCCTTCACACTTCGCTCAAACTTCTTCACACTCTGCTCTGCAATCAAATGATTTGATCACTATTGTTGATCGTGTTTTCTGCACAATAACAGCCAGACAGAATATAATATCCTATCTCTCTTGAAAGGTAAATCTCTATCGGCAAGCCTCAAGAGATAACCCCAAGGTCTCTAATGTCAGGTCTTGATAGTGCATAAACAACTCAGTAACAAAATGTGAAAATGTTGGTAATCACAATGGGACCTTACTACAAGCAAAATGTTGAATCAATTTTATCAAATTTAACAAACTGGTGAGCCTACAATCCATGATTTAACCCAATGATTAAAGAAATAGAAAATGATAAGGGTTTTAAAGAGAGTTCTAAATCTAATACTACTTGTAAAATTAACAATGTAAGTAACCAATACTCGAAATGGACCAATCCCTCAAAACTAATTTCTACTTGACCAAGATAAATCTACAATCTTACAGAAAACAGTACAATCTTATGAGGTGTTAAGATTTTCAAATCATGAACACTCACTCAAACAACCCTTTTGCAGTTGAAGTGAATGAACCTTCACAATCAAACTTAAGCACAAGGAATATGAAAAGTCCAGGCTAACTTTACAAAGCAACTAACAATCAGTTGGTTGCAAAAAGTATGGACTGAGAGATTGCTTCAACATTTAAGTATCAGACCACAAACATTATCAAATCAAATCTAATCTAGATATTTACCAACTCAAAGAAATTTTAAAGATGGAATGGAAAAAACCATGCAAAACAAGAGAGCACAAATATGCCACCAAATCACAATGTCAATATTTGCATTCGAATTGTTCATTGTAGCAACAATTTTAGCTTTCTGTTACAATATTTTCTTGAGGGCAACTACCTGCTAACTTACTCTACTTCTTTATTCTGATTACAAGTTCTGACCTCCTAACTATTTCCAAATATCTAATTCTTCTAACCCTTTACAAATGAGGCAACATGCCCAATATATAGAAATCCCCAGAAGTCCGTCGGCCAGGCGAGGGTTTCGTAGCAATAACTTAGCACAACAACCCAGCCAGGAGAGTCTTTGAAATGGGTCAAACAGGCATTAAATGTGTGTCCCATCAAGGTTGGCCCAAGATCCACAATGCAACTCGGACGACACGCGGGAAGATAATAGGGAAGCACAAATCGTGTCGCAACCTATCATTAGCTCTCTTCCCTAGTATCTCCATGCCAATCTGACTCTTCATGTAGCTTCAAGAATGCTCCATCCAAGTTGGCCAAAGGTGGTACTGGCAGAACCCTAAGTTGCCTCTCCATGGACGCAATCTCGTCCCTTGAGTGTTCGACCGACCTATCCCAATCTACCTTGTATGCCACATGTTTATCAATAACTATGAGGTAGGTGGCCGCGTCATCCAGTTGGTGCTCGAAAACATAACCATCATCAAGTGGTGCATACACATCATGCCACCATTCTCTCAACTATTCCAAGCTCAAGTACTTGGGCGCGATCTTTCTTCTTCTCGTCATGATTTCGAAGAAGGCAATGGAGCCATTGTAAATCTCAGTCAAGGTGTCATCAACCTGCTTCCCTCGTTTGTGAATCTTTTTCAACACCTTCTGCCTGATTTGCAGTGCCTCAAACCATTCCCAAGGTTTGGCAGCTCTAGCGGAAGAAAGAATCCCATCGCTTACCAACCTATCACGGGTGTACTCCATTAGAGTTCTAGTTTTCTATAGAAAGAGGTTCGTATCCTCCTTATCTTGGGCCAACACTTGTTTCAACCACTCAGTTGCCATAATAGCATCTTTCCCCATTAACAGGATCTCCTTAATAGCTTCATCACCCTTCTCTTGCACTCCTTTCAACCAATTCATAGTGGCAAGGGTGGAAGCTTTCATCTTTCCAAGCTCAGTTATGGTCTCCTGAGGTAGAGGATTGGTAGCAGAGGAGGAGGGATTAATAGACTGTAGAGGCCTTATTAATTCCTCCAAGCACTTCCTGAGATTTTCATTTTCTCTCTTCAGCTCTTGCTTAGCTTTCATTTCCTTCCTCAATTGATCCACCATAACAGCACCAAAGACCTCATAATCCTCAATATCCTACTCAACTGATGTAGGCCCAAGATTAAAAGTCCGTATATCATAATCACTTCCAGCCACATCGTCTCTATTTTTATTTGGAACAGGGGTAGCAATATGAACAACCTTGTTATGTGCCTCGTCCCTCTCGACTTGTGAGATCACCCTAGCCTTCTTTTTTCCTTTATCTTTTCCAATCTTGACCAGTAGTATGTCCCAGTTAGGTGGACTGTCCTCCACGACTACCTGTTTTCTCTTTATTTCTTTCTCCATCCAATTAGGGATAGTGGACTCCAACTGCACCCTGCTCTGCCCCATTTCTTCTTCATGTTCTCTAGGCGCCTCCTCGCTCAAATTTTGTCTCTCAGGGGTCTCATTCATTTTACTTTCTTCCTCTACAACATGCTCCTCTTCATGTGTAGGTGATGGATCCTTCATTGCTTCTACCTCCCTTGGAGGAGATTCAACTGCTTCAATTCTGATCGAAGAGTCTGCATGTGCAACCACAGGGGGCTGCATTATCTTTTCAATTTCTGCCTCTGCACTGTGGAGTTCCCCTTCATGAAATTCTTCCTCCCCTGTATTCGGATCCTCATCAATCTCATTTGTCTCACTTGGTTCACTTTGGGTTTCATGAGTGGGAGGGAGGTCATCATGCTGCTTCTCATGAGAAGCCATCGGAGGTAGGTCAGCCTTAGGCACACCATCCCTGGGAGAGGGAGTCCTAGACCTCCTTGCATATACTTTGGACTTCTCCTTCGAGCTTTCAAGATTTATTACTGGTGGGGCAACTTCTTCCCCAACCTTGGAGCTAGCCTTTTCTGATAATTTAACAATTCTTATCCTCTTAGACACATACTTAGCACTAGCCTCAGGACTCTATTTTTCAGTCTCTTTCTACTCAGGCTTCTTAGTTCTAGTCCTTTTCTTAGCCTTTGGCTTCCTCTATTTTTCTGTTTCTTGGTCCTCTTCTCCTTGAACATTTTTAGATTTAACTTTGATAGGGGAATCTAGCTTGCCCTTTCCCTTCAGATCCTGCTCGGTGGACTCCTCAGAAGTAGAATGGGAATCTATGTCCCCCATCAGGGCATAGGTGCATTGTACTCCTTTGTTTTCCAACTCCCATACCGTGTGTTTGAGCCACATCTTGGTGAATTTGAGAACTAGATCCATCAGTTGCTTTAGCTCTATTTTTTCCTCCTCTGACCAATCCACATCACCAATAGGCCTATCCTTTACTACCTCATAGGCATGGTCCTGAATTATGTTCCCATCATCTTCCAATTGATTAGGCACTTCCCTTACATTATATAATCGAACTGCATCAACTGGAAGCTGAGAGAATTTCTTCCTTCTGACCTCGTATTCATCACTACAGTTGGCCCAATAGTCCTCTAAATTAACCTTATGGCTGTACTCTCTACTGGCCTTCTTTTGAGCCTCCCCTGTGATGTCAAACCTGGATCTCTTAGAGTGGAGAGACAAACCAAGAGCACTCAATTCTTCTTCTAAAGCTTGGGTAGAACCAATGGAAGGACACACCTCTCCAGTGCCAATCCTTAGGGGAAAATCCCCACCAAATCCTATCTTATGTTTGTCCTTTTTGACAATGGCATCAAAATCACAAATCTGCCTGGTGACTTCCAACAATATGATGTGGTCAGTGGGATACCTTGGAAGTTCATACAGGGCCTTTTGACAGCCATCAACCCAAATGTAGGAGAAAGTAGGGAACTGGATGAACCATGCCCCATATTTCTTGATGAGCTCCTTAGCCAAATCTGGAATCTTGACATGCTCTGCCTCCTGAAGCATTCTGGTGATATGCATGGTGAATGCATCATTTTCCCTCCTATAGTCAGAGCCTCCTAAATACAACTGAGGGAACACCTCATAGATGATGTCCTTTTCAAAAATTCCCTTTGTCTCCAATCCTCTGTAGGGATGGAACCTAGCAAGTGCATAGACCAGATATGAGGTCATTGTCTACAACACATTGGACAATTGCTTATGAATGACTTGGCTGATGACCCCTGCCCAATGGTAGTCAATTTTCTCTTGTTCCATCCTTACAATGGCATGACACATCCAATTCTCGAATGTACCAACACTCTTCAATCCGACCACCCTGCTTAGAAAGGTGATGGCATCGTAGTACTCCTTCTTGAATTTTGCTCTATACAGCGGTTTAGGCAATTTGGAGTAGTGGGACTTGGGCTTCTCTAGCCAGGAATTGATCAGCTACTATGATTTCATAGTTTGGTCATCGTAGAATTCCTGGGCTCCCTTAATGGTGAATCCCACCACATGAGATCTGTCTGGCATGTCGAAGGTTTGGGCAATGAAGACTGGGTTGAGATTGGCAACAACTCTCCCTTGAGGCCCAATGATCCTCTGTGTATCCTGATCATAGTGCCTGGCGCACTCAAGGACCAACTCGTAACATTGTACTGTAGAAGGGAAGCCAGCTACATGGGACAAGCCTAATTCTTTCATTCTCCTGGCCACCAGAGGAAGATCCTCGGCCGCCATTCTTTCTTTAAATTCTTCATAGTCCCAGAGGCCAACATTTGTATCAGTCACTTTTGACCAGACATAAGTGACCTTACTCTCAGGGACCTTGCTCTTAATGTCCAGCTTGATCCTCTTTGCATCAGACAATGAGAAACCAACTGCTACCTTGCTTGACTCAGCCTGCATTCAACATGAAAACATAGTAAAAATCATAGGAAAGCAAGGTTAATTCTTTAAAAAACCATTAGAAAGCATCTCACAAAGTCAAGGTGTCACTAAAATCCATATAAAACAATCACAACAAGTTTCAGGTTTCAAGACCGTCTGCGGAATCTGAGCTAGAGAGGAATTTTGAGAAATTCCAAACCAACTGGATTCCAACAGAGAAGTCAGGAGACACCTAATTAATCATCGACTCGATTATTTTTCATCAATAATTCACATGGGAAAGATCCAATTATGTCATGAAATAATCATCAAATGCATCACAAATTATAATTGAGTCCAATTATTTCATGTTCCCTTATGTTTCTTCAATTTTTGGGGAAATCCGTGAGGGACAGATTTCTGCGAAGGACAGGCCAAAGAAGAAGCCTTGGAAGACCTAGGAGATGGCGAACTTCAGAGAAATCTGGTACTGGCGGACATCTGCAGTCAAGGAAAAGTTTCAAACCAATGGGAATTCCCAGAATGAAGGATTTCAACATGAGTTAAGATCTCGCAGAGAAGTCTCGGTGACATTCGAGAGTCTCACCGAAGGAAATCACTAGGATAGGCTTCTCTAAAACTTAGGGGTTTTGGTGAAACATCCTGGTGAAAAGAGACATAGCAAATACCATTGATATGATCAAAGGACAGTCGGGGTAGGGTCTTGGCGAATGCTACATGTCTCACTGACTAGTGGGTTTAAACAATCACTCCGACAAGACTCAAGTTTATCTATATGATGTCCCAGCGAAGTCACAGAGTCTTGCTGAAAGTGATGGTGTATCAAACATCCCGATGTAACCAGCGGGTAGTCGGGGTAAGGTCTCAGCGACAAAGGGGAGTCACGATGAATTGGGCGAATATTGGTATAAGTTCTAAGTTCAGCTGGAGGTCCCAGCAACTACACAAAGCTTCACCAATAAAGGAATCCCATCGGTATAATGTCCGACCGACACACTGCGGTCCTAGCGAAGGAAGATTCGAGCTCGGTGAGAAAGGAAGGGGTTGCTGAAAGGTCTTGGCGATAGCCAGGAGTCTCACCGAAAGCAAAGGTCTTGGCAAGAATAGGGATCTCGTGGAGAAGTCTTAGCGAAAGATGGATGTCTCCCCGATAGAAAGACTTCAGCAAAAGCGATAGTGCTCGACGAAAGGTCTCACCGAAAGCGAAAGTCACAGCGATAAAATGGAAAATCAACAAGACTTTAGGGACCCGCTGTGACATCTCGGCGACTTGGTTTATCTTGCAGATAGAAAGACTTCAACAAAAGGGTGACATCGTCTTGGCGACTAAATACAAACCTAAGAAGGCTTCTTCAGTGAATCAAAGGGCGATCAGAGTGACATCTCCCCGAACTCGAAGGGTTATGATGACTTGGAAAGAATACAACCCAACGAAAGCGAAGGCACTCAGTGTGAGGGACAATATTGTCACATCAACAAGTCATGAGGTCTTACGAACGAATGGGTGTCTTGGCGAAAGCAAAGATCTCACCGGCTGATAGGCACAAGGAATTTCATCGGTGTAAGAATGATAATGTCACGGTGAATAAAGTTCGAAAGGGATGTATAATCCCAGGCTATGATGCTAAGGCACAATTTTACCTAGACACTGAACCGACTATGGATTTTGAAATGTTTAAACTAAGGCAAGCTAGGGACGGGCCCTTCATGAATTTTCTTTGCGTTCCAGGCCCGCTTTAACATGAAATTGCCTGATATGGCACTGCCCTAGGTTTCAAACCTCACCATCCGCCATTAACGCATAGGCCAGCTTAGAATTTACTTGTTTCACTATTGAGTCACTACCAGGGTTTGCTAGTTATTCTCAGGCAAGATTCATTGAAATGCAGATAGACAAAAGAGCTCAAAACTCGTTTGGGAGATGACAAAGGATGCAATACAGAACAACCCTAGCATGAAATAAGCAACTAAACAGGAACTCAAATCCCACAAGCCCTCACAAAACCAACGTGCCATTCATAATTCAATTAAAAGCAGGGCAATCAGACACATACCATTATAAAGCGGGAACTGATCTTAGAAGTAGCAAACACAAAGCTCAATGGTGTCCGCAATAAACACAGGCAATAACGCACAAGAGATAGCGACCAAATCAATTAATTCAAGCCCAAACGCCTCAAAATGAATTCAATCAATCGTAGGAAAGCATTTCTTAGCTCAAATGATGGCAAATAGTGAACATAATGGTGAAAAGATCCCAGAAATCAAGTAGGATCTAGCCTTCAAAGCACATATGAAGCCATTAATGCACTTGATAAGATAGCCAGAGAAGGAAATCGAGAATCCGACGACAGGGCAGAATCCAAGAAAATCCAGACCAAGCAGAAATCCATGAAGACCCAAAAGTCCCAAGCAACAAGGTTCAACCGGAATCCAAGCAAGACCCGGGAAAATCTGACGAGGGCGAAAAATCCCAAATTAGGGCAAAAGCCCAAAATTGAATCAAAACTTAAGATTTTCAATAAACAACCTGGGGAAAACACTTGGGCATTCAAAATAAACATTTAAACACATACCCAAGTAAGGAAAACCTCAAAAGAAAGGGTCAGAACACCAAAATCGAAGCGAAAGAGGGTCCCTGCTTATAGCGGGGCATGTGTGCAAAAAATTGCACAACTATTTGCACACTTTCTATTTCTCTAGAAATTCTTCACTCCATAACTTCGTACAAACAATCGCTCTTATATATCCACAACATGGAATTACATCAACAACTTCATCAGCCAAAATAAAATATAAAACATATACATAATGTCAGCCCAAATTTACAAGTAAATTTTCAATGCGAATCAAACACCGCCGACCACAACATAATGAAGAATTAAAACAATATCCTCGAGCACACCAAAAATTCAAATTTTAATCTCGAAGGATCCACAAAACATTACAACCACCATGTCGGCCAAGAACATAAAAACCCGAACACAAAAGAAAAATCACCGACCACGAGCACACCGATCAACGCAGACATGCAACAAAGATAGAGCATGATCTAGAAACATCCACAAGCATCAAGAATCATTAGAGTCCTAAGCATCCACAACATCTAAAATTACTAGAATCACATCAACTTCAATCAGGAGCACTAATTGAAGCCACAGAAAAATTGTCAGAACACAACTATTCATAACACGATCAAATCTTCACGTGGACCTCTGAAACTTTCAGTGGATAAACTAGATATACTCATTAATAAACCCTTTAGTCCACAAACACTGATCATCAATGTACTGAGCAAGACACCTTCATGACCTTCATTGTTCCACTGTCAACCTGCAACTGTTTCTTTAACAATTTTCTCAGTAGCCTCGACATATACAACCTACAATACATCAATGCTAATAGTGTTGACATATCAGCAACACAACCAAAACATCCAACAAATTTTATATGCCTCTAAAAATTACATATCATTTGGATCATGAGGTAAGTTGTAGGAGATTATCAAAAAAATCCATCTTAACACATTCATTCAAAAACATGCTATCAACTCTCAAATAGTTCTAACAAGCTAAAAGGGTGTCATCAATTTTACATGCCTTCCTTTTCAATTCATTTAAATTCTCATTTTGTTATTGTAACATGGATACCAAGGGCTACCAAATTTGTAAGTTCAATTAGAACACAATGGTTGAAACAATGAAATTATATCAACATAAGATGGTAAAAGTGGAAAAGGCTACGAATGATCTAGTTAAAGTTATTGATGGGGTTATGAGAATATTAGTTATTGGGGTTATTGTTCAATCAAAGATTTAAAATAGAAGTGTCAAAACAAGGAAGATGGAATTTAAGTCACCAAGATGAAGAACAAAAGGAAGGAGCTACTACTTGAAGTTGATAATTGGGATGAAACTCTTAGTACCATGAGTAAGGACTGTATTTCTTTACTCTAGGTCTTCTTATTTTATCTTTGGTAATTTCTGGCTAGATTTTGTTGTTCTCTTTTGTGTTTTTTTGTTTAGTTTGGAATAGTGGCCAACCAATAGAGTATATATGTTGTTTCTTCTCTATAATATTGTTCTATGTTAATATCTACTAAATGTAAATGGGTCAAGGCCTTTCCCAACTTAATCAATCAAAATCATGGCTACCTAAGCCTTCAATCTATCTTTGGATGATGAAAATATGAATCATGAAAATAGTAACAATTCAATCAAAGTACCAAATTCACAATAAAAAATCAATCAATAAAGATCAAGATCTATGCTCAAAATAAAATAATAATCAGTTACATCATCATAACAAAGACCTTGACTTTCTCCATTATTTATTTGATAGTAGCTTGAATGCTTGATATGTGGGTTTCTCTTCAAAATCGCATAACCATGAAAGTCTAATGAAAGTATAATTCTTGATAATGTAGCTTGCTTGCTTGATAATGATAGATTGATAAGTGATAATTTGTGCCCACGATTTTCTAGATAATGTAGACTTAATAGTGTAGTTCTTGATTATGATAATTGTGCTAGGGTATTGATGATAATAATGCTCTAGTGATCTAGGAGATATGAATGAATGAAGGGTTTTATTTATATGCTTTGCCTGAATTTTGATCAATGGTGCAGATTAATTAGAAAGATCAATGAATAGGAAAATTTAAGATAGGTTAGGAGCTAAATTTTGAATTAATGAGGTGGAATAGTTAAAAAAATAAATTATTTAATTCATAAGGATAGTTGGAGAAACAAATAAATAAATTTGATTTCTTTATTTTGTAAGAAAATACATTTTAAATTTAAATAAATTATTTTAATTTATTTAATAATTAAGAGGAGAGTTAGCTAATTAAATAATTTTTAAAAATTATTTAATTATAGAGGACCAAAGATAATTTGAATTTTATTTTAATAAATACTAGATGGAAAATGATAAGTGGTGAATTAATTAAAAAATTAAAATTTATTTAATTAATATAGATATGATAAAAAGATTAAAATAATTGAATAATTAAAAATTATTTAATTATTATGAATGAAAAGAGGTGATATTAACTTAATTAAATAATTAAAATTTATTTAATTAATATAGATAGAAGACTTGATGAGAAAATGATAAAATATAAAGATGCAAATAAGTTAGTCATTTTTAGATATCTACATTTTTCCCCTCTTTGAGCTAATGCATTTTATAACGTTGTTTCAAAGAAAATAGTTAGTATGAAAAATCTACTGGTGATGTGCCCTAGTGTAACCCAATGATATTGGGGAATGGAGATAACATATCCTATTGAGAGTTTGACCAGAGAATAATTATTTGGTCGAGCTCACAACAAGATGGATTAGCTAGGTCTATGATAATAATGATGATATGATGATGCTACATATGTATATGATGAATATTAATGATGCTTTAATGTGATTGTGATGGATGATTATGATACACATGTTATGATTATGATATTATGATGTATGCTAATAGCTATGATTATGAAAAATCACACATGCTTTCCATTAAAGTATTGTAATAGAAATTCATAAAAAAACATAACTAAAATATTTTTAGAGTATAATGAGCATAAAACAAGGAATGTATTTCTTAAAAGACTCATATTGGGATTCTATTTTTTTTGCTTATTTTTATCTTCATTATTAATAAAACCACAATGTGATGCATTACTATCTACCCAAGAAGTGACAAGTTGCAATATTTATCAAAGCAACTAGAAGTGGATACATCAAAACATAAGCATGTTCTTCTTAACCAACAAAATCCTTTTGAAGTGAACCTTATGAATCTTGGTATAATTTGTTATCTCCATATTTCTTATTTTAGTAAAAATATACATTTTCATAGAAAATTATTAGCATTTAAACCCTTATTAACTCAAGATAGAAAAAAACATGCACATTATCCTAATCAGAATAACTAATAGTTTTTTATTTAATAAATTAATTTAGCAATAGAAGGGGGTTTTGAAAAGGAAAGAGGGTACCTTGTTGCATGTGTGCATCCCTTTTCTTGCTATATTATTCAAACTTACTACTATTATCATATATCATATGGGCATGTTGGAGTACATTTCTATAGGTTCATTAATGTGTCCTTTGCTTCTTTTTTTGTTAAAAATAGGGGTATCTCGTGACCCCGCCCAACAACCCATATCTTGGGTACCTGAGGAAAGTGGGTGTGAGACTAGTCCCGTGCGGGGGGACCCAACAGCTAACAAGCTAGTCCCAATCGGGTAAACCTGGGAGTGGAGTCAAACTCGAGACCAATGGGAAGCAAAACCATGGCCCAATCCAACTCCGCTACCCATGCCGGTAATGTGTCCTTTGCTACTCTCTAATATATTTTCCTAGATTTGAAATTCCCATTCAAATTATTTGGTGGTTACATTAACTAGTGTGATTGGTTGAAAAGGTAATGGTGGTGTAAACCTCATTCCTACCCATTCTTCTTTGATTTTTTTTTTATCATGTCTATCATTACTCTATTCATCTATAAATACCACATGATATCATGTGGTAAAATGGGTTCTCATGTTTTAAGATAACTAGGTAGGATATTATATATTTATTCACATGCTTCAAAGACAACTTTGGGTAAATATAGAATGAAATCCTTGAGCTTGCAACATATATTTCCCTCATATCATCATATTGAATTTTTCTCTTAAATATTTTGATGAATTATTAAGGATTATTATTCTATTGTATCATCAATAATCTAATAGATTTCTCTACCTCAAATTAATTTTTGGTCTTCTCTTACTAGGCTATCTAATTTTATATGGTAGGTACACAAGATCTTAATTAGACCTCACCCAAAATTTGAAGTTCTTATAGCTCTTTTGCTAATTCAATTTTTTTTTGTGACAACTATCAACTTTGTCTATTTTTCTTAGTTTTTCTAATGAATGTTGCAAAGGAACTCACAAGAGTTTTGGTGAGGGTTTGAAATTTTACATATTTCACAACTAGAGCCTCTTGTAGATTTTCATCCTTTGAGGTTTATCCTCTATTTTTTTTGACAATGTAGGTGGTGTGTTCAATTATTCTTGAAGATGATTTTTTTTGACCTTTCTATTTCTTGTTGTTATTGAAAACTTTTGTGTTCAACTTTGGATAATTCAATTACATGTTGCATTTGTTAGCTTTTAATTGGAGATTATTCCCCTTTATTATCCTTTAGGAATGACATGGGTTTATTCCCTTAGGTTGGGTTCTAGTGCAAAGGTGTGTTAGAATCTTCCTTTTAGGCTAATTTTTTATTATGTCCTCCAAAGGAATCTATAGACACCTAAAAAAAACTGACCATTAGATTTGGTCAATTTAATCCTAGTTCATATGTTCTCGATCACATCTAAAGTTGTACTTATTCAATTAATATTCCCCATTTTTATTTTTTTTATTCAAGGGGTAAACGCTTTTGACCAGAGCTATGAACCGGAATACAACCATTCAACAATACCACCCAAACGGGGTTTGAACCTTGGTGGCAAGAACAACAATGCCACCTTTAAACCATCACACCATGCCAATACGGGCAATATTCGCCATTTTTATATTACTTAAATAATATTTTTATTTATTTAATTAATATTTCCCCTCTTCTATATTAGTTAAATAATATTTTTATTTAGTTAATATTTCTTTATCTATTTCATTTATCTAAAGTTTATTAATTAACATTCCTAACTAATTATTTACCAATCCTAACCTATCCCCTCCTCATAAATTAAATAAATAAATTCTATTTATTTGATATTACCCTCACATGTCACATCCTCCAACTCTCCCACTTTCCCTCTACTTCTAACCTTAATCACACATCTAATCCCCCTAAACATGTGCATATTCCTAATCCATGATTAAGAAAGGGTCAAATCTTTTTCATTTATTACTCACCCTCTTTTTACTCTAGCCTTAAAGGCTTTCACCTTTTGGGAAGGAACCCCACATGGGTCCTTGTCCTAAAAGTACTATTGGTATGTGGCGATTGATCAAGGTTTTTTTCCCATTAACACGTCAAGGTTTTCCCGTTGACACGTCAAGGATTTTTTTCTATTGACATGTCAAGGTTTTCCCATAAACACGTCAAATGAAAAAGGACCTTGTAAAACCCTAATTCTAGAAGGTTCCAAAAGACTTGTTATAAGTGGCTAGGATGTATGTTACAGTATGGTGTTTGCGAGATTGTAATTTGTTTCGAATTAGATAATAAAATCATTGGATGATTGAGTTTCTATGGATGTAGCCCATATTAGGTGAACCACGTTAAATTTTGTGTTGATATCTTCTGTGTTATTCTTCATTGTTATTTCTAGGTTATTTAATTTGCATATAATTGTTAATGTTTATTGCTCCAATCTACCTAAACCCTAACAACTAGTATCAAAGCCATGTGTATTTCGGTTGATTGGTAGGAAACCTCTAGATTTGGCTGGGATCAATGGAAGAAGGAAACTTCAAGGTTGAGAATTGCAACGGCCAAAATTATCAATTATGGAAGATGCAAATGGAAGATTATTTGTATCAAAAGTATCTATGGCAGCCATTACAAGGAAAAGTGAAGAAAGATACTACGATTTCTAAAGAAGAATAGGAGATTCTGGATAGAAAGGCATTGGGAACCATTCGGTTGTGTCTGGCACCATCTGTGGCATTTAATATACCAAAAGAAAAAAACAATAGAGAATCTGGTGGAAGCTTTGGCTAAATTATATGAAAAATCCCTAGCCTCAAATAAGGTATTTCTCATGAAGCATTTGTTTAATCTGAAAATGGTTGAAGGTGGATCTATGACAGATCATTTAAATGAGTTTAACATGATTACTAGTTAGTTAACTTCTATAAAGTGATTTTTTATGAAGAGGCAAGGGATCTCTAGGTTTAATGTTCCTTGCCAGAAAGTTGGAATAGCTAATTGGTAATGGTTGTAAGTAACTCTATCTCCATCTTTGAATTTTCTCAATTACAGGTAGTGCAACAGGGGAAGTTTTAATGAAAGAGGAGGACATCCGAAATGAAGGTACTAAATTCTTCTCTAACTTTCTCTCAACACCATCTACTAGGTTAGTTTGTGTTGAGATGGACAGGGAAGATTTGTTAGAAGAAATCCTAAAATTAGTGTCGCATGAGGAAAATGAATAATTGCTTAAGCCATTCACTCTAGCAGAGGTAAAGTCAGTAGTGTTCTCATTAAAGCTAGATAAGGCCCTAGGGCCTGATGGCTTCATGGTCATCTTCTTTTTAGAATTGTTGGGAGTTCATTGGTCATTGGTCAAGATCTCTTGAAGGCTATGCAAGAGTCTAGGTGCTCAAGAATGATGTTAAAGGAGTTTAATGCAACCCACATTGTACTTATTCCAAAGGTCAAGACTCCCACTTCCTTTTCAAAATTTAGAGCCATATCCCTTTGTAACACAATTTATAAGATCTTTACAAAGGCTATATATTTGCATTTAAGGCCCATTATTCATAGAATAATATATGAAGAG
>VDFB02000003.1:446118412-446130841 GCA_007258455.2 Sequoia sempervirens | reverse complement strand
AAATTTAAATATGTTGTTAGCAACATTTTAACATCCAAAATTCAAATATGAAGTGTCAGCTTTTGGAATCTAATTTTTAGGGAATTAGAACAATTACATATAAATATACCTAATTATTTTACCATTTGAAATCTAACACACATTCAAGAGAAAAAAATATTGTCAATAACATTATTGAGAAAGTCAAGAGCAGCATATCAGAGCATTATTACAACAATTCAAGATCCAACATCATATCAAATTTTGTGTGTTCATGTTCATGTTTTGTGAAGGCTAACATTGTTGTAGGTATCCAAGCATTGAAGAATCCAAGAAAATGTATCAAGCAAGATCCAAGTCCTTAAAGTATGTGCATGAATTTAGTCCTTCAAGGAAGCCATTGAAGGGTGGTGAGTTGAAGCATTTTGTTCATTCATTATTTCCTTCCTTTCCATTATTGGTTTATCATTGACATTACCATTGTGGAAGTGCAAACACTTATAAAGGGTTTGACTGAGGCAAGCCCCTATATGGCATAACCTTTTTTCCTCTTTGTAATTGTGTAGGTTACAAGTTTGAAGAGGATTGAAGAGAGTTTGAAGATCCATTTTGCATTATTGAATTTGTTGTCATCAACTTTGTCAAGAAATAGAAACTCACCTACAAAATTTACTGATGATATTCCAAAAAGTTTACAATCAGAAAACGAAAGCTCAAATCCAACACTAGAGGACCCCAAAACTTGAGAAAGACACCTTAACAAAGACTCAATAGCCATTGGGCGACCCTATCCTTTTATGCATAGCCAGACCAATTTTTTTGGGTAGGTACACATAAGCCTGTGCTTTCTAGATCCACTTGTAAATTATTGTTTCATTTTGTTTACTTTTAGGAAATTGCATCTATCATATTATTTCATATAGTTTAATTAGGGTAATCATTCCAAATCATTTCCAATTTATTCTTAAGACTCAAATAGATGCAAATATAGGTCTGATTGACTCATCTAAGGGGTTGTAAGTTAATCTAGGCACCATGTTGATTTGCATCTTAATAAAATACTAAAAATGATGGCCTAATGACCTTAAGTTTTAGATATTAAATTTCAGTTTCCACCACATTTTTTATGTTTTAGGTAGTACAAGTAATTGCAGACCATTCCACCAAGATAGCTATTTGGTCCCAAGTATTTTATGTTTCAGGTAGAACTTTGTATTTTAAACACATTGAATGTAATTTGAAGTGGCCTTGGCAGTTAGCAGTGATGTGTTAAGGAAAAACTAAGTCATTATGGCCTTAGGCTTGGAAACTTTCCATTCAATATGAAATTATCTTGGGAATTGGTTCAAAAGGACATCCAACAAAGGCTCCATTTGAAAATAATAGTAATTGAAAAAAAAAAGAAAAAGGACTGGGTTGACATCATAGCACAATTCAACCATTTTAAAATCTATCAAGCCCAACTCATAAAATAATCCTCATATGCTTTCTCATATTATAGTGGTGGTCACCAATATTGGGATAAAATAGCCCTAATTTATTTCACATGAAGAAACAAGCCTCTCTTTTACCAACTTTCCAGTGCATAGGTAAGGACCCACATTTATCATAATCCATCTAGATCATTCAAAATATTTACACACAACTTAAGTGGTGATTGACATTGAATTATCAATCCATCTCTAGAGGGAAGATCTCTCAACTATATCATTCCAAGATTAAACACTAATAACCCCTAATAAATTATTATTAATGTTGAAATTATCCCATAGTTCTTGGTTAGTGGGGTCAAAACCTTGGTCAAATAAATTTTGATGACACATAGGAGACAAAAAGTTAACAATTTCACCCTAACCTACTTCAAATTTATGACTAGACAAAACATGCCTAAAAGGCCAAATCACATGACTATTGGGAGATGGTGTTGTACACCATTGCATAAAATGATTTATTATATGTTGTAATTAAATAATTATTTAGTTGTGATGCACCTTGGTGGTGTGGATAATCACACTAGGTAATTATTTGGGTCCGGCTTTGATTGTGAATATTGTATTATTATTTAATGTGGGAGACATGTGATAGTAATTTAATATTGGGGAAATTAAATAAAGTGATGTTTTAGTACCCAATACTAAATAAGGGGTTAGTAGTTTTGTATTCACAAGGTTTTGTGGTATGTGGTTTTACCTTACCACTAGTTGCATTTTGTTTGAGCTTGTGTCTATAAAATCAAACACATGTGTAGTGGTTTAGGTTGGGTTGAGTGGCTTGGCTATCATTATTGAGTCTTTTTGAGGAGTGCATATGTGAAGCATTGCATGAGATGTGTGGATTCATGCTTGGACACATGAGATGCATTGGAGGACTTGATGCTTCAACAATGTTCATTGTAACTTGTATTTGATTTTATTGCTGATTACTAATATGATGGAGTAAGGATACTTTGAGGTTGGCCTCTTGAGGGTTTTCCCATCTTGTGTCACCTTTGATGGGCACAGTTGGGTTGAGTTGTTGGTACATTTGGTGGTGATCATGGTGTCATGGATGTTTCTTGTGCTTTAGAGACTTTGGCATACATGTCATGATGGTTTGTGCAGGTGTATTATTGGTGGTGTTGGATTGGTTTCTGCTTCATATTATGGATATATTATCTTCTTGGTATGAGGATCATGGTTTTACTTTTCCTTCTTTATTGGGGAGCTCATGTTGCATTTGAGTTCGGTTGTATGTATCTTCTTGGCTTGGAGATCTTGGTTTCACTTCAAGTATGTTATTGATATTGTATTTGAGTGTGTGCAGACCTAGATGATCTTCATGGATAGGATGGTTGTCATGTTTCCATGTGTAGCTCGTACCAAGGTTCAGTGGGATTTGTTGGTAGTGATATGGATGCATCATTTGGTATGGTTATCTTCATGCGATTATAGATATGGTTTCTTGGTTTAGAGTGTTTTGCTATTATGTCATTCTTTACTCTTGATATCGGTTTAGATTTTGGCATGATACTTGTTCTCTTGAGACCAAGATGTATCTATGTTATGATGCACGTGATCTCCTAGGAGGAGATGGTTAGATCATGTTGTCATGTTTATGTTCTTGATTCAAGATTGTAGCTTTGACATTGATCATGAGGAGTTCTCTTTGTATTTGGTACATTGGTCATTTTCTTCATTTCTTCATGATGGTGCTATGTTGCATTTGGATTTTGGCATGGATTAATTGGTTATAGGTCCTCATGGATACTTGGAGAAATAGGTGATGGTTGGTGTTCTCTTGTGAGTAGAGACATTTTCTTGAGACTGTTACTCTTTGGAGGTTTTAGCAGGAAGATCGAGGAGCTTTCTCCTAGATATGGACATGAGTTTATGATGGGCCAATAGAGGAGATTGTTCTTGGAGTGAGTCATGATGACTTGGTTATCCTGGAGGAGCATTCTCATTCCCCACTCTTCATCTACTCAACAGCTTGTTATTTGAGAGGTATTTTCCCATTATATCTTTTAGATGTGTTATGTTTTATGCTTTGATTTCTCATTGGATTGAGTTGATTCATGGTGATTGATTATGGATATTCATTTTAGGATTGGTTAGCATGAGTTTATATGCTTTATCTTTCATAGATATGGATCTTGAGCTATGAATAGTTAGTTCTGGAGGATTCATTTTGAGGGATGTTATGGCATGGTTATCTCCTTGTGCATTTGAGTTTATAATATCATTCATTGATGAGGATTGTTAGGAGATGGTTTATGGGATGGTTTCCAGTATTGGGGATGATTAATTTGAGTTTTATCTTCTTGTTTTGAGAGGCTTACATCCATGTTGACATTGTTACATTGATTCATATGTTGTACTTGATCTATGAGATTAAGTGTTATGGATGTTGTTGAGGCTTTTCATTTGGGGTTGTTAGGAGATCATACTTGACACAACATTGCATTTTTGAGGTGTTGGTAGGAGGACATGTTATTGTTTACAGGTTTTCTCTCTTCATGGTTCCTTCCTTGGATGTTCATGTTCATATGATTTGGGGAGGATGGTGGCAACATGTTGTGAGAGATTATGTAGCTCTTTAGTTTGCATGTGTGGATCATTTTTTATTATTCTTGGTAATTCATTCTTTGATTTACTTATCACACCTTGATGTATAGTGTTGATTGGTAGACTTGATATGCTTTGACATTATCTATGCAGTGGGAGTTCCTGGATGTGTATGTTCTTCATGTTGATGGGTTTTATATAGGGAGATTGTTGTTGCAATTTATGGGTTGCATATGTTCTTGGCATGAGTTTATTGATGTATTCATACCTTGGAGGTATGGATGGTTGGATGTATTATCATGTGTTGTGTATGCTATTTTTTATCATGTGGGTTTTTCAGTTGAAAATAGCTTGCAGAGCCTTTGTTATCACTTGGATTTTATGCTTGTGCTCGTGGATTGGTGCATCTTCACCTTGGCATGCTACTTTTCTTCCATAGGTGGCACGTTGGAGGATGAGAGGATTTCTCACTTGATATGGTGGTCTCTTTGTTCTTATTGTAGGTATATTGATGGAGCATGAGAGCATGTTGGAGATTCATGTGATTTCATGTATGACTATGATGATGTATTTCATGTATTGATCCCTTATGTAATGTATACAAAAAGTGGAAGAATGTTGGGATATGGTGTTGTACACCATTGCATAAAATTATTTATTATAATGTTGTAATTAAATAATTATTTAGTTGTGATGCACCTTGGTGGTGTGGATAATTACACTAGGTAATTATTTGGGGTCCCCTTGATGTTGTATTGTAACATTGTATTATTATTTAATGTGTGGGAGACATGTGATAATAATTTAATATCGGGGAAATATTAAATAAAGTGAAGTCTTAGTACCCAATATTAAATAAGGAGTTAGTGGTTTTGTTATTCACATGGTTTTGTGGTATGATTTTACCTTACCACTAGTTGTATTTTGTGTGAGCTTGTGTCTATAAAAGCAAACACATATGTAGTGGTTTAGGTTGGGTTGAGTGGTTTGGCTATCTTATTGAGTCTTTCTGAGGAGTGAATTTGTGAAGCATGGCATGGATGTTTGATTCATGCTTGGACACATGGAGATGCTTGCATACTTTAGAGATGTTCACTGTAACTCTTGTATTTTCTTTATTGTTGATTAATATGATTGAGTATGGATGCTTTTGGAGGCTGGGTTTTTTCCTCTTAAGGGTTTTTTGAGGGTATATCTTGTGTCATCTTTGATGGATATGTTGTCTATTCTCTTTCATGTGGATTCTAAGTACTTATTTGCATTGTTATCTCTTTTAGGTTATATGGAAATTGTCATTAGATGGCTGCAAGTTTCCTTACAATGACATGTAGTAGAAAATAAAAAACTAGAAATTTTAACCTCTTGTAAATAGAGAATGTCTTAATTTGGGAACTATCTAGATAAAAATTATGAACGAAGTATATCTTTGGGATTTTTTTTATACCCCAAACATTCCAAGAAATATATTCATAAATGATTTTCAAGAGGCATCTCCTTGTCATCTAACTTATCTATAGTGGAATAATTATTCTATAAACTCATTTCATGGATGTACAAAAAATATATCTAGAAGAGAAGAGATACTTGCTAATATTTGGGTGGCACAAATTCTCCTTCCTTTATTCACCTAGGTAGATTATGAGGCCTCCTATACCCAATAGGAGGAGGGGAAGCAAGCTTGGAATTTCCAATGGTCAATCAAGATAAGATTGATGTCACAAGTGAAGGATGACACATTTTCACCACACCAGAACTCTTCCCAAAGGAGGTGAGTTCAACATTCCCTAATTTTGGAGTCTTTGAAATGTTTTTTGTAGCCCAATTCCAAGAGATAGAAAGTATAGGGGAAGGATTATTATTTCCATAATTCTTGACTCTATTATTGACTATATATCACCATTCCTATTCTTTCACATAATCTGGTGACCCAAAATAGTGTTAAATTACCTTTAGGCATGGGTAAGGTAGGGGATAATCTTGAATCTTATGTATTGAGGATTTACATTGATATTAGGTGTTTGGAAGGTTGATATAAATGATGTGTTAAGTATATATGATTTGGCCAACTTGAATATCCATTAATTTTTTAGGTCCTTGGATTGGTCTACCTCAACATAAAATTGCCAGTAAGGATGAGTTAAGTAGAACCGTTATAGTTTAAAGCATAAGAAATTTCCTAAAGAGGAGGCTATCTAGTTCAAAAAATTCCAACATGGTAAGGGTAGATCAAGAAACTCAACCCAAATAAAAAACTTGAAATATTTGTCATCTAAGATGACAAAGTCTCATGTCTAGGATTTAGTGAGGAACAAACAATCTAGGGGCCATAGTTAATTATTTCCTTGGCATGATTTGTTTTAGTGAAGAAAAAAAAATATTTTATAAGGTTTTCATGACAACAAGGTAGATTCCATGTGGGTATGATCCCTACAACCTCATCTTTAAGCATTATTTTGGGGGAGATCCTACCCATAAAGCAACCAATCAAAGTAAAATATTATAGAAAGTTATATGTATTATCAAATTTTGAAATAGAAATAATAAAATTCAATGTTGTCTCCAAGGAAATACCTCATGGAACATTTTGGGTGCAAATTTATAGGGCAAAACATAAAAATGTGGTGGCCTTAAACTTAATATCTAAAACTTAAGGTCAATGGGTCATCATTTCTAGGATTTCATTAGGATGCAAATCAACAATGTGTATAGATTGACTTACAACCTCCAAGGAGAGTCAATCAAACCTGGATCTAATCCTTTTGAGTCTTACAAATGAACTAGAAATGATTTAGAATGATTGACCTAATTAGACTAAATGAACTAATATGATAAATACAACTTCTCGAAAGTAAATAGATTGAAACAATGATTTGAAAGTGGATTTGAAGAGTGCAAATTGATGTGCATCTATCACCAAAAGTTGAATCTGAGTGTTGCAGTAGGAATGGGTCACCCTTAGGTGAATGGGTCTTTGTTAGGGGGTCCTAAAATTGTTTTTGTAGTCCTCTAGTGCTAGGTTAGAGCTCCTATTTTCCAGTTGTAAATTTTTCAATGTAAGGAAAGCAGAAGTGTGAAAACACTTTCCTAATGCTAATTCTAAGAAGAGAATGTAGACATATGGTTCAATTTTGAATTACAATTCATTAAAGATGCACATTTAGCAGAAAAATGGAACATAACAAATTTAAAACAACCATATAATGGACACAAGATTTAAGATAGGAAAACCCTTTCAGGAGAAAAACCCACCAACCAAGCAAAAACACTTTGTATTACAATGAACAAAGTCCACATATAGAGTTATAGTTGTTGCTCTCAGATGTCAATTCACCACATACAATTCAGGTAGCATAACAATGCTAATCGATCTCGTTCTCTCACACCAGACTCACAACTCAACTCTCAAAACACTATTACAATGCATTACACATTATAGCATTTCCCCTTATGAGAGAGATCCAATCAATCAGCATCACCAGACCCATGTAGGAAACATACCAATTTTGTTCCCATTCATAACAAAAGACCAACCATCACTCAATAGTTACCATATCAGGCCATGTCAAAGAGACAACCACAAATCTCTTGCTGATCTACTCGAGTCACACTGATACATGCTTCTCACGGTACATGTTTGACCAAGTCCATCACCATGTCAATGAGAGATTTCAGCTTTTCCCATCGATACACAAATGTCTCATCGATGTCCACTTTACTATTCCAATTCTTTCGGCTTATCAACCCATCTCGATGAAGCATTTAGGTCTCTTCGATATGAAGCCTCATCGTGGTGTCAAGGAGACATTTTCCAATGTCTTGGTGACAATGCAACCTCCTACCATCAAGATACTCCATCAGAGTTTTGGAATTTCGAAGAGACATCTTAGAAACTCCCATCGAAGTGAGCTAATCTCACCGAAAAATGTAAACATGATGCCACAACAAGGGATATTGGTATGTCGAGGAGACAATGGGTGAAGTCTCGCCAACCACACAATGTCTCCCCGATGAAGTTCTAGGTGAGACATTAAATCTTATTGGGCCATCGAAGAGACTATGAACAAAGTCCCTTTGATGCTATAATGTCCTACCAACAAAGAGAGAAAAGAACACGATGCTACTAATGTCAAGCAAATAAGTTGAGATACATTTCCAACATGCTCCCACTTGATGAAGACTTATTGGCTTCTCTCAAAACTTGAAATTACTGAATATCATAGGCCCCAAGGCACATCAAACTGACACACCACCTAAACTTGTATGTGTTCACTGGTTTCATTAATGCATTTTCAACATTTTCTAGAGTATCCACTTTTTCAACATTGACCTTTCCATCCTCCACCATATCTCGTAAAAATGATACTGCACATCAATATGTTTTGTCTTGGCATGGAAAGTTGGATTTTTCACCAAACAAATAGCACTCTGACTATCACAAAAAATGGTAATTTTCCCTGCATTGAACCCAATATCAAAACACAAATTTCTAAGCCAAATGGCTTCTTTACAGGCATGTGTTGCTGCCATATACTCTTCCTCCATAGTAGATATTTAGCGACTACAACCTGCTGCTTGCTCATCCAACTAACTACACCACCATTCAATGTGAATATGCATCCACTGGTGGATCTTCTACTATCAATGTCCCCTGCCCAATTAGAATCCACATAACCTCGAATGCTAATGGATCTCTATGATCCAACCAAGTTACCATGATAGCACAAAGTGTATTGAGAGGTATCTTTTAAATATCTAAAAAGTCTTTTCACAACATCCCAGTGTGGTCTACCTAGATTTGCCATAAAATGGCTAAGAAATCCCACTGCTTGGAAAATTTTTGGCCTTATACAGACCATTGCATACATTAAAATACCAATTGCACTTACATAAGGCACTCTGGTCATGTCCATCTCAATAGGAGATGTTAGACAATCTTCAATAGATAGCTTCATTCCCTGCAACACTGGAATAGCTTGTTGTTTGCAATCAGTCATACCAAATCTCTCCGGGATAATATTGATATACTTACTCTAGCTAAGCCAAAGCTTTCTACTTCCCCTATCCATTTTTATTTCCATCCCCAGAATATACCTTGCTGCACCTAGATCTTTCTTTTCAAACCTTGTTGGCAATTGAGATTTTAGATCAGAAATCATAGTCTTACTCTTTCTTATGAACATGTCATCAACATATAGGGAAATAATAAGAACTCGATTATTTTTAGTTTTGAAGTACACACAATGATCATATTTCGATGTTACAAATCCCAATGACAACACAAACACATCAAAATTTTGGTACCACATTCTAGGCGATTGTTTTAAACCATACAAAGATTTATTTAACTTGCAAACCAAATTTTCTTTACCTTTTTCCACGAAGTGCTTAGGCTAGTACATATAAATTTCTTCTTCAAGATCTTTGTGAAGGAATTTTTTCTTCACATCCATCTGTTCAATCTCTAAGTTATACGTTGTTGCAAGTGACAATAAATTTGATAGATGTCAGCTTTAGCTACAAGAGAAAATATTTTTCCATAATCAATTCCCTCTTCCTAGGAATAACCTTTCACAACCAACCTAGATTTATACTTTTCAACACTCCCATCTAGACCGATTTTCTTCTTAAATACCCATTTACAACCATAAGGCTTTCTACCTTTAGACAAGGGCACCAAATCCTAGGTTGCATTCATTTTCAATGATGCCATTTCTTCATTCATGGCTTCCAACTAGGAATATGAATATGACATTTCAATTGCCTCTTTCATAGTCCTAGACTCATCAGTGCTTGTAATCAAAGCATAGGCAATTTATATCCAACATGGAAAAACCATACCTTTCAGGTTGTTTCCTTTCACGTGTAGACCTTGTCAAAAGTTGAGGCTGAGGTTGTGGTTCTTCTTCTTCAAAACTCTAAGAGCTACTAGAACTCTCCTCAGTTTTAGGTACACTTCGTAGTTCCTCTTTATCTAGAGTTTGAGGAATTTCAACTTCTTTGTCTTTCTCTTATTCTTTCATCTCTAATTGTAGATCCACTAAAGAAGGTTTTAGTTCACGAAAGATTACACTTATGTTGTATACAACCTTTTCAGTCAGAGGATTCCAAAGCTTGTATCCTTTAACACCAATTTCATAGCCAATGAAGATGCATTTGCTAGCCTTATTCTCCAACTTAGATCTTTTCTCATTTAGCACATAAACATATGATTCACAACCAAAGACTCTTACACGTCTTAAAGAGGGTTTCTTACTAGACCAAGCTTCCAAAGGTGTTTCGTCAACAAATGTTGAAGAGGTAGATCAATTTATTAAATAACATGCTATAGCCATAGCTTCAGCCCTAAAATTTTGCTCCAAACCAGCATTTTCTCAACAAACTTCTTGCCCTTTCCATCAACGTCTTGTTCAACCTTTCATCAACTCCATTTTGTTGTGGAGTGTAAGGTGTTGGTTTATGCCTTTTTATTCCATGGTCTTTGCAATACCTTTCAAAATATGTAGAACAAAACCCACCCCAATTATCTATCCTTAAGCATTTAATTTTCCTTCTAGTATGATTTTCAACCAAGTTTTTAAACTCTTTAAACTGACTGAACATTTATGATTTACATTTTAGAAAATACACAAATGCCCTTCTCAAATAATCATCAATAAAATAAACATAATATCTTAATTTCAATAATGAAGTAACATTTACTGGACCAAAAAAATTAGAGTGAATACAATCTAGAACACTAAAAGATCTATGAGGACTAGAATAAAATGAAACACAATGTTGTTTTCTATATATACAATGTTCGTAAAAATTGAACTCAAGGTTACAATCATTAAGCCCTTCAACTAGGTTTTTATTTTTCAAAGCTTTTAAGCCTTTCTCACTAATGTGGTCGAGCCTTTGATGCTAAAGCATGGTCTTTTCTACTAGGAGTTTCACTTGCAAAGAGTTTTCACCCAGAGGAACTTCGTTCTCCTTCTCTACATGAGCAACCTATTCTAACTTTATAGAGACAATGTTACATTTAACAACATGTGCATCTAGCTTGTATAGAGTACCAATCCAAGCACCCCTAGCCAACACCATAGAGCCTATAGTCGTTTTATATCCACAATTCAAGAATGAAACTTTGATGCAGGAGCATCCAATGGTGTAAGGGCAATCTTGCTTCACCCAAAAATAGTTAAATTTCAAGTTTCTCAGTTTTTAGATGTTTTTATATTTTTGGATACCCTTTTTGTCATAATGAAATTCCCAATTTATGGTTTTTATTTTTTATTCCTGGGTGGAAAGATATTGCAATTTTAGTTTCCCAGATTTGCACCTAAAAATCTTTCGAGTGAGATTTGAGGCACTTAGAGTTCCCATATCAGCCCTGAAACTTGCTAAAATTGGCATAGCTAATTTTGAGAGTGTTGTTGACTTCGAGACATTTCCAACGGTTCAAACGGTTCACGAATCGGAGTCCTGGATCAAAAGTTATGGCCTCGCGAAGTTGGCGCACTTTCTAGAAGATACAATTGCAAATATTCTTTTAAAATTTGAACTTCAAGTTGTAATTTTTCGGCGCCAAACCTCCTAAACTCAAATTTGAATGTTGTTTTGGCTCCAAACTAAAGAGGAGCTCTATTTATGGGTGGGTTTCTAATTTTTAGGTAACTTTTTGGGGGACAAGCTCGCATATTGCAAAAGGGTTATTTTGTAGCTTTCTGTAACTTGCATGTGCTGTAGAACTTGGGAATTTGAGATCTTCTACATGTAAGAAGCTCCATTTTCTGAATAATAAAATTATTCTCTTGTTTGTGGGTTATTTTCTAAGTCTCGGGTTGCACCCTCCTCAAGTGTTATCAGAGCGAGGTTTTCTTGAGCATGTGGACAGATCGCCGATCGTGAGGTAGTTTGCACTAGGACCGTGGTTGTGGGTCGAGGTCAAGAAAGATGCCTCCAAGAGTGATGCTTGGTAGGCATGGTGGTGCCAGAGGTGGTCAAGGTGGCAGAAATGCTGGTGGAAGAAATGCACTGGCAGCCCTCCAAAGATAGATTGATGCGTTGCAAGAGCAGTTGAGAAGAGGGTTAAACCTGAGGGAGGAAAGTGAGGATGAAGGCAAGGAAGAAGGTTCAAATGCATAAGAGGAAGAAGAAGCCATTGATCAAGACCAAATGTGGCTAATAAGGGCCATTTCGAAGATCAGGAAAAGACCCAGAGTAGAAGTCCCCAGTTATTCCAGAAGTCTGAACCCGGAAGAGTTGATCGACTGGATCAACGAGCTAGAAAGAGGCCTATTTTTGAGTGATATGAGGAAATAGAGGACCCAAATTGGGTTAAGTTTGTGAAAATGAAGCTGAAGGACCATGCCACTCTTTGGTAGAAAGAGGTCCAGTTGAAAAGAAATCAAAGAGGAAAAGGAAA
>VDFB02000003.1:446017437-446118312 GCA_007258455.2 Sequoia sempervirens | reverse complement strand
AGAGTGGATATCACCCGAGATCTAAGATTCGAGGGAGATGAATGGAAGGCCCTTCAAGACCAAAGGGCTGTCAGTGGTTAGTCATGCCTTTTGGGCTAACCAATGCACCGAGCACATTCATGTGGCTCATGAATGAGGTACTAAAAGAATTTCTGGGAAGTTTTGTTATTGTGTATTTAGATGATATTTTGATTTTCAGTAAGGCGTTGGATGAGCATTTGATGCATAGCTGGAGAGCCTTTGAGAAGTTAAGAGAAGAGAAACTATTGATTTATCTGAAGAGGTGTAGTTTTGTGAAGAGGGAGTTAGTGTACTTGGGGTTTGTTGTCTCAGCAGAAGGTCTCAAGATGGATCCAGAGAAAGTGAAGGCTATTCTGGAATGGCCTACCCCAAGAACTGCTACCTAGGTGAGATCTTTCCATGGTTTGGCTAGTTTTTATAGAAAGTTCATTAGAAACTTTAGTAGTATTTGTGGACCCCTGACTGAAACAATGAGAGAGGATAGAAAAGAATTCAAGTGGAGGAGTGAAGCGGCAAAAAGTTTTGAACTGTTGAAGTAGAAGGTGATAGAGCGACCTATTCTAGCCCTCTTAGATTTCAACAAGGTGCTTCAGGTGGATTATGATGCCAGTGGTTGTGCCATTGGAGCAGTGTTAAGCTAGGAAGGTAAGCCCATTGCCTATTTTAGTGAAAAGTTAAATGATGCCAAGAGAAAGTATTTTGTATATGATCTGGAATTTTATGCAATAGTTCAAGCATTAAAGAAATGGAGACATTATTTGTTGCCGAAGGAATTTGTTCTATATACTGATCATCAGGCCTTGTAGTACATAAATAGTTAGGGAAAATTAAATCAGAGGCATATGAAATGGGTAGAGTTTTTGCAGAGTTATACCTTTGTTTTGAAACATATAGGGTGGGGTAAATAAGTTAGATGCCTTAAGTAGGAGGCATACATTGATGACAAAGATGCAGATTGAAGTGGTTGGATTCAATGAGCTCAAGGGCATTGTATCGCGAAGATCGATTTTACAGAGGCTTGGAAAGCTTGCAAGGAACTTGTTACAGTGGACAAGACAAGGTGGCTGGATTTTATAATCTAGGATGACATGTTATTTAAGGGAAGTCAATTGTGTATCCCGAGGAGTTCCATGAGGGAGAACCTGATAAAGGAGAAGCATAGTGGAGGAATGGCAGTACATTTTGGTCGGGATAAGACCATTGCCATTATCAGTGAGCATTATTATTGGCCTCAGTTGTCACAGGATGTGAAGAAGTTTGTACAAAGCTGCAGGGTATGTTAGATGGCTAAAGGAGTGAGCCAAAATATAGGCTTATATCAGCCCTTACCTGTACCAAGAGGCCATGGGAGGATATAAGTATGGACTTTGTTCTTGGTTTCCGCTGACAAATGAGGAATGATTTAGTCTTTGTGGTGGTTAATAGGTTTTCAAGATGGAACATTTCATTCCATGTTAGAAGACCCATGATACAGTCCACATTGCTGACTTGTTCTTCAAAGAGGTGGTGAGGCTACATGGTCTGCCAAAGAGTATTGTTTCAGATCATGACACCAAATTTGTGGGGTACTTTTAGAGGACCTTGTGGAAGAAGTTGAAGACATAGTTGAAGTTCAGTTTTGCACACCATCCACAAATAGATGGGCAGACAAAGATTCTTAACAGGAGTCTTGGTAACCTACTGAGATGTTTGGTAGGAGATAAATCCAAGGGATGGGACTTGATCTTACCCCAGGCAAAATTTTCTTACAACAATTCTGTCAACAGAAGCATTGGTAGATCACCATTCTAGATTGTGTATGGAGGTAGCCCTAGAACAACTTCAGAATTGAAAAAGATGGACCAAGAGAAGAAAATAAGTGCTGAAGCCAAAGATTTTACAGAACACATCAAGGATATACATGAGAAGGTAAGAGAACATATTAACAAGATGAATACGTAATATAAGGCTAAGGCAGATCAGAAGAGGAGGTATAAGGAGTTTAAGATTGGTGATAAAGTGATGGTCCACTTGAGGAAAGAAAGGTTTCCAGTGGGAACATATAACAAATTGAAGATGAAGAAGTTCGGTCCCTGTAAAATTTTGAAGAGGCATGATTCAAGGAATGCATATGAGGTAGAGTTGCCGGATGGATTCAACATTTCTCCTATGTTCAACATTTCAGATTTGATAGAGTATCATGAAGGTGGCACAGAGGAAGTACCAACAATGGAACAATGTGGGATTCCAGCACCTACTTCAGAAAAGGAGGAGATTGAAGAAATCCTGGATAGTCGTGTGGGAAGGAGTACTAGGAACAGGCAGTATGAAGAATATCTGGTGAAATGGAAAGGAAGGCCTATTGAAGATTCATCCTAGTTGCCTAAGGTAGAGGTTGACCATTTGGGTTTTCCTCCACCATCTGAGACGTGATAGGGTCACTTCTCAAATTACCCTGGGTGTCTGATGTAGGAGTATCCAGTGGTGTAAGGGCAATCTTGCATCACCCAAAAATAGTTAAATTTCAAGTTTCTCAGTTTTTAGATGTTTTTACATTATTGGATACGCTTTTCATCATAATGAAATTCCCAATTTATGGTTTTTATTTTTTATTCCTGGGTGGAAAGATATTGCAGTTTTAGTTTCCCAGATTTGCACGTAAAAATATTTTGAGTGAGATTTGAGGCACTTAGAGTTCCCGGATCGGCCCTGAAACTTACCAAAATTGGCATAGCTAATTTTGAGCATGTTGTTGACTTCGAGACCTTTCCAACGGTTCAAACGGTTCGCAAATCGAAGTCCCAGATCAAAAGTTATGGCCCCGGGAAGTTGGCGCACTTTCTAGAAGATACAATTGCAAATGTTCTTTTGAAATTTGAACTTCAAGTTGTAATTTTTAGGCCCCAAACCACCTAAACTCAAATTTGAATGTTTTTTTGGCTCCAAACTAAAGAGGAGCTCTATTTATGGGCGGGTTTCTAATTTTTAGGTAACTTTTTGGGGACAAGTTCACATATTGCGAAAGGGCTATTCTATAGCTTTCTATAACTTGCATGTGTTGTAGAACTTGGGGATTTGAGATCCTCTTCACGTAAGAAGCTCCATTTTCTGAATAATAAAATTATTCTCTTGTTTGTGGGTTATTTTCTAAGTCTCGGGTTGCACCCTCATCAAACTTGCATGCCGACATCATTCAACTTGCTAACATAAAGTAAATTTTGATCCAAACTTGATATATGCATTATGCCATCAATTCCTTTGATTCTTCCATTAGGAAATTATATTTTGACTCTTCCATGACCAAAAATTTCAAGAGATGAGTTACTTATCAGATACACCTTTCCACCAATATACTTTTCATACTTCATAAACCAATCTTTATGAGATGACATGTGAAAAGATGCACCTAATTCAATCAACTAGACACCGTGTGATGCCTGAGTCACCAAGGATGCAATGAGGTAATTTTCATTGCTCTGAGAAGAATCATTATCTGAATAATTTTTTTTCTTTTTATTCTTTTTCTCCTCTTTGCAATCCTTACGGGCATGACCAAGCTACTGACAATTCCAACATTTCACCTTGGATTTCTTTCCAAGAGACTTTGATCTCCCTTCAGACTTTGATTTAGACTTCTTTCCCTTCTTTCCTTTCTCCTTTGAACCGCCTCGAACAACAAGAGCCTCCTTTTCCATCTTAGAAGATTTCATTTGCATCTCTTCTGATAGAAATGAAGCAACCACATCTTCCATCTTGAAAGTGGTTGTTGTACTCCCAATAGCCATCACTAAATGATCCCACAAGTCAGGAAAAGAAAATAATAGAAGCATACAATGATCCTCATCATCTATCTTCACACCTATAGATGTTAACTGAGCAATGCGCATATTGAATGTATTCAGATGATTAGCCACAGATGCCCCTTCCTCCATTTTCAAAGAGTACAACTTATTCCTCAAGAATAACTTATTCACCAAGGACTTGCCTTGATAAATGTCACCATGTTTCTTCCACAAAGAAGATGCAAACTTCTCTTCATGAACGTTTAGGAGAAAAAAGTCTACTAGACATAGTCTTATAAACCCTTTAGCTTTTCTATTTGTGAGGTCCTAATCTTCTTGCTTCTTGTCTGAAGTTTTAGTTCCAGACACAACAATCCAAAGATCTCTATCTACTAATAGGTCTTCCATTTTGAGTTTCCACAACTCAAAATTTCCACCATTGAAAATTTCAATTTCTATCTTCACTGATGTTCTTTCCATCTTAATCTACAATCAAAATTACTAGATTCCTCTACAAGACTCCTACTTTAGAATTGGCACAAAAACCCATGGACAACCCACAAGGATAACACAACTAGCTAGGCTCTGATACCACTTGTAAGGAAAGAAGAGGTGTGGAAACACTTTCCTAATGATAATTCTAAGAAGAGAATGCAAACATATGGTTCAATTTCAAATTATAGTTCATTAAAGATGCACATTTATCATAAAAATAGAATAGAACAAATTTAACACAACCACAAAATGGACACCAAATTTAACGTGGGAAAATCCTTTTGGGATAAAAACCCACCAACCAAGCAAAAATACTTTGTATTATAATGAACATAGTCCACATACAGAGTTATAGTTGTTTCTCTTAGATGTCAATTCACCACATACAATTTAGGCAGCATAACAATGTTGATCGATCTCATTCTCTCACATCAGACTCACAACTCAACTCTCAAAACACTATTACAATGCATTACACATTATACAATTTCCCCTTCCAAGAGAGATCCAATAAATTTGTATCACTAAACCCATGTACGAAACATTCCAATTCGGTTCCCATTTGTAACAATAGACCAATCGTTAGCCAACAATTACCATATCAGGCCATGTCGAAGAGACAACCACAAATCTCTCGTCAATCTACTCGAGTCACACTGATACATGCTTCTCATGGTACACTGTCGACCAAGTCCATTGCCATGTTGATGAGAGATTTCAACTTTTCCCATCGATACACAAATATCTCATCGATGTCTACTTTACCATTCCAAGTCTTTCGGCTTATCAACGCATCGTAGAGACATTTCATAATGTCTCATTGAAGCATCTAGGTCTCTCTGATATGAAGCCTCATGGGTTGTTGAGGAGACATTGTCCAATGTCTCGGTGATAGTGTAACCTCCTACTGACAAGATATTCCATCAGAGTTTCAGAATGTCAAAGAGACATCTCAGAAACTCCTATCGAAGTGATCTACTCTCATCGATAATGTAAACATGATGCCACAACAAGGGATATCAGTCTGTCGAGGAGACAATGGGTGAAGTCTCACGGACCATGTAATGTCTCACCAATGAAGTGTTAGGTGAGACATGAAAGCTTATTGGGTCATCAAAGAGACTATGAACAAATTCCCTTCGATGGTATACTATCTTGCCGACAAAGAGAGAAAAGAACACAATGCTTCCAATGTCAAGCCAATAAGATGAGACACATTTTCAACAGTCGGAATGTTGACAGTAAATTCTATAATTGAGTTTTTGTGGCTTGACAACTTTGATGACAACAAATGCAATAGTAAAAAATGGATCTTCAAACTCTCTTCAATCCTCTTTATACCTATAACCTACACATTCACAAAGAGGTAAGATGTTGTGCCATATAAGGGCTTGCCTCAATCAAGCCCCATGTAAGTGTTTCCACTTCCACAATGGCAATGCCAATGATAAAATGATAATGGAAATGAAGGAAATGATGAATGAACACAATGTTTCAACTCACCACCCTTCAATGACTTCCTTGAAGGACTAAAGCCATACACATCTCTTCATGGATTTGGATCTTGCTTGATAGGTTTTCTTGAATGCTTGAATGGGTGATCCCACAATACTAGTTTACACTTTCTGGGAGATCTTGATTTTTGCTAAAATCACATATGTTTAGAAAATATAATGATTTAATTCTTGAAAAGTTTCATTCAAAGCATTCCAATTAAAGAGGGTTTTATCAAACCACCTTAGATCAAAACACCTTGGATAGAACCCCTCTAGTTTTAAACCATACCTATAATGAAGTCTCCTTTACACCCATCAAAATGCTAATAAAAAACTATTTTTGATTTACCTTTTGGGGGATCAAATGAATTCATTAAATAATTTTTTTTTCGAGTATATAGCCCTTATTATAATCTTCCCAAAAAGTATAATTTTAAATAAATTTAATTTTATTATTATATTTATTTTTTATTTCTTGTGAATGTAGGTTTTTCACCGAAAATCAAGCTCTATGTTCTGCACATGGAAAAATAGCAAATTGTCAAAAAAAAATTGAAAAATATCTATGCACTAGATATTGATGTCCTTGATCCAACACAAAAAATAAAATTGAATTTTGATACATACAAAAAAATGTTATGTTTTAACCAGTAAATCATGTCTAAATTGTATCTGGTTTGACTTTGAAACTTAATTAAGAAAAAATATTCAATGAAGTGCTATGGAACCAATTCCATGCACTAGATATTGTAGTTACAAATCTAAATTCAAAAAAAAAAGAATTTTATCCTTCATAGAAAAAAAATTATGTGTTAGTGAATAACGTCACTCTTTAAAAATGATGTTTGTTGTTTAAAACTAGTTTTTGAAGGAGATGGAAAAGAAGTGCAATCTGATTCCAAATTTTTTTGAAAAAAATATATTTAGAATCTACAAACAAAATTTCACAAATCACTAGTTTGCATCATCTTCAAATTCCTCATGGTTTAGCCGCTATAGGTGCTCAAAAGTGAATATTTAGTTAAAAAAATTTAGTTCAATGTCCAGTTTGGCCAAAAATTGTAAACCAATATTGTGGGATCACTCGAATGCTAGGATGTTTTGGATACCTACAACAATGTTAGCCTTCACAAAACATGAATATGAACACATATTATTTGACATGATGTTGGAACTTGAATTGTTGTAATAATGCTCTGATATGCTACTCTTGATTTTATCTTAACAATAATATTTGCTCTTGAATGCATGTTATTTCTTGTTAGATTTCAAATGATAAACTAACTAGGTATTTATAGGTGTTTATCCAATTTCCTGAAAATTAGATTAGAAAAGATGACACTTCATATTTGAATTTTGGATATTAAAACATTGCCAACAACATATTTAATTTTGGGTCCTAGCTAAGAAGGGGGATCGATCGCCCATGGGTGAATGGGTCTTGGCTTGAATTTCCAAGACACTCAAAGTTGGGGACAATTTAACGATTGGATGCATTTGTTTAATGTTTTTCCTCCTTTGAAAGATAGTAAAATTTAGGCTTTGGAATGCATAATTTGAAAAATTAGAAGTTTAATTAAGTCCAATAGATTAGGGGGACAAAACATAATGTGAAATTGTCAAGGTATATAATTTTCTACACTGTATAAGGTTGTTTATGTAGGGAAGCTAGTGTTTTCTTTCATAAAACCTTCAACTCTAGTAGCACTAGTTGCAAATAAATGAAAGGTTGGGGACATTTTAAGTGGGAAAGGAACACATGTACGATTAGTGCCAAAGAGGGTGTAGCAATAAATGCAAGTAAAAGCATTAAACATTCACTTTCTAAAATAATGTGGCATTGACAAAGATGCATACAAAGAAACCCTCTTCTCTTTCTTGACATTAATATTAATGAAATTGAACAATAATTTTTAAAAAAATATGATGTATTCATATTAATTTGATTGAATTTATTTTTATTTAATTATTTATATGTTAATGGTGATTTTTCAAATATTTATATCTAAATTTTAAAATAATTTTTTTTTAATAATTTTATGATTTTCTTTTTTGACAAAGTTGAAGTAATAAAAAATAATAAAAATCATCACATTATATAACTTTATATGATATCATTTTGTAGAAGAGTACGCATCTTCATATACTCATTAATCTTAATTTTAATTTAGTATATAATATATATATCTAAACTTTAAAAAGTGATAAAGACATAGTTTATCCTCTATTTAATAAAAAATTATGTATACTAAAATATATCAACACCCTAGGGAAAAAAATATGAGAAGGATAGGGGTAAAAATAATGATCATTCTTTGCATCCATGTCCTAAGTTCTTTTGATGGACCCAAACTTAGAATAGAGCTCTTATAATAAAGTATTTTTTTATTAACACATTATAGAAAAATATTAATGCCACAAAATAAACACTAGACAACAAAATGATACAAACTATTATAGGTAGCTAAAAAAAAATTCTAGGTACTTATAAATCATACTTTGTGTAGCTATTATGGAAATTTATAAGTAATTATCTTTTGATTTTATGTCAATCATTATTTTTAGAATGGAGTTTCACGTCTATGAGATCATTTTGGATGAAAGTTCAAAATTATATTACATTTTTTAAAAAGAAATATGGACACAAATATAATTTTTAGTTTGGATAATCTAAAAATGATATGTATGTATTTAATTTTAAAGTGATATGAAGAACTCTTAATAAAATTTGTGTTTATTATTATTAATTTAAATTAGATAGATATTTTTTTTATAAATTTAAGATAATTATTTTAACTATTAAAAAAAATTAAAAAGTGTGGTGGATGATATGTTGGTGTAAATAGGTGTTTTACCTATTTAGGTCTTATTTACATGTTAAGTCCACTTAGGTCCTAGGAGAGAATATTTCTAGTTAGTGTTAGTTGTAACTAGATATTATCTTATCTTTTGGAATTTAATGCTTGTGTTCTAAGCCATTTAATATTTGTTGAGGTAGTTATCTCAATATATAGGATTAAGACACATGTCAAGGTCTTGTTTAATCCTATCTCACAACTTGTCTTTATAAGCACTTGGAATCATATGTACATTGTCATATTCAATATGGAAATATTGCATCCATAATCATAGCAAGATATTTACACCTTTCTCTCTTGTGGAAGTTATTATTACCTTGTAGGTGATCTTGGGTTGTTGAGGAGTTCACTATAAACTTCTACATGGTATCAAAACTTCAAAGTTGCAAATTTCTTCCCAAATCTAAGGTACCAATCTTGGGATGAAAATTTTGTTGGGTGTGAGTTGGGGTTTCAAGGATCTCACCTTTAAATTTAGTGCGTCAGAAAAAGTTATATTTCCCTTTCATTTCATCAATTTTCATCATGCTTTGACTTATCTACAAGGGTTTCAATTACTAGATCTTGGAGGTAGCTGATTTTTTGAAACACTTTAGGTCATTTAACAAACCCTTCCATTGTGTACAAGAGGCCCGAGAATAAATAAATGACTATTAATTCGTCAATTTTTGAAATTTTTTCTCATGGATATCAGAATTTTTTTTTGGCCCATTGCTAATTTCACACAATTTTACAGATCTATACCAATCCATACTTTGCCATACTTTTCAATGGTGTACCTACAATCACATCCTGTAGATTCTATAGTACCATTAGGTAGAGAATATTCTTTATGAAGTTGGCATATTCATCATACTCTATGGATTCTGATTGGTCATTGTCATTTCTTGTGGTCAATTCACCTGTCAATTTGTACTTTGCATCACATCGTGTATGGTACAATATAATTTTTCTAGTATATATTCACAAACCTTTAATGATATTTTGTTATTTAAAATATTTATTATTCACCAACTATTTGTTAATAACTTGTTGATTGAGCACTTGGTTCACATAGGCACATGATCATATAAACTACAAGGGAGTTATGCCTTAGGCGATGCAACCTATGGCCCATTGACCCCCAACAACCCTGCCCAAGTGGTGTCACTACCACTAGGGGCAATGGAAAAAAAAATTAAAAGAAATTTTGCTAGTAGCGATCATATGGGTGATCGAGGGCTTAAAGCCTAGGGCCCAAAATTTTGTCCCTAGCCTAATAGTCATTTTTTCAAAATATCATAACTTGCAATCTAGGAGGTCATTTTTTGAAAATAAGATATTTCCAGAAATATGGCTTTGTCAATTTTTTAGTGGCATAGGTTGTTTTCCAAACAAATTCTATTTAGAGGCATTTATTGTTGTTTGAAGTTAAATCTTCCTTTTTTGCTCCTTAGTTCACAACTTTTTGACACAATCTCTATTTTTTGTGATTCTTGTGGCATTGGGAAGGTATTAAGGAGCTATATCATGCCATCCATGCACTTTTTCTTGGTTTATTCTAGGTATATTATGATTTTAGTTCTTTTCTGATGGGTATCCTAGAGATTACTTGGATATTTTGACAGTTGGGAGGGTGTTGTTTTGGTCATTGCACTTCATTTTAGTTAGAGATCAATGTTCTATCTCCTATCCTATTACTTCATTTATATTCCAAGGTTACTCCATATCAAGAGTGTTCCAGTGTTCCTTGGCATTGGATCTATTGTTTCTTTATCATGATTCTAGGCTTGAGTCCTTGAGTGACTCTAATATGGTTTCTAGCATCAAAATTATCTTTCCTTTGCTTGCCTTGGTTAAGGATTCCAATGTTACTCCACCAACGTACTTCAAATTTTTCCTTGCAAAAGGTTATCTCATTGACTCTCTTATGGGGGGTATTTTTCCTTGAATGGGGTCTAATCCTTTCATTTTTCATGGAGATCATTATTCTACCTTTTCTCTCTTTTCAGGAGGATTTTTTTCCTTTTCTCCATTTGTGAGAGACTGCATTGCATATATACATGGGTACATAGCATGGCCTTGTAACTAGGACACATATTTTCATCTTTGCATAATAATGGACTCCCTAAGTTGTACTTAAGGGGAGTGTTGGTGTAAATAGGTGTTTTACTTGTCTAGGTCCTACTTACATGTTAAGTACACTTAAGTCCTAGGAGGGAATCTTTCTAGTTAGTGTTAGTTGTCACTAGATCTTATCTTTTGGAATTTAGTGAAGTCATTTAATATTTTTTGAGGTATTTATATCATTATACAAGAAAATTCTTGCTTCTAGAGCTAAATTTTCCAAAGATAAGTCTATTATGCTAAGTTGGTAGACTAATCCCCCTAACTAGTTTAACTTATTTGGAATCCAATGGGGAGGGGATAATAAGAAAGTAAGTTTCCTTGGCATACCCTTTTCCATAAATCTCAACCTAAAAGAAATGTGGGATTGGTTCAAACTAAAAATTGAAAAGAAATTAGGAGTTTGGAATAAGATCTACCTCTCCCTTGCAGGGAGACTACAAGTGTGCCAAAATATTTTGTCATCTTACAAAATTTATTACTCATCCTCATGGCTATTCAATAGCTACCAAATGCAAGAGGTGCAAAAGAAAATAAGAAATTTCCTATGGTCTTATAAGGAAAATCAGATGCAGAAACAATTCTCCTAACATTAATACCTCTGAGAAGAATGTAGATATACTTTTAATTTTTCCAATTACAGTTCATTTAAGATGCACTATGAAGTAGATAATAGAAACAAAGTATTCGAAAATCACACAAAAACACCAGATATACATGGGAAAACCCTTACGGGAGAAAAACCCACCACACCAAGAGAAATCACTTTGTATTACAATAATGAAGATTACATACAAATGTCAGACTTATCTTTCTGGTGTCTGTTTATAGTAGCATTAACCATGAACAATCTTGTACAGGAACCTTCAAGTTACAGTCTTTTCAGATTATATTACATTTATTGATCATACAACCACCCAACAATTCATCGATCCAACCAACTGATCACAATCTGCAATCACAGAGTATAACCATGTTGTTCCATGTCCATCGAGCTTCCTCATAGAATTGTCACAACGAACTATCTTCCAATTGTTCAGATTTGGCTTCTCCTATTGGTCCACGAGGCTCCACATAGGATGGTCAAATGGTCAAAAAAGACTCAAGCTTTGTTGGCATCTCAGTGAGACACTATTAGTGTCTCCTCGATGCCCAAAAGCTTCATATTGATGTCGCCAAGAGTTATCATTATCGCCAGGATGTTTCACAGAGCTTACAACTTGTATCAGCTTCAGTTTTCCTTTTGGGAAGACTATTGCTCTCGCCAAGACATCTCAATGAGCCTTCTTGTGTTACACTGAAGCACCAAATAGTCGGCGAGACCTATCGCCTTCGCCAGGACCTTACACTGAGTCATTCAGGTTATACCGAAGTCACATGTTATGTTGAGCTCCAATCACCAGTTGGCAAGACTTAAGACCTTCGTCAAGAGTTCTTATTGAACACATATATGTTACACCAATGACCACCGTTTTCCAAGACCTATACCGAAGACTTTACTCTGAGGTCTTTAAGTTATACCGAGACCACCACTCATCGCCAAAAGTCACATCGAGAGAAAAATTTAACATCAGTGAGACATTAACACTTCACCCAAACTTCATAATGAAACCTTAGTGTTACATCGATGACTCCTGAGTGTGTCACCGTAGGCATGACTTTCACCTATTGCTAAGACCTCACACTGGGATCTTTATGTTATCACGAAGACATCATATGTATTCCTGTCGGCAAGACATTCACAGTTCGCTAGGACTTTTTCCTGAGTGTTGAAGTCACTCTGAAACCCTCGGTCACTATGAGTCTCCCCGACACCCGATAGAATAGCCTGTCAACCAGAGGTCTCCACGTGGTGAGAGGTTACAATGACTGCTTCTTGTCACAGTGATAGACTCCACAGTGAAAATTTTTGGTGAGACAAAAGCTAGGTCACAGCGACCTGTACAAAACATGATGTTCCAAATTGCTAGTCGGCTAGACATAAGAACTGTCACATTGACTTGGCTCCAATGGAGGTTTCAGCTTGTGATGATTGAGGCATACTTTTCCAACAATCTCCCACTTGACAAAAATCACACAGGAACCTCCAAAGCACAACAAACAACTTACTGAAAAACATGGGCACTAAGGCCCATTGAACTAGCACACCACCTAAACTTGTCTATGCTCACTAGCTTCGTTAATGAATATACAACATTCTCTAGAGTATCAACCTTTTCCAAACTGACCTTTCCATCCTCCACCATATCTCGTACAAAGTGATACTATACATCAATATGTTTCATCTTGGCATGGAAAGTTAGATTCTTTCCCAGACAAATTGCACTCTGACTGTCACAGAAAATAGTTATTTCCCCTGCATCAAAACCAATGTTAGAACACAAATGTTTCAACCAAACTGCTTCTTTACAAGCATGAGTAGCTACCATGTATTCAACTTCCATAGTGGACAAAGAGACTATATCCTGCTGCTTACTCATTCAACTCACTGCACCACCATTCAACATGAAAATGTATCCACTAGTGGACCTCCTGCTGTCAATGTCCCCTACCCAATCAGAATCTACATATCCATGAATGCTGAGAGTCCTCTATGATTCAACCAAGTTTCCATGGTAACACAAAGAAAATTTGAAGTTCCCTTCAAATATCTAAACACTCTCTTCATAACATCCCAATGTGTCCTTCTAGGGTTAGCCATAAACTGACTAAGAACTCCTACTGCTTGGGAAATTTTTGGCCTTGTACAGACTATTGCATACATGAGACTGCCAACTACACTATGATAGGGTACACTGGTCATGTCCTCCATCTTAGTAGGAGATTTTGGATAGTCCTCAATAAATAGCTTCGTTCCCTGCAAGACTAGAACCACTAGTTGTATGCAATCATTCATATAAAATCTCTCAAGAACAGTCCTGATATACTTACTCTGATTGAGCCATAGTTTTCTATTCTTCCTATCACTAGTTATCTCTATCCCCAGAATATACCTTGCTGCACCAAGATCCTTCATTTTGAACTTAGCAGACAACTGAGACTTAAGATCAGAAATCATTAGCTTACTATTGCCTATGAACATAATATCATCAACATAGAGAGCAATAACAAGTACTCGATCACTTTTAGCTTTATAATATACATAGTGATCCGATTTTGATCTCATAAATCCCAAAGACAATACAAAATTATTAAATTTCTGGTACCACATTCTAGGTGACTGCTTTAACCCATACAGAGACTTCTTTAATTTGCATACCAGTTTTTCTTTACCTTTCTCAACAAAGTGCTCAGGCTGGGACATATAGATTTCTTCTTCAAGATCACCATGAAGAAATGTTGTCTTCACATCCATCTGTTCAACCTCTAAGTCATATGCTGCTACAAGTGACAAAAGAAATCTGATAGATGTCAACTTTGCTACAGAGAAAAATCTTTCCTATATAATCGATTCCCCTACAGAATAACCCTTTGCAACCAGTCTCACTTTTGTACTTTTATACACTCCATCCAGACCAATCTTCTTCTTAAATACCATTTGCAGCCAACAACCTTTCTGCCTTTAGGCAAGGGCACCAGATTCAGGTTTCATTCTTTTCCAATGATGCCATCTCTTCATTCATGGCTTCCAACCAAGAGTCTGAATCAGACATTCTAAATGCCTCTTTCATAGTCCTAGGCTCATCAGTGCTAGAAATTAAGGCATAGGCACAAGTAGAATCAATCAAAGAGAACCCATACCTATTTGGTTGTTTTCTTTCACGGGTTGACCTTCTCACTTGCTAAGGCTGAGGTTATTCTTCTTCAGAACTTTCAGAATTGCTTGAGCTCTCCTCAGTTTTAGGTACATTTTGAATTTTGAATTCCTCTTTCTGGGTGTAGGAGGAATTAATGCTACATCCTTATTGTTTTCTGACTTTGTCTCTGACTGCAGATCCAAAGTGGAAGGTTTCACCTCACGAAAGATTACACTTCTGCTATATACAACCTTTTCTGTATCAGATTCCAAAGCTTGGATCCTTTTATGACAACACTATAGCCAATAAAAATACATTTGATAGCCTTGTTCTCCAATTTAGATCTTTTCACATCCGACACATGAGCATATGTCTCACAGCCAAAAATACGAACATGTCTAAGAGGGCTTCTTACCAGACCACGCTTCCAAAGGTGTTTTCTCAACAAGAGCAAATTTGGAGAATAATTTATTAGATAAAATGCAGTAGATACAGCCTCAGCCTAGAATTTCTCCTCCAAGCCGGCACTACTGAGCATACTTCGTGCTCTCTCCATTACCTTCCTATTGAACCTTTCTGCAACTCCATTCTGTTGTGGAGTATAACGTGTAGTCTTATGTCTTTTAATCCCATGGTCTTTGCAATACCTCTTGAATTCATCAAAACAGAATTCACCACCATTATCAGTCCTCAAGCATTTTATTTTTCTACTAGTCTGATTTTCAACAAGATTTTTAAATTCTTTAAACTGACTGAATACTTTAGATTTACTTTTTAAAAATATACAAATGCTCTTCTTGAGTAATCATCAATAAACGACACACAGTTTCTTGACTTAGACAAAGAAGGAACATCCACTAGACCAAACACATCCGAATGAATATAATCTAGCAAACCAGAAGATTTATGAGGACTGGAATAAAATGAAATATGGTGCTGCTTTCCATATATACAATGCTCACAAAATTCAAATTCGAGATTACAATATTCAAGCCCCTCAACTAGGTTTTTATTCTTCAAGGTTTTTAAACCTTTTTCTTCTATGTGGCCTAACCTATGATGCCAAAGCATAGTCTTCTCTGAAGGAAGTTTTACTTCCATAGAGTTTACATAATTAGGGATATTTCCCTCTTTACCTCCATGAGTAGCTTTCAGTGACTTTCCAGAGACACTGTTACATTGAACAACATGTGAATCAAGCTTGTACAGGGTACTAATTCGAGCACCTCTAGCCAACACCATTGAACCTCTAGTCATCTTGCAACCATTTCTAGAGAACATGACTTGTACTCCAATATCATTCAGCTTACTGAAAGACAATAAATTTCAAGCCAGACCTAGTATGTGCATAACATCATTAATTCCCTTTACTCTGCCATTAGGAAATTGTATTCTGACTCTTCCACAGCCAACTATCTCTAAAGTTGAATCACTTGCCAAGTACACCTTTCCACCATTGTATTCTTCATACTTTTTGAACCACTCTCTATGAGATGTCATGTGGAAAGATGCTCCATAATCAATCAGCTAGACATCATCTAATGCCTATGTCGGTAAGGCTGTAATGAAGGCATCACCATCACTATGAGAAGACTCATTGTCAGAAGAATACTTCTTCTTCTTCTTCTTCTTCTCCTCTTTACAATCCTTTCAGACATGACCAGGTTGCCCATAGTTCCAGCACTTCACCTTGGACTTCTTTCCAGGAGACTTTGATCTCCCCTCTGATTTCGATTTGGACTTCTTGTCCTTCTTCTTGCCTTTCTCTTTCGGTCTTCCTCTGATAGCGAGAGCTTCCTTCACCATCTCATAAGATTTCCTTCTCATTTCTTCTAATAGCAAAGAACCAACAACATCTTCCATCTTGAAACTAGATGTTGTACTCCCAATAGCCATCACCAAATGATCCCAAGAGTCTAGCAAAGAACACGGTAATAGCATACAGTGAGATCCTCTTCATCAATTTTTACACCAATAGATGTCAATTGAGCAAGTAGCATATTAAATGCATTCAAATGATTAGCTACAAACCTTCCTTCCTACATTCTCAAAGAATATAGCTTCTTCGCCAGGAACAGTTTATTCACCAAGGACTTCCCCTGATAAATAGATGCTAGTCTCTTCCACAAAGAAGAGGCAGTCTTCTCCTCATGCACATTTAGAAGAATTGAATCTGCCAAACAGAGCCTTATCAACCCCTTAGACTTCCTATCTGCAAGGTCCCAATCTTCTTGCTTCATGCCTGTAGGTTTAGTTCCAGACACTACAAGCCACAAATCACAATCAATTAGAAGATCCTCCATCTTGAGTTTCCACAACCCAAAGTTACTACTGTTGAACTTCTCTATTTCAAACTTTCCAGACATGCTAGCCATCTCAACCTATAAGCATAAATAACAAACTCTACAAGACTCCCATTGAACAAAATTGACTCAAAAAACCCAATGTACCCACAAGGATAACACAACTGGCTAGGCTCTGATACCACTTGTAAGGAAAATCAGATGCGAAAACAATTCTCCTAACGTCAATACCTTAGAGAAGAATTTAGATATACTTTTAATTTTTCCAATTACAGTTCAATTAAGATGCACTATGAAGTAGATAATAGAAACGGAGTATTTGACAATCACACAAGAACACCAGATATACGTGGGAAAACCTTTACAGGAGAAAAACCCACCACACCAAGAGAAATCACTTTGTATTACAATAATGAAGATTACATACAAATGTCAGACTTATCTTTCTGGTGTTTGTTTACAATAACATTCACCATGAACAATCTTGTACATGAACCTTCAAGTTACAGTCTTTTCAGATTAGATTACATTTACTAATCATACAACCACCCAACAATCCTTTGATCCAACCAACCGATCACAATCTGCAATCACCGAGTATAACCATGTTGTTCCATGTCCATCGAGCTTCCTCACAGAACCGTCACAATGAACTATCTTCCAACTATTCAGATTCGACTTCTCCTATTGGTCCACGAGGCTCCACATAGGATGGTCAAACAGTCAAAAAAGACTCAAGCTTTGTTGGCATCTCGATGAGACACTATTAGTGTCTCCCCGATGCCCAAAAGCTTCATATCGATGTCGCCAAGAGTTATCGTTATCACTAGGATGTTTCACAGAGCTTACAACTTGTATCGGCTTTAGTTTTCCTTTCGACAAGACTATCGCTCTCGCCAAGACATCTCAATGAGCCTTCTTGTGTTACACCAAAGCACCAAACAGTCAGTGAGACCTATCACTTTTGCTAGGACCTCATGCCAAGTCATTCAGGTTATACCGAAGTCACATGTTATGCTGAGCTCCAATCACCAGTCGGCAAGACTTAACACCTTCGCCAAGAGTTCTTATCGAGCACATATATGTTACATTGATGACCACCATTCGCTAAGACCTATACCGAAGACTTTACTTTGAGGTCTTTAAGTTATACCAAGACCACCACTCATTGCCAGATGTCACACCGAGAGAAAACTTTAACCTCGGCGAGACATTAACACTTTTCCCAGACTTCATAACGAAACCTTAGTGTTACATTGATGACTCTCGAGTGTGTCCCCGTCGGCATGACTTTCATCTATCTCTAAGACCTCACACTAGGATCTTTATGTTATCACAAAGACATCATATGTATTCCTGTCGGTGAGACATTCATAGTTCGTTGGGACTTCTTCCCGAGTGTTGAAGTCACTCTGAAACCCCCAGTCACTATGAGTCTCCCCAACGCCCAATAGAATGGCTTGTCGGCTAGAGGTATCCATGTGGTGAGAGGTTACAATGACTGCTTCTTGTCACAGTGATAGACTCCACAGTGAAAACTTTCGGTGAGACAAAAGCTAGGTCACAATGACCTGTACAAAACATGATGTTCCAAACTGCTAGTCGGCCAGTCGTAAGAATTCTCACACCGACTTGGCTCCAATGGAGGTTTCAGCCTGTGATGATTGAGGCATACTTTTCCAATAGGTCTAATGGGCATGGGAACAAACAAAGGCATGTTATAGCCTTGAAATTGTGTTTTCTAGCTAAGGAGGAGGGTGGTTTGGGTCTAAAAGATCTCAAAGTTCAAGGCATTTCCCTGGCAGTTAAATGAATTCTCAAGGCTTTAGATGGAGATGATCCTTAGAAGGTGATAATCTGACATGATATTTAGACTGTTGTGCCAAGAAAATCCAAAATATTGAATGGTGTCCCCTTTAAAGACTTACTAATAGGGAATTTCCTTGTCAGACCGAATGACTCAAATGTCTTTAAAACTTTGTGGAAATCTTAGGAACATACTAGAGTCTTAATATTTAATGAGTTTGAATCTAATAGAGTTTGTTTAAACTCCTCTATATGGTGGAGTTTAGTTCACAAGGAAAATTCTTTGGCTCTACTTCAAGGTTGTTCTACTAAATCTTGGGCTAAGGTAAACATTAAATTTTTTGGAAATACCATTTCCAATGACCAATTTAAAACTTGGATGAACTAAGAACAAAGTGTGGTCTCTCAAATACCCAAGGGAGAACTTACACTATTTCGAAGGAATCCATCAAAGATCCAGCTTCCCCTTAGAAAGAAAAGTTTTTGTGAGAGAAAAGAATGTAACACTCTAAAGGGTTATAAATGGAAATATGGTACCGATCTATGTAAAATAAATCCTAAAATAATCTATAAACCTCAAGTAGAATCTAATGAAATTTTGAAACATGTTAACAAAAGTTAGAACCTGGCTGTAGATCTAAAAAATGGAAAAATGTTTTTAAGTGTAACTAGAATAGTGCAATTGTATTGAAAAAAGATTTCTTCAAATGGTTGTTGCTTTTACAAAAACTTCCTCTTTCAATGCATGATGTTAATATAGATTCGTGTTCCTTGTGTAGAAGGCCTAAAAAGGTTAAGCATATATACTTTGACTTCTTTTGTGCAAAAGAATTCTAGTTAATATTCTATGCAAAAAATAATGGTTGGGGGGAAATAGAGAGTAATAAATTTCAAGAAATTTTAACTAGTCAAATAGAGGGTATGGGAAAATCTGAGAATTTATTTTGGCTAATTTTATCTAGATTGAAATTTTATGGTTATTATGGAAAGAAATAAATAAGGAAAAATTCCAAGGCAAGGTGAGATTACTTACTAAGTCTTCGTGAAGACTCTTCTTTTTAATGTTTTTGTGTAGGTCACAGTCACTCTAGAAATATCAAAATTCAAATTCAACAAAATCTTGAAGAATGAAAAAATTGGAAATCAACCAAAAGGAAATCATTACACCAAGCACTTGCCATTCAATATAGAGGACAACAGACCCTTCATAGAGAGCTACTTGAAATTTCAAAGGAAGTATAACAAGCACAATCTAGAAACACTAAGAAAATACCTTGGTCTTAGGGGACCAAGATACCATGAAAATCAAGATGAGCAGAAAACTATTGAAGTGGTCAGATCGAACTCAAACTTGTCAAAGATTGAGCCTCCCTTGGGGACTTATGATCTTGATAGATGTAGTGAAAGTAGGAATTTTTGTAATGACAACCCTTAAAATTATTGCCAATGTTTAATGTTATTTTATCATCATACATATGTAATAGACAATAGCTATAATCATTGATCTACTATTTTTGGATTGGCCTTGTATGGAAAGAACAGTTGAATAGATGTAATGTAAATTCAGTGTTTTGATACAATATAATCAACATAAAAAAAAGCTAATTCTCTTGGTGAAAAGTTATGGCTCCAACAAAAGTCACCTAGGTAGCTAGATGATGAAAAAACTAGGTGGTGTCGCCCTACTAGTGGTGGATTTGGTTGTTGCTAGGATAAAATGAGTAGTGGAAATTATATAATGAGTTGGACTAATAGAGTGGTAAACCACAAGTAGAGAAATTTTTTGGTGAAGTGTTGGTGTAGTGCCTATTGTGGAATTGGATAGTGGTGGTGCATTGGGTGGCAAATCCCATGCACTTTGTGTTGGCATTAAGCCCCTCTAGGTCACATAAGTACTTGCTACTTGAAAAATGTTTGTCACCTAGGTTAGGTGATCCCACAGTAGTTTTTTCCACCTTTTGGCCAAAGTGGGCTATTGAAATCAACATTTTAAACTAATTTTCCACTTTCTAACACCTATGAAAACTAAATTGTTAAAAAATTGAACTAATAATTTTTGATAATTTATGTTTAGATTATAAATGTGCTTTTTTTAAATTAATAAATAATTTATGAATTTTTCACCTAACTTTTAATAACTTTTTTTTTATAGTTAATAATATATTTTTTTTAAATGATGTTACTTCCATACAACAAAACCTTATTTAGAAAAGATAAAATTATAATTTTTTAAACATAGATTTTTAACAATAATATCTAGTGCAAAAATTATTTTTCATAATTTTTTGTTACATAATTTTATTTTTATAATTTTTTGAAGATTAGTTGTAATTTAGACATAGGTTACTTCCATACAACATAAAAAAAATTTATGTCGATAAAAAAAAAAATTATTTTTATTTTTGAAATAATGACATCAATACCTAGTGCACATATTTTTCAATTTTTTTTTTATCTATATTACTATTTTTCCATGTTTGACAATTGTTGAAAAAGCTATGTTCACTATAAAATAGAAAATACATATACTAATCATATTCAAAAATTATACTTGTTGGAAAGTTAATTTTGAGTGCTATGATCCTACAAAAAAGATCATATTCATTCCATTTTGGTCCAACACAAGGTTGGAAACAATTTTTTTTAGGAAAATCTTAAGCTTAAGGTGGAAATATCACTTAGGACCTTCATTCGAAGGACCTTTGAGCCAAGGTCCCATTTTTTGAAGATATTTAAGGGTATTTCAATAAATTTATATCATTTATGTGATAAAATTAAAAAAAATCTTTGAATGAAGGTCATTTCTATAAATGAAAAAAGGGGACTTTCATTTGAAGGGCCCATTCTATTCCTTTTATAGTAATTTCCATAAAAGCAATAGAAAGGGATCTTCATATGGTCTTTTTTTTCTATTTATAGAAATTACCTTCATTCAAAGGTTTTGTTTTATATTTTATACATTCAAACAAAGGTGGTTTTTGACTCACTTTCAAATGGAGGTACCTTCATTCAAAGAAATACCCTTGAATGAAGGTGTTTCGTAATTTTCACCTCCATACAAATAAAAAATTCTAAAGTCCCAAGTTTGGGACTCACTATTGTGGATTTACCTCCTATGAATTTAAAATAATTTTCTATTAATAATAACTACAAAAAATCACACCTCCAATGACATGATCTAACATAGTTATCATACACTGATGTTGACAAGTGACACAAATGTAGAGAATATTCAATGGTACCATATGTAGAGAATCCCCTATGTCTAATCAGCTGATGTAGATAGAATACATACGACTTAATGGACCTACAAATCTCAAATTAAGCAGTTCATTACTCAAAAGGGGGCTTCATTAAATTGTCAACCAAGGAATCATAATCTTGAGATGATGTTGGCACTATATATGTAGTTGAAAATCCTAGACTTTCTTAATTGATTGAGTACAGGTAATTGAACAAGGATAAATTCATCTAAAAGCTTCTTAACTTGAAATAACTCCTATTTGGAAAATAGGTTAAGCAAATACTAGTTGATGTAAGTGACCTTAGTAACTGTTGTGGGTGTTTATCCTTTCACAAACTATAATGATGGCTCTCTATGCTATAGTGTAACATATTTCAACTAATTCCTTAATAGCATTCAAAAAAATGAAAATTGGAAACTACAATTCAAAAATTAAAAATTCATAATATAGTTCTAATAATCTAAGCTAACATGGATTATGTAGTACCTCAAGTGGCCCTTGCTTGAGCTGGCACAATCCATAATGTCTCCTTTCAAATACTAACTCAAAAATTCATGAAACAAAGTTTGGGGTTATTTCCCCTCCTTTTAACTAGATGCATAGACAGTGCATCTATCTAGGGGAGAAATTCATGTCATACCCATTTCTCCTGGGTTGATGTAAGCTACCTCTTAGGGGGAGTAGGTAGTTAGTTGGTTGTTGCCGATAGGGGGAGCATGTATAATTGTTTGAAGGATAAGTGTAGCTGTTGAGAATTTTATTATTATTTAAATGAGGGAATTTTCCCCTTTTCCTTGATGTCAAAGGGGTAGAATAAGCCAGTGTGTATTTCCATCAATGCCAAAGGGGGGGATTGTTGCACATATGTTACCTAAGTTTGTAATTGATTTCAACACTTAGTTTTTCATTTATGTAAATTACTGTATATTTATATGAATATGACCAGACCCATCCATGCCTAACCTTGGAAACAAAAACTCGACAAACAACAAAACCTAGACTCAAACAGACATGGATTCCAACATTAACACTAAGGAATATTTCACTTAAAATAAAAAAGCACATGCAAATCAATACACTAAATGCTTCAATCAACTTAAGTATTTTACAATTTGACCTTTCACTTCTAATGGAAAGCCTTGCTAATTAAAATAAGAAAACTCACATAGACTTCAAATGCTAGTAGACACTCAGAAGGAAATTCAAGATTGAATTTAAAAAAAAACAACTAAATACATCGATCCTTCTAAACCAATGTTAGAAAGAATAAACAATTGAAATGTTCCATTCATGTGGTAGGGATGACACTAGTACAATGCATTTGGCATCAAAGAATGACCTGTTTACATTCAATATTATCAACATACAAATTGGTTCAACTCTACAACCAGTTGACCAATGTCACTGGATATTGAAGACTATCTTCCTTCCATCGTCCATTGGTTTTTGCATCATGAAAACCCATAGTCTATTATGCCTAAACCAAAAGGCCCTATTTTAACATCTTTATCTCTCTAAATACATGTCCCTTCCAACTACAAACTTCAACAATTACACAACAATTGCTAACTATTGATGTGTTAGAGAGATTTTGTTGGCAACACAAGGGAAGACAACTGAGAGGGGGGGAGTGAATCAGTTGTCACAGAAATTCAAATATTATTAAACTTATTAACCCTTATTCTTAGATCTGATTAATAATAATGAAAGAAATAATCATCAACACATCAAAAACATACATAACACCAAGATTTTTTATGTGGAAACCCTGTTAGGGGAAAAACCATGGTGGAGATCAGTCCACAAGATTATACCCTGTTAAATGTATAAAGAATAAAATGGGGAATGCATATGCATTTAGGCACACTGCCTAGAGCTCATCGCTCAATTACAAGGCTTACTTCCAAAAGGAAGACACACTGTCTTACAGAAAGATTTGGATTACATCCACAAGGATTTGAACTGAGAAAATAACATCTGCTAATGCCTAATTACAATTCCTGTTAAGCACATGACAATTCTTCACTCTTCTTCACATTTTGATCTACCTTTGAAAGATTTAGAATATTATTCGTAGACACACACCTTCAAATAGAGTAAACAATCGCTTATATATATCCGCAATTAGGAATTACATCATTACATGTCAACTTCAACAAATTAACAAAATGAATATAAACTATTGGCCCAAAAAAATAAATAAATTTCAATTCGAATCAATCAAGGTTAACCACAACATAATGGAGACCCAAAATAAAATTCTCAACCATTAAACACCTTCAAAAATTATTCCTCTAATATCCACAACATGCTACAACACCCTATCAGCCAAGAACATGAAAAATATGAACATGCAAGAGAAAATCACCAGTCACAAACACAATGATCAATGTGGATGTGCAACATAGATAGAGAAAAATCTAGAAAAATCCACAAAATCACACACTATCCTATATAAAGATTCGAATTACATCCATAAGGATTTGAACTGAGAAGATAGCATCTGCTAATGCCTGATTATAGTTCCGGTTAAGCACATGAACACTTCTTCACTCTTATTCACATTCTGCTCTACCTTCAAAATATTTATAACATTATTTGCACACACACACCTTCAAATGGAGTAAACAATCACTTATATATATCCACAATTAGGAATTACATCATTACATGTCGGCTTCAACAAAATAACAAAATGAATATAAACTGTTGACTCAAAATAATAAATAAATTTCAATGTGAATCAACCAAGGTCGGCCACAACATAGTGGAGACCCAAAATAAAATCCACAACCATGAAACACCTTAAAAAATTATTCCTCTAAGATCCACAACACACTAGAACACCCTGTTGGCCAAGAACATGAAAAATATAAACACGCAAGAGAAAATCACCAATTGTGAACACAACGATCAATGCAAATGTGCAACACAGATAGAACATGATATAGAAACATCCACAAACATCATGAATCACCAGAGAAGCATCCAAAACAACTGAACTTACTGGAATCACATCATCTTCATTCAGGAACACCAACTAAAGTAACAGAAAAATTGTCAGAATACAAATCTTCATAACTCGATCAAATCTTCATGCAGATCTCTGAAACTCAATGTGGATAAACTAGATAAACTCTACAACAAACCTTTTAGTCCACAACATCTTATCATCAACGTACTAAACTCACCGATAGACTAAACTTCACTTCACCAATGACAACCTGCAACTTATTTCATTACAATTTTCTCAATATCCTTGACATATACAACTTTTAATGCTTTAATGCTAATAGTGTTGACATCAATGACAACCACATATCAACAAAACAACCACAACATCAAAAATCTCCCCCTTTGGCATTGATGACAACACATGATGTGAAAAAAACCATCAGCACAACTATCTCTTAGCACTTACTCCCCCTTAGGTTTTGACTCTTCTCTCCTCAATTCTTTCACATGACTCTTCTCCCCACAAGGTTCTTCTCAAATAATTCAAAATTTTTCACATTATTCTTCTCCCCCTTTGACATCAATGATTATGATCTCTTCTATACAATATCTAAACCACATATTTGAACATCTAAACATCTGACTACTTTCCCTGAGTAGTAGCCACCACAACATCAATCCAGATCAAGATATGACTATGAAATGCACAAATTGATGCAAATCAATGCATCTTAGTTCTGATTAGGAGGGGCAATCACCCCTAACTTCCCTTTTAGATACTCAAAAGTATCCTTAGGCAACAAGTTTGTAAATATATTTGCAATTTGTTCCTTAGTAGGCACATACTCCAATTTGACTTCCTTTTTACTCACTTTTTTCTCAAAAAGTGAAACTTGATAGATATATGCTTGGTCTTTGAATGCAGCACCAAATTCTTAGAAATGTTAATGGCACTAGAATTATCATAGAATATAGCAATAGGTTCATCATACACAACTCTGATATCCTTCAACATTTGCTTCATCCACAATACTTGAGTAAATTGTTAGCAACAACAATGCATTTTGCCTCTACAATAGATAAAGAAATGGAATTATACTTCTTACTTAACCATGAAATCAGCTTCTTACCCAAGAAAAATGCACCACCATTAGTACTTTTCTTGTCACTCACATCTCCTACCCAATCAACATCAGTAAAGGAACTCAAAGTAAGATCATCATCTTTAGGATACCATAGGCCAAAATCAACTATTCCCTTCAAGTATCTGAAAACTCTCTTCACAACAGTCACATGAGATTCTTTAGGATCAACTTGAAATCTTGCAACAATACATACAACATTCATGATATCAGACCTAGTTTGAGTCAAATAAAGTAATCCACCATCATTGATTTGTATCTAGCTGATTTTCGTTTAGAGAATCATCATCTATTGTCAACTTGCATCTAGTCACCATAGGTGTACCAACTAGCTTTGAATCTTCCATACCAAATTTCTTCAACAATTCTTTCATATACTTGGACTGAGATATAAAGATCCCTTTATTTAACTAAGTAATTTGCAATACCAAAAATAATTTCATCTCTCCAATCATAGACATCTCAAATTCACTTTGCATCTCATCAAAAAACTTCATGCACAAACCATCATCTCCTCCAAAAATGATATTATCAACAAATACTTCCACAGTCAAATCTTTATCATCATCAATTTTGAAATACAAATTACAATCAACAGTACCTTTGTTAAATCCAAGCTTCAACAAATACTTATCCAATTTGGCATAACATGCTCTAGGGGCTTGCTTAAGTCCATACAATGCTTTCTTCAATCTGCAAACCATGTCTCCCTGATTAGTCAAATGAAATCCATCAGGTTGCTCAACATACACCTCTTCTTTCAATTCATCATTTAGAAATGCTGACTTGACATCCATCTAATAAACCTTGTAGTTTTTGTAAGCATCATAAGCAAGAAATAATCTCACACCTTCAATTCTAGCAACAGGGGAAAAAGTCTCTTCAAATTCAATTCCTTACATTTAACAATATCCTTTACACACCAATCTTGCTTTGTTTCTAACCACTTCACCTTGCTCATTTAGTTTGTTTCTAAAGACCCATTTAGTTCCAATTACATTTTTGTCCTTAGGTCTAGGAACAAGAATGCATGTATCATTCTTCTCAATTTGTAGTAACTCTTCTTTCTTTTCTTCTACCCAATGTTCATCTTTACATGCTTCATTCACACTATTAGGCCCAGTCTTTGAAATCAAACAATACTCTTTTGCAATATTTCTCCTAGTATGGACACCTTTGTTCTTATCACCTATGATCTGATCTTCTGAATGATTTAATCTTACAAACCTTGGAGTCTTAGGATGTTCTTGAACTTCAAGCTCTTGTGGTCTCTCTTTTGCACTTTCACTAGTTTCTCTTTCCTCTTGATCTTCTTGATTCATTGGAATGATTTGAACTTGATTTGAAGTATGAACTTTCTTTCCTAAATTTGTACTATCATTTTAATCATTTGAATCATATCCACAGGTTATGGATGGTTTAGCTATGTCTTCATCAACCTTAACATTGGCACTTTCAAACTTTTTCCTCAGTCTCTTAGTGTAGCACTGATAGGCCTTGCTTTTAGTAGAATAACCAAGAAAGATTCCTTCATCACTCCTAACATCAAACTTTCCTATATCTTCATCTCTTTCGATATAGCATTTAGTACCAAATATTTTGAAGTACTTCACAGTAGGCTTGTGACCAAACCATAGCTCAAAATGAGTCTTACCAGTATCACCTTTGATTTGTACCCGATTGAGAATGTAAACAATAGTACTCACAACTTCTCTCCAATAGATATGAGGAACATTTCCTTCCAGCATCATAGTCCTAGTAGCATCTTGAACTATCACGTTCTTCCTTTCTACAACTCTATTTTGCTAAGGGGTCCACGGTGCAGATAATTGTCTCTTTATTCCATGTTCTTCACAAAAATAATTAAAATCACCAGGAGTGAATTTGCCACCTCTATCTGATCTCAAACATTTAATCTTCAAACCTGTCTCTATCTCAACCATAGCCTTAAAGATTTTGAACTTCTCTAGAGCCTCAAATTTCTCCCTTAAGAAAGTAACCCACATCATTATGGAATAATCATTAATGAGTAACATGAAATACCTGTAACCTTGTAAACTTCTGACTCTAGAAGAACCACACAAGTCAGTATGCATAAGCTCTAACAATTCATTTGAACTATGTTGTTTGCTCTAAAATGAAATTCTAGTTTGCTTCCCCAACTGACATTCCTTGCATATGGCATTAGTAGGTTTCATCAACTTAGGAAGATCTCTCACAACCTTAGTAGAAATTATCTTGATAATGTTATCAAAGTTAACATGACACATTCTCCTATGCCACAACCAACTTTCCTTAACTTGAGCAATCAAACAACTTTTACTAGCAACACTCAGGTGAAAGATGTTACCTTTTTTTTCTACCTGATGCAATCACATTTTTGGAACTTTCCAATATTCTACACTTTCCATCTTTGAACTAAGATTGTATCCCTTGTCAACCATCTATCCAACACTCAAAATATTATGCTTCAAACCTTCCACACATAGAACATCATCAATATTATTCTTACCATCAAGAGAAATACATCCTCTATCATGGATCACACCTCCTTTATCATCACCAAATCTCACAACACCACCATCATTCTTTTCCAAGCTTACAAACTTACTTTTATCACCTGACATGTGATGAGAGCATCCAGTGTCAATAACCCATTCATCTTTTTCTTCAACTCGAGCAACTAGGGCTTTCTCCACATTTGTACAACTAGTAGATTCATTAGACACAAGATTATTTTCCTTGATAGAAATAAATACCCATTCATCCTCACTTCCATTTCCTTTATCAGATTCATCATTTGTCACACCTTCATCAATAGCATAATAACACTTTCTTTGAAATCTAGGCTTATTAGGTCTTGAATTAGGAACTCTTTCTGGACACCTTGATGCAAAATGACCTATCTTATTGCAAGAAAAACATTTAATAGGTGACTTCCCTTTATACTTACCTTGACTTCTGGCTTCTCTTTTGACAATCAGTTCTTCAAGCTCATCCAATTCTCTTTCTTCTTCAATTTGTCTCATTTCCTCTTCATATTTGAATACCTTTCTAGAAGAACTTTCACCCAGATCATATCTTTATTTATCTCTTTTGGAAGTAGTGGCCTTGAATGAAGATTCTACCTTAGGAATGGCATCACCAAATTCACTCAACTTAAAAGTAGTAAGCTTACCGATCAACATATCTCTGGTAACATTTGTTACAGTCCGGAGCTCTTCAATAGCTATAGCTTTGAATTTGTATGCAACAGGTAAGGATCTAATCACTTTAGCAACAATCTCTAATTATTCCAATTTTCCACTAGCACATCTGATACCACAAACAAGTTCATTCACTCTTTGCATGAAAGTAGTAATGTTCTCACCATCACCCATTCTTAAAATTTCATATTTCCCTTTCAGACTTTGTAGTTTGAAATTCTTCACATTAGCATCACCTACATATAAAGTTTCCAAATTTTTCCATATCTCATAAGCAGTCTTCAGATGCATCACATTTGTCATCTCAGAATTAGTCAAAGAACTCAACAATGCGTCCTTATCCTTGATATTGTATCCAACATCCCTAATCTCAATAGTAGTAGTAGGACCATTTTGTGGAATAACATACCTATTACTTGTAATGCTCCAATAGGGTTCACCAATGCATCTCAAATGACACTCCATTCAATTCTTCCATAGAGAATAATTTGTTCCAAATCTCAGGCTATCCTTCTTGTAAGTCGCCATCCCAAATCACCTCAAGTTGTTAAAATTCTTCCAAGGAACTTGCTCTGATACCAATTGTTGGGAACACAAGGGAAAACAACTGAGAGGGGGGGTGAATCAGTTGTCATAGAAACTTAGAACTTATTAAAATTATTAACCCTTATTCTCAAATCTGATTAATAAAAATTAAAGCAATAATAATCAACACATCAGAAACACACATAACACCAAGATTTTTTACGTGGAAACCCTGTTAGGGGAAAAACCACGATGGAGGTCAGTCCAGAAGATTATACCCTGTTAAAAGTATAAAGAATAAAATGGGGAATTCACATGCATTCAGGCACACTTCCTATAGCTCATTGCTCAATTACAAAAAGGATTACTGCCCAAAGGAAGACACATTGTCTTACATAAAGATTTGGATTACATCCGCAGGGATTTGAACTGAGAAAATAGCATCTACTAATGCTTGATTACAGTTCCGGTTAAGGACATGAACACTTATTCACTCTTCTTCACTCTTCTTCACATTCTACTCTACCTTCAAAAGATTTAGAACATTATTAGCACAAACACAACTTCAAATGGAGTAAAAAATCACTTATTTATATCAGCAATTAGGAATTACATCATTACATGTCAGCTTCAACAAAATAACAAAATGAATATAAACTATCGACCCAAAACAATAAATAAATTTCAAAGCGAATCAACCAAGGTCAGCCACAACATAGTGGAGACCCAAAATAAAATCCTCAACCATGAAACACCTTCAAAAATTATTCCTCTAATATCCACAACACACTACAACACCCTATTGGCCAAGAACATGAAAAACATGAACACACAAGGGAAAATCACTGATTGTGAACACAATGATCAATGTAGACATGCAACATAGATCAAGCATGATCTAGAAACATCCAAAAACATCACGAATCACTAGAGAAGCATCCACAACAACTAAACTTATTGGAATCACATCATCTTCATTCAAGAACACCAATTGAAGTAACAGAAAAATTGTCAAAATACAAATCTTCATAACTCGATCAAATCTTCATGCGGATCTCTGAAACTCAACATGGATAAACTAGATAAACTCGAAAACAAACCCTTTAGTTCACAACCTCTGATCATCAATGTACTGAACTCACTGACAGACTGAATCTCACTTCACCACTAACAACTTGCAACTTATTTCATTACAATTTTCTCAATATCCTTGACATATACAACTTCTAATGCTTTAATGCTAATGGTGTTGAAATCAATGAAAACCACATATCAGCAACACAACCACAACATCCAATAGATTCAACCACAGAGTGTTTACAAAACATTATGAAACAAACACACTAACACAAAATTGAACCAATCAAACTAAATGGAAGAACAAAACAAAATGGAGAAGCTAGATGTGAGCAATGCCCTGCGTCAACTTCTCCAATTTGGCGAGCTACAACCTAAAAATAAGGTTTCGATGAGGGTTTTAGAGTATGTTTTTAAAATGAAAATTATGGCCAAGATCTTGATACTGAGCACATTTAGGTTTTAACATTAGGGAATCCTTTACCTATGTTTTTTGTTGCTTTTTGCACAACTATTGGATTCGGCTCCTCCAAATTCTTCCTCATTGGTATTGGTTTTGGCTCCTCCAAAATTTTCCACCACTAATGGATTCCTTGGTATTGACCTTTCACTTCTCCAATTTGGCAAGCTACAGTCTGAAAATAAGGTTTCGATGACGGTTTTAGAGTATGTTTTTAAAATGAAAATTATGACCAAGGACTTAATATTGAGCACATTTAGGTTTTAACATTAGGGCATCCTTTACCTACATTTTTTGTTGCTTTCCATACTACTGTTAGATTCGGCTCCTCCAAACTCTTCCTCGATGGTATTGGTTTTAGCTCCTCCAAACTCGATTTAGGGTTTATTAATTTGCTTGTTGATGTTTCCTAACCCCTAAAAAGGATTTGAGTTTGTTTCCTGCTTCCTGATTTCAAAATTGGATTTCAAATTAAATAAACTGGACAATAGATAAATCTCCCACTTATGCCCCCAATATATTATTATATATTTATATTATTATATTATAATATAATATAAATATTATATTATATTATAATATAATATATAACATAATATATATATATATATATATATATAATATAATATTTTGTATTGTAATATACAATATCATATTATATTATAATATATATAATATAATATATTATACTGTATTGTAATATAGTATATTATTATTATATTATATTATAATACAACTAACTCCTCAATTTGAAATATATTTTTTAATTATCAACTTTAATATCATATAGTCTAATTTTTATTTGTGTGACTAATTATTTAGTCATTTTTTTATACTACAGTGGTGTCCCTACGACCCAGTCCAGCGGCCCAAAAACCCTTACCTTGGGTACCTGAGGCGAGCTAGGGCGAGACTAGTCCCCTACGGGTGAGATCCCCCACTCACAAGAAGTCCCACCTCTTAAACCTGGGAGTGGAGTTGAACCCAAGACCAATGGGAAGAAAATCCACTGCCCAAGCCAACTTTACTACTTGTTCATGAATTATTTAGTCATTTTTATTTGTGTGACTAATTATTTAGTTTTTTTTTTTACCAGGTGATCAAATTAGTCACTTATGATGATCAAATTAGTCATTTATTTAGTCATTATAGTTGTGTTGCAAAAAATGAGTAGAATTTAGTCATCTTTAGTTGTTGTGACTAAATTTTTTTAGTCACGTAGTCATTTATTTTCCAAATTCAACTAGTGCTTGCATATAATTTAGATCATATAAACTTTCATTTGAAAATCAAAACAATAGTTGCATATCAAACTAGGTCTTGTAATTCATCATTTTGTCACATTTTTAAATTGTATTTCACATTACATTTACATAAATCTAAACCTAAAACTTACTGTAGTAGACCTGAATTTGAAAAACATTAGAAAAGGCTTAAAATCTATAAAATTCAGTTTCAAAACCCTAATCTAGGACACATTCACCCTAGGTTGAATGAGTCCCTGATCAAACTTGAATTTCTCAAATTTCAAAACTTTTGCTTTATGCTTCAGTTTTTTGTTATCAGATCTTTGTTAGAGTTTCCTGATTTTCTATTTCATTCGTTTCATTATATCTAGCTTAATTTGGTTTATTTAGTACATTGTATAAATTTAAAACTGTATTTACATTTCATTTTTAGATTGTTACATAGTATAATCAGTAAATTGCCTTGTTTAGAATCTAAAAATTGCATTTTACATTTCAGTCTAGGTCATTGCATTGCATTATAAGCCTCTTTCCATTTTGGGTTTGCACACTAATTTTGTAAAACTTGTATGAGCTTTATAACTTGGTGTCCTATTAGCAATACTATTGTGAGACATGGTTTGAGAGTCATGTCATCCTATAATATACCATTCATCATGGATCTTGGGTTTTCTAGCTCTCTTCCTAATAGTGTCGATAATCAACCCTCTATGGATCATAGTATGCATACTTCATTTCCCATAACTTTCCTACCTACAACCAATGTGCATGATGTTGTTCATATCTTGTAAGAAGACATAAAAATACTAGATTAAGGCCTAGAGAAGTTACAAGACATTGTTCTTACTGAAAGCATGGAAATTAGTATGATTCCTACTTTACAAAATCTAAGGAAAATGCTTAAAATTGAAAACAAAGTACAAATTTTCAATAGCCTCGATTTCTTCCTTCATAAGAACTTAAAAAAACAAGAGAACAATAACATCCATGCCTCGATCAAATTTATTGAATATAAGGGCTCAACCAAAATGCCTCTTGATATTTCTTTCTCATGAAAAGACATACTTAAACATGCACCCAATGGTCTTTACATAGCCGAAAGAATCAATAACAAGCCCACTAATGGGATATTAATTGATCCCATCTATGGGGAGAATGTGATCACCGAATAATTTATATTTGTGCATGAGCTCTATCAAGATACATATGATAAAATGAAGCATGGATCAAGACGCATAATGGTTTTGCTTGTCTTGCGATAGGCTCGATAGATCTCCCTTTAAAAGTTGGACTAAAAAAATTAAATGTCTCATTCATCATCATCCCACAATCAGACTAATTTCATATGAAGTTGGTCTATCCATGACTTCGCTCCATGAATGGCATGCCGTTGGTTGTACATAAATGCTTAAATTTTCCCATTAGTAATGAAATATTTATAGTGCATCATAGTGGATTTAATCATGTGTCTTCCCTAGGGAACTTTTTATTGGATTTATTTTCGCTCAAGCCTATTGAACCTATTAGACCTCGTGAAGACTAATTTTTCAAATCATATCAAAAGTTTAAGGCAAAGCACATAGTATAACTATCCATTAGAAACATGCCTCAACCCACGAGTGAGCCACCTATCCTTGACAAAACAATGATTGAAAACAAAAGTCCTTCCAAACATCCAAGAGAGACCTATGAGAAAACCTCTTGCAATTTTCTATAAGAGATCACGAGATAATCAAAACAACATAGTTGTGACTCCTAAAATCAAACAAGTCTAAAAAGCTAAAGAGAAAGTGGTTGAGCAACCTCCTATGGTTGGAAAACTTGCTCCTAAAGAAAGAAAATAAACCTATGTTGGAAAACTTGCTCCTACACAAACACAACTTGATAATAGATTGAAATGAAATTGAAATGCTAGAGAGCATAAGTGTAGAAGTTGTGTTATTGCTCGTTGATGAGGGCTTGATTCATTACAACAAAATCAATTCATAAAAGAAAAATATACTATTCAGAGCCATAATTTGCACCATCAGGGCCACCTTCTACAACCCCCACTTAACCCTTTCTATTTTTCCCAATAACCATCCTAGAATGTTCTAGAAAGTACAAATTTCCCCTTTTTGTTTTGGCACCAAGAGTTCCACTATTTGATTTCTGACCTAGGAAGAATTTTTGAGAAATTCACTTTTTAGAGGACCAACTTCACATGGCCATAACTTTTGATCCGGGTGTTCAATTTTCTATTATTGCATATTGTTGGAAAGCTCTCGACAAGCTCTACAATGAGTAAGGCCCCGTAGGTTGGTTTGGCTACCTTTTGAGCTGTTTTGGGGCCTCTAAAGTTTTATATGTGAATTTGAAGTTGTATTGGAGAAATTTCTTAGGACGAAAACATTAATTTCTCCCAAACTATGTAAGATATTGAGATGATTCTTTCAGGACTAGAAATAGTTTTTCAGCTGTGCTCCTTGGGGTAAATTTTCACGTCCAAATGAGCCTATTTAGGCTAACTTACTAAAAATGGTAAGTGCTCATTTTTTTGCTATTTTTGATGCTTGAAAATCTTATATCCCCTAAGTTCCATCATGGGACTAAAAAAAACTAAAGAAAATAGAGGTTTTTTTTTTTTTGAGTGATGCAAGATTTCCCTACACCATTGGATGCTCCTGCATCAGACACCTAGGGTAATTTGAAAAGTGACCCTATCACTTCTTAGGGGTTAGAGGGAAACTAAGATGATTAAACTAAACCTCAAATAACCATGATGAATCTTCAATAGGTCTTCCTCTCCATTTCACCAAGTACTCTGCATATTGCCTATTTCTTGTGCTTCTACCCACACAACTATCTAGGATTTCTTCTATCTATTCCTTCTCTGAAGTAGATGCTGGAATTTTCAGTTGATCATTTATCAGACTCTCCTCTATATCACCTTCATGATACTCTGTCAAATAAAAAAAATTGAACACAAGAGAAATTTCATTCCACTAGGCAACTCTACCTCACAAGTATTTCCTGAATCATGCTTCTTGAGGATCTTGCATGGTCCAAACTTCTTCATCTTTAACTTGTATGTACCAACTGGAAACCTTTCCTTTCAAAAATGAACCGTGACTTCATCTCCTACCTGGATATCCTTATACCTCCCTTTCTAATTTACTTGAGACTTATATTATGAGTTCATCTTATTGATATTTTTCTTCACCTCTTGGTGCAAATTCTTCAGGTGCTCATCAAAATATTCAACCTCAGCACTACTCTTCTCCCCCTTATCCATCTTTCTTAGTTTAGAAGTAGTTCTTGGACTACCCCCATATACAATCTAGAATGGTGATTTACCAGTGCTCCTATTGACATAATTTTTTAAAGAAAATTTTTCCTGTGGTATAATCAAATCCCATCCCTTAGGCTTATCTCCAACTAAGAATCTTAGCAGGTTGCCCAAACTCCTATTCACCACCTCTATTTTTCCATCAGTTTGTGGATGGTGTGTAGAACTAAACTTCCAATCTGTCTTCAAATTCTTCCATAATGTCCTCTAGAAATAACCAACAAATTTGGTATCTCTATCTGAAACTATACTCTTTGGTAGACCACCACCTCTATGAAAAACAACTCTGCAACATGAACAACATCACCAATCTTATGATATGGAATGAAATGTGCCATCTTTAAAAATCTATCCAACACCACAAATATGGAATCATTCCCTCTCTATGTCCTTAGCAATCCAAGAACAAAATCTGTGCTAATATCCTCTCATGTCCTCTTAGGTATAGGTAATGGTTGATACAATCAAGTATTCTGACTTGTTCCTTTCGCCATCTGACATAATCTACAACTTTGAAAAAATTTATTAACATCTTGTTGTAACCGTGGCCAATAATAATTCTCACTAACAAGAGCAATGGTCTTATCTTGACCAAAATTTCCATCCAATCCTCCACTATGCTTCTCCTTGATTAGATTCTCTCTCATAGAACTCCTTGGAATGCACAATTGGATTCCTCTAAACAACATCCCATCTTGGATTAAGAAATCCAAGCATCTCATCATATCCAATATAACAGGTTCCAAAAAATCCTTTCAAGCTTCTACAAAGTTTGGATCTTCTGGATACAAACTCTTGAGTTCATTGAACCCAACAACCTCTATATTCATCTCTATCAACAAATTTTTCCTTCTACTTAATGCATGTACAACTCTATTTGACCTTCCACTCCTATTCTTCAAAACGAAAGTATAACTCTGCAAAAAATCAACTCATTTTAAGTTCCTTTGATTCAAGTTTCCTTAACTATTGAGATACTGCAAAGCCTGGTGATCATTATATAAAATAAATTCTTTTGGCAACAAATAGTGTCTCCATTTCTTCAAATCCTAAACTATAGCATAAAACTCTAGATCATAGACATAATATTTCTTCTTGAAATCATTTAACTTCTCACTAAAATAGGCAATAGTCTTACCTTCTTGACTCAAAATAGCTCCTATGGTAGTGCCACTAGCATCACAATCTTCCTAAAAGACCTTATTGAAATCTGGAAGTGCTAAAATATGTTGCTCTATAAATTTCTCCTTCAACATATCAAAAATTTTGGCTACTCCTGTGGTCCGCTTAAACTCTTTTCTATCCCCTCTCATCACTTTAGTTAGAGGTGCACAAATACTACTGAAATTCTTAATAAACTTTCTATAAAAAATTGCTAGACCATGAAATGATCTTACCTCTGTAATACTCCTCGGGGTAGGCCATTCAATGATAACTCCCACCTTCCTTGGATCCCTTTTTAGACCCTCTGTTGAGACAACAAATCCTAGATACACCAACTCCCTTTTCAAAAAACTACATTTCTTCAAATTAATCAACAACTTCTCCTCCCTTAGCTTCTCAAAAGCTCTTCAGATATGCATCAAGTGCTCCTCCAATGTCTTACTAAAAATAAAAATATCATCAAAATAAACAATAAAAAATTTTCCTAAAAATTATTTCAATACCTCATCCATAAGCTACATAAATGTGCTCGGTGCATTGGTTAGCCTAAAAGGAATGACTAACCACTCATCCAAGCCCTCCTTGGTTTTGAAGGCTTTCTTCCATTCATCTCCTTCTCTAATCCAGATCTAGTGATATCCACTCTTCATATCTATCTTCGTGAAGTACTCAGCTCCACTCAAACAATCCATAATGTCATCCATTGTTGGCAAGGGAAATCTATACTTGATGGTGATCTTGTTGATGGCTCTAGAGTCTATACACATCTGCCATTCCCCATCCTTCTTTGGTGCTAGTACTTCTTGTACTACACATGGACTCAAACTCTCCCTAATCAATCCTTTTCGTAACAACTCTTGCACTTGTTTGTTCAACTCTTCAACTCTCTGTTGGAGTCATACGATGAGCTGCCTTATTTGGAAAACTAGCTCCTAGAATCAAGTCCATTTGATGACTAATCTTTCTTATTGGAGGAAAACCTTCAGGTACATTATTAGAAACAATAGCTTGAAACTCATTCAAGTCTAAAATCTCTACAAGTACCTCAATAGTATCTTCTTTATCAACTCTAGGGATCAATGCAAAACGCATATGCTCATGCTTCATACCTTCTAGGAACTTTCTTCCATCAACCAAACAAATTCTTGCATTACTTCATACCCTTTATTTTTCCTCTTTCAAGGGCTTCAGCTTATGACGAACCCAATCCTTTTTCAAAGAATAGGTGTTGGCATTTCCATCATGTACTGCTCATTGATCAAACTACCACAGTTTTCCTAACAACATATGACAAACATCCATAGGCATAATATCACACAATACCTCATCATGGTAATTTCCAATCTTGAACTTTACCAAACATTGTTCATTTACAAAGGCTTTATGGTCCTTCTGCAACCAAGCAATCCAGTATGGGTTTGGATGCCTTCTTCTCTCCAACCGCAACTTACTAACAATTTCTTCTAAAACAAGGCTATCAATACTACCTCCATTAATAATAACATTGAAAAATTTACATTCACACTTACATCTGGTGCAAAAAAATTCTTCCTTTGAGTTGGTTCCTTCTCTTCATTCAACAAGGCTCTTCTGGTAACAAGAACCTCCCCTCTTTCTACATCCTCAGAATGTGAAGACTCAACATCTTCATCTACATGTTCAAATCGTTCATTACCCTTAGGTCTTCTATTTGTCCTTCCTTGATGTTGAGGACACTCATAGGATCTATGTCCTTATTCTCCACACTAGAAATAGGTTCCACGAAATCCTCCTCTTCCTGGTCCTCTTCCAGATCTTCCCATTCCTCTTTAGTCTCCATTATTCTGATCACAAGGATGGTATGTGTTATCTCCTTTCTAGTTTTGGCTGCTACTGGAGCCTTCACCCTTCTTTTGCTCTTCATTTCAATGTCCATATGATGATCCACAGATCTTTCCCCCATGACCTCCACCTCGTTACTTGTTCTCAAACCTCTTATTCATTTGTTCTTCAACCTTTAGAGAAAACTGATAAGCATATTCAATAGTGAACATTCTTACCAGTGCCAATTCTTCATGTATGCTTGGCTTCAACCCATTAATATAATGAGAAAATTTCTTCTTATTCACCTCAGAATGTCCTATCCGAATTAGGACCTTATGAAATTTGTCTGTGTATTCTTTCACCCTCCTTGTGCCTTGCCTCAAGCTCTACATCTTCTTGAGTAGCTCTTGTTGGTGTAATTAATTATTAATTACACTTTGCATAAGTTTACTTAGGCTTTATTTAATTCCTAAGTTATAGGTTCTTATCTTTATCTTATCAAGCTATCTTGTTGCTTAAGATAAGATTAGGTTTATGCATCTTTGCTTTTATAAAGAAAATTATCTCTTGTAATATATTGTACTTCAAATATATCAATTTGCACATCTTTTGCAAATCTCTGCTTTTTCATTTTTCTCTTTTGTGGAAGGTGATTTTTCTAGTTTGCAATCAGATCTTGATTTCTAACATGGTATCAAAGCCAAGTTTGCAACCCCTTGTCAGCTTTTTCGGAGGAATACAGTGCAGAGCTCGTTCGAGGTCCCTCGAGGGTTTCATTCCTTGAGCATCTTTATGCAACATCTTGGATTAGATCAAGGTTTTCCGTTGGATTTAGAGTGCTGGAAAAAGTCAGAAATGTCTTTTATTTCATTCATTTTCGTCACCGTTTTCCAAATCTATGAGGGTTTTCAACTTGGTGATTTTTCTGATAGATCTGGGGGTCCCCTGATTTTTGAAGCACTTTGGGCCCAAACGGACCTCTCCGTTGGATTCGCAGTGCCCAAAACCCCCTATTTTCATATAAAATTTGTCTGATTTGGGAAAAATCATCTAGAGAGGCAAAAAAATTTTACTTGAGGGCCGTACAGCCCCCAGGCACAGTCTTCGAGGCACGCAGTATGAAAAAAATTAAAAAATATATATTAAAAAAATCAAAAATCATGGAAGTTTTTGCACTGCTCGTATAAATCCAGTGTGCCACCAGTTCGAGCAGTGGCCACCGCATCCCGCCATCGGTTCTATCGGTGGCGAGCCACCACCACCCATGAGCCATCGCCATCGGTGGCTTCCCCTTTCTGCACAACCGCTCTGCTCTGTTAGCCCCCGCGGGCTTATTTGAATCACCAAAGGTTTTATCGGTGTCCAGGCGCCTGAGTGCTAGCCCTAGCCTTGGTCACGTGGGTGATTGGGAGCTCCACTACTAGCCCCTATACTCCAGCCCCCTGGTCCACCCAGGCGACTAGGGGCCTTATTTTTTTAGCCCTTGAGGGCTTTTGGGGGCCAAATTGGACCTTTTTGGAGGACTTTCACAGAAACAGGCGTAACTTGGGCAAACAAAGGTCTTTTTTTGCAAACGAGATATCGTCAGAAAGCTCTTTCTAAGCTCTACACAATGGTGTAGGTCTGATTTTTGGTTTTTATTTTTTGATGTCTTTTTTGGCCTCAGAAGTCAGATGTTTCTATTTTCACTCTAGGAAGCATATCTTTTGACTCGCTTATCCATTTTTCATGATTTTTGTGGCATTGGAAAGCTGGTTTCGACTTCTATGCAGATGTAAAGTCATTTACAAAATATGTGTACCTTATCTTATGCATGAATTCATTTTTTTTTCATGCACTAGGTTTGCATTTTTGCTTATGTTTCTGTAGTTTTGCATTCTCTCCTTCTGCAATCATTGGGTATTGTAATAACGAACTGATATAAAGTTCCGTTACAGGGGGTTCTTGAATCCATCTTTCGTATTGATGACAATTTGTATGAGTTTTTCTGGTTTCCTGTTGTTTGCCTTAGCTTCTTTCTTGCTTAGGTAGACACATCGTTGGTTTGCTTCGGTTCACACTTTAGTTGGGATTTTATGGTTCTTGATCCACATTGGTTCAGATCTTTCTCATTTGAAGGCCATATTTTTATGGTTAATGTTCCAGAATCTTGATGGTACTCATCCTATGGGTAGTTTTAGTTTCAGTTTGGCATTGGCTTCCAAATTTGTCATCATTATGGGCTTCATTCATCCTTTCATCTACTGTTGCTTACAGATTCCAAGGTTGATCCAGTATGTGAGTTTCCAGTGTTCCTTGGCATCAGGTCTACTATTGGATTTGTGATTCCAATATGGTATTTTCCAAACAGAAGTATCTTTCCTTGCTTTCCAGATTTGGGGTTCCAGTGTTGCTTCTTCAAAGTTCTAGTGATTCTTCGTAGCAGTTCATCTCATTGAGGGGGGGTTTTCCCACTTGGTTTTCTCTCTCTTTGCATTTGTACATGGGTACCTGATCAGGCCTTTATTTTTGGGACCCATCTTACATCATTTGCATAATAATCTACTTCTCCCTAAGTTGCACTAATGGGGGGGTGTTGGTGTAATTAATTATTTACACTTTGCATAAGTTTACTTAGGATTTATTTAATTCCCAAGTTATAGGTTCTTATCTTTATCTTATCGAGCTATCTTGTTGCTCAAGATAAGATTAGGTTTATGCATCTTTTCTTTTATAAAGAAAATTATCTCTTGTAATATATTGTACTTTGAATATATCAATTTGCACATCTTTTGCAAATCTCTCCTTTTTCATTTTTCTCTTCTGTGGAAGGTGATTTTTCTTGTTTGCAATCAAATCTTGGTTTCTAACAGCTCCAATTTATAATCGACTGGAATAAATTGTTTCTTCAATTTTGACATGATTTCATCCCATCTACAAATTTTATCTTTCCCTTATCTTCCTCTTTCTAACTGGACCTCTTTCCACCATATACTAGCATGACCTTTCAATTTTGTCTTTGCAAACCTCACTTTGTGAGGATCTTCAATCTCCTCAAACTAAAAAAATCCCTCCATGTCATTGATCCAATCAATCAATTCTTCAAGATTCAAATTTCCACTAAAATTTGAAACCTCCATTTCATGTCTCTTCCCAATGCTTGAGATCGCTCACAACAATCTTGTTTCTCTAAGATCCATTAGATATTTCTCTTCCTCTTCCATTTCTTCTTTCGTTTCATTCATTGTCATCTCTGTCTTGTTGCACATCTCTTCTTCGAACCTCTTGTTGCAAGGTTTCTAATTGCCTTCTAAGGGATTTGATTTCATCTCTTGGTGGATCTCTTCCTCCATGACCTCAACCTCTACCTTTTCCATACTGGGCAATTCTTGGAGGCATCTTGAACTCAACCCACACTCATAGATCCTATTGCAACTACCTCATGTTTGACACTCTGTTACAAGCTTAGGAACTCCTTCTCTGATACCACTTGATGAGGGCTTGATTCATTACAACAAAATCAACTCAAAAAAGAAAAATATACTATTTGGAGCCACAATCTACACCCTTAGGGCCACCTTCTACAACCCCCACTTAACCCTTTTTATTTTTCCCAATAACCGCCCTAGAATGTTCTAGAAAGTAAAAATTTCCCCTTTTTGTTTTGGTGCCAAAAGTCTCGACATTTTATTTCTGGCCTAGGAATAATTTTTTAAGAAATTCACTTTTTAGAGGACTAACTTCATGGGGCCATAACTTTTGATCTGGGTGTTTTATTTTCTGTTATTTCATATCATTGGAAAGCTCTCAATGAGCTCTACAACATGTGAACCACCATAGGTTGGTTCAACTAGATTTTGAGCTATTTTGGGGCCTCTATAATTTAATATCTGAATTTGAAGTTGCATTGGAGAAATTTCCCGAGATGGAATTTTTAATTTCGCCCAAACCATGCAAGGTATTAAGGTGATTCTTTCATGACCAATTTTTTTTTAAGTTTTTCTCCTTGGGGTAAATTTTCACATCCATACAAGCCTATTTAGGCTGACTTACTAAAAATAGTAAGTGGTCATTTTTCTCTATTTTTGACTCCTGACAGTCTTGTATCCCCTAAGTGCCATCATGGGACTCAAAACAACTAAATAAAATGATTTTTTTTTTTTGGTTGATGCAAGATTTCCCTACACCACTAGATGCTCCTACATCACTCATATGTTACAAAATCAAGAAGAAAAGAGAAACATAGAAAATAAAAATCTGAACCTACTTGAAGCAATGCATCTATACCCTCATCACAATGTAAACAAGAACCTTCCATGGACACTGTCATTCAACCTCCTATTGTGATTAATCTAGATGATGAAGTTGACATTACAAAGATTGATGAACAAGTGCATAATGAATTGAATACATTTTTTTCCTCTTCTATGAGCTTAAATGATATATCTCCTAAAATGAGTGGTGAGCTTGGTTCTTCCCCTAGTTTGGCACTTGTTGTGGTCCTTTTGTCTAGTTTTACACCTTTCGTTTATATTGAACGATATTGGGATGTAGACAACCTACTATAGGTTGACTCACATGTGCCTTACTAGTCATTTTACATTTTTTCCTTTTTCATGTTTCTTTATGTGATTGCATGTGCGTAATGTGATCCCCATGTTGTTTCATTTGATGTATCTCTCTCTCTCTCTCTCTCTCTCTCTCTCTCTCTCTCTCTCTCTCTCTCTTTTTGTGCATTCCTCTATATGTACCTACATTCTTCTCTATGTCGTAAAAATTTTATTCTTTTTTATTTGTCTTGAGTTTTCATTTTGGGGATGATGTAAGGTGTCAAGACGTTTAGGTCTCTTCCATGTTGACCCAAACAATTTTTCTTTTCTTTTTCTGTCTTTGTATCATTCTTCCAGTTCTATGAGTATTTGGGGAATGATGACATTTTCGAGCTCTAAAACAATATTGTAGAAAATATATACTGACCACATATCCATAGATCCCTTCGGTATTTTTTGGGGAAACCCCTCCTTCCTTTTTCATGATGTAGCTCTATTTTGGGAACATATGACTTGGCATAGGGCTTTCTGAGTAAGCTCCCATGTCTTAGGAGTGAACATTGGCTACTTTAAAGCAGTCGCTCATAGCAATGGTGTTAACAACTGCTTTAAAGTAGGGGCATACATCGATGACATCTTTTGACATTCTACATATTTCATGGTGTGATTTTATTTTTCTTGTGATGTATCCTTTTCTTGGTGGTGTCATTGGGTTCAATGTCCTCCAAGAGTGTGATATTTCTAAGTGTACAAATTTCCCTTAGTGGCAATCTATTATTCTTGACTTCTCCTCTCTTGGAGACATTAGGCATGATGTTCCCTCATAATAAGACCTTACATGAATGAAGAAAGATCCCCTTGAACAAAAAAAACCTACAAACATAATATTCATAAGCATTTAGCATTGTGGTTCCTTATAGAAGTTTTCAAGAGGATAACTTTGATGTGGTATGGGAGCCTAATATAATTCTCTCATTTTCCACCCTTTTTGGATACTCACCTAGTGGATGACTTGAGGTTCCACTACCCTAGAGTGAGAACATGTTTTTTTTCCATAGTGTACATCATATTCTACTTGTGAACATTTTTTGACAAATAGTTGAGATGTGTTCCACATCTCATTGGACAATCGAGGCATGATCCTTTCCCCTTTTCTTAGAAAAATAGTTGACATGTGTTCCACATTGTGTTGGATAGTCGAGGCTTGATCCTTTCCCATTTTCTTGGACAAACAGTTGAAACGTATTCCACATTGTGTTGGACAGTCAAGGCTTGATCCATCTCCCTTCTCTTCTTGATCTTTGATAGTGTATGATAGTGTATCTTTGTCATTGTTGCATACATAAGTGTCTTGAATTTCTACTTTAGTGTGAATCTCACATGGGTTCATACTCTCACTAAAGTGGGGGAAAAATATAGTAACGGAAAAATTATCCCTTTTTTCCTTAGTCTGGGAATGAACAATTACTATTAAAATGAGCTTAATTTTGCCTTGATTTAGTGTTGTAATGTGTTTTACACATTCACATTAAGTTTAGGACCCTTCTTAATTAAAATAGACTTAATGGTGCCTTATTTAGGGTGTTGTAAAGTGTATATTTACACTTTCATACTAATCTAGGGCTTTATTAATTAATTAAGGTTCATTTAAGCTTAATTGGCCCCTTAAATTCAAATCCAAGCCTAATTTATTACACTTTATGAGGCATAAAACCCAACACCCTAAAATGAAATTACACAAAACTTAATTTTGCAAGGAATTTGTCCTATGATAGTGTCCTAGGACCCATTCACCACCTAGCAAGTGGGCCCTCACTAGGTCTTAGGACCCCCTTTTGGCATGACATTTTACATTCCCCAAAATAGGTCCTAGTTAGGTATGCTAGGATCCATTCACCCTATGGTGAATGGGTCCTCACTAACTTAGGACACCCCCTTTGGGATGTGTTTTTGATGGTATTTTAATAATTTCAAATTCTAGATTTGATGTCAACTTGTGTTATTTGAATTTCAGGATTTAATCTTATGTATAAATTTAAGGTTATTTCACATAGTTTCACCTAGAAAATTCAAGTTATCTTAAGAGAATTCAAGTAAGAATTTACAAGAGCATTCAAGAGCATTTCAAGTAGGCATTCAAGGGAATATTATTAGAGTTTATTTTAGAAATAAAAGATCATAACATCATGTCAAAGGAATAGTGAATCATGCATGTTTTTGAGCTAATATGTTGATGTAGCATCATAGATCCTATTCAAGCATTGTTTCATATCAAATTTCATGATCAAGATCTACATTCATTGAAGCCATTTCATGCTAGATTGTTGATTTATCATCCAAGATTTCATCCAAGGTATCATTGTTTCATGTTTCATTATTTCATCATAAGGTTTAATTACCAAAGTGGGGTTTGACCAAGGAAAACCCATATTCCCTAATAATCAACAAATTTTCTTCTCTCTTGATGTGTGATTGTATGTTTTAGATTGAAGATCAAGTGGAGAAAAAAAGTTGTCAAAGTTGTAAAAATTTGTCATCTTTCTTGAAAGATCACAAAAAGTCTTCTACATAATTCATTTCCAACTTTTGAGAGCTGAACACTTGGGATTTGAGAATGCAAACATTGAAGAACAAAACCCATAAATCAATTTTCTAGAACCCTAGCAGGGACCCATTCGCCACTAGGCAAATGAGTCCTCAATGAGACTTGAAATAACACTTTATCAAAAAGGTACACATCATTTTAGCATCTTAAAACCTACCTTTTTACTATTATAACAGTTAGGTTTGTTTTTTGATGTCCTTCTATGCATAATTGAATAAAGTAACAAGTGAAAATTAGCTATTTATCATTGTTAATTCATTTTGATAAACCCTCTTTTCCTCCATTTCATCCTCAACATGCTCCAAGAACTCAAGAAAATTTAATCAGGAAAATTAACAATAACAAAAAACAAATTGAGGATATAATTGCAAGGTTGAAAGATCCTGCAAGCTCAACCTTGCATAGAACCATGCTTACTCAATCATTTGAATCAATAATATCACATGTAGATTCAATTAGTAATCAAATAAGTGGTTGATCAGATAAGAGATGAGAGTTTAGAGAATTTTATGTAGATAAATTATCCTATAAACAAGTGAAAGATGAAAAAATTACAAAATTTGACTTATGTGCCCTATTCACAAACCCTATAATAAATCAACATTTGCATCGTTCAAGAAAGAGGTTCCCTATCCATTGGTGCAACCACCAAGGGACAAAGAACAATTTTTGGAGGAGGTGGTGGATGGTTTTTGATCATCCTCCATGCAAAAAAATGAGGTGCCATAATATTTTTGAGGAAACTATACTGTGAGGTTTTCCTCAATAAAATCCCAAACTATTTTGATATGTGATACTTCTAAGGTAGAGGTGGGGGCTCCACACAAGATAGAGTGGGGGAACGTATTGATGCACAATGGCTAACAAGACAAACACTTGCTAGACCAACATATGAGCATGTTTCTATTCCTTCCATTGTGAAGGAGATTGTTGAGGTTGATACACTACAGTTGATTAATTTCCTAACCCATAGCCTCATACAACATACCAGTCCTCTAGCACATGGTGAGCTAGGCCAGTCTTCAGGGAGTAGACTTTGAACTTATATTTATCAAGCTTATAGGTCACCCTATGGTTATTATCCAATAGATAGTTAGGATTTAGGTGCCCAGGGTACATCTATAGCTATTAGATGGTGATGACATATGCACTCCTTCATGAGGCATTTGGTCTTCATAGTTAGGTAAATGTTAGCAAGTTCATTGAATTTAATCTATTAAATTTAATTTTTTAAATGCAAGATTAACAAAATTATTTGAATGATTATAATTAAATTTTAGGGTCATAGTGTTCACTCTATTTTTAGTGGTCCTCCACCTCCCTATTACATGACCACATGTACTGCAAAGGTATATTTCTAGTAAAAAAATTATAAATATTACATGTGAATAGCTAAATGTTATATGAATGGTATTCTTATATCTCATTTTGGATGTTGAATAGGTTAATCTTGGAGCTTTGATGGCAACACCTACTAGTGGAGGTGGTCATCAATGTTTCACTCAGGTAATACAAACTAATTATAATTTTAAAATAAAAAATAGTATTCCGTAATTGAATAACGATTAATGATTTAAAGGCTCTAGATAGTTTGTAAATATTCTTTGTATGTTTTAATTAATTTTATTTTAGGTTCTTGTGCAATTCATGATCTATCAATTTCATTTTTTCATGTTGTTGACCTTTATTCATTATTTATGCTATATCCTTTATTGTTCATTTGTTGTCGTTTATTCATCATTTCTCCTTGTTATCATTACTCTACCTATGTGAATATTGCATTGTCCACTATAATGAAGATATCTCAGTCCATTTCTTAGCTATGTATTCTTTTTGATTCACCCATGAATATGAATAGAATTTTGAGGTTTTATGAAAATCATGGAGTGTATTTATAGGTGTGAATTGTTATCAAGATCTAGGACCACAATCCCCTCATTGCTCACTATCACTACATCATTTTTTTCTTAGTTGACAATGATTATTATTTCTTCTTTTCATGCATCTCACTATCATGCTTTACATTATTTATGTAAATCTTATCCCCACTTCAAAAATTCTTCACACTTGACATCAACAAAGGTTTGCATGATTTCTTTATGTAATCATGATATTGTCCCTTGCTTGCATGATATGATCATCCCTAGGACTATCATCGTGTGGCTTTCCTTTACTTGAAATTATCCTTATGAAACATTAAAACCATTGAAGCAATATATAGTTCAATAAGTACTCAAAACTTTGTTAACTATCTCATACATTATAAACCATGGCCCACATTAAACTCTTCTAGCTTTCGTAATTGAATAATGTTTTATTTTCAAATGATGCAAGAAAAAACTCCTCTTGATGTTGATAGGGAAATGGAGCATGGTCTCTTTACTACAATAGATAGCTTGATTCCTCTAATGGGGATATGAGCTAGATTAGTAAATTCAAATTACATTTGTTGTTATAGTTGTTTATTATTGCAATATCAAATGATTATTTATTTGTAGTTTAATTTCTATCTGGATTGTTTCTATAGAACTTTGGAACACCACCACCTAAGCATGTTGTTGTTGAAAATGAGGAGAGAGATCATTTGGCAATGGTAAGTGATTATTTTGTTAAATATTTCATTTTTAATAATGTAATTTCTATATATTAATGTCTATACTTTTTATTGTAACAAGTAAAGCTCTGTGAATAACTAAATAGGAGGAGAAACCCTTGAGTTATAGGTAGACCATTGTGATATGCATCTACATCCCCCCAATGATCAAAGGCCACACGTGATTTGCTTTCTTCACCTAGAGGGGAATGAATTTGTATTGGGGTACTTTTTTGTATGCTTTTATGGCATTTTTGGAAATATATTTTGTATTGCATATACTTAACATTGTATGCCTATATGACATTCTTGTAAGCCTATATGGATATTTTGTATATATTTTATACTTATATCAACATATATTGATGTATGCCTATATGGCTATTTGGTTAATAAACAACTTTTTTATTGATGGTGTCCATATTTGCATTATAAATCCATGCTTAAATGGATATTTGTAGATGGTTTACTTCAAATATTTAAAGTTTGAACATTATAAAGTAAATATGAACTATTGGGTGAATTGAAAACCTAGCCATGTCATCATTGACATCATCAACCATATGAATATAATAATGCTTGATGCAATCTAACACCTAGGTCTTTGTACCACTACACATCTAAGCCCATACTCTCTAGGACCATTGTAGCATGGTAAGGAAATTCGGGTAATTATACAATGCACTTTCAAATATGCAACTAAAAATGAGAAAGACATTATTACATGTGACCTCATACCTCTAGAAGTTTGTGATATAATTCTTGGAAGACATCTACCATTCCAAACCCCAATAGTGGATGCTATGAATCAAAAGATAATATTTTGGCCTCAACAAGTCTAAATTATAAGATAAAATAGCTTGTTCTCTACTAAATAATGTTATAAAATTATTAATATACAAAAATTATTGCTTCTTATTGTCTACTTAGAGATGTTGCATATGAAAGATCACAAGAAATAACATTTCTCACTCATGCATCTTCTTTATCACAACAAAAAATACTTGAAAATATACTATTATATGATGAAGATGTCTTTATAAATTACAAAAGTATTTCAAAAATAATTTATGGTACAAAATCAAACCAATTGGTTATTGAATTCCTTTCCTGAATAGATCATTGTATCATAGGTCTACTTAGGAGAAGGATGAAATTTAGCACAAAATCTAAGAGCTACTTGATCAAGGAAAGAGTTGACCTAGATATTTTCCGTGTGACATCTTAGAAGCATGAACAATGATGTAGGAGCACTTGTAATAAAACTAGAGTTCATGTGGCATAATCTACAAGCATTATAGTTTTATGAATTATATGTTAGAATCCAAGATCACCTGCATGCAAGATGAATACCTGTCACATGCAAAAGATATGAAGAACCGAAAAAGATAGATGTTCTCTGTAAACCTCTCTGTAAAAATGCATTAAGAGAATCCAATTATTACAATGTGATCAATCCTTATGAAGGAGATCAAGAAACCCTAAAGAAACCCTAAATGAAACCCTAGTGTGCACACTTAATAATTAATAATTAATTATTAATGTGCCTAAGTTTAGCTTAAGTAATAAAGAGGAATAAGTGACTTAATTAATTAATCAAATGTGATGTAATTAATTAAGCATAATAACTTATTACTCTAACACCCCCCCTTAAGATGAACTTAGGAAGAAGCTAAAACACTAGAATAGGATGCATGAAAGCAAAGATGGGTCCCGGCAACGAGGCCTGATCAGGTACCCATTTACAATGCAAGAATGAAGTGCATGAAAAGGAACCAAGAACATCTGAAAGTGCACAAGAAAGCACCTGCAACTGAAAAAGTGGTGTGCAAAATAAAACACACATACATGAGACTAGAATCATCTGGATTCACTGTTGTCGTGGAGGGACACTCACCGGACAAAGGTGTGATGGCAAAACAAAGGCACTACACAACCCCCCATGGCACTTTATAATACAGTGCGAGTACAAAATATGGCACAAAGTGATGTGCAAGAAACCCAATACAACACAAAAAAGGAGTAGAGAAGGAAAAACCCAGTGGGACAAAACCCCCCTACAATGAGATTACATGCTGCAAAGAAGCACTGGAAGAACTCTGTAGAGTAACACTGGAACTTGATATAGGCAACCAAGGAAATATTCTTCTGTATACTACTGAAACCGGATGAGAGTCACTGATTGACTCAAGGAATCATGATTAAAGCAACAGAAAACCCGATGCCACGGAACACTGGAAAACTCCAAACTGGAACAACTCTGGAATCTATGATGCAGCAAGTGATTATTAAATGATATATTACTGTAAACGAAGTGCAAAGATGCAAGATGCACTCTCCCAACTGCCAAAATATCCAAGTAATCGCCAAACAACCCATCGGGCCAAATCTGGACTAACTGATAAACCTGGGATAGATATAGAAAAAGTACATGGACAGCAATATAGAGCTCCTTAATACCTTTCTGACGCTTCAAACGAGGCGAAAAATGGAGATCATGGCAAAAAGTTATGAGCTCGGAAGTCCAAAAACAACATCTGACTTCAAACAGAAATAAATGCAGTAAAACAGAAAAATACTGTAAAATAAACTGCACTACTGGAAAGAGCTCGGAATCAGCTTTCCGGCGATATCTCGTTTGCCCGATTTTGATACCGTATGCCCAAGTTATGGCCAAAAGAAAAAAACTGCTTCTTTAGGGCAAATTAGGGCTAGGAGGGGGCAAAGAGGGCCGGCCGTACGCTGACGTCAGCTGAGTCGTTCACGAGCATAAATTTGACGGCCTGGGGGCCGTCGGCGGAAAAATCTCCCCCTGCAAAAAAATTCGGCCGCCGGAATATTCTGTTGCCGGTATATTCTTCCCTCCGCGGAATATTCCACTGCTGGGAGCTGGATTAGGCGCTGGCCCCCGGTCCTCCATATGACCGGGGCTGGGGGCTCGGACCGACCGGGGGCTGGATCTCAGCTCCCGGTTCTCCATATGGCGGCTGCTGGGTCTTGAGCCCTCAGGGGCTGGCGGATGGGCCCAGCGGCGGACCGGCGGTGAAGAGAGGCGGCGGCGGGGAATGGGTGGCCGCCCGGTGGCCGCCGGTGGCCCGATGGTGGCGCTCTGATTTGTGCGGGCAGCGCACAATTTTAATAAAAAATTTCAATTTTTTAAATATTTTTTTGAAATTTTTCAATCAAACATGCCTCGATCTGCGTGCTGGGGAGGCCGTACGGCCCCTCAGGGAAAATTTTTTTGCCTCCCGACCAACTTGCACCAAAATCGACAATTTGACAGGCATTTTTAGGGTTTTGGGACGCTGCGAACGCGATGGCGGCGTCCGTTTGAGCCCATTGTGTCCCAAAAGGATAGCTACCCCTAGATCTTGCAGAAAAGATGCCTGTGGAAACCCTTGCACCCGAAACTCACGAAGAGGCCATATCTTCAGATCACGAACAAGCAGCTGCAGGTCTGGAGCTCTGATACCATGTTAGAATCCAAGATCACCTGCATGCAAGATGAATACCTGTCACATGCAAAAGATATGAAGAACCGAAAAAGATAGATGTTCTCTGTAAACCTCTCTGTAAAAATGCATTAAGAGAATCCAATTATTACAATGTGATCAATCCTTATGAAGGAGATCAAGAAACCCTAAAGAAACCCTAAATGAAACCCTAGTGTGCACACTTAATAATTAATAATTAATTATTAATGTGCCTAAGTTTAGCTTAAGTAATAAAGAGGAATAAGTGACTTAATTAATTAATCAAATGTGATGTAATTAATTAAGCATAATAACTTATTACTCTAACATTATAGATTAAGTTACCACATGTATTTATAAGTAAATTTGTGTTTGTGTGTGCTACTATGAGGAGGTAGTAGTGATGGCTATATTGGAAATGTGTATGTATATCAAAATATTAAGGATATAGCTATTTCTTCATAGCATGTGGTAGAAATTGTATATTTAAGGTGATTATTCACATAGAGACATCATAATTAGTGATATGTGTGGTATGTTGATGTCATATTAAATTCATAACTTATTTCACATTAATCTCACCTATATTTGTAGGTTAATTATTTACTTTCCTACACCATTATGTGTTTGTGGTCTTCGATGACATATTTTTGGCATGATAGTTATGGAATCAAGTTTTAATCAAGACAAATTAAAAAAAATTACACTACATTTCCAATAATTTTATTTAAGTATATTCAAGTACCCATCTTCTAGTTCATTGAAAGTGTACTTCAAATTTAGAGATGTATTCTTCATTCCCACACTTTCCTTCATCTCAAAAAAAGGTTTTCCTATATTGACCAGAATGTTTATGAATGCATTGATTTCAAGCAATAGAGGAGACTAGTTCTTTGGTGTATATTATTTAATCATAAGATTATAAAGACACCTACGTTGACCAAAAATTGTAAAGTGGACTTATTCTATAGCCATCCCAACATTTTCAAATTGTTGGTTTACCCCAAGAGATGAAGAATACAAACAATGCCTCTCGACAACTTTTTACTAAATGCAACTAACACTTTTTGGAACATCTAAAACATTGTTTCCATAGTGGAATGACTTGGATATATGAAAAATTGAGGGAGGTCATTGTAGAGAGACCCTACATTACCTTATACCTTTAGGAAAAATGTATGTAAAACCCATGGTTTTTGAGTAAGAGGTCATCAAAGTTTGTTTCCCTTTCGTACTTTGGTCTCTTAAGAGAAATTATCAATGTAATGTAGTCTAGAATGTTTCGACATGTTGGGGTGCAAAATAGGAATTTTCCTAGCAAAAACCTACCCACCCTGATGTGTTGGAACCTTTAGTTTGGTCACACGATGAATAAAACAAAAATCACACCACCTTGCAACTTTACACTGCATGCATCTGATGCTTTTTCCATCAACTAAAAACTTGTCACCATGGGAAAATGTATTAGAGATATGAAAAATTGAGAGGTTATTGTAGAGGGGCCCTAAATGATCCTGTAACTTTACATAAAATGATTCTAAGTGCCATGGTTTTCAGGTAACAATTCATTGTTGATGGTGTTTTATGCACAATAACTTAGAAAAAATATAATATCATATCTCTCTTGAAAGGGGAATCTCTATTAGCAAGCCTCAAGAGATAACCCCAAGGTCTCTAGTGTTAGGTCTTGAAAATGTAACAAACAACTTAGTGATAATATGTGAAAATGCTAGGAATCACAAGGGGCCTTACACTCAACAATGTTGGAAGTATACTTTCATCAGATGTAACAATATGGTGATGCTTTCAATCCTAAAACTAACCCAGATATAAAGAAAGATCAAAAGAGATAAAGGGTTGAGAGAGATTCTAAAACTAACTCCTAAGATCAATCAAAAAAATGATAAATGATGTAAATAGATAGATCCCCAATAAAATCAATCTCTACTTAATCAAGATGAATCCACAATATCAGAGAAACAGTGCAATCTTCTAAGGAAATTGGAAGATTTTCAGACTATGAACATTCATCCACATACCCAATTACTGACATAATGTAAACACAAATTTATAGTTGAACTAAACACAATACAGGGCCTAGACTAACTTTAAAAAACAACTTACAATCAAAAAATTGCCAAAAGTATGGACCGGAGATTGATCAACATCTTAAACATTTCACCATCATTGCAAAAGAACTGAAAACTAACATATAACATTGAGAATCAAGAACATGAAACCATATACCTATTGAAGCTCAATACAAAGTTCACCAAACAATGACCCAATTACATTAACTTCTCCAATAATTACATAATAGTCTTCACGCTCTCTCCTCTGCTACAGTTACTAACTTGAAAAATCTAACTTCTCCTAACTTAGGTAATTCTGGCTTTCTAACTATCTAATCTCTTACAAATGAGAAGGCACTGGCCTTTTATATATTTTTCATTACAATTTCAATGGTCAGGATTAAACCAATCCAATGGCTCAGATTCATCCTCTGAAGCATCAGGCAGTTTCATAAAGTTTTACAATCCAGGATACATCATCATCCAATCAGCATAATTCTGTTATAGCTAGGAGCAATGAGAAAAAATAATCCTGCTTTCTAGACATTGATAAAAATTCCAATTGCAGAAAAAAAGAAACATCACATGTCTTCTCATATTTCAAACATATCCTCCAGCTGTAGATAGGCTATGTCACAAATTCTCATGTGGGTGCATATTAAATATTTGATTTGCAAGTAAAAGTATAGCTTGAAATCTTTTTGGTAGCACAATCAAATTTTCCTCTTGGTACGAATTCATGTGCAAGTCCCCTTTTAATTTATTAAATCCTGAAAAAAATTCTTCATTAGTAGCTCATATGTTAAAAATCTAATCCATAAAATATCCAAATTAAACTTGAATAAAATTTTGGCCTTTTAAGAAAAATTTCCATTTTGGAAATTTTACATTTTTGGATTATTTTTCTCAAATTTTTTTCCATTTCAAGAATTTTTCATTTTTGGAAACATTTTAAAATTTCAAGAAAATTTTCCTTTATTGGAATTTTTTGTTTGAGAAAATTGCATTTTGGGAAAAATTCCCATTTTTGGAAAATTTCAGGACTTTTGATGGGTCTTGGATTTTTCAAAAATGGCAATTTCAGGAATTTTGATCTTTCGTGGATTTCGGGAAAATCCGCTAGGGCAAGGATTTTCCTAAGTTCAGTTCTTCGGGAAAATCCAGTAGGGCAAGGATTTTCCTAAATCTATGACAGGTCAAAATCCCCTAAAGCATATAACTTTTTCCCTAGAAGGAATTTTTGAAAAGTTCAAAAAGCAACCTAGCCTAATTTTTCATTGTCCATCCACAGGTGCAAGAAATACTTATAAATTATATACAAATTTCACCTCAAAATTGGTTTTAGGGGAATTCCTAAGGACAAGGATTTTTCGAAACATGATTTTTTTGGGAAAATCCGTTAGGATAAGGATTTTCCGAAATTGGGTTCTTTGGGAAAATCCATTAGGGAAAGGATTTTTCAAAGTTTAGTTTTTTGGGAAAATATTATAGGGGAAGGATTTTCCTAAATTTAGTTCTTCATGAAAATTCTCCAGGGCAAGGATTTTTCGAAATCCATGATAGGTCAAAATCTCCTAAACCCCATAACTTTTTTTCTAGAAGGAATTTTCAAAAAATTAAAAAAGAAACCCAATCTAATTTTTCATCCTCTATCCATGGGTGCAAAAAATATTTACATATGACCTTGAAAATTCACTTCAAAATCCCCATTTCCAAAATCCATGATAGGTGGATTTCTCCTAGACCCTCGAGATGCTTCAAAATATTGTCTCATCAAATAAAATTTGGACCAAATCTCAAAATAACCTCTCAAGAAAAGAAAAACTAAAATTTGAAAAAGCCAAGATGCAGAGATACAAAATAAAAAAGTGATGCAGGAGCATCCAGTGGTGTAAGGGCAATCTTCACCCAAAAATAGTTAAATTTCAAGTTTATCATTGTTCTAATGTTTTTACGTTTTTGGATACCCTTTTCATCATAATGAAATTTCCAATTTACGGTTTTTATTTTCTATTCCTGGGTTGAAAGATATTGCAATTTTAGTTTTCCAGATTTGCACCTAAAAATCTTCCGAGTTGGATTTGAGGCACTTAGAGCTTCCAGAATGGCCCCAAAACTTTCCAAAATTGGCATAGCAAAATTTTAAGCGCATTCTTGACTTTGAGACCTTTCCAACAGTTCAAACGGTTCGCGAATCGGAGCCCTGAATCAAAAGTTATGGCCCCGAGAAGTTGGCGCACTTTCTAGAAGATACAATTGCAAATGTTCTTTTGAAATTTGAACTTCAAGTTGTAATTTTAAGCGCAAAACCATCTAAACTCAAATTTTAATGTTGTTTTGGCTCCAAACTAAAGAGGAGCTCTATTTATGGGCGGGTTTCTAGTATTTTTGGGAACTTTTTGGGGACAAGCTCGCATATTGCAAAAGGATGATTCTGTAGCTTTCTGTATCTTGTATGTGTTGTAGAACTTGGGGATTTGAGATCCTCTGCATGTAAGAAGTTCCATTTTCTGAATAATAAAATTATTCTCTTATTTGTGGGTTAATTTTCTAAGTCTCGGGTTGTGCCCTCATCAAGTGGTATCAGAGTGGGTTTTCTTGATTGTGTGGACAGAACACCGATCGTGAGGTAGTTCGCACTAGGACCCTGGTTGTGGGTCAAGGTCAAGAAATATGCCTCCAAGAGTGATGCCTGGTAGGCGTGGTGGTGCTAGAGGTGGTCAAGGCAGCAGAAATGCTGGTGGAAGAGATGCACTGACAGCCCTCCAAAGGCAGATTGATGCGTTACAAGAGCAATTGAGAAGAGGGTTAAACCTGAGGGAGGAAAGTGAGGATGAAGGAGAGGAAGAAGGTTCAAATGTAGAAGAGGAAGAAGAAGCAATTGATCAAGACCAAATGTGGCTAATAAGGGCCATTTCGAAGATCAGGAAAAGACCCAGAGGAGAAGTTCCCAGTTATTCTGAGAGTCTAAACTCGGAAGAGTTGATCGATTGGATCAACGAGCTAGAAGAATATTTTGAGTATGAGGAAATAGAGGACCCAGATCGGGTTAATTTTGCGAAAATGAAGCTAAAAAGCCACGCCAGTATTTGGTGGAAAGAGGTCCAGTTGGAAAAGAAATCGATGAGGAAAAGTCAAGATCACCAGATGGGATCGCATGGTAGAGAAACTGAAGAAATAGTTCATACCAGTGGACTATGAGTTAGATCTATTGAAGAAATTACAAGGGTTGAAGCAAGGAAGCCGATCTGTGAAAGAATATACCAAATATTTTCACAAGATAATCATCAGAATGGGTCACATAGAGGCCAATAAGGAGAAGGTAGCCCGATATCTTAATAGGTTATGACCGAGCATTCAAGAGAAGTTAAGCCTAGTCAGAATGACCACCATTGAGGATGCATATCAGTTTGCTCTGAAGGTGGAAGAGAAGTTGAACAAAAGATTTGATGGCAAGCAAAAAGGACAGGGAGGTCAAAGTGGAAGGAGTAGTGGAAGACCTTCAAGAAGCCGAAATGATGATGAAAAGAAAAGTGAAGATGTGGGTACCAACCGAAGCCAAAGGAATGACAACTTCTATCGCCCTCATGATCAAAATAGTGGTGATCAAAGAGGTAGAGGATGAGGGAGATATGGACAAGGATCTGGAAGAGGTGGTTTCAAAGGAACGTGTTTCCAGTGTGGTGAAGAAGGGCATCGAGCCTATGAATGTCCACAACACCAAGGAAGGGCAGACAAAAGGCCAGAAGGTTGTGGAAGGGTTGCGCATGCAGATGAGGAGGCCCAATCTGAATATTCAGATGATGCTGAAAGGGGAGAATCCCTAGTGATTAGGAGAGCCCTAGTGACTGAGGAAAAGGAACCAGAACAGAGGAAGAATCTATTTCGCACAAGGTGCAAGTGTGAAGGAAAATGTTGTGATGTCATTATTGATGGTGGGAGCACTGATAATCTGGTGTCAAAGGAGATGGTCACAAAGTTGAAGTTAAAGAGGAAAAGGCACCTGCATTTGTATTGGATTGCCTGGTTGCAGAAAGACCACAAAGTTTTGGTTAATGAGTAGTGCCTAGTAAAGTTCAAGATCGGGAGCTACCATGATGAGGTACTCTGTGATATCATCCCCATGGATGCATGTCACATGTTGTTGGGGAGGCCGTGGGCGCTTCGATAGGCGAGCTATACATGATGGCCATGCAAACACTTATTCCTTGACAAAGGATGGGGTTCGTCACAAGTTGAAACCCCGGCAGACCAAAGAAAAGGTATGTAGTGCTAGAATTTGTTATGTAGATGGAAGAAAATTTTTAGAAGGTATGAAGCATGAGCGTGTGTGTTATGCATTGATTCCTAGAGTGAGTAAGGAGGATAGTGAGAAGGTTCCAGAAGAAGTTTCTGGGATGTTGGATGAGTTTCAGGATATTGTTTCTGATAATGTACCTGAGGGTTTACCACCAATAAGGAAGATCAGTCATCGATTGACTTGATTCCTGGAGCTAGTTTGCAAATAAGGTAGCTCATAGAATGACTCCAGCAGAAAATGAGGAGTTGAACAGACAAGTTCAAGAGTTGTTGAGAAAGGGTTTGATACGGAGAGTTTGAGTCCATGTGGTACCCGTAGCACTAGCACCAAAGAAGGATGGGGAGTGGAGGATGTGTACAGATTCCTGAGCCATAAACAAGATAACAATCAAGTACGATTTCCCCGCCAAGAATGGATGACCTCGATGGACTATTTGAGTGGAGCTCAAGATTTCACAAAGATTGATCTCAAGAGTGGATATCACCAGATCCGGATTCAAGAGGGAGATGAATGGAAGACTGCCTTCAAGACCAAAGAGGGCCTGTACGAGTGGTTAGTCATGTCTTTTGGGCTAACCAATGCACCAAGCACATTCATGCGGCTCATGAACGAGGTATTAAAAGAATTTCTGGGAAGTTTTGTTATTGTGTATTTAGATGATATTTTGATTTTCAGTAAGACGTTGGATGAGCATCTGATGCATATTCAGAGAGCCTTTGAGAAGTTAAGAGAAGAGAAACTATTGATTAATCTGAAGAAGTGCAGTTTTGTGAAGAGGGAGTTAGTGTACTTGGGGTTTTTTGTTAGCGAAGGTCTCAAGATGGACCCAGAGAAGGTGAAGGCTATTCTGGAATGGCCTACCCCAAGAACTGCTACCGAGGTGAGATCTTTCCATGGTTTGGCTAGTTTTTATTCTCTGATACCACTTGATGAGGGCATAACCCGAGACTTAGAAAATTAACCCAAAAATAAGAGAATAATTTTATTATTCAGAAAATGGAGCTTCTTACATGCAGAGGATCTCAAATCCCCAAGTTCTACAACACATGCAAGATACAGAAAGCTACTGAATCACCCTTTCACAATATGCGAGCTTGTCCTCAAAAAGTTCCCAAAAATACTAGAAACCCGCCCATAAATAGAGCTCCTCTTCAGTTTGGAGCCAAGAAAACATTAAAATTTGAGTTTAGGCGGTTTGGCACTGAAAATTACAACACTTGAAATTCAAATTTCAAAAGAACATTTGCAATTGTATCTTCTAGAAAGTGCGCCAACTTCCCGGGGCCATAACTTTTGATCCGGAGCTCCGATTTACGAACTGTTTGAACCGTTGGAAAGGTCTCGAAGTCAAGAACACACTAAAAATTTGCAATGCCAATTTTGGAAAGTTTCAGGGCCATTCAGGAAGCTCTAAGTGCCTCAAATCCAACTTAAAATATTTTTAGGTGCAAATCTGGAAAACTAAAACTGCAATATCTTTCAACCCAGGAATAGAAAATAAAAACCATAAATTAGGAATTTGATTATGATGAAAAGGGTATCCAAAAATGTAAAAAAATTTAAAAAAAATGATAAACTTTAAATTTAACTATTTTTGGGTGATGCAAGATTGCCCTTACACCACTGGATGCTCCTGCATCAAAAAGAGGGTCCCCGCCTCTAGTGGGGCATGTGTGCAAAAAGTGCACAACACTCATCAAAGTTTTTTTTCCCTTTTGCACTTTGGTCCCTTAAGAGATATCATTGTTACAATGTAGCTTGGAACATTTTGACATGCTAGGGTGAAAAATAGGACCTTTCCTAGTGTAAGACCACCCATCTAGACATGTTGAAACTATTGCTTTGGTTGCATGACAAAGAAAACAAAAATTACACCAACTTGAAACTTTACAATACATGTATTTGACACTTTTTCCATTGATTGAAAACTTGTCACCATGGGAAAATGGTTCAAAGATATGAAAAACTAAGAGAGGTTATTGTAGAGGGGCCTACATGATCCTGTACCTTTAGAATAAATATTTCTAAGTGCCATGGTTTTCGAGTAATAACTCGTCAAATTTTGTTGCCTTTTGTACTTTGGTCTCTTAAGAGATATTGTTGGTGCACTATAGCATAGAAGGTTTCCACATGCTAGGGTGTGAAAAAATACCTTTCCTAGTGTAAACCAACCCATCTAGATGTATTTCAACTATTGGTTTATTTGCACAACAAACAAAACAAAAATTACGCCACCTTGTAACTTTACACTACATGCATTTGATGCTTTTCTCATCGACTGAAAAATTGTGACCACATGCAAATGGACCAGAGATATGAAAAATAGAGAGAGGTTATTGTAAAGGGTCTCTACATGATCTTGTTCCTTCAAATGAAATGTTTATAAGTTCCATAGTTTTTGAGTAATAGCTCATCAAATTTTGCTTCCCTTTTTCATTTTAGTCTCTTAATAGATATCGTTAGTGCAATGTAGCTCAAAAGGTTCCAACATGTTTGGGTATGAAAAAAGAACTTTCCTACCATAAACCTACCCATCCAGATGTGTTGGAACTATCAATTTTGTTGCACAATAAACAAAAGAAAAATTACACCACCTTGAAACTTTAATTGCATGTATTTGATGCTTTTTCCATCGACTAAAAACTTATCACCAGGGAAAATGGATTAGAGATATGAAAAACTGAGAGATGTTATTTTATAGAGGCCTTACATGATCTTGTAGCTTTAGGAAAAAAATTCTAAGTACCACGATTTCTAAGTAACAACTCATCAAAGTTTTCTATCCTTTTGTACTTTTTTCTCTTAAGAGATATCATTGGTGCAATGTATCTCAGAATGTTCTTGACATGATGGGGTTTAAAAAAGGACCTTCCCTAGCATAAAACTACCCATCTAGATGTGTTGGAACTGTCATTTTGGCCACATGACAAACAAAAATAAAATTACACCACCTTGTAACTTTACATTGCATGCATCTAACACTTTTTCCATTGATTGAAAACTTTTCACCACGAGAAAATGGATTAGAGATATGAAAAACAAAGAGAGGATATTATAGAGGGGCCCTATATGAACCCAAAATGTTTTTAAGTGCCATCATTTCCTAGTAATAGATCGTTAAAGTTTGATGCCCTTTTGCACTTTGGTCTCTTAAGAGAAATTACCAGTGCAATGGAGCTCAGAATGTTTTAGCATGTTGGGGTAAAAAATAGGACCTTGCCTTATGTAAACCTACCCTTCAAACATGTTTGAACTATTGATTTGGCTGCATGATGAACAAAATGAAAATTATGCCACCTTGTAAATTTACATTGCATGCATCTTACACTTTTTCCATTGATTGAAAAACTTGTCACCATAGGCAAATGGATCAGAGATATGAAAAACAAAGAGTGTTTATTGTAGAGGGGAATTTGTGATCTTGTACCTTAAAACAAAATGTTTCTAAGTGTCATGGTTTCCAAGTAATATCTCATCAAAGTTTGTTTCCCTTTTTCACTTTGGTCTCTAAAGAGATATCTCTAGTGTAATGTAGCTTGGAATGTTTTGGCATGTTGGGGGTGTGAAATAGGACCTTGCTTAGTGTAAACCTATCCATACAAACGTGTTGGAATTGTTAGTTTGGTCACACAATTCATAGAACAAAAACTACACCACCTTGCAACTTTACACTACATGTATCTGACACTTTTTCTATCGACTAAAAACTTATCACCATGGGAAAATGGTCAGATATATGAAAAACCAAGAGAGGTTATTCTAGAAGGGCCCTACGTGATCTTGTACCTTTAAAGAAATTTTTTCTAAGTGACACATTCTCTAAGTAACAACTCATCAATTTTCTTTTCCCTTTTGTACTTCAGTCTCCTAAGAGAAATCATTGGTACAATGTAGCTCGAAATGTTTTAGTATGCAAGGGTGTGAAATAGGATCTTTGAACCAGTCGGAGAGTGTGGAGAGTGGTGAAGGCTTTAGAAGAATGAGTAGTTAATGAAATTTCTTTTATGAATGCCAATAAGACATTCGAATCTAGGGTTTAAAAATTCTAACTAGTTTCTATAAATGAAAGCTTAAATATGAACTTTATAACTAACACTAAATAAATAGAAGCACATGGTTACCCTATCTTAGAGCAGAATCTTAAAAATATCAAGAATAAAATAAAGAGAAAAAATAATACTGTTATTGCAAATGATTCATCTTTTTCTAAAATTGTGAATGTACCTTGATGCTAATCTCCTATGTACTTAGACATTATATCATATTTTTATATCCTTATTGGGAGAAATCTTCTATGTCTTGATGATTATCTATTTTCTATATGATTTTCATAGTTATAATTCAATATATATTCATTGTTACATGATGCTATCAATGATTCTTTTTGCATTAATTTTCATGATCTATGTTCTTGTATGCTTTCAAGTTTAGATTTTATGTATACAACCAATTGAATGGGGAATGTATTATTAGTAACACTCTTATGTTGAGATTACAAAAACCCACCTACACTCATATAGAGACTCATCACTATACCTAAATGTATCATGATAACACTTACACACCCACACATGGGTACAAAGCTATTGCATTAGTATCAAAGTGTAGATCATACTTACCACATAGAGTTGAACAAAATTTTATGGTCATATTAATTATGTCATATCAAATTTTTACACTTATGAATATGGTCCATTTACCACCACTAAGGGAACCACATCATGTCATTTTCAACTCATAATGAAACACAACAAAATAAACTGAGTAAATAGACCTACCATAAATATGCATATAATTTTCCCAATATTCATTTTATGTGTAAAAATGTAGTAGTAAAAAAAAGAGAAACTTTAAGTTAAAGAGGGGCAGTAAGTCCTTCCTATGCCATATGAAATTTGGAACTAAAACATAAGTAAAGTTAAAATGTGATAGTGAAAGGTCTAACTATCAACTACAATAAATTAATATCAATAACATGACTTTACAAATTTAATATGCATACTTATAAATTAATCCAACAAACCATCTGAGTCTTCTCTAATCTTTATTGTGTCAAGAATTGCCTCATGGTCAGACTCATGCACCTTCCACAAGTTCTTCTTCAAAGGTATACCCCCACATTTGATCAAATGATGTTCATTAGATGTCACAATGAGGTTTGAGTAATGAAGAATCTTTTGATGTACATAAAAGTCTTGAAACAACCAAACACTAACACTCTTATGTGGGTACCTTCTATGTCATGTTCTAATAACAACCATCAATCTTGTATGGTATTCAATGTTTTCTCTATCTATAATTTGGGCCTCCAATTTATTTTTGGCCTCAACATAATGACACAAGTAATAATTTTTTCCCTCTTTATCGTCTTCATTTGCAATAACTGCATAAACATTCCTTGCATTGATATGTGAGCAAATTAGATGAATTTAGTCAACATTACAAAAACACTACAAAGTAAGATAACATTAGGAATTTCAAAAACTATGGAAGTAGATATATTACCTAGTTGAACTAGATATGATATGTGATCAAATTCAACTGATGATTGCATCTATGTCAGTTCCAGTGTTGTCGAGAGCCAATACGTGTCAAGTGGGCTAAGAAAACTTAACCACCATTTGTCAACCCACTCCTTCAACTTGCACTCATTCCAAGCTTGAATTGGGAATAAAAACATGCCATCTCCCACGTATGGATAATCCATGAACCAACATTAGAGTTTCTGAAAGAGTGTCGCTAACTTGATCTTGTCAATGTACAACAATCCTCATATTGTGTAATGTTAGTATCATCTATCATCCAAAAAATCTATGAACTGAAGACTTACTTTCATTACCTAGACCCATCAAAGCATTACGCCACTCGATGATTGATTTTAAATCTATCAACTTTGAATTTTCTTTATACTTTAACTCTTCTCATGCTATGGCTCTTTTGATACATGCTTCTGCACCATCATGCTCCCCCTTTCCATGCTCAACCTGAAAAAATTTCCACATATGTTGAACACCTATAATATTATGCATCCTACTCAACCAATATAACATCCACAAGTTTTTGAATTGTGATGCACAATTATCTGACCATATGATATTGCTGACGAAATTATATGCCCCTTCTCACCAAATCATGGTAGAACACCTAAAAGAAACCTTGCAAAAACTCTATAGAATGCATGCAATCGTCACTGATATAAAAATGATGCTCACTTATGATCTTTCTATCATCCTTTATACTATCATTGGCATGAATGAATGCTATGTACACAAATATAGCAACTTTTTTGGAGTTTTAAACTATGATTACACCTCATGTTGTGGTTGTAGATTGTAGTTCTCTACAAATTCAATGACTAAAACAATGCTACCAAGTGGAAATGTGTCCTTGAATAACTTGAATTGCAAGTCCAAACATCAAGCTCTATGGGTATACCTTGCATAATCATACACTATATTGTCATGAAATGTAGACATAACTTGATACACTAAAATCTTTTGAATAACTAAATCACACCATTTTGCTTCTTTACCATATTTTGTATTGTAGGCCATTGTCTTATACTTGGAAAATTCTACTAGTTCATCTCCAACCACATGTGTACTTTCCATGTGTTCACATATCATACGTTACAAGACACCATAATGTTGACATGTTCCATCCAAGCATAATTTCCTATAGAATAATTGACCTTCCTCTCTTTCACATAAAATTGATGATATGAAGTCTCTTGAAGATGTAGCTGGGGCATGTATGCCACAATCTAGTAAAACATTGTTAGTATGCAAATCTAAACATATAGACTAATAAACATCAAAATGGAACTTAGAAAACTCAATATGTACTCTACAACAAGTAGAGTGTGTGTGATTTATTTTGACATAGAAAAGCTTTAGCATCTCAAATTATCTTTGAAAAAGTTTAACTTGAGGATACATCTCTAGAAATTTACCAAAAAATTGTGTTTGAGTCATATCCAAAAAATGCTTTGAATGTGGCTCACGGTTTGAACTACCAATTCTCCTTCTTACCACATCCCTTTGATTCAGAGATACCCTTGTTTTATTATTCCAAAAGTCTTCAATTTGTGATCAAAATGCTTCAATAATTGGTTTATATTTTTGTGGTAGTCTCCCCGAGAATGCCCATAATTCATTGTCACCAATGTCCTTGACTCTTTGGTGCCTTCCAATAGCTCTTGATATTTTTTCTATTTATTCTCAATACTTGACTTATCTTTCTAATGAGACAAGATTTCTTCATTTGATTACTTACTATTGTTGATGTAATGATACATCTTGTGAAATTACTATCTTTTATGTGTGAGGTGTTACCCACACTCTCATATGCACTGATTATATTCTTCACACTAGATTTTTCACTTGAAGCCTCCAATGTTCTCAACGCAAGAATCTTCATGATGGACCTATACTTTAGATTTCTCATCATTTTGACAAATAGTTGACATCACACAATCTTATTTAATTTTTCATAGAACACTCTCCAAATCTTATGAGAATATCTTCAAGTATATTTTGGAACCTTATCTTCCATTAGCTACAAAATATTCTCATCAATATCAATAAAATACTTGGGATTTCTAGGAAAAATTCTACGAGGCATTCTCAAAGGTAAATTTTTATCAACATTATAAATTTCATCAATATATTTAAATGAGATGGGATAGATGGAATACCTTTGATCAGAGATGCAATATATGGCATACCTTGAAGTTGAGATGGAAAATATGGTGTACCCCCTTCTTCACATGTGAGTGATGATATACTTTCAACTTGAGATGCAATAGATGGTGTCCCTCCATCTTGACTTGTAGTAGAGGATGTGTCTCCAACTATGGGGTTCAAATCTCTCTATGCATGAAGGTTTTGTATTTGTTCCCTTTGTGCCACCAACACCATATCTCTTGTTGATGGTTCATGTTCTTCTTCAATTAGCATGTATTCTTCTATTGTGTCCAATTTCCTCTTCTCATAGAGTTTCCTCATATGTTCTTTTTTCTTTGCATTCTTAGCTTCTTGCTCTTCTTGTGTTGGTTCAATCCTTGATCATTTCCTTAGCATGATGAAGAATTTTATTAGTAGCATGAAAAAAAAATAACTTACACAAATATGAAATTTATTAAATGAATTAAACATTGACCCTAAAATAAAACTTGAATACATTAGGCAGCTATGAGATTCCTACAACATATGGTAGTTATACATTCATTGTTTCCAATTTTTTTTTTTGAATATTGTAGGTCTGAGAATGTGCATATTAGTCAATTTAAGTTGTGCGAACAAGTAGAAAATCAAATAAAGATATTTTGAATGTGATAAATTGGTCTTTAATTTAGATGCATTCAATTTCAATACCCTAGGGCTTCTTTTTTAATATTTGTTGGCATTTCAATATTTATTCACTTTTCCAATCCTATCGACATTTTTATTATGGTGATAAAAGAAAGGAGAGGATGAATGATATTTGAGCTACCAACTTTGAGGATTAAAGGACTTGTGCATTAAAAAATGGAGAGCAAAAATAGACAAAAGAGGAATTGTAGAGAATTATTATGGAGGAGATACTTGACACTTTGCAAGATTTAAGAGAACAACTATAATATAGGAATGTATATATAATAGGGGAAATGCAACTTATGATTTTTTTAAGAATGGACTCATAATTCTCAACCTAGAGTTGAAGAATATTTGGACAAGATAGAATTCTTTAAATATCCAAAAACCTTTAGAAAATATAACCACCAATTTTAATGGGAGTATTTTTGAAACTAAGGCTAAATATTGAATAGGTTGGAAGTGATGATGATTTGAGCTTTACAATGTGAATAATGCTATGAATTATTGGCTAGTTATATACCATCTAATTAATTAAGTTGCACTATTGTGGGAAAAACAAGATAATGTGATAGAATATAAAGTGATGTTGTGATGTGGGAATTATTCTAGGAGTAGTTTTGACAAAACTATTTAATATATTATCATTATTAAACTACCCTAATGAATAAATTCAACCCCTTTAGGTCACACAAAATGAGCTTAATGAAATTTCAATACCCTAGGGCTTCATTTTTTAATATTTATTAGAATTTGAGGATTTATTCACTTATTTCCAATCCTATTAGCATTGTTATTTGATGCTTGTGAGCATTGACTACTTAGATTAGAGCTATAATTTCATATAAAAGGGTGTTAAGTTTGTTGCACATTTCATATCAAACCTTAACCATCATTTTTATTTGGATTATTTATCATCTATAAGTGAATTTTGCTAGTTTTGAGTGAAGTTGAAGTGGTTTCCCAGCCATAGAGGGTTTGACTTGACAAGTTTCCAATGATTAGTTCCATTTTAGAGTTGAAGTGTGTGACATGATTTCACAAGAATCATGGGAAAATTGCAAATGGAGCATAACAAAATCAAAGAATTGTGTTAAGAATGTATAATACTTGAAGTGATAAACATAAGAGAGTGAAGGAAAATGTAAAGAACATGTATAAGACTTGACATACCTTAAAATCAAAGATTCAATTGGAGAAACTAACCAATTATGTGTATTTTTTTTTTCTTGCATCAAACTCCTCAACAATTTGAGCTTTTCATGAAATTTCTTCCTTTTCAATGTTCAATTATATATTACTCTAATAAAATTACTAAAAACTATAAAATTAACCAATGTATAATGTTAAATTATAACAATTCAATCATAATTAACATTGCAAAACTACAAACATGAAAATTTGAGTTCATATAATCAAATGTGATGTAAAAAGTCTGTTATTTCATCCTTTCTAAGTTATAAAACTAGAAAAAGGTGGTGGAATTTGTAAAAATTTCATGTGCTTCCCCAACAATGTGAAAAGGCATTTTTTTGTTGAATCACATGCACAAGCAGGAGAATAACAAAGCATGTGGGCCTGGATCACGGGTGCCCTACCTTTTTTTACCATTTTAGAGAAATTAAAAATGTGATTTCATTATAATGTGCTCACATTATAATACACTCGCAGTGAAACGTGAGCATGTTTTGTCTTGCTCTATAAATAGTCATATTTTAACTTTTCCAAAGGACACTGATGTTTTGAAAAAGGTGATTTTGTAAAGGTTTTATAACACTTATCATGTTTCAATAGGGGTTTGAGTTGAGGTACATCAATGAGACCTTTCTTGGACCAATTATGACATATTCTAAGTACCATGCATGTCTTGTTTCTTGTGTGATATGAAGTTTCACCATAATTCCATATACACTCAATCCTATACATTAACCCTCAACCCTATATCTTAAATCCTAAACACTATACCCTATACCATACAACCTCAAACCTCTACCCTATACGTTAAACCCTATAACCTACAACCTCAACCCTCAACCCTAATCCCTCAACCTTATACCTTAAACCCTCAACCCTTGATTGTAATTCCTCAAACCTTGACCCTAATCTCTCAACCCTCAACCCTAATCCCTCAACCTTCAACTCTTAAACCCTAATCCCTCTACCCTCTACCCTCTACCCTCTACCCTCTACCCTATACATTAAACCTACAACCCTAATCCCTCAACCCACAACCCTTAAACCCTCAACCCTAATCTCTCAAGCCTAAACCCTATACATTAAACCTACAACCCTAATCCCTCAACCCACAACCCTTAAACCCTCAACCCTAATCTCTCAACCCTAAACCCTATACCCTAAACCCTTAATCCCTCTATCGCTCAAACCTCAACCTTAAACCCTCAACCACAATCCCTAAATCATCAACTCTTAAACACTAAGCCCTTAAACCCCCAACCCTTAAACCCTAAATACTCAACCCTAATCCCTCAACCCTTAAACCCTATACACTCAACCCTTAAAATCTTAAACCTTATACCCTCAAACCTCAACCCTATACCCTATACATTAAACCCTCAACCCTAATCCCTTGAACCTATACCTTAAACCCTTAATCCCTCAACCCTCAACCCTTAAACCCTCAAACCTTAAACCCTAACCCCTTAACCCTAAACCCTAGACCCTAAAACCTATCCCTAAAGCTTCAACCATCAACCATCAACCATTAAACCTTGAACCCTAAACCCTACCCTTAAACCACCAACACTTGACAATATGCCTTCAACCCTAATCCCTCAGCCCTCAACCCTTCAATCCTAATCCCTCAACCCTTAAACCCTCAACCATTAAAAACTTAAACCCTCAACCCATAAACCCTAATCCCTTAACCCTCAACCCTAAACCCTATCCCTAAACCCTCAACCCTTAAATCATAAACCTTATACCCTTAATCCTTAACCTTAACCGTTCAATCCTCATACCTTATACCCTTAATCCTTAACCCTAATTCCTTAACCCTCAACCCTAAACCCTATCCCTAAACCCTCAACCCTTAAATATTAAACCTTATACCCTTAATCCTTAACCTCAACCCTTCAATCCTAATCCCTCAACCCTTAAACCCTAAACCCTTAAACCCTCAACCATTAAAAACTTAAACCCTCAACCCATAAACTCTAATCCCTTAACCCTCAACCCTAAACCCTATCCCTAAACCCTCAACCCTTAAATCTTAAACCTTATACCATTAATCCTTAACCTTAATCCCTTAACCCACAAACCCTTAATAACCCTCAACCCTCAACCCTTAATCCCTCAAAACATAAACCCTTAATCCCTCAACCCTCAACCCTTAATCCTTCAACCCATAAACCCTTAATCCCTCAACCCTCAACCCTTAAACTGTAATCCCTTAACCCTCAACCCTCAACCCTCTATCCTCTACCCTATGCATTAAACCATCAACCCTAATCCCTCAACCCTCAACCCTAATACCTATCCCTAAACCCTCAAACCTAAACACTTAAACCCTTAACCCCAAACCCTTGACCCTTAAACTCTAAACCCTTGATCCTTAAACCCTAAGCCCTTAAACCCTCAACCCTTAAATCCTAATCCCTTAAACCTAATCCCTAAACCTTATCCCTAAAGCCTCAACCCTCAAGCTTTAAACCTTAAACCCTAAACCCTCAACCCTTGATAGTATACCTTAAACTCTAATCCCTTAACCCTTAACCCTTAAACCCTAATCCCTCAACCCTTAAACACTAATCTCTTAAACCCTCAACCCTTAGACCCTAAACCATCAACCCTTATACCTCAAACCTTAAACCCTCAACCCCCAACCCTCAACCCTTAATCCCTCAACCCATAAACCCTTAGTCCCTGAAGCCTCAACCCTTAAAACCTAATTCCTTAATCCTAAACCCTCTACCCTCTACCTTATACATTAAACCATCAACCCTAATCCTTAAACTCTAAACCCTCAAACCTTGACCCTAATCCCTCAATATTCAACCCTTAAACCCTCTACCCTCTACCCTCTACCCTCAACTCTATCCATTAAACCCTCAACCCTAATCCCTCAACCCTCAACCCTTAAACCCTAAACCCTTATCCCTAATCCCTCAACCCTAAACTATATACCCTAGAAACTTAAGCCCTCAACCCTTAATCCCTCCATACCTCAACCCTCAACCCTAAAGCCTTAAACCCTATTCCCTCAACCATTAAACCATTAAGCCTTATACCCTATACCCTATACATTAAACCCCCAACCATATACCTTAAACCCTTAATCCCTCAAACCTAAACCCTTATCCCTAATCCCTCAACCCTTAATCCCTCCATACCTCAACCCTCAACCCTAAAACCTTAAACCCTATTCCCTCAACCATTAAACCCTTAAACCCTAAACCATTAAGCCTTATACCCTATACCCTGAACCCTATACCCTATACATTAAACCCCCAACCATATACCTTAAACCCTTAATCCCTCAAACCTAAACCCTTAAACCCTCAACCCTTAAACCATAATACCTTAACACTAATTCGTAAACCATATCCCTAAATTCTCAACCCTCAACCCTTAAAACTTAAACCCTAAACCCTATCCCTAAACCCTTAACCCTCAATAGTATACCTTAAACCCTAATCCCTCAACCCTCAACTCTTAAAACCTTAACTAATAAACCCTAATCCCTTAAACTCTCAACCCTTAAACCCTAAATCCTTCAGCATTAAACCCTAAACCCTTAAACTCTTAAAACATCAACCAATAAACCATATTACATTAACACTCAACCCTATACCCTATCCCTCAACCCTCAACCTTAAACCTTAAACCCTATACCCTATACCCTCAACCATTAAACCCTTAAACCCTTAATCCCTCAACCTCAACCTTCAACCCATAAACCCTCAACCCTATATATTAAACCCTCAACCCTAATCCATCAACTCTCATCCCCAATCCCTATCCCTGAACCCTCAAACCTCAACCTTTAAACACTAAACCCTTGACCCTTAAACCCTAATCTCTTAACCCTAAACCCTGAACTCCATCCCTAAAGCCTCAACCCTCAACCCTTAAACCTTAAACCCTAAAACCTATCCCTAAACCCTTAACCCTTGAAAATATACATTAAACCATAATCCCTCAACCCTTAAACACTAATCTCTTAAACCTTCAACCATTAAACCCTAAACCCTCAACACTAATACCTCAACCCTTAAACCCTCAACCCTGAACCCTCAACCCTCAACCCTATAGCTTAAATAATCATCCATCAACCTTTAAACCCACAAACCTTAATCCCTCTATCCCTTAAACCTCAACCCTTAAACCCTATACCCTCAACCATTAAATGTTTAAATCCTAAACCATTAAACCATGTACCCTCAACCCTCAACCCTATACCCTATACATTAAATGCTTAACCCTAATACCTCAATCCTATACCTTTAAACCCTTAATCCATCAAACCTCAAACCTTAATCCCTCAACCCTTAAACCCTTGATCCCTCTACCCTTAACCCCCAATTATAAACCCTCTACCCTATACATTATACCCTCAACCCTATACCTTAAACTCTAAACCCTCAAACCTCGACCCTAATCCATCAATAGTAAACCCTTAAACCCTCAAACCTTAACCCTCTACCCTATACATTAAAATCTCAACTCTTAAATATTAATCTCTTAAACTCTCAACCCTATACCTTAAATCCTCAACCCTGAACCCTTAAACCCTCAAGCCTTAATCCCTCCATCAATAAACCCTCAACCCTCAAACCCTATACCCTCAACCCTTAAACCCTTAAAACCTAAATCCTTAAACCCTATATCCTCAACCCTCAACCCTATACCATATAGGTTAAATTTCAACCCTAATCCCTTGATCCTATGCCTTAAACCATTAATCCCTCAACCCTCAACCCTCAAATATAAATCCTCTACCCTATATATTATACCCTCAACCCTAATCCCTCAACCATATACCTTAAATTATAAACCCTCAACCCTCGACCACAATCCCTCAATAGTCAACCCTTAAACCCTCAAATCGTAAACCCTAATCCCTCAACCCTCAACCCTTAAATCCCCAACCCTTAAATCCTCAACCCTCAATCCTAAACCCTTAAACCATCAACCGTCAACCTATTGTGCCTCTAGCACACACGCCCCATTTGGAATTGGGACCCCCTCTGTTAGCCTTCAACAGGTCACTTTTTTCCTTCACCTTGTTTTGTGTGCCCCTAAATTTTAAGTTCCAAGTGGTCAAGGAGTGCCAAAGTCATCATCCTTAGCTGACCCAAGGTCACCACCCAGGAAATTTCCAAGTCCTTGGCCTTTGTGGGGTCTCCTTGGCAGGTTTCCCTTAGTTCTAAAGCTAGCATCCTTCAACTCCTGTGGGTCTGCCCTTGTGGGTTTCCCCTTGCGCCCCATTGCCTTGCCTTTTCCATTTCACTGGAAAATGACTCGAGACGTCAACCCATATGGTGAGTTCCACATCCTCTATGATTGTCCTCTTTCATTGGTTGTCAAACGACAATGCTCGAGGGTCTTTCTGCCTTACGGGTCTTGAGTTTCCCATTGCCAACCCTTTTGAAACTTGCAGCCAACTACCCCACTGGCCACTATATGAGCAATTAATGTAGGTCATAAAAGCATATTTTCCTATAAATAGATGGGTTGACCTGTCATTTTCACCCTGTCAGTTCAGAATTTTGCAAAGCCCAAGATAGCCACTACCTTCTTTGCGCTTGCATGACGTCCTAGATGATCTCCAACTTGGCCTTCATCAATTTCCTTAGGATCTATAGGTGCATCCACCACCATTAAACTGCAAGTTTCATTTTAAATTAAGTTTTCCAAAATAGTTAAAAATCTTAAGGTAAACTTAAAAATCCTCTAGGCAGCTAATTAAATATTTGGCTCCACACAAACCCATTTGAAGAATCCCTTGGAAATAAATCAAACACTGCCATTTTGAGATTTGTGAAACTTGACGCCACCATCGTTATTCTTCAACAAAGTAATGAGACCTTTGTGGCCCACAATCTCCTCGTCATTGCCACCTGGGATGAACTTTAAACATAAATACTTGAACCCTATCGCTTTGCGGGTCGACCCTTGTGGACTTACACATTCAGGCAGGTGTCATCCCTTTGCCACTCTCAAAAACTTGAATGATGCAAACTTAGAATGAAAACTTAGGTTTGAGAGCCCTTGCAGGTTTTCTTTTGTGGGCTATCACATGTGGGTGTCTGTCATCATGTTTCCATTTCTAAATGGTCATGCCTTGCCTGCTACCTACATTGCAGGTTCCGTCGAAGCCACTATTGTGATATGCCTAAACCCAAGTGATTCAAACTTGGACAAAAAAATTGTAAACTAGGAACCCCTGCGGGTCTGCTTTTGCGGGCCACCACATGTGGATTGCACCTTCCTTTCCACCATTCTTGAACAGTCATTCCTTGCTAGCTTCTTGCCTTTGGGTTCCACCAAATTTAGTGTTTTGAAATGATCAAAGCTCAGTCTCCCTCTACGAGTCTTTCTTTGTGGAATTTCATCTATCCTCCATCATTATTTCACATGCCTCCTATAAGCGGAAAGATCCTTGCCCCCACCTACATCGTGGACTCAATGATCCCCTTTACCCTTTGAGTTCATGCCCAAAAATGCTAAGTCTAAAATCACATGTAGGCTAAACCTTGTGGGGGTCCATCTACAGATTGCCCTACCCTCACCACCATTTGAAAATAGCCAAGGGACCTCATCAGCCCACCTTGCAGACTCTGACCTTTCCATTTACCTTGAAGCCTTCATCATGAAAATGGTTAAGTTCAAGTATGTTGCAGGCCTCTCTTTCTAGGTCACCACCTTCAATTCACTATCCTATGGTTGTCATTCACAAACGACCGCATCTTCTATTCCACCTACCTTGCAGAGCTCAAGCTCCATTTTGTCGTTTGAGTTCCTTTCAATGAAGTAGCGAATGCCAATGTTTCTTACGGATCCACTAGTGTGGGCCGCCTCATGCAGGTTGCCATCCTATCTCTTCCATCCTTGAGTGCCCTTCGCCCGACAGCCTTCCGCAGGTCCTTGCCCACAAACTTCAAAATGACTAAGCCAAAGGGAGCTAACCCAAATCATCTAGGCTACTTGGAGGTTCTACATTGTAGGATTCCTCTTGCAAGTTTCCACCTTTAGACTGCCGTTTCTCAACAGCAGAGCTCCAAAATTCTATAGTGCCTCCTACCTCCACACTCCTTGAGCCCGCATGAACAAAGTGACCAATTGAATGCCTCCAAGGATTTCATGATGAATTTTCTTGCATGTTAAATGCTTGGTTAAAGATCTCAGCCTTCAAACCTCAAATGTAGAACTTTGAGTGTAGGTGGCCCTCTGTGAGATGTCGTGGCCCTGGCATTGTTTCCCTTCTTCCCCTTTCTGATGGCTGCCATCCTAGGGAAACCCACATCCCCAAGCCCGCATTGCTATATTTGACCCAAAGGAACCTCAAATGATGAATGTTAATGGATTTCATGATTTTTAGAAGATGAATTACTGGATCTAACCTTTGTTTTGTAGGATTTCACTAAAGCTCCCCTGATTTTCATATGGATATGGGTATGTGTAGGATCATGATGGGCCAAAAAGTGGTGATATGAAAAATGTAACATTTTGCATTCACCAAAAAATGTGAAAATCCCAAGTTGACTTTTTTTGGGTTGGATGTCAGTAAATTGCTCCATAACAATGCCCAAGCCAAAGTAACATAAATTGAATATTCAATACAAATTGGATATCTGATTTGTATTAGATATCTGATTTGTGTCAGGTAATATATACCCAAAAAGTGGTCATGACGGTCATTTTAAACGATTTTAAACTTGTAGCCATAGTAACAAGGATGTGATGGCATATCCAATATTAGATTTTAGCTTATATCCAATTTGTAAGGTAAGTTTTTGGTTTTTTTTATGGATTTTTATTAAAAACTAGGGTTTTTTTATGAATTTTCATTAAAAACTAGGGCTTTTATGAATTTTTATTAAAAACTAGGGTTTTATAAAATAATTTCATTTATATTGTGTAATTTCAATTAGATTAATTAGTTTTGAACTTCAATCAGGTATTATGGTTGAGAATCAAAACCCACAAATGCCAAACTCTCCGCCACCTCTGTGCCCATCAATTGAACATTTAATTGGTGAAAAATTGGGGCAACAGAGGGGAATTTGTGATGTTTATAATATAATCCCTCGATTATCCCAGATAACAAACATGTTGAAAGAAATAATTAAAAATAAAGAAACCCTCTCCACCCAACATAATACCATTCTTTCATGGTGAGAAACCATGAGGGAATATTACTCCTATGGATTGTCTTATGAAGAGGTGAAAGATCTCAAAATAACAAAAGCCCAAATAGCCTCTTTATTTGTTAACCCTTACATCGGTCTGCCAGTTAATGTTAATAAACGAAATATTTCTATAAAATGGTGCATGAACAAGGACATTGTAGATAACTTTTGGGATCATTGGTGGATGATTTTTGAGAAACCACCCAACAATAATATTTATGTACCATTTTACTTTATTAAAAAATTATACGTTGAGTTTGTGTTAGGGCATCATGTCAATTACTTTGACATTAAACCCTTCCAAGGCGTCAGTGGAGGTATGCCCGAGGATAGACTAGGGGCAATTAGAGTAGTCCAAGGCCCATATGTCCCCCCTCCTCCCCTTCCTTAGCCATCTCCAGTACATCATCCAAATATTATTAAGGATGCAACCACATAGACTATTCAGGATATTCACTCTTTGAGTGATCTTTTGGTTTCCCATACTACTATAGTAGCTCAGCCACATGCTGGTGTTGTTGGTGATGAATTGAGTGCTACTGCATCATCCTCCTCAAGTCCACATATCTATGTGCCACATACTTGCACTATGTGCCACCAAATATGCTTGGGTCCTCTTGTACAACCCGCTAAGCATCCCTTGGACACTTTTTATTATGACCTCCATGATGTGGACATTATAGGGATTAGATGCAAGGGATTGGAGCACACCCTTTAGAGTCCTCTCCTGCTATAGAGGGGGATGTTGGAATAGTTACATAGGTAAGATTTAAGTTGTAAATTCATAACTTGCATTTGTTTTTAAATGAATATTAATAAGAGATAGTATCAAGTACTAATATTTATTTACATGCTCTATTTAATAGTTGATGTCTAAGGAGGAGCTTACATAGTTTACTGATAGCACCCTCAAGGCCATTTCATTTGGCCTTGACATACATGCAATATATATTTTCACACTCACTTATTTACTTTTTTTTATTATATACTTGTTTGTCATTTGAATTGTCATTAATAAAATTATATATTAACTTATATGTTTATCTTATTTTCCTCTTGTAGGAAACACCTAGTGTGAGCAAGGTGCAACACTGTCCAAACTATGCAGGTGCAATGGTAGGTAAGGGAAAGGTAATTGAACTCAAATTCAATTGAATTAATATTTTAAATATCTTATAGTGATTATACATACATCAACATAGGTTGGTAGTTTCATATACTTGTATTTTTTTATGTACAGGCGATTATGAGCTACACATCCTTGTTCACAAGTGTCACAACACCTGAAGGAGTAGGTGTTGGAACACCTCAAGGAGGAGGTGTCGAAACACCTAAAGGAGATAAAGAAAAAAAGATTCCTAAACAGGTATGTGTTTATTTTATTTTGTGTTTGGTAAGTATGTTCCTATTATCGACAATTGTATGCTAACTTGTATCAATTTTTTTTTTTTTCACATATATAGATTGACATTTCAAAAGTTGGTTTGATTGGTTATTCGAGAGGGGCATATTCTAGGACTCTTGACCATTTGAAGAGACGTATATATGAGGTAATCAAGATTTCAATTTTAGAGTTCAATTATAATTCAATGTCTATTGATTTTGATGTTAATTATTCAATTTTAAATTATATAATATAACTAATCTCAATTGTGGTTTGAATTTTTCTTGTGCAACTACCTTCAGAGCCAAAGAGTGCTTCAAAGAGGCTCCATTTTGATGATCCACCAGTAGTTTAGGATGAGATAGACATTTTGGCATATATATTTTCAATAGATATCAAGATGGCATATGTGACATTTTATAAAACTTTGTTTGAGTTGGTATTGATTTCATTTTTGTATATGGACATACACTTGATTATTGGATAATTTGATATATAGAATTTGAGTTTAGTGAAATAATGTGTTCCTCATGTGCATGTTTAAACTCTTCAAAAATTTAATCTTGAGCAATGGTTAAATATCAATGTACAATAGCATAAAAAATAATTGTTATATTATATAGTTCACAGTAAAAAAAATGAATAATGGTTAAATTATATCATATATTGCCTAGTTATATTATGGTTATATTATATAGTTCAAAGAACTTTGAAGAGAAGAACAATGGTAAAGTTTAACATTTTAACTTTAGAGTTTAAATACACAAATGCCATTGTATCACACTACATATTTCATATTTGATGTAGTGATAGGGAGGTCCTCAACTATCCAAACTCAAATTCACTTTAAGAAATCAAACTTTCAACCTTAAATCCCTAACTCGGGTGATTACTCCACAAGCTCCACAATTCAGACCTACTCACCTAGTAGGTGTCCAAACCTCTATTTTTGATCTCAACTCTCAAACTATCTAGAAAACCTATAGAATATGCAGCTTTTTTAGCACCCATTATTCCCAACCCAAACATATCAAGAAATCTCATATGGTCACTTTGGACTAACTCCTCACAAACTAAGCTCTTACATTGAAAAGGGCTCCAATTAGCCCACTTTTACAAAGGAACACACATAAAAACTTGTTTCCAACCCAAGATATCACTAGGTAGACCTTAAAATACCTCCAAAACCACAAATTATCCAACTTTTGGTTCAAAACTCGCCTTCTAGAGTCCCATTCCTTGAAACCCTCATTTTTCACAAAATAGCCAAGGGTTTATTGAAAAACCCATCTCCAGACCACATACAACCTTGAAACCACTTAAAATATTCTCTATTCAACCTAAAAAAGCTTTAAAACCCTTCAAATTATGTCGCCCCCAAAATTTACCCACTTTTACACTCTAAAACCTCACTTTTCCATTCAAAAACCATCTTTTCTCAATTAGGGCTTCATGCCCAAACATAAAAATGACCTCCCATTCATTTTCAAACCTTCAATATCATCAAACTTCACATGCTCACACTATTTCCAACCTATTCTAACTTGTTCTCAAGCAATTTCTTCATTTCACCACTTCTAGCCTTGCTTTAAGGCCTAAAACTATATGTTTCCACTAGGCAGCGTGGGAAACCTCTTCAAATAACTTTTCCAACACTAAATTCTTCCTCCTACACCTACACATAATCCAACCATTCCCATTCATCAAGATATATCAAGTACAATAGGTGGAATGGCCTATTTCATCATATTACCCTCTCAAACCCTTGATTAAGCAAATACAAACCTGTTCCGAAAAAACTACCTCTAAGTTGCTTGAAACTCAAAGTAATTGCACAAGAATGGATTCAAATAAAGGTTAATATAGTCCTAAGTCTAATCCAATCACTGGTTAGAACAAGATATTCTTGTACGGATTCGTATAGAGCCTTGAATCCTTACAAAATAATGCAAAACTCAAAAAATACTAAGAAAACAAAAATTTTAATGATCTTTTCATCACATTCAAACATCTAACTCTTGCCTCGGCTTATGGGAGACCTATTTAAGCCCCTAACAACAAAAAAAATGACCCAACCTCTTCAACTACCTCTCCAACCAACTTAACCATTGGCATTCCTTCTAATTTTCAATTTTTGCCATAACATTTTTTTTGCATTATAGCAACATTTACATAATAACCCCACCTAGACTCAAAAAATAAAACAAACATTGCATGATGGCCTAGCATGGCTTTATTTGACAACAAAAAAACCTAACTAGACCAAATCCTCAAAATAAAGGAACATAGTGCTTTACACCAATATTGGATTATCATTACATATTGAAATTCAAAAAATATCATATATCCTTTATAGTCCATAGAAAATATTACTATTTTCTTCTCCTTCTCTCTCAAAAATTCATGTTTTGTTTCATGTAGCATTTCTTAGAAAGTAGACTAATGATAATTATCATGTTCTAGTATAGGAGCATCCACATGCCTATCATGCCTCGAAGAGTCAAAGTTTGAGTTTTGTCTTGTTTTGTGTTGTTTCATGTTAATAAGGTCATTTTATACAATTAATGATCATTTGGAGTCATTTTGGAAGTTTGTGGGTTGTTTGGGTAAAAGATGTAAAAAATTGTCAAATATTGTCAATGTTGTCAATGACAACTTTTTGAAATGTTGTTAAAAGTTAGTTGGAGTTTGGTTGGAGGATGAAAACTACTTGTAAGGGCATAAATAAATCTTGTAAACATGACATCAGGGTTGGAGAAGTTGAAAATAAGAATTTGCATCTTTGAGGAAGAAGACTTTTGTGTTTTTTTAACATCCTATGTTATTCTTTTGCTTTTGTACAGTCTGTACGGCCTTATTATGATTTGAACATGTGTGGTATGGTTAGATAATTGAGTTAGCTTTCAAATTCCTTTCATTTGGTCAAACTTTATGGAGATTTGAATAAGTTATGGTAATTATACCACTAACAGCCTGATTTTTTTTTTTTTGCAACTTGTATGACTAAACCAAATATTCCAACATGTTCAGATGGGTACATTTAGATTAGGTATGGTCCCCTTTCATACCCAAAAAAGTTGAAGCAGTTTGAGTTACGTTCACTCGACGAAATCCCTTAAGAGTGCAAGAGGGAAACAATCTTTGACGAGTTGTTACTCAGAAACCATGATGTCTACAATTGTTTTTTCTAAGGCTACAAGATCATGTTGGGCCCCTCTACAATAATCTCTCTCAGTTTTTACTATCTCAGAGTCATTTTCCCGTGGTAACGAGTTTTCAGTTGAGGGAAAAGTTGTCAAATGCAAGCAGTGTAAAGTTGCAAAGTGGTGCAACTTTTGCTTTGCAACTCGTATGACCAAATGAACTATTCCAACATGTCTATATGGGTACATTTATGCTAGGGATGGTCCTCTTTTTCACCCAAATACACCGAATCACTCTAAGCTACATTGGATCGGTGATTTCCCTTAAGAGTCCAAAGTGCTAAAATAAAGAAATCTTTGAAGGGCTAATTTTTAGAAACCGTGATGCTTACAAACTCTTTTCATAAGGCTATGGGATCATGTTGGGACCCTCTACAATAAAATCTCTTAGTTTTTTCTGTCTTGAAGGCATTTTCCCATGGTGACGAGTTTTTAGTTGAGGGAAAAATTATCAAATGCAAGCAGTGTAAATTTGTAAAGTGGTGCAACTTTCATTCTGCAACTTGTACGGCCAAATAGATTGTTCTAACACATTCATATGGGTACATTTACGTTGTGTATGGTCCTCTTTTGCACTCAAATACATCAAATCACTCCGAGCTACATTTGACTGACAATTTCCCTTAAGAGTCAAAAGTGCTAAAAGACAACAATTTTTGAAGGGCTATTTCTTGGAAACTGTGATGCTTATAGACTCTTCGTCTAAGGCTATGGGATTGTGTTGGGACCCTATACAATAACCTCTCTTGGTTTTTTCTATCTCGAAGTAATTTTCTTGTGGTGATTAGTTTTTAGTTGAGGAAAAAGTTGTCAAATGCAAGCAACGTAAAGTTGCAAAGTGGTGTAACTTTCGTTCTGCAACTTGTATGACCAAGTGGTCTATTCCAACATGTCCATATGGGTATTTTTACGCTAGGGATGGTCCTCTTTTGCACCCAAATATGTCAAATCACTCTAAGCTACATTAGACCGATGATTTCCCTTAAGAGTCCAAAGTGCTAAAAGACAACAATTTTTGAAGGGCTATTTCTTGGAAACCATGATGCTTATAGATTCTTTGTCTAAGGCTATGGGATCATGTTGGGTCCCTCTACAATAACCTATCTTTGTTTTTGATATCTCTAAGGTGTTTGTCTGTGGTGATGAGTTTTTAGTTGATGGAAAAAGGGTCAGATGGATACAATGTAAAGGTGCAAAGGGGTTTAGGGTTCTTTTTGTTCCTCATGAGTAAGTGAAAAAGTGATTTATTTACTCAAATACACTTAAGTCATGAACTACACACATGAATACAAAGTATACGCATTAAAACACGTAGGTGGTAAAGTATACATTAGAATACTCAAATACACTTAAGTCATGAACTACACACATGAATACAAAGTTTACGCATTAAAACATCTAGGTCATAAAGTATACATTAGAATACTCATAAGTGACAAAGTATACACACAAGTTGTAAAGTATACACTTGAATACACGTAAAGTGTACACAATATGCATAATATTATCATTCAATAATTGCTATCAAATATAGGATTTCCAAAATGCCACATAGGCATACAAAAACCCTAATACATAGTCATTTCTGAGTAGGGGAAGGAAATAGACCATGCATTGCCTTCACAGTCGGCACATTCTTCCACAAGTGTAGCATGTTGAAATTCTGGAGTGACAAGCACCTGTACAAACCATCAGGGTAGCAGTTAAACTACATACAATAGAAAAGATGCTTAGAATAACCAATCTATATTATTCTAAATGACCTAATTGATGATTAAATAGTAATGCAAACTATAAAAGATGCTTACAATAACAAATCTATATTATTCTAATCTATCACATACCTCTCCCAAAGGATCAAAGCTAGCTATTATTGCAGTAGGTCCATGATGAATCATGCCAAGAATATCGCAATATACTTCAAATGAGAAATCTATATTTTCACAATAGAAAATATGCTTAGACTAACAAATCTATATTATTCTAAATAACCTAAATGATGATGAATTGGTAATGCAAACTATAAAAGATGCTTAGAATAAACAATCTATATTATTCTAAATGACCTAATTGATGATGAAATGGTAATGCAAACTATAAAAGATACTTACAATAACAAATCTATATTATTGTAATTTGTTGCATACCTCTCCCAAAGGATCAGAGTTGGTTATTGTTGCAGCAGGTCCATGATCAATCATGCCAGGAATATCACAATATACTTCAAATGAGAAATCTATATTGTCACAATAGAAGATATGCTTAGACTAATAAATCTATATTATTCTAAGCAACCTGAATGATGATGAAGTGGTAATGTAAACTATAAAAGATGCTTAGAATAACCATTCTATATTATTCTAAATGGCCTAATTGATATGAAATGGTAATGCAAACTATAAAAGATGCTTATAATAACAATTCTATATTATTGTAATCTATCGCATACCTCTCCCAAAGGATCAGAGCTAGCTATTGTTGCAAAAGTTCCATGATCAATCATGCCAGGAATATTGCAATATACTTTAAATAAGAAATATATATTGTCACAATAGAAAAGATGCTTAGACTAACAAATCTATATTATTCTAAACAACCTGAATGATGATGAATTGGTAATGCAAACTATAAAAATATGCTTAGAATAACCAATCTATATTATTCTAAATGACCTAATTGATGATGAAATGGTAATGTAAACTATAAAAGACGCTTACAATAACAAATCTATATTATTGTAATTTTTCACATACCTCTCCCAAAGGATCAGAGCTGGCTATTTTTGTAGTAGGTCCATGATCAATCATGCCACAAATATTGCAATATACTTCAAATGAGAAATATATATTGTCACAATAGAAATGATTCTTAGACTAACAAATCTATATTATTCTAAACAACCTGAATGATGATGAATTGATAATGCAAACTATAAAATATTCTTAGAATAACCAATCTATATTATTCTAATCAGGCATGGCCCCCTTTCACACATTCAAGGTAGATTAAAAGTACAATAAAAGAATCATATTAATCACAAGAAGGAAAGGAGAACAATACATGTGACAACCATCAAGAAAAGTCAATCAAATATTGACAATGAAGTGAATCACATTGACAGAGTGCATATTACCTTCTTAGGCCAATCAAGTTGCAATCATTAAATGAGAATAATTCTCATGAAAAATCATTGCAAGAGTATAAAAAATATCAGTATTAAAGACACCTACATTGCAATAGTATACAAAATATCAGTATTAAATAAATAACACTAATGAAATTAAGCATAATGAACCTAAGCATTGTACCTTCCATTCTTGAATATGCTATTCAGGTGTGCCTAAAGGGTCATCTCTTTGCTTGAGAGTATCCAATATTGATTCATGATCAACATTACTAAGTGTCCATAGTTTTTTTTCTTTGGTTTGGTGTGATGAATCAACAATTTAACATTTGTTGCTATAACAAGGTGTGAATACATGAGAATGGTTTTGTGTTCCTTGTTCAAATGCAGGTATGCCATTATTTATAATCATGTATGTTTGCAACCAAGTTTCTACAACCACAATTGAACCTGTAGGATACACAAACCCATCATAATCTTCCATCGGTTGTGTTAGCTTATGTTTTACCCACACACATCAAGCCAACCAATAGTTTGATCTCTCTTCATTCCCCTATAGTGTAACAATTGCAAAAACATGTCCTGGCTGTAGTAGATCTAAAAGACAGTCGTAATCAACTAAACTTTCCATTGTGTCATTTTTCATGGATATTGTTTGAGATAAAGGATTTAGATATTGTGGAACCTATATATCCACCCACTCACTTGACTCACATTGATCCCACTCGCACTAAATACAACTCTAACAAAAAAAATCCAACTCTCATGTCCAAATGGTCCATGTGCTTGCATTTGAGGTTTGAAATGAATACATCTTTAAAGAATCTTTGATTGTATGAAAATCCAATTTTCCTCCCACTGTACCCTCCTTAACCAGCCAAAAGAATCTGCAAACTATTGAATCAAGTGTCCCTCTCTATGAAAATGTTGAACTACACCAATCAACAATAGAAAATGCATCACTAAATTTTTCTCCTAAAATATTTAATTTCTCCTTAACTAGAGCTCTCTTTACACTTGTACCTACTCCATCATGCTCCCCTTTCCCATTCCCAACTTTAAAAAAACTCCAAATATGAGGTACACCCCTCTCTACATGCATTCTACTCAACCAATAAAACATACGAGCATTCTTGAATTGACCTGTGTAGTTATCTGACCAAATGAGATGTCGACCCATTTCTATATCATGCTCCTTCAAGAACTCAAAAACATTCTCGAAACAATGTTCGACATACTCAGATGAGTGAAATCTATCATCACTCATATAAAAATGATACTCTCTGATTATCTTTCAATCCTCTTATGTACTATCAAGTCCATGTCTAAATATTATGTGGACAAAAATAGCAATTTGAATGGAATTGTAATACTAAGATTGTACCTCATTTTATGGTTGTAATGTGTAGTTTTCTAGAAAATCAACCACTGATATAATAGTGCCAATCAAAAAAGAGTCCTTACACATCCTGAATTGTTGATCCAACCACTAAGATCTATATCTATGCCGTGCATACTTGTAGAAAATGTTGTGCTTAAAATATGAAATAAAATCAGCAACATTGCATTCTTTTGTAACCAACTCGCATCTACAACCTTCACCTTCACTATGCAAAGTATATTTGACTATCTCATATCTCTTTTTCTCAACAAGCATCTTTCCAAATTCATTTTCGGAACCCTCATGAAAACATTGAAAAAACTTTGACAAGCCACCACATTTTGAGCACTTCGCATTTACAAAATTATTTCTATAGAAAAGGAAACCATCATCTCTAGAACATAAAAATAGATCTAGCAAGTGCCTTGATGATTTCAGAAGATGCATTGCACCACATTCCTACAACATTTCTTTAGTATGCAAAGTAGAACGAATATAGCATAATAGTTCATGGTACATTAAAAACTCCGCATGGTATTTGTAACAAGTATTACGAATTTTACAAGGCACACAATAAAATGGCTTCAAACCTTCAAAAGACCTTTGTGAGATTTCCATATTGGGATGTGTTTCAATAAAAATTTTGAACAACATTGTTTGGATTGATTCCAAGAAATGTTTATGATGTGGTGTATGGTCTTGATTTCCAATTCTTAACTTTAAAACATCCTTTGCATTGGGTGATACTCTAGAGTTATCAAGCCAAAATTGTTGAATTACCTACTTTACATTATCAGTTAGCTTCTTATCAACACATGGAAGCCTCCCAACAAAAGCCGATGTATGATTTTGAAGAGGATCATCTATTCTTTCTCTTCTTGCAAGTGCTCTATCCAAAGTTTTACAATTTACGTCAAAATCAATACAAGTTTGTCTCATAAAGCAAGCATTTTTCAATTGATGGCTTACTAGGGTGGTTGTAATGATTAACGATTCTCTAAGAAACTCTATTATATTTTTCCTTATTATATTCTCCAATAGACTTGAGAGAATTAAAAATATTTTTGAGAATAATACAATTTGTTTGGTCTTCTTGTTCACATGAATCTTCAATTTGGCTAGCAAAGGTCTCATCTTTTGTATCTTTAATTGTACAAAAATTTTGCATTGCTCGATCAATGTCTTATTGCTAAAATATTGGTTGAAAATTTGTGTAGCCCACAACTTAACAGTTTGTGTTGACCTCTTGCCTTCAAATTTTTTTATAATGTTCTCATCAATTTCAGGTAACCATTTAGGGGTTCTTGAAGGTCTTGAATTTGGAATATGTATTTCTTGTACACAAGGTTCTTCATTAGTCATGTAATCTGGTGAAACATAATTTACACTTGTTTCAATATTATGTTCAACATCTTCAATTCCAACATTTTCACCTTGAAAATTTTCAATATCAATTTCAATAATTTCATTCCCAATTTCAATATCATGTTCAACATCTTCAATTCCAACATTTTCACCTTGAACATATTCAATTTCCTCTTCACTTGAAAGACCAAAGGGCTCAAGTTTACCAATATTTGACATACCTTCTCTTCTCTTCCTATGACCTTCTCTATCTCTTTATCCATATGCTTCAATTTTTTCTTTTGTAAGCTTTCTCTTACATTTATTTTCTTTCAACGAATGTTGCTCTCTATTATACCTCCAAAAAGATGCTAAAAAAATGAATGGTTATGACAAATTTGAGTTGAAGATACTCCAAAAAGTTGATCTTTGTCTCTTCTTGTCTCAAACCATAAGTTTTTTTTCTTGCAAAGCCTACAAACAGAATGTAGGGTCCATTGGGATGCCCAAAATGGCCCATTTGGGGTTTTTCTATGGCCCACAAATCTGATGTCAGATAAAATCCTATATCTGATTTGAAAAAAAAATTAATGATAATATTTTGGTGTTACAATTTAGATATTTGATTAAATCGGATATCCGATTTTTGCAAAAATAAACCTTAGAGTAATGAGAAGGTGGAAGGTGGGAAATAGAGAGAGAGAGAGAGATAAAGAGAGAGAGGGAAAGGGAGAGACAAAGAGAGACAAAGAGAGGGGGGGAGAGAGAGGGTTGAGGGTAGAGGGTTGATGATATAGGGTTCAGGGATTAGGGTTGAGGGATTAAGGTTTTAGGGTTTAAGGGTTAAGGGTTTAGGGTTAAGGGTTAAGGGTAGAGGGAGAGATATTGAGGGAGTGAGTGAGAGAGATAGAGGGAGTGAGAGAGAGAGAGAGGGAGACTTGAGAGAGAGATAGAGGGAGGCTTGAGAGAGAGAGGGAGGGAGTGAGAGAGAGATAAAGGAAGGGATGGTTAAGGGTAGAGGTTAAGGGCTAAGGGCTCTAAGGCCTAGGGTTAAGGGTAGAGGAGAGAGAGATAGAGGAGTGAGAGAGAGAGATCTACTTAGAGGAGAGGGGCATGAGAGAGACACTTGAGAGATAGAGGTATAGGGTCAGATGGTAGAGGAGGTTATAAATGGCTTAGGTTTAGGTAAAGGGCAGAGGGAGAGAGATAGAGGAGTCAATGAAAGAGAGGGAGGGAGGGAGGAGAGATAGAGGGTAGACTGCCAGCTGCAGAGGGAGAGATATAGGAGCGGATTGAGGAGATACTCTGAGAGAGAGGGATTGGGAGAGATAGAGGGCATAGGCTGATGGTGAGGGTTATAGCTGGTTAAGAGTAGAGGAGAGATAAAGGGAGTGGGAGAGAGAGAGAGAGACCCCAGAGATGAAGAGGGGGGGCAAGGGAGGGAGAGAGAGAGGGGGGCAGGAGGGATAGATAGAGGAGGACTGAGAGAGAGACCGAGAGAGGGAGAGGGGGTAGGAGGGAGAGACTTGAGAGAGAGAGAGGGAATGGGAGAGAGATAGAGGGTATAGGGTTAATGGTAGAGGGTAGAGGGTTTCAGGGTATATGGTTTAAGGGTTAAGGGTTTAGGTTTTATGGTTAAGGGTAGAGGGAGAGATATAGAGGGAGTGAGTGAGAGAGAGAAGACCTGATAGAGGGAGAGGGAGTAGGAGGGAGAGACTTGAGAGAGAGAGAGAGAGAGTAGAGGGTAGAGGGTTTAAGGGTTAAGGGTTAAGGTTTAAGGGTTTACAGTTAAAGTTAGAGGGGAGAGAGATAGGAGTGATTTTGTGAGAGACTTGAGAGAGAGATGAAGTGGAAGAGAGATATAGGGTATAGGGTTCATGGTAGAGAATAGAGGGTTATAAGGGTTTAGGTTTTAAGGGTTAAGTGTTTAGGGTTAAGGGTATAGGGGAGAGAGATAAAGGGAGTGAGTGAGTGAGAGAGAGACCTAAGAGAGGGAGAGGGGGTAGGAGTGAGGGAGAGATAGAGAGAAAGAGGGTAGAGGGTTTAAGGGTTTAAGGGTTAAGGGTATAGGGGAGAGAGATAGAGGGAGTGATTGAGAGAGAGAGAGGGAGTGGGAGAGAGATATAGGATATAGAGTTAATGGTAGAGGGAAATGGTTTAAGGCTTAAGGGTAGAGGGGAGAGAGTAGGAGTGATTGAGTGAGAGAATTGCAAGAGAGAGAGAGGGAGTGGGAGAGATATAGAGGGTATAGGGTTGATGGTAGAGGGTAGAGGGTTATAAGGGTTTAGGTTACATAGAGAGAGAGACAGAGGGAGGGAGGAGAGAGAGATACCTCGAGAGAGAGAGAGAGAGAGGTAGAGGGAGAGACTTGAGAGAGAGAGAGAGAGAGAGGGAGAGGGGAGAGGGAGAGAGATAGAGGGTATATAGGGTTAATGGTAGAGGGTAGAGGGTTTAAGGGTTTAAGGTTTAATGGCTAAGGGTTTAGGGATTTAGGTTAAGGGTGCAGAGGGAGAGATATAGAGGGAGGAGGAGAGAAAGAGAGATCCTGAGAGGGAGAGCGGTGGAGGGAGAGACTTGAGAGAGAGTAGAGGGTAGAGGGTTTAAGGGTTAATGGTTTAGGGTTTAGGGTTAAGGATAGAGGGGAGAGAGATAGAGGGAGTCAGTGAAAGAGAGGGGGGAGGGAGTGGGAGAGAGATTGAGGGTAGAGGTGAGAGAGATAGGAGTGATTGAGTGAGAGACTTGGGGGAGAGAGAGAGAGAGAGGGAAAGAGAATATTTAATTTTTTTTATATTAGTAATATTAATTAGTTATATAATATTTTATATATTAGTAATATATATATACATATTTATACATTAATAAAATATAGAAATAATATTTAAATATCATACATAGTAATATAATATATTATATATTATACACAATTTCGTAAGAGATTATCATAAATTGTATATTATATATTAAATTATAAACTATATTGTATATACTAAACTAGATACATTAAAATAAACTATAAACTATTTATTTCAATTTTTAAATCATATATTATAAACTATATTACATTTTTTTAAATCATATATAAAATATATTAGATATCCAATATTTCTAACAAAAACCTTATTGCCCAGGGGTTAGCCTCGGGCTTGCTTTGGAATTTGGCTAGGACATGCCAATCCTAAAAAGTCAACACAAAAAATGTGTTTAATAGCTTACCTTGCTTTTCTAGACTTTGCTCATGTGGCTGACGACTTTTTGTTTACCCAAAATTGATGAAATGAAAAGGATTTCTAAAAGAGATTCTCAGCTTTCCACCAATATAAATTATGATTTACTTTGAATTTAATAAATAATTAATATTCATTTTCTATTTTAATTACAACTAAAGTCCTAATTGATACGCTGATTGAAAAACATTTATTTCTTTCAAACGGTATCACATTTTTGAATCCAAAACATGTGTCACATTCTATGCTTCGCATACTATAGGTTTAAAAAAAAAATCATGAATTTTTGACCAAGTTAAGGTGGCCAAACATACTATCTTTTATATACTTGCAAAAAATTACAAAAAATTATGCATCACATCAGGACATGAGTCCTCTACTTATATCTAAAATCTTATAAAAAATAATTATCATTTTATTGTGGTTAGGATGGTTAGATAGATACCTACCTGTTATTTTTTCCCTTAAATTTAAGTACTATTGCATTGAAAATTCAAAATTTCACCAAATATTTTTTTTTAAAAATAAACCTAGTAGTATAGAAACTACATTCAATTTGCTACAGATTCTATTCTTACATATTTTTGAAATAATATGGATAACTTATTCAAATTTTTATGTCAAGTTGCCTAACTCTGATTTTTTTGAATTTTCATCACTACTTAAGGGCCTATTTTTTCCATGATGATCCCGCACATACCCATATGCTTACTACATCTTTTCTTGCAAGATTTATGGAATCTGCTACAAACACATTAGGGTAGTCTACAGAGAAGGAGAAAGGAAAGAAGATTGCCAAAGCACTGAGGGGAAAAGAGGAGAAAGATCAAATGAAGTGTCAATTCCATGAGGTAGAAATCGCTTCCAAAGTTATGTCTACATGAGATTCAGTATTAGAAACCAACCTAGTACATGTAGATATAGATGAATTTCAATGAAGAATCACAAGCAACCCACCAACTGAGAATTTCTGGAAGATCCAAGAGTGGCCTAGTCAAGGTAGCCTGCTTCCCACCTACGCTTGTAGCTCCAAAGTTTGTGATGGCATGTAGAGAGTGCTACCATAGCAGCAATAAAAAAATTATAGACCATGAGGGCAGGGTGTTGGCAGATTTGTCTGTCTAATCCATAGGTGAAGCTTTCCATATCCCTACATTCAACCTCATGGAGGAAAAAGAGAAGGGATACGTCAAGAACATGTGGAAAGTAGACCCCCTAGGATGTAAGAAGTTGATCAATTAGCATTGGTTGAAAGAGAAGAGGGGTAGCACTGCCAAGGTGCCACAAGAACTTTTCAAGAGCGACTTCCATGAAGAGTACCATGATCTGGTCACTCTATTAAGTAGAGTAATGGGACTCCTTGGTACTTCCTTCTTCCAAGAATGGTTGTTTTATTTCATTGAGGAGATCATTCATGGAAAAACAAAGTTCCACTGGGCCAAGATCATCAATGAAAGCATACATGCACAATTTATGGCTATAAAGAAGACATCACAGTTCTGCATGACCTCCTACCTTGTATATCTATTAGCGGAGACATTCCCATATAAAGGCCTCTTTGTGGCACAAAACTTGAATCCAGGATGAGGGGAGCTCAAAGTGTATGATCGCTACCCACAATTTCAATATAGGAACTTCAAGAGGGAATACTAGAGGGTGAACAATGCCTTCATAGGGCATATCATCAGACTCTTTGGAGGGGATTTTTAGAGAAGAGTCTCGCACAATGCTTTGGAATTCATTCAGAGTTTTGGGTTCCTATTCATCTAGTTCCCAAAATTCATATATATCAGAATAGAGCATTTCTCTGAAAGACCCAACAAGCTACCCTAGTACCCTAACAATCGAATGATTATATTGGAGGTCTCCTAAGAGCTACAAAATGATCACACTCTAATGAGTGATAAACACTAGGTAGGGATCCCCTATCCCCTAAATTTCGGGCAAGGAGTGTATACCATCTTCGCTGCCCAGTGTGTGAAGAACTCAGACAAGGAGATAGTGGAGTATCATTTGGACCTCCACAAGGCTTGACCAAGGATGGACCCCTATGGCAAACTAAAGATGTTGGTTGGAAAACAGTAAGCTCATTTTCCCCATGGAAGATTTATGGGCCAACTGCAAAGATGACAAGGAGGTAATAATGAGGAAGTACATGAGGATGATGACTCAATTCGTGCGGTCTATCAACCTATTCCTAGTGCTAGATCAGATTGTGGAAGAGGAGGATACCATCCTTGATGAAAGATTTGATGCCATGGCTGATTTTCCATTGCCGCTTATAGATTGGGATGAAGAAGAGGTCAATGAGCTCGATATTGTAACAAGGACAGTGGAGAATAGAACAAGGCAATGGGTAGATGCCCAAATTTCCTAGCTTAAGGCATAGGGTGCCATCTTGACATATGGTGAGCTCCAAGATGAGCTCAAAAGTGAAATAGATAGTGGAGCAGCTACTGCCCCAATAGAAGAAACTCCTAAATCCCCTCCAACAACCAGATCAAGAAAGAGGAAGGATGTGTTTGAACACTAGCCCAAACACAAAGTCTATACATGGAAGACCTTGGAAGGAGAATCCTTAAAGAAGGCCAAGAAATCAAGAGGATTCAATGAAATGCCAACTATCAAGGAGGATTTTCAATATGAGGGAGAAGAAGAGGCCGAGCAACCACAATCACCACCTGCTACCTCTACTCCCGCCATCACCATTGTTGTTGCCACTCCTCCACCTCCTGCATCTCAAGCACTACTTGTTTCCTCTCCACCCACTATGGAAATTTCTATCCACCTTGCTTCCACTTCACCAATGACCTCGATTATGGTATTAGATTCCCCTTCATCCATGACATCCTTTTTGTCATCTACCTCACTGCCCCCATCATTATCTACTCTTTCTACCATAATACCCTCAGTTTCCATGACTACTCTACATCCTCTCACCTTGCCAAAGGCCTTTGCTAAATATATGCAAGGAATACTTGTCGATCTCTCTGGGGTGATATTGAATCCCACCGTCCAAGCTGTTATGGCTTAAATTGTTGTTGGTCTCTTTGTTCCTCCTTTTCCCATAGAGCCACCAAAAGTGGAGGCTACCATGCATATATCAGAAGAAATGGAGAAATGACAAAGGGAAGCCACCAAAGGAATAATGGAAGAGCCCGAAGATCTTTTTAAGGATGATTACTTTGAACATCTAGAGGGCAGAATAGATATGAGTGTGGATAAGGTGGCAACTCATGAGGAGAAGTCACAATATTCAGAGGACACTGAAGCAATCAACGCCAAGTAAAAAATAGAGACCTCGGACCAAGAGCTTGAAGAGGATTTTTCCTAACATTTGAAGGATATTGGAGAAGAGGTTGAATATGAGAAACTACCCCCAAAGAGAAAGAGGACATTGATGTCAATGTGGAAATGATTGAAGAGCCTCCACTAGTTGGGCAAGACAAAGGCCCCATGCAAGAAGAAGAAGTACTGCCTGAGAAATAAGAGAAGGAATAAGATGCTCCAAAGAAGATCCCTGAGCTAAAACACCATGTAGAGCTTGAGTAGGAAGTAGAAAGAGCACCTTAGATGGAAAGTATCATTGAGGAGAACATAGCCATTATTGAGTTAGATAAGGAAAATACTATACATATTGAAGACTCAAATGAGGGAGAAGAAAGGACTGAACGAGAAGCCCTAGGACATAAGAGAAACAACCCCAGCATGACCATAGAGAGGAAGGTGATCATGAATCGCTAAAAGGGGAAACTCAGATGCCTAATTGACTAGAAAATAAATTGCAAAAGAAAGATTTGAAGGTCTGACTTGAGGCTATATTGGCAAGAGCACAAACAAAGAGAAAGAAAGAAAAAAAGCCAAGGGTTTGTTCTCACATCACTGTCGATGCATTCAGATCAAGAATGGTATAGATAGCCACCCCAATAATAGCCAAATGAGAGGGGGTTAGCTATAATATTTCCACCATCAACATGGGCACTATAACGCAAGAGTAGAAAATTGATGGATTCCAGGGATTAGAGGCTACAATCATGCAACAAATGAACAAGGATTAGTCCTCTAAGGAGGAACTAAGGGCACATGTGGCAGATCTCAGTGCCTATATTCAACAATGGAAATCTCTAGAGGAAGAGGCTCCAACTACATCTTCCATGCCCCCGCTTCTCTCCTAGGAAGAACTCACCAAGATGGAGAAAAATGAAGAATTGGATCAAGGCTACTGTAGATTGGTTCCGACAGGTGCTTTATAATGGTGACATGGGTATAGGCCACACCACTTGAATGGCCAAAAAATTATGAGATGTACAGAGGTAGCTAGAAGGCACATAAAAGATATGCCACCAGTTTACCAAACTATATAGGATCACCTATCCTAAGCTCAAGGCCATTCTCAAAATGCTCGAGAGGACATGGGAGAAAGAACTAGCACTCATCAAGGGTGATCACTGGTAGCTAGAAACATGGAAAATGGGCATATATGATAGGAAGGATGTCCTTGAGAGAGAGCTACATGAGGTTGAGTTGGACCTTGAATGGGTCAAAGAGAATAGGGCAGACAACAAGGATTACCTAAAGCTGATGACTGACTATGATATGCCTGCCATGGAGCTGGATCCAGAGAAGATCAAACCATGCTTCCATAAGAAGATGGAGCAAGGGGTACTAGAATCACTAACGTTAGATTTCATGGACTTCACTACAAGAGAATTTGTCTAGTACGAACCACATGGAGATGCACGAAGAACTAGGAACAAATCACTAGTAGATCTAAGAAGTTGCCCTTCCAGGTTCTTCAATCTATTATCACAAAGTGGGACAAGCTTCAGGCACTGATTGGGAAATTTGTGGAGTACACCACTCTTCAGAAAAATGAAGGAAAACCAATGATAGATGATGAGTTCCTAATGGTATAAGTTGGAAAATAAGGAAGTGACTAGAAGACAAAACTGCTATAGTGTCAGGGCCACTACAGGACAAAATAAAGAAAGAGACAAAAATGTATTTTATATTAATATATTTTGGGGGTAGGTGAAACCCTAATGTAAAATGAATATTTCCCATATAATGAAAGTAAATCCTAGCCATTCATTTCACTTTTGGAAAACTATAAATAGGGGTCTCCTCTCATTTTCAAAGAGAGTTGAGTTGTAAAGACATGTAGAAATTTTAATAGAATTTCATTGCTGTTGGTGGATTCTTGTGTTTCTCACATGTTGCATGATTCATCTTCTCATATTTTATAGATCTAGATAAATTTAGTTTTCTATTCTAAGTGCTTTCAAGTTGCTTTTAGTAGTTTAGTTCATGTTTTCCATTGATCTTGGAGAATGCTATGGTGTTGATGCTTTCCATGTTCATGTTTTTTGTTGGTTATTGATGATGAACAATAGTGTAAAGCTACTCTAAACATTAATTCATTGTTGCACTTAAAATTCATCTTTTATTCATGCTTTATGGTGAATTGACAAGTGGAAATCTGTAGACCTTAGAAGATAGCACTAGTTTCATGAGATTGTATGCTATTTGGTTAAGTGGAACTTAGTTTTTGGAAGGTTGTCAACTGCAACATCCTCCATTTCACTGTTCATTAGTAGTTACAGGTCTAGGAACTCTTACCTTCCCTTTCCATTTTGATCTTTCTTTCAAATAGTAGTTAAGGAAAAGTTCCAACATCATTATAAGGCCAAATCTGATGTTGAGCATGGAGTTTAGACTGTTGTTTTAAACTTGCAGAAATTACATCTCACTTTTAGAATCTCATAAACTCCATTTGAAGATACAATCTCCTTCCAACTTAGTAATTGTCCATTCCCCTTGTGATTACCAAAAAATCACATCAATCCATTGAGTTGTTTTTGCAAGTCATGACCTGACACTCGAGAGATCTTGGGGTAATTTTTTGTAACTTGTTTGTAGGAAGTTTTCTTTGAAGAGAGGTAGTGCACTTGTGTGTTGTCTATGTTGAGAAGTGAAAAAAAACCCATCAACAAAACTGGTGCTAGAAGGAGGGCCACCATTTTGCTAAGTTGGATCAAAAATTCTCCTTCTCCCTTGAGAGGTTCCAAAGAGTGTTAAGATCTGCACCAAACAAAGGGGAATTCCAAGAGCTACCACCCCCTACCAAGGTTAAGAGAGCTAAAAGAGGCGAAGCATCCACCTCAGCCTCATCCACTCAGTCAACTTCACCCCCATCCTCAAATTTTCCTTCCATCCATTCACCTCACTCTTCCCTTTCCTTTCCAAAACACCTTTCCTCTTCTTAGCCACTCCAAACTCCCTTCTGGCCTTCCATCTCCCATAGCCAGGGTGTTTCCCCTGCCTCAACATTTCAAATCCATGGTGTTTCCTCAAGTGTTGTTGCTCCTTCATAGCCTCAAGTCATTGTTGCACCACAAGCACAACCTTCGCCCCCCTCCATTGCTTGGATGGGTAACAATCCTTCCCCCTTGTCCTTCCAAGAATACGATGATATACCAAAGAATCCATAAGGATTTTGCACAAAGTTCCATCCTCATGACCCACAATGGATAGTGGAAGAAAATATTAAGATGTTTCAAAAAACTTTGAAAGAAATGTAAATAGATCATGAAGATGTGGCTTACAGGCTCTTTCCTTACTCCTTGGGGGAAGAAACCTTTTATTGGTACATCAACTTGTCGACTAGATCCATATCCTCTTGGGATCTATTAAAGAATGCCTTCTTGTAAAAGGACAAGATTCTAGTTATCCCTTTTGAATTATATTAGCAATTCATAGTTGTTCAAAGGGAAATTAATGAACCAATCAGCTCCTTTAATGATCGATTCCATCACACTTACATGAGATTGCAGGCTCCCTATGTGGTTGATGATCATTCTACTTGGTTGGTCTATTACGCTGCCTTAGATAACCTCACATCCTAATTAGTAAAGAGAATGTGCCCACCACTCACTAGCTTGGTGGAGGACTATGCAGAAGTAGTCACAACAAGTATAGATTTGGGATAGAATATTGATGGTTTGATACCATCCTTGGGGCCAACTGCTCATCCAATGCAAATCCAAGGACTCACCTAGGCCTTGGTGCATGAGACGCCACTCATGAATCAAGCACCTCTCGTGCCTCACTACTTGAAATCATAGTAGTAGCAAGTTTATCCTTAGTAGCCTCAAGTTCCTACATACTGATAGGGACCTGAATTTCTGTCTGTCTAGAAAAACCAACCAAAAGTATAGTCAGTCTTTCTCCAGAGTCAAGCACCACAACCGAACAATATAGAAAAGGACCAGATAGATGAGTTGATAGAGTTGTTGAAGATGTCCATAGAAATGACACACCTAAGAAATCAGAATAACCAGCTACAAGCCTCTTAAAGAAGCATCCAAGCCAATATCAAATGAGACAACCATGATGCAGGTGCTCCCTATGTACAAAATTATGAGAGAGGTCATGGCTCAAACCAAAGCTTTGAGAGGAGACCTTCACACACATAGAAGCGAGCATGGAATACAAGGCCAAATAACAGAGGTGTCCCCACCCCCTTTGATTAACTAGTTAATGCAGATAAAGCTACAAGTGGAGTGTACTTAGCTGAGGCAGCCATATCCAGATGGTGTCGCATTCACAAAATTAATAGGCACACTGAATTGGACTATCCTGATTTCCAAACAGTTGTAGAGATCTTTCTAGTGGAGGTTCAAAATGTGTAGATGGTGCAAGTTATAGAGACATAGTCCCATCTAAACCATATGGTTCTTCAGTGCTCGTGGTCAATAAAACTCCCTTCCCACGAGTGAAAGCAATGTTCCTGAAAAGGAGATCATTGTTCCAAAGGATGAAGAAGCAAAAAAGGTAAGCAACAAAATACCTCTATCCCAACTTTTCACTTCAGTAGATAATGGTCTAGTAGATGAAGAAGAGTCCCTCGAAGATGAGTTTCAAATGTTTCATCAAAGGGAAACCCCCTATAATTTAAGGAATAGACAAGTAGGAGGTCCTTTTACAACTTCTACTCCACCTAACAACTTTAGCACTCAGCCTGACCCAAATGCTAGCAACAATCTAGGCTACCCTATGTGCCCACTCAATATTTCAATAAGAATTGGTAGTCAAATCAAACCCAAAGCCATCCTACTAGCTCCTCTCAGGGAAAATCCTTTGAAGCTAAAATTGAGCAAATGAGTGAATATGTAGCTACAAAATTTAAGGTCAAGATAAGCCTATTTTCCTTCGAGCTACATTAGGGTTCGAGCAATTAGAAATGATTTATTTAGAATTCTTAATGGGACTGCCCCACCTAGAACAACATAAGAAGTGTCTACCAAAAGGGTCTCCTTTGATGAGTCACAAAATGAGCTAGTAATCAAGGAAATTTTGGGGAAGAAAATGGGCCAACCCACAAATCAGCAAATAAGCAAACAACCTACCAAGGAAAAAAACCAAGTACAAATCAAGGATAATATCACTAATAAGGATAAGGCTCAAGAAGATTAGGTAGACAAACCTATGGGTTTGTTTACAGGGAAGTTAGAGACTCCACCCTTCTTGACCACCATCAGGATATTTAGGAAGAACTTACACAATTTCCTGCTCAATTTAGGAGCATTGACCAATGTTATGCCTCTTGTTGTATGCAAAGCTTTAGGAATAGTCTCAACTCCCTCCCGATGGAAGGTGACCCAATTGGATAAAATGGAAGTGAATATAGTCAGTAAAATCAACAAGATACCTATACAGATTGTTGTTGACCTAAGGGTGGAACAGGTCATAGACATTCAAGTTGTTGATATCCCTAGCACATATGGTATCATACTGGGAAGAGACTTCACTTAGGCACTAAATGGATAAGATGCAACATAATTTTCCCACTTCTAGCTTTCATGGAAAGGGCTAATAAATCATATTCGTATTGACCGAGAGCTATGCATGAAGTTTATGATCACAGAGTACAACAACACAAATGAGGTGTTTTTCACTGAAATAGAGATGGGAAAGTACTGTCCTGTGGCCTATCAAGAAGAATCAGAGTCTCAAGGAGAGGAAGTGACTGAAGAGGTCCTCCTCGTGTTATTTAGTCCCCCTACTAACTTAGCCTACGCACCTCAGAGCACAGAGATACTGATTGAATTAGACGATGAAGAATCCTATGATGATGGTGATATATGACTGTTGGATGGATTCCAAGAATTCATGGAGAAATGCATCCAATATCAGCTCAACTTAGGAGCAAGAATGGACGTTCAAGATCTCTTATTACCCAATTGGTGTCGAGTACACAATGTTTCCCACTCGGAATTGGATTGTTACCTGTGTTAGGAAACAGTTGAGCACATTAGAGGATAAGTCACCCACAAGGGGGAAGTCCAAATAGAACAGTTGAACCAAACCCATGTTGAATCTGAACCTTCACCTAAAGATGTTGAAACATACATATATACATACATATATACAAGCATATATACAAGCATATATACAAGTGTGGATACATACATATATACAAGCATGCATACATACATACATACATACATGCATGCATGGATACATACATAGATATAGGATTATATGCTTACATACATACATATAGGAATACATGTGTACATACATGTAGGCATACATGCATACATACATGAATACATACATAGATACATAGATAAAAATATATATACATACATACATCAAACATACAATTAACAAATTTGCACAAATCAAGTGAGACATGATGCGAGCAAGTTATAACGCACTCATGTTATGTCATGCTTGGGAAACATCAAGAAAAATGAAGAAAAAGACAAAGAAAGACATAACATGAGTGAGTTATAACACACTCACTTTATGTCAAAACTATGATATAACGTGAGCCCGTTATAATGCGAGTGTGTTATAATGTGCCCGTGTTATGCCTTGCTTTGAGAATCCCCATGCCTTACGATTGGTTTTACTTTGGATTTACAACCCAAAGGATTGGAGTGCCTTCCCAATGTCCAAAAATTTGTTTTTGCATATCCTAGAGGATTTCACATAATCCTATTCATGCTAACCATCAAGTTTGCATGTGTTTCAAGGTTGAGTAAATCAAACACCTAGGTAATGTTAGTCTCTCTCTTAGCTATTTAATGATGTAAATTTTCATAGTTTGACAATGTTAGGGCTTTAATCTTTAATTTATTTTGTTTATGTGTCTATTTTTTTTCAAAAACCAATGTTTGGTATTTTTTACTTTATTTTTTAACCGTTCATTGAAATTTTGAATAAATTACATTTTTCTAAACTATAATCCATGTTGACCTCCTACAATGATTTAATAACTAATCCCTTAGAACCATGATTTAGAGATTGGATATCTAACCTAAATAGTTATTTCAATCATCATAAAGGTGCATTTAACTTGTCAACATAGGGACATGAACTTGAAATGGGTCAACACAGTATGTGCACTAGGAACTCAAAGTAGCCATTTCATCCTACAGCTAAGGAACACACAATGTTGAAAGGAAATTGCTTAGAAGGGAATACCATAAATACAAATCATCAATCAACAACTACATCAATCAAAAACTACATCAAAGTACATGACAACTGCCAGCAAATAAAGTATAGATTCTACCCAAAATTGGACCAAAAACTAGGCTCATCACTCCCCCCAATCTAACATTTTGTTGGTCCTCCAACAGTGGAAGGGTTGTTCTTTTGCTTGGTCAAAGCTCTAAAATTTGCAACTGATAGCTATCCAACATCAGTGGTTGTTGTGTGCGAATTAGGATCCTAATAGAATCCTCCTAATCTGTCAAATCTATTCCATCTCTATTTTTTGTAGCAATGTCATACTAGCAGAATATGAAGTTTGGTATGGGCCACATGAGAATGGGTGGCTGGAAATTCAGGGGAAGCCAAAATCGCCCCTATATTCTCCCAATCTGAATATACCTATCAATCCTTTTTAGTGTTGTGGCATAATTGTGGATGGAATGAGGTTCAACCTATTTCAACTCATCAGTTAGGCTATTCCATCTTTGTGATAGGCATCTTCTCATAGTTTCCTTCTTTTTTGATATCTTTACCTCATACTCACCATAAACTACCTCAATCCAAGGCATAATCCTATTGCCATAACTAGGTTTAAGAAGTATTATATGCCATTCTCTGTAAACATCTCTTGGGTTGCTTGATTCAACCCTAATGGATAGAGGGATGTTAGACTCCAA
>VDFB02000003.1:445984075-446017337 GCA_007258455.2 Sequoia sempervirens | reverse complement strand
TACATAAGGCTCCCAACAGTTGATGAATATGTGATACCTTTCATTTCTTCTTGTTCTTCTTGTGTCTTGGGACACATTGTGGACTTGATAAACGAAGGTGATAAACCAGAGGAGCACTTATAGCCTTAGCACTTTGCATATTAAACCCAAAACTTTGTTAATGTGTTTATCTTGTGACAATTTGATTCTCTCTTCCATCTATCCTAGATTATGCTCATACCAAGAATCCTCTTTGTTTCCCCTAAATTTTCCATTACAAACTTGTGACCCAATTATTATTTCAAATCACGAGCAACACTCATACTAGCCCTAGTTACTAGCATATCATCAACATAGAGCAACATAAGAAAAACTTACCATTATCTAATACATTATAGTAGACACACATATATCATATTCATAATAGGTGAATGTTGCTCAGTCATGAAGGAGTCAAACTTGAGATACTACTGTTGTGGGGATTTTTTGAGCCCATACAAACTTCTCCTCAATTTGTAATACAAATCGTCTTGCCCTTGTTTCTAAAAACCTTCATCCTATAGCATATATAACTCTTCATCTATGTTGCCATGGAGAAATATAGTTTTGACATCAAGTTGCTCAATTTCAAGATCATAAATCGCTGTGAGGCCTAAAACCACTTCAATAGTAGTCATCTTCACAACCGATGAGGAGATCTCATTGAAGTCAATCCCCTTTTTTTGATCATAAGCCTTGACTATCAATCTATCCCAATAACGTTTTATACCTACCTCTTCCTCTTTCAATCAATACACCCATCAATCCTTCAAGGCTCTTCGACTGGGTGGAAGCTTCACCAAATCCCAAGTGTGATTGGCAATTAATGAATCCATTCCTCCTTCATGGCATCCATTCACTTGTCATGATCAATATCTTTACAAGCTTCTTAGAAAGTAGTTGGCTCTTCCTAATCATAGATCAATAATTGGTAGTCTTCTAACTTTGTTGGAGGTCAACGTTCCCTGGTGGACCTCCTTAATTGAGGAGCTTGGTTCTATGCATTTATTACATGTTATAAATTGCCCCCAACATTAGTATCACCACTATTATACCTTTGTATATTATCACCAAAATTGCTAGCACTACTCTATGTATTAGAAGCCTATGTATGACCATTATTTTTTGTATTACCCTGCAACTTAGACACATTGTTTTGATTAATATTACCCATGGAAGGAGCATATACAAAATTTGATGATAGAAAACAATTTTTTAAGGGTCGTGTGGGATCATCTCCTCCCAAAATAGGCTACGAACACCTGTGAGGAAGCCACTACATATAATTTTAATTGCGCAAACTAGAATTATGAGGAAAAACACCAAAATCATAACCTTGCATGGGTGTTAAGTTTGTTACTTGTGGATATAGTGCAAGTTGTGTGGAATGAGCATTTCCAATGGCAATGTGTCTCAGACTTGGTGTGAGTAGTAGGTTTGGTATTTCCATATGTTGTGGCAGTGAAGAGTATTCTTCAAGGGATCATGTGACAATAGGATTACTTCCAACATGGGATTCAACAAAAGTAGACGGTAGGTTTGGGGGTGGCTCTGCTTGGAGCTGTGTGGGGTCTTCAACAAATCACACAAATTTTATTGTTGTTGACTGCACATTATCTCCAACTCTTACCACCATTGGAATACCTTGATTTTTTTTCTAATTATGTCATGTGTAGTTGTTTATAAATTTCTTTCAATTTTTGGTGCCACATTTGGATGTGAAAACTATGAATTACTAATGTATGATAATGGCACACACTCCTTTGCTTGTGTTCCCTATGCTTATGGACCTAGAAATTCCTTCTCATTAAAAACCACATCTTGACTGCTAGTTAATTTGTTTATAATCAGATTCCACAATCAAAAGCCATATTGTTCTTCTCCATAGCCAATAAAGATACACCGTCCAAATTTGGGATCCAATTATGTTCTCTTCTCCTTGGGAACATGAACAAATGCTTCATAGCCAAAAAATCGTAGGTGATTGTAGGAAATCCTTTTACCCAACCATGTCTCCTCTATAGTGTCAAAATCCAATCGAGATGAAGGAGATTGATTAATAAAGTATACTAATATATTCAATTCTTTTTCCCAAAACTCCTTGCGCAAACATGCATTAGAAAGAATACATCGAGCTCTCTCCAAAATTGTTTGATTCATCCTCTCGAGCGCACCTTTTTCTTGAGGAGTGAATGGAAAAATCTCAGTATGTTGGACACCATTATCTACACAAAAGTTGTCAAATTACAAAGAGCAAGACTCCCCAACATTATCTATTTTTAAACATTTGATTTTATTATTGGTCTAATTTTCAACAATAGCTTTGAAAACTTTAAATTTTCTAAATACTTTTGATTTCCCATTTAGCATATACACCCAAAATTTGTGAGTGCAATCATCAATAAAAGATAAATAATTTGTTCATCCAATAGAGGTTACCTCGGTACGACCAAATACATCTAAGTGCATGAGCTCCAAAGGCCTTGACTTCTTGTCATGTTTAGACTTCGAAAAATTGATCTTCCTTTGTTTTTTGTATATACAATTCTCACACAACTCCAAGTCAACTTATTTCAAACCTAGAAGTTGATTCCTTTTGAGAATAACTTCAAGTCCCTTCTTGATCATATGTCTAAGCCTCTTGTGCCAAAGCTTTGTACCGTTATCCACAACTGTCATCATAGCTCCAACTTCAGTGTGAATTTATAACACATATAAGGTACCCAATTTGTGGCCTCTTGCAATTACCAAGGCCCATTTGGTCACCTTCCAAGAGTTTGAAGAAAAGGTGATGTTGCATCCTTGAGCATCAAGTTGTCCTATGGAGATCAGATTTATTTTGAACTTGGGAACATGTATATCACATCTCACAACAACCATTTATTTCTATTTTTCACTGTCAACATCACATCACCTTTGTTGACTATGTCACAAGGTTCATTGTCACCAAGGTAGACTCTACCAATTTTTCCTTCGTGATAGTTTTTAAAAACTTTTCAGCACGATGTTGCATGAAAAGAGGCATCGAAGTTCAATACCCACGAATCGGTTGTAGTGTCACTTGTTGACAATACTAGTGCACCTTCATCTTGTTCATATGTTGTGTTAACTTCATATCTTTTGGCTGATTTTGCACCTTTTTTTATGACCAATAATTCTTCTTGATGTGACCTTCTTTACCACAAAACCAATAACCAAGTCATTTCTTCCCCTTGACTTGGATCTTCTTATAGATTTTGATCTCCTCCTATTGTAATTTTTGCCCCTATCCTGAGGCCTTCCTCTATTTCCAAAAATTAATGCATCACCCAATGAGTTTCCTTGAATTTTCCTCATATCTTTTCTTAGAAGAGTGGCAAGAACATCATCAAATTTTAGGGTTTTTTTTTTTCTGAATACCGAATTATTTATTGCCATCACTACTTCCCAGCTGTCTAGTAGATAACACAACAATATAATGGATTTGATTTCATCATCCAATTGATGATTACAAAAACTAATTGGTTGATCAATGTATTGAATATTTTTAGACAATTTGACATGTTTCCTCCTTTTCATCTTTAAATTGTATAATTTTTTCATGAGGAAAACCTTGATTGAAGCAAAAACCACCTCATACATGCCAGCTGATTTGTCCCATAATCCTTTCAATGTCTTTTCCTATGAAAAATTCAATAAAAACATTACTGGATAATGAGAGGATGATGGTTGCTCTCACCTTCTTATCCAACTTCTCCCACTCCTCTTCAACCATCGTAGTTGGATTCTTCACTTTTCCTTCTAACGTGATTGAAAGGTCTCTTTGAATCAGCAATGATTCCATCTACATATTCCAAAGTCCAAAATTTTTCCCTGAGAAATTTTCAATTCTCCATTTATCTATATCTTCCATTTTTTGGAAATCATTTTGCAAATTCTCTATTGGATTCTTCATCGAGCTCTAATACCAATTTTTGAACAATTAAGAGAAGATAAAAATAAACAAGAAAGAAGAATTAAATACTCAGAAGTAAAAAGGATGCATAACAAAAATTTTGCATGGTTCACCAATATGGCTACATCCATGGAAGGAGGGAAAATCTCAATTTTATTAATACTATTTTTGGTACATTAGCAACAACATATACAATATCTTTTTGTAACATTATCCACAAGGAAAGCACCGAAGAGTCATGATGGTGAGATAAATTAGGAGAAAGTGGAAAGGATGAAGTCCATTGGACTTCACACTTCCAACACATAGTTCATTTATATTAACTTCCATTAGTATAGTTAATTAGAATCTTTTCTTCTTAATTTATTAATTAAATGTAGAATGAAATTGTTAATTATTAGTTTGTTTATCATCAATTTTAAATTAATAACATTTTGTTTCCACAATCCATGATGTTAGTAAGTAGATTTTTGGAAAAAACTGTGTGCAATTTTTATATCAACGTTTCGGATCATACTCCATGATCGAATATATATAACTTTAATTTATAAATTATTATTTCAAAAAATTAAGAAAGAAAAAGACTAAAATATAAATGCAATTATGCACATGTAACATTCTTTAATAGTAAATTGGATGGTAGTTTTCAAATTTCTGTATAATTTTTTTTATTAAATTTTGAATACAAGATAAATGTTTTTAATAATACATTGTTTTTTACTAAATCTTGCTACATAAGTAATTATTACTTTAATAAATTGAATAAAATGTGATAAAAATTGCAAGAATATAGTTGTTTCTCCAAAAAGAAGATAATTTTTAAGAATATGAGTTGTATTTTTCTGTAACACCTCCAAATAACCCTAACAAGTACAAATTTCTTCAATATTATCAAATTTATGTTATTTAGTTTCTTGTTTTATTAATTATTTTTTAAGATTTTTTATTTTTTGTTTAGCATTCTTTAATGATATTCTATAATTTTAAAATTTTTGGATGATTTTTTTTTTTAAAGTGTATATTACTATAAATAAGTTATTTCTTATATTTCATAATTGAAGAAATATTAAACATTAACAAAATTTAAGTTGTATAAAATAAATAAGTTATTTCTTATATTTCATAATTGAAGAAATATTAAACATTAACAAGATTTAAGTTGTATAAAAGGGAACTTCATGATTAAGTTGTATAAAATAAATAAGTTATTTCTTATATTTCATAATTGAAGAAATATTAAACATTAACAAGATTTAAGTTGTATAAAAGGGAACTTCATGATTTTTTTTAGATGTTATGTGATATAGAAATATCATAAGAAAATACAACTAATAATATACAACTTTGTAGAATTATTTATTTTATAATAATAATTTCATTAAATTATAGTTACCTCATGTAAAAATCTTATATTAATTATTTGATTTAAAGGACATCCTTAAGAAATTTGATATATTTGATTTGACTCTCTAGCAAAGTATAAATGAAAACTGTATTCTCTATTCCTTCTATACTTAATATAAAAAAGTATAAATGAAAAGTAGGGTTGAATAATAATCAACTTTATTTTTTATAAATTTTATATAGGAAAATGTGAACACAAAGTAGTTGTCCATATTGTGTTTGACTTTCTTGATATTGTGCCTTGAATTTATATATTATTATCATGTATATCATAGTAAGTTCCCATTACTCATTATATTTAGTATATTATTATGTTAAATGTAGTATGACAATGGATTTGTGATACACATAGTGGAAAAAGATATAATAATATTGATGGATCACAATTCCATTGTCACAATATTGATGAGAAATATATAAAACATTCAATCAAGAATTAGAGATCATAAAAAAATCTATGTATGAGGGATAAAGCTTGAAGTTGTAATCTATAATAGGGATGAGTTTAGAAGGAAAAGGGATGGACCATTAGTTGGAGTAATAGGGTTAGTATGATAAAGAACAAATTTGTTCTCATAGATTATTAGTTCTTGCTTTTAATAGATTACAAAATTTAAGCAATGCAAGACATCAATTAATGAGTATCTTTAATAATTTCACAAATTAACCATATGATATGCTTAAACTATAATTGAGTAAGAGAAGATGGATAGAGACATTAATTTACTATTTTAGGCTTGAGCATTCAAAAGGAGCTAACTATGTTGAGGGTGCATACTTTAGAGTGAAAATACCAATTTTCCTTGAAAGTGGAAGAAAACATAATTAGAATAGTATATATTTATTCTTATAAGAGTATTAATCATTTATCTCTCATATCTTTAGAAATTTACTACATTGTTATGGGGGGAATTTTATGAATTCTAACATGTGTCTTTGATACTCACATAGAGCATAAGAAGTATTGTAACATGTATGTTTTTCCTTATCTAACATCAGATTTGAAGCAAAAATATGATATTTTTCTACTCCCTATATATTATCTATTTGGTCTACTTGTTTGTGAATCACATTAATGATGGCAAGGATTCACATATTCTCTTTCTCTATATTGTACACTTAGATTTAAGATCTTCATGATGGGTACGGATTTGTTCATGATCCTATGGCTACATGGATAAAAGAAAAACACTTCAATTATTATTTACCTCTACTTGTCTCTATTTTCATCATAAGTTTCCTTTCTTTTTCATAATTTTATTTAATTTATATCATAAACATTGCACTTCACTAAATTTATATGATAAACTAATGACACCAATAATATATTCAATATTTTTTTATTGATCATAACCTTTATTTACATTTATGATAATAAGAAAGTAAAGAGATACAATATAAACCATTTATAACATAAAATAATCACATCTATTATAATTAATAAAGCACTGAGGAATAGCATGACTTTGAGAATAAACAAATAATTTCTAACATGTATTTAATAAATACAGTCGTCTGTTTCACTACCTATGTGGATGGATTTTTCCAAGCTAATTCAATCAACGCAATGATGATTCTTTCATAAATCATTCCACACAAACACTCCACGGCACTTCCAGATCTTACATTATCTTAAACAGTTTGGAAATCAAAGTTCCTTGAACATATTATACAAATATTATTCACAAACTTTCAATTTTGTAATAATTACAAACCTAAACATCAATTCATATAATATTGGTCTCATGTCCAAATCTGCAAAGGTATCTTTGTCCAGTTTTTACCATTCTCTTAACTCTTCTTCTTCCTCACACGAAATCGACGTAACCAATTACTACTCTATGCAATTGTGCCGAACTATTTATCTCTCATTAGAAATACCAACAAAAACAAATAATTAAATTCAGCTTAAGTTGAACATTTGAAAAAGAAAAAAACTTAAAAAATTCTTAGTTCCGTATTTCTTTTACTGTTGTTTCTTGCAAGATTAGCTTTTGTCCTAAAATTCAACACGAAAAACTCAGGCTCTTTTCACCATCCCCATCAACGAATTTTGCAAATTTCTTCCAGAATTTCTACTTCACTTTCTCAGTTCTTTTCCTCTTTACCATCTTACGTTCCTGCATAAGATTGCATGCAAAAGACAGGCTACCTAATTTTGTTTATCTCAGCATACGTAGGCCATGGTGGAATTGTTTACTGATAAAAAACACAGCTTTAGCATATTACAGTTGCTTGTACAAATGCATAACAAAAAAGATCAAAACCCTAATTTCATGGCAAAAAGCTTGGTCAATTTGGGCCATACCGTCCTTAATTAATAATAAAAGTACGATGATGTCTGTATAGAATCTTCTTTATTGGTTAAGTATAGTTGGGTAAGTTAAGAAATAAATAATTATAATGTTTTGAAGGCTTTTTTGAGAGGATTTCGTGAACAAATTGAATGTTTCGACCAGTTGAGAAGTAGTTGAGAGTATGTTAAATGTTTGAAGTCACAGGCGTATACACTCGCACTTTGCTTGCCTTCTTTCTTCGTTGCAAATGTTGTACCAACTCGTATATAAGTAGTTATTTTGTTGGCTTACCAGACCAACTAAGATCTTGTAACATATTCTTCTTATTCTTCATCAAAATGTGTATTGTCGTTGTTGTGACGACTGATTGAAGGGAGTATTGAGCTACAAGATATGTGATATTGGAAGCTTCTGCGGTTATCCAAAACTGTGTGATATTAGAAGCTTCTGCAGTTACCCAGAGTTGTGTGAGATTAGAAGTTTCTGCGGTTATCCAAAACTTTGTGATACGTAGTGTAAGCTCACAAATAGTCAACACAGAGTGTATGAATGGCGGAAGAGAGAGAAATGCAGCGCAATCATTTGGCATTCAGCTTTCTTGTACACCACGCCGTTCTTTCTTGTCGACTCATTATTGTCCGCGTCGGTAGTGGTTGAAATGCTAATACTGGCGTCATTATATGATAATAAATTCAATAAGGACAGTTTTATTAAGTTGTTTGTATATATAGATAAACATATTCAATTGATATATATATATATATATATATATATATATATATATATATATATATATATATATATATATATATATATAAAAGCATTATTTTATAAATATGTACATTTATATATATAAATATAAGGGTTATGATATGGTGAAGGGAAAAAAATATAATCTCATATTATATATACACATTTGAACTACTACTCAATGTCTCTTATATACACTCTGTTTATGTCTTGGATGCCACCTAGGCTAATCATATCTCATGAGGGTTATCATTATATAACATAATTAAGGGTTATGCTAGCAACATGTCAAGTACACATATCCTATCATAACAAATGGTTTAAAAGGGTACCATGCCCACTTCCTTTTGAGAAGTGTTGTCCTCAACACAAATCAATTGTGGGTGTTTTTGCATAATTCATTCATTCATCTACTTCAAAAGTCCTTTTACTTTGATGTTGTTCAACTTTCTACTTCATTATGTTCTATAGCATTGTTGAGTTCTCCATAAGCATACAAAGAAGATATTATTGATGTTGAATGTGTTATTTGATTTCTCTAACCTTTTGGTGTCCCCACAAAGAAGATGTAATTGCTAGTGAATGGTGCCCATATAGTGCCAAAAATAGTCATTTTAAATGAAGTATTGAAAGAAGTGTTATATCACAATTTGACTAGTGGTAACCATTTCACCCATCTCTAATACTAATCTAGAAAATAACATTAGAGATGAATCTCCAAGTACATGTTGACCAATTTATTCTATCCATCTAATTGCAAACGATATGATGAGTTATGAGTAAGTTGAGTGCCCAAAGACAAGGATAAGTGTATTGAAGTTTGGCTATCATTGATGTCAAAAGTATGAGTTTGATTGTCATTGATGTTAGAAGAATATTGGAGTTGGTTGCAGTTTGGTTATTAGTATTGTGGTCTAGCTATTTGGTTGCTAGAGTCCTTGTGAGATGCTTTACATCTCTCCACAGTTTTCGTTATGCTCCTACAGTTTGGAAGTTAGCTTTATATGTTGTTAGAGCATATGCGATCCAAGTTTCATGTTGTTTGGATTATCAGAAAGGTATTTTGGAAATCACAGTTTAAAGGTAGTGTTGTTTCTGCGAAGATGCTCATAGTGGTGCAAAGTTTGGATTTGCATTCCTCCACATTTGTAGATATGGTTGTGTGGATCAAAAGCTAATTTTATTGTGTTGTGAAGGTGTTATATCCAAAGTTTCATAGATCATTTGTCCTTCCATAGAGAAAGTTATAAGTGACAGATTGGAGGACTATATTATCTAGTGACTGGTTTTGATCTCTGTTGATCACTTGCACCAACTTGTTATTGCTTGAAGTTGTGAAATGGATGTATGGGAGTGTTCCTGAAAATATTATGATGTTTTATGTTGATCCATAAGATGTTCTTTGGTTTCTTTGAAATAGGTTGTGGTTTGAAATGAAAGTGTTTCTAGGTTATGCTTTTGCATGACCGATTGAGATATGTTGAAGGCATAAAAACATGTTGGTGTTTGTTCAGAGTCTATGAAGTGTTTGAAGGTGTTGTATGGGCCATGCCAACTCATTTGGGAGAAGTGTAAGTAATGTTTAATCATTCGTGTGTACCACCAATGTTGTAATGGATAACATGCTATAAGTTTCATGTTTTCTTGCTTAAGGCTGACCTAGTTTGAATGTGGGAAGCATGTGGATGTTTTCATTGAAGATCGAAGCTATGAAGAGTGTTTAGGATTAGGTTAAGCATGTGTTGGGATCTGAAAGGTGTGTCCCTCTTCTTGGTGTTGTGTGTAGTCCATTTTAGGTCTTACACATTTCATGGTGGTTTTTTATCTTTGGCCGACTTGTAATTGTAATACATTTTTTTAGGCCAACATATGTAGTGTAATCAATGTAATATCATGTATATATTGTAAATCTATTTGATTTGGGTTGTGTGGTTGATTCGAATGAGGATTTGTAATGCATTATTATTTTTTTGTAAGTGACTGAAGGAGAAAGAGAAGAAGTGGAAGATCTTGTCCAGATTCAAGTTGATCATATTTTTTGATAGAAGGAAATTAAAGATTGTGCCTAATTGATTGATAGAGGTAGTGAGCTAAAGGAAAAAATTCTTGAAAGCTAAAATTAGTGAGCCAATAAGCTGCAAAGAAGACATCTGAAAAAGTTGCAAAAGAGTTGTCAAAGCATAACTGCAATAGTTAGAAAGAAAAGGGAAAAAGTGGAATTACAATCATCAAAAGGATTGAGCTTCATTGTCAAATTTAGACAGTAGAAGGACAATCATGTTGTAATATTTTATGATTTTGTTCTCAATTCAGGGAGTAGTTTCTTCCTTCGGTTGAAGCCCTAAAACAAAGACTACAAGGAGTTGTATCTTCCTTAGGAGTGACCCTAAAACCTTTCTACATGGAGTAGTAGATTCCTTGGGTTGTAGACCTAAAAAAAATTGTAACTATTATTCATTTGTGAGGCTAGATTACGATGGTAGCTCCTAGAAAAAATTCTCACTGTAGTTTTTCCCTTGTTGGGTTTTCCACATACATCTAACCTGTTGTGTGGTGTTGTGCATTGTGTTCATCTTTCATGTTTGTGTTTGTGCTGTAGAGTTTAAGTTTCAATTTTCTCTAGAGGGTTTGAGATTTGATCTAGAATATTGATTCACCTAGGCCTCTCAGTATTTTGGTGTGTTTTCAACAATTAGTATTAGGGCTTGGTTCCTTAGAAGTCTAACAACTTGAGGAAGGTTTGTGATGGTACAAGAAGGATCTCGCAAGGTGCCTAGGTTTGATGGAACACATTTCACTTTTTAGAGATACTAGATGGAAACTCATCTATCCTCTTTGGGGTATGGTGTTTGGAAATCTATCAAATATGGATATATTGTTCCTACTACCCCTCCAACTAACCCAGTTGAGATCAAAGCCTATGAGAACAATGGAAAGGAAAATAATTCTATCTTGAGTGTGCTATTATATTTTTACCTAGTAAAAGTAATCCATTTCAAGTCAGTAAAGGAATTCTAGGACAAGCTTGGTGGCATCTATGAAGGAGATATCAAAGTGAAGAAGCCAAGTTGCAAATCTACAAAGGAAAGTTTGAGGACCTAAAAATATAAGAGGATGAAGATATTGGAGGATATGTTCTTTGGGTAGATGAAGTGGTCAATGCAATGAGAGGTCTTGGTGAAGATTTTGAAGAATCTTTGGTGGTCAAAAAGGTACTGATATCTCTTCCTAAATCTTATAGTTCTAAAGTATCTTCTATTGAGGAAGATAGAGATCTGGATAAACTTTTAATGGATCAATTTTATGGTGCCCTTATTACATTTGAAATGAGAGAGTTTAACAAAGAAGGTCCAAAGAAGGAAGTAACATTCAAAGCAAGTAATAAAGAAAATTATGAAGAATCTGATCTGGATAGTGACAGTGATGAAGAGGAAGCAAATTTTGTAAGGAATTTGAAAAGAGGCACTGGAAAGTACAAGGGTAAGCTATCTTTCAATTGTTTCAAGTGTGGAGAGGTTGGTCATTTTGCTTCTAAATGTCCCTTGAAAGATTCTAAAAAGAGAAAAAGAGAGCCTAAAAGAAATAAGGTTAAGAAGAGTCTCTACTCCATGGAATATTCTTGCTCTACAAAGGATGATGAATCTAGTGGTCCAGATAATGAAGATGAAGTATTGGTTTTGGTTGCTAAGAAGGCTAAAGATAAAGCTAAGGATTCAAGTGTTGTGTGTACTGCATTTCATGCAAAATATGAGGCTAGTTCATGGATGATTGATAGTGGTTGTTCCAACCCCATGACAGGAGATAAGAGCAAGTTTATCAAAATTATGAAGTGGAATGGTGGCATAGTCAAGCTTGGAGATGATACTTAGGTGTAGATATGTAGAAAAGGTTCTATCAGTATTTGTGGAAAAAGAAGAATAAAAGATGTCCTTTATGTCAAAGGTCTCTGGTATAATCTTCTTAGTGTAAGTCAAATGTGCAGAAATGGTTACAACCTCATATTCAATAATGGTGGATGTGAAATTAGAAAAGAGAGATCTGGTCAATTAGTTGTTGAAGGATCTAGGAGAAGTGATGACATTTACAGTCTAAGAGATTCCAATGGAAGAACTTTTCTTCTAGGACAAGCAAGTGAATGCTGTATGTGGCATAGGAGAATGGGACACATTAACTTTGACAATCTTATGAAGATCATCTCATTTCATGTGGTAAGATATATGACTAAGATTATCAAGCCTGCAAGTAGAGTGTGCAAGGAATGTTAGTTTGACCATAAGAAAAAAAAGATAAGTTTCAAGTCTAAAGAATATTCTTCTTTTAAACCATTGGAGTTGGTACATATTGATTTATGTAGACCTACCAAAACAAAAATTCTAAAAGGAGAGACTGCATTTGCACATATGGTTATGTAGATCATAAGTTAATCTTGTTGTGATGTGAAGGTTCTATATCCAAAGTTTCATATCATTTGTCCTTTTGTAGAGAAAGTTATAAGTGATAAAGTGTCGGACTGTATTTTCTGGTGGCTAGTTTCAATGTTTCTTGGCTTGCACCAACTTGTTGCTGCTTGAAGTTGTGAAATGGATGTATGAGAGTGTTCTTTGAAATATTATTATTTTTTCTTTTTCTTCTCAAAATATTCTTTGGTTTCTCTAGAACAGGCTATGGTCTGAAATGAAGGTGTTGCTAGGTTATGCTTTTACTTGACCGACTGAGATATGTTGCAGGCATATGACATGTTTTGGTGTTTTTTTGGAGTCTATGAAGTGTTTGAAGGTATTGTATGGGCCATTTTGACTCATCTAGGAGAGGTGCTTGATTAATGTTTAATAATTTATGCGTACTTCCAATGTTGTAATGATCGACATGCTATGAGTTTCATGGTTTCTTGCTTCAAGCTAGCCTAATTTGAATGTGTGAAGCGTGTGGATGTTGTTCAATAAAGACTAAAGTTGTGAAGAGTTTTTAGGGCTAGGTTAACATATGTTGGGATCTTCAAGGAATTCCCCTCTTGCTAGTTTTGAGTGTAGTCCATTTTGGGTCTTGTCCTCTACACATTTCATGTTGTTTGATCATTGGCCAACTTATAATTGTAATATTCTTTGTTTTAGGCTAACATATGTAATGTAATAAATGTAATATCATGTATATATTGTAAACCTAGTAGATCTAGGTTTTTTGGTTGAGTTGAATGAGGATGTGTAATGCATTATGATGTTTATGTAAGCGACTAAAGGAGAAAGAGAATAAGTGGAATATTTTGTCTAGATTCAAGTTGATCATATTTTTGTGACAAAAGGAAAGTGAAGAGTGTACCTAACTGATTTCTAGAGGTAGTGAACCAAAGGAAAAACTTCTTGAAGATTGAAATTAGTGAGCCAGTAAGCTACAAAGAAGACATTTGAAGAAGTTATAGAAGAGTTGTCAAAGAAAAATTGCAATCATCAAAAGGATTGAGCTTCATTTTCAGATTTAGTCAGTAGAAGAACTATCATTTTGTAATATTTTCTAAGTTTGTTCTCAATTTAGGGAGTAGTTTCTTCCTTGGTTTGAAGCCCTAAAAAATTTTTTGTAGGGAGTTGTAGCTTCCTTGGGAGTGACCCTAGATCCTTTTTGTAGGGAATAGTATCTTCCTTGGTTTGTTGTAAAAAAAAGTTGTAACTTTTATTCATTTGTGAGATTGGATTAGGATAATAGCTCCTAATTGTTACATATATGAGCTAGTGTGGTGGTGTTGTCATTAATGTTTTCATTGATGTCAACATTGTTCAATATGTTGTAGATTGTACATGTATGGTTGAGATGCTATTGAGATGTTGTGAGTACATGGAGCTATCTTTATGGAATTGCAAATATGTTGGTTTGATGAGTTTCCAAGTGCTTTTGAGAAAATTAATGAAGAAAAGAAGTTAGAATGTTGGAAGTGTTTAGTGTGTGCTCTGGTATGTGCTCCGCATGTCTCCTATGTTGATACTATGCCTATACATAGATGAAGGCGTGTTGATAATGATCCAATGATGATATAGTCTGAGTTTCAGTTACTGGTGAGATGGTACATGAAAGTTGTGTCCACCGGTATATGTGTTCTACTAGTAGTGTTAGTGTTCTGTGGAATGGGAGAAATATGTTGGCTCTGTATTTCTCCACTGTTTTGTTTCAAATTGTGTGGATTTGGGAGATGTCTTGTGAAGGCCTTTCCTATTCTCTAGCGAAGAGGTTTGGAATTTGGTGATCCGAAAATCATGTTTTAGTGTTTCTGTGTGTGTCTGCACAGTTTGGATTGTCTAATGAAAAGATTTTAGTGTTTGAAGCTTGATATTTTTGTTGCAGATGTATCTGGAAGATTCTGAGATGTATTCTCATGCATAATGAAGCATGTTGCGTCATCTATGTTTCATCTTCTTGTTGGGAAGCATGTGCATAATTGATAATTTGTGTTTTCATTAGGTTTGGCCGACCTAGTGTTTACACTTCATTCAAAGAATAAAAATTAAATGAGGAAGTGTGTAGAATATTCAAAAAAATTATTCTTACATTTTTATTGGTCCACTCTTATTCCTTTCCACTGCGGGAATTTAGAGTTTCCAACTTATTTTGAATTTATGAAACAATGTGTTGTGGCCGACCTTGGTAAATGTTTCTAAGGTTGAGAATGGTATAAAATCAAGGTAATTTGTGAAGAATTGGATGATAGTGTGATGCAAAGTGACGAAAGTGTGCCACAAATCATAAGAACAGAAGTGTGTATGAGCGAGTTGTGAGAGTAGTTTTTCAATGTGTTGAAGGTAGTGAATTGAAGGTTTTTGTAATCCTGCAAATGTGCTTTAATTGTTGTGGTGGATCTATTGTTCTCTTTTGTATTTGTAGGCAGTGAGCCTCCCTATTGGACAGTGAGTCCTTTTTGTAGGCAACGATCCTTTGTACTTGGATAGTGAGTCCTTGTTTTAGAAGTGAGCCTCCTTTTTAAATACTATATAGTGTGCATTAACGCTCACCATGGTTTTTCCCTTATTGGGTTTTCCATGTAAAAATATGGTGTTCATTATGTTGATTTACTTTTTATTATCTATGTTTCATGCTCATATTTAATAATAGAATAGTGTGGTTGAAGATTTGATAAGTGATAAAGTTTTGAGTTTAGATTTGTGTGACAATTGATTCACCCCCCCTCTCAGTTGTCCTACGCCTATTTAACAATTTGTATCAGAGATTGTGGCTCCTTGTTGTTGAGCTTAACCACTGAAGGAAGATCTGATGGCACACAAGTTGTCGATCCCTATGTTTGATGGAACTGACTACAAAGATTGGAAGGGACAGATGAGAGGATATATTATCTCTCTTTGTTTCAAGACCTAGAAGGCTGTTGAGAATAAGTATACACCTTCGTCTGGTGGTTTTAATATTGCAAATGAGATATTTTCTTATGAAGAAAATCAGAGGACGAAGTATGTGATTTGCAGTGGTCTATCTAAAAATGAGTGAATAAAGGTTAATGCTTTGGATACTTCATATGAAGTCTGGAAGAAGTTGGAAGACATGTATGAAGGGAATGAAAAAGTGAAATTGACAAAGAGACTGGTGGAAAAGTGTAGTTTTTTGAACCTAAAAATGGAAGATGGTGAAGAATTTACAAGTTTCTTTCAAAGGGTTGAACAAATTGCAAATGAGGTTAGAAATCAAGGAGGAAATCTAGTAGATGAAGACATAATATAGAAGATCTTGATCACCCTACCGGATTGCTACAATGATAAGATCTTGGTGATTGAAGAAATGTATGACCCTAAGAAGTAGACCTCAGAGCACTTGTTCGGAATCGTGCAAGCATTTCAATTGAGAAAGTTCCAGAAAGATGACAAGATAAAAAAAAAGAAAAAAATGGAATTTAAGGCAATGAAGATTGAGGAGGAACCAGATAGCGATGATGTTGATGAGTTGGAAGCTAACTTCACTAGGAAGTTGAAGAAAGGTATCAAAAATTATAAAGGTATGTTTCCCTTTAAATGCTTTAGTTGTGGTAATATTAGCCATTATGCTTCAATATGTCTGAATAGGGATGCACATAAAAAGAACAAGGATTATAAGGATAAGGATAGGAGGGATAAGAAGTATAAGAAGCTATACTATGTTAAGGAAGAGGTAGGTATTTCTGATGATAAATCTGCAAATGAGATCAATGATAGTGAATGCTTATTCTTAGCTTTGGAAAATAAATCTGTATCCACTAACTCTAGAAAATGTGTAAGTAAGAAACCTCTAGAAGTTAAGAAGAATAGGATGGAAGGTACTCTGGTTACTGCACTTCATGCAAGATAGGATGAGGACTACTGGGTAATTGACAGTGGATGTTCAAATCACATGACTAGAGATAAGAGTAAGTTCACTAAACTTGAAAAAGATGATGGTGGTTTAGTCATGTTCAGTGAGGATTCAAGAGCTAAGATATGTGGTAAAGGGTCAATTAGTTCTGATGGAGTGCATATTACTAATGATGTATATTATGTGAAGGGTTTGAGGCATAATATTTTGAGTGTTGGTTAGATGTATAGCAATGGATTTAAGCTTGTATTTTAGAATAATACCTATGAAATTAGAAAAGAATCCAAAAATGGAGATATGATTTTTGTTGGACGAAGAACTCATGGAAACATCTATTAGCTTAAAGGAGTTGATGGTGATTGTCTTGTATCTCCGATTAGTGAAAGTTGGTTATGGCACCAGAGAATGGGACATGTGAATTTTGATAACCTGGTCAAGATCAGTAAGAAGGAGATAGTTCGAGGACTACCTAAAATCACAAGACCTACTAATACTATTTGTAGAAGTTTTCAACTAGGGAAGCAGAAAAGATGTAGCTTTAAGGGAAAATAATATTCTACTACTGGATGTCGGAGTTGGTAAATATTGATCTTTGTGGTCTGAATAAGACTGGAAGCCTAAATGGTGATAGATATTTCATGTTTCTTATTCATGATTACACTCGAATGACATAGGTTTCTTTTCTCAGAGAAAAAAATAAGGCTCTAGATAGGTTTAAGGTATTCAAAGCGAGAGTGGACAATGAAGTAAATCTAAAAATCAAATGTTTAAGATCAGATAGAGGTGGTGAATTCACCTTTGGTGAATTTAATGTATTCTATGACAAGCATGGCATACAAAGACAATATTCTACTCTGAGAACCCCTCAACAGAATGAAGTAGTTGAAAGGAAAAATAGAATAGTACAGGAAGCTTCAAGAACTATGATGAAAGAATCCAATGTACCAGATGTATATTGGAGAGAAGCGATACATACTATTGTTTATGTTATTCATAGAGTTCAGATTAGACACAACAACACAAAGAGACTTTTTGAGTTATGGACTGGTAAGACTCCTACTGTGAAATATTTTAAGATACTTGGAAGAAGATGCTATATCGAAAGAGATGATGAAAATATTGGTAAGTTTGATGCTAGATGTGATGAAGGAATATTTCTTGGATACTCTACCACTAGCAAGGAATATAGATGCTTTAACAAAAGATTAAGGAAGATTATTGAAAGTGCTAATGTGAAAGTTGATGAAGACATACTCAGACCTATTGAGATAAGTAAAGTTGAACCTAATGATCCTATCTGTGGACATATACCTAAAGAAAATAAGGAGGAAGAAGAAGAAGAAGAACAAGTAGTAGAATAAGAGAATGAATTGAAACCTATTGCTAGGACTCCCAAATATGTACAGAAGAATCATCCAAAAGATCAGATAATTGGAGACAAGAGTGAAGGTGTGAGGACAAGAATCAAATTTGCAACTGAGGTAAATTTATGTTTACTCTCTAAAATAGAACTGAAATCTATGAAGGAAGCATGTGAAGATGAAAGTTGGATGAGAGCTATGAAAGAGGAATTGAAACAGATAGAGAAGAATTAGACATGGGAAATAGTCCCTAGGCCTATGAACAAGAATGTAATTGGTTCGAAATGGGTGTTCCAGAATAAGCTAAATGAAAATGGAGAAGTAGTGAGGAATAAAGAAAGATTGGTATGCAAAGGATATTCACAAGTTGAAGGAATAGATTTTGAGGAAACATTTGCTCATGTGGCTAGAATGGAAGCTATTAGAATGTTTTTGGAATTTTCTATACACAAGGAATTCAAGGTATATCAGATGGATGTTAAGTCAGCTTTCCTGAATGGTGAGTTGGAGGAAGAAGTGTACATGGAGCAACATGAAGGATTTCAGTTGTCTGACAAACCAAACATGGTTTGTAAGCTAAAGAAGGCATTGTATGGATTGAAGCAAGCTCCCAGAGCTTGGTATGGAAGACTAGATAGATATCTGACAAAGAAAGGATTCAACAAAGGTTCTACTAATAACAACCTCTACTTCAAAGTGCAACGCACTAAGATGTTGATTGTAGTAGTTTATGTTGATGATATCATTTTTGGAGGAAATGAAGGCATGTGTAAAAATTTTGATGAAAAAATGCAAAAAGAATTTGAGATGTCTATGATTGGTGAGTTCAATTTCTTTCTTGGTCTACAAGTGAGTCAAACTAACAAAGGGATATTCATTTCACAATCTAAGTATGTAAAAGAACTATTGAAAAAGTTTGGAATGGAGGATTCTAAATCAGTTTGTACTCATATGGTAACTAGATGTAAACTGAGCAAGGATGATGAATTGGCTAAGACTGATTAGAGCAAATATAGATCCATGATTGGTGGACTACTGTACCTTACTACTACTAGACCAGATATTATGCATACAGTGTGTTTAGTTCCTATATTTCAAGCAGTTCCTAGAGAAGCACATCTTATGACTGTTAAAAGAATATTTAGATATCTTAAAGGCACACCATATTATGGACTGTGGTATCCTAAGAGTAATGATTTCACCCTGAGTGCTTATATAGATGTTGATTGGCTTGGATGTGTAGATGACCGAAAGAGTACTAGTGGTGGTGCTTTCTTTCTTGGTGAAAGACTAGTTTCATGGTTGAGTAAAAAGCAAGACTCGGTTTCTTTATTCATTGCAGAGGTTGATATATTCCTGCAACATCCTACTGTAAACAAGTTCTATGGATGAAGCAAACTATGAAAGACATTGGTATACTATGTGATGAGCCTATTTCTATTTTCTATGATAATACAAGTGCAATAAATATTTCAAAGAATCTAGTTATGCATTCAAGAATGAAGCACATAACTATCAAGTATCATTTTCTGGGAGAGAAAGTGTTGGAGAATAAGGTTAGACTGGAGTATGTAACTACAAAGGAACATATTGCAATCATATTTACTGAGGCTCTTCCAAAGGATAATTTTAAGCATCTTAGGGAAAGGTTGGGGGTCATTGGACCTCCTAACTAGGTGCAGATGAAGATGCAGCAATCTAGTGAGTACATAGATTCTTCATTTACCTGGACTGATTGATGGATCTACTCCACAGGGGGAGTAGAAAAGATTTTCATTGTTGCAGTATGAGTGTACTCCTAAGGGGGAGTAATCAAAGTAGTTGTTCTTTTCCATTGATTTCAAAGGGGGAGAGAGGGTTATGTGTTTCCATCAATGACAAAGGGGGGGATTGTTGCATACATGAGCTAGTTTGGTGGTGTTGTCATTAATGTTGTCATTGATGTCAACATTGTTCAATATGTTACAAATTATACATGTATGGTTGAGATGCTGTTGAGATGTTGTGAGTACATGGAGCTATCTTTATGACCTTGAAAATATGTTGGTTTGATGAGTTTCCAAGTGCTTTTGAGAAAATTAATGAAGAAAAGAAGTTAGAATGTTCGAAGTGTTCAATGTGTGCTCCAGTATGTGCTCCACATGACTCCTATGTTGATCCTATGCTTATGCGGATCTGAAGGAATTTTGATAATGATCCAATGATGATATAGTTTGAGTTTTAGTTTCTAGTGAGGTGGTATGTGAGAGTTGTGTCCACCGGTATATGTGTTCTACTGGTAGTGTCAATGTTCTATGGACTGGGAGAAATATTTTTTCTCTGCATTTCTCCATTGTTTTGTTTTAGATTGTGTGGATTTGGGAGATGTCTTGTGAAGGCATTTCCTATTCTCTAGCGAAGAGGTTTGGAATTTGGTGATCCAGAAATCATGTTTTAGTGTTTTTGTGTGTGTCTACATAGTCCAGATTGTTTGATGAAAAGAGTTCAATGTTTGAAGCTTGATATTTTTGCTACGGATATATCAGGAAGACTCTGAGATGTATTCTCGTGCATAATGAAGCATGTTGCATCGTCCGTGTGTCATCTTCTTGTTGGGAAGCATGTTCATCATTGATAATTTGTGTTTTCATTAGGTTTGGCCAACCTAGTGTTTACACCTCATTTGAAGAATAAAACTTAAATGAGGAAGCATGTAGAAGATTCAAAAATATTATTCTTATGTTTTTATTGGTCCACTCTTATTCCTTTCCACCACGGGAATTTAGAGTTTCTGGTTTATTTTGAATTTATGAAACCATGTGTTGTGGCCAACCTTGGTAAATGTTTCTAAGGTTGAGAATGGTATAAAAGCAAGGCGAGTTGTGAAGAATTGGATGACAGTGTGATGCAAAGTGATGAAAGTGTGCCACAAATCATAAGAACAAAAGTGTGTATGAGTGAGTAGTGAGAGCAATTATTCAATGTGTTGAAGGAAATGCATTGAAGGTTTTTGTAATCCTAAAAATGTGCTTTAATTGTTGTGGTGTATCTTTTGTTCTCTTTTGTATGTGTAGTCAGTGAGCCTCCCTATTGGACAATGAGTCCTTTTTGTAGGCAGTGAGCCTTTGTATTTGGACAGTGAGTCCTTCTTTTGGCAGTGAGCCTACTTTTTAAATACTATATAGTGTGAGTTAACCCTCATCGTATTTTTTCCCTTATTGGGTTTTTCACGTAAAAATCTAGTGTTCATTGTGTTGATTTACTTTCTGTTATCTATGTTTCATGCTCATATTTAATAATAGAATAGTGTAGTTGAATATTTGATAAGTGATGAAGTTTTGAGTTTAGATTTGTGTGACAACTTATTCACCCCCCCTCTCAGTTGTCCTCCTCCTGTTTAACAATTGGTATCAGAGCTTGTGGTTCCTTGTTGTTGAGCTTAACCGCTTAAGGAAAATCCGATGGCACACAAGTTGTTGATCCCTATGTTTGATGGAACTGACTACAAATATTGGAAGGGACAAATGAAAGGATATATTATCTCTCTTTGTTTCAAGACCTAGAAGGTTGTTGAGAATAAGTATACACCTCCATCCAGTGGTTTTAATACTGCAGATGAGATCTTTGCTTATGAAGAAAATGAGAGGGCAAAGTATGCAATTTGCAGTGGTCTATCTAAAAATGAGTGAATCAAGGTTAATCTTAGGATACTACATATGAAGTTTGGAAGAAGCTGGAAGACATGTATGAAGGGAATGAAAAATTGAAATTGACAAAGAGACTAACAACAAAGTGTAGATTTGTGAACCTGAAAATGGAAGATGGTGAAGAATTTACAAGTTTCTTTCATAGAGTTGAATAGATTGCAAATGAGGTTAGAAATCAATGAGGAAAGCTAGCAGATGAATTCATAATAGAGAAGATCCTGATCTCCCTACCATATTGCTACAACGATAAGATCTAGGTGATTGAAGAAATGTATGACCCTAAGAAGTAGACCTTGGAACACTTGTTCGGCACCGTGCAAGAATTTGAATTGAGGAAGTTCTAGAAAGATGACAAGGTAGAAGAAAAGATAGAAACAAAATTTAAGGAAATAAAGATTGAGGAGGAACCGGATAGCGATGATGTTAATGAGTTGGAAGCTAACTTCACCAGGAATTTGAATAAAGGTACCAAAAATTATAAATGTATGTTTCCCTTTAAATGATTTATTTGTGGTAATATTGGTCATTATGCTTCAAAATATCTGAATAGGGTTGCTCATAAAAAGAGCAAGGATTATAAGGATAAAGATAGGAAGGATAAGAAGTATAAGAAGTTGTACTATGTTAAGGAAGAGGTGGGTATTTCTGATGATGAATCTGAAAATGAGGTTGATGATAGTGAATGCTTATTCTTAGCTTTGGAAAATAAATCTATATCCACTCACTCTGGTTCAAATGTGTAAGTAAGAAACCTTCGGAAGTTAAGAAGAATAGAATGGAAGGTACTATGGTTACTGCATTTCATGCAAGATAGGATGAGGACTACTGGGTAATTGACAGTGGATGTTCAAATCACATGACCTGAGATAAGAGTAAGTTGAACACTAAAATTGAAAAATATGATGGTGGTTTAGTCATGTTCGGTGATGATTCATGAGCTAAGATCTATGGTAAAGGTTCAATTAGTTTTGATGGAGTGCATAGTACTGATGATGTAGATTATTTGAAGGGTTTGAGGCATAATATTTTGAGTGTTGGTTAGATGTGTAACAATGGATTTAAGCTTTTGTTTCAGAACAATACCTGTGAAATCAAAAAATGATCCAAAAATGTAGATATGATTGTTGTTGGATGAAGAACTCATGGAAACATCTATCAGCCGAAAGGAGTTAATGGTTCTTGTATTGTATCTCAAATCAGTGAAAGTTGGTTATGGCACTGGAGAATAGGACATGTGAATTTTGATAACTTGGTCAAGATTAGTAAGAAGGAGATAGTTCAAGGATTGCCTAGAATCACAAGACCTGCTAATACTATCTGCAGAAGTTGTCAACTGGGGAAGCAGACAAGATGTAGCTTTAAGGGAAAAGAATATTCTACTAACGGTATGTTGGAGTTGGTACATACTGATTTCTCTGGTCTGACTAAGACTGGAATCCTAAATGGTGATACATATTTCATGTTGCTTATTAATGATTACAATCGAATGACATGGGTTGCTTTTCTTAGAGAAAAGAATCAAGCTCTGGATAGGTTTAAGGTATTCAAAGCAAGAGTGGAGAATAAATTAAATCTAAAAATAAAATGTTTAATATCAGATAGAGGTGGTGAATTCACCTCTGGTGAATTTAATGCATTATGTGAGAAGCATGACATAAAAAGATAGTATTCTGCTCTGAGAACCCCTCAACAAAATGTAGTTGAAAGGAAAAATAGAACAGTACAGGAAGCTACTGGAATTGTCATGAAAGAATCCAATGTACCAGATGTATATTAGAGAGAAGCAATACATACTATTTTTTATGTTCTTAATAGAGTTAAGATCAGACACAACAACACAAAGACACCTTTTAAGTTATGGATTGGTAAGACTCCTACTATGAAATATTTTATGTTATTTGGAAGTAGATGTTATATCAAAAGAGATGATGAAAATCTTGGAAAGTTTGATGCTAGATGTGATGAAGGAATATTTCTTTGATACGAGTGATCCCACAATAGTGGTTAACAATTTTTGGCCAAACTAGACACTGAAATAAATTTTTTAACTAAATCTTCACTTTCGGGCACCTATAGTGACTAAACCGTGAGGAATTTGAAGATGATGCAAACTAGAGTTTCATGAAATTTTGTCTATAGATTCTAAATATATTTTTTTCAAAATTATTGGAATCATATTGCACTTCTCTTTCCATCTCCCTCGAATTTTTTTTTTCTTCAGAAAACAACATTTTTAAAAAGTGACGCTCACAATATAACACAACTTTTTTTACATGAGTAAATCAAAAGTGGTTTTTTATCAGCATTTTGATAGGTGTAAAGGAGACTCTGTTAAAGGTATGGTTTAAAACTAGTGGGTTCTATCCAAGGTGGTTTTATTTAAGGTAGTTTGATCAAACCCTCTTCAATTGGAATGCTTTAAATGGAAATTTTTAAGGCTTAAATCATTATATTGTCTAAAAATATGTGATTTCAGCAAAAATCAGATCCTCCCAGAAATTGTAAACCAGCTTTGTGGGATCACCCATACTCTACCACTAGCAAGGCATACAAATGCTTTAACAAAAGATTAAGGAAGATTATTTAAAGTGCTAATGTGAAAGTTGATGAAGACATACACAGACCTATTGAGATAAGTGAAGTTGAACCTGATGATCCTATCTATAGACATATACCTAAAGAAAATCAGGGGGAAGAAGAAGAAGAAGAAGAAGAAGAAGAAAAAGAAGAAGAAGAAGTAGAAGAAGTAGAAGAAGAGAATGAATCAGAACCTATTGCTAGGACTCCCAAATATGTAAAGAAGAATCATCTAGAAGATTAGATAATTGGAGACAAGAGTGAAGGTGTGAAGACAAGAAGCAAAGTTGAAGCTGCGGTAAACTTCTGTGTAATCTCTAAAATAGAACCGAAATATGTGAAGGAAGCATGTGAAGATGAAAGTTGGATGAGAGCTATGAAAGAGGAATTGCACTAGATAGAGAAGAATTAGACATGGGAAATAGTCCCTAGGCCTGTGAACAAGAATGTGATTGGTTCGAAATGGGTGTTCCAAAATAAGCTAAATGAAAATGGACTAGTGAGGAATAAAGCAAGATTGGTATGCAAAGGATATTCACAAGTTGAAGGAATAGATTTTGAGAAAACATTTGCTCATGTGGCCAGAATGGAAGCTATTAGAATGTTCTTGGCATTTTCTATACACAAGGGCTTCAAGGTATATCAGGTGGATGTTAAGTCAACTTTCCTGAATGGTGAGTTGGAGGAAGAAGTGTACATGGAGCAGCCTGAAGGATTTTAGTTGTCTGAAAAACTGGACATGGTTTGTAAGCTAAAGAAGGCGTTGTATAGATTGAAGCAAGCTCCCAGAGATTGGTATGCAAGATTGGATAGATATCTGACAAAGTAAGGATTCAACAAAGGTTATGTTGACAACAACCTCTACTTCAAAGTGCAAGGTAATAAGATTTTGATTGTAGTAATTTATGTTGATGATATCATTTTTGGAGGAAATGAAGGCATGTGTAAAAACCTTGCTGAAGAAATGCAGAAATAATTTGAGATGTCTATGATTTGTGAGTTGAATTTCTTTCTTGGTCTACAAGTGAATCAAACTTACAAAGGGATATTCATTTCACAATCTAAGTATGTAAAAGAACTATTGAAAAATTTTGGAATGGAGGATTCTAAATCGGTTTGTACTCCTATGGTAACAGAATGTAAATTGAGCAAGGATGATGAATCGACTAAGACTGATCAGAGCAAATATAGATCCATGATTGGTGGACTGTTGTACCTTACTGCAACCAGACAATATATTATTCATGCAACGTGTTTAGTTGCTAGATTTCAAGCAGATCCTAGAGAAGCACATCTTATGACTATAAAAAGAATATTTAGATATCTTAAAGGCACACCAGATTATGGACCGTGGTATCCTAAGAGTAATGATTTCACCCTCAGTGCTTATACAGATGTTGATTGGGCTAGATGTGTAGATGACAGAAAGAGTACCAGTGGTGGTGCTTTCTTTCTTGGTGAAAGACTAGTTTCATGGTTGAGTAAAAAGAAAGACTCTATTTCTTTATCCACTGCAGAGGTTGAATATATTGATGAAGCATCCTGTTGTACACAAGTTCTATGGATGAGGAAAACTCTGAAAGAAATTGGTATAGTGTGTGATGAGCCTATTTCTATTTTCTATGATAATACAAGTGCAATAAAAATTTCAAATAATTTGGTTATGCATTCAAGAGCAAAGCACATATCTATCAAGTATCATTTCCTGAGAGAGAAAGTGCTAGAGAATGAGGTCAGACTGGAGTATGTAACTACAAAGGAACATATTGCAAACATATTTACTAAGGCTCTTCTGAAGGATATTTTTGTGCATCTTAGGGAGAGGTTGGGGGTTATTTCCCCTCCTAACTAGGTGCACATGAAGATGCAACAGTCTAGTGAGTTCACATATTCTTCATTTACCTAGACTAATTGATGGGTCTACTCCACAAGAGGAGTAGAAAAGATTTTCATTGTTGCAGTATGAGTGTACTCCTAAGGGAGGGTAATCAGAGTATTTTTTATTTTCAATTGATTTCAAAGAGGGAGAGAAGGTTATGTGTTACCATCAATGACAAAGGGGGAGATTGTTGCAAATATGAGCTAGTTTGGTGGTGTTGTCATTAATGTTGTCATTGATGTAAACACTATTTAGTATGTTGCAAATTTTACATGTATGGTTGAGATGTTGTTGAGATGTTGTGAGTACATGGAGCTATCTTTATGTAATTGAAAATATGTTGGTTTGATGAGTTTCCAAGTGCTTTTGAGAAAATTAATGAAGAAAAGAAGTCAGAATGTTGGAAGTGTTCAGTGTGTGCTCTGGTATGTGCTTTGCATGTTTCCTTTGTTGATCCTATGCCTATGAAGATCTGAAGGGGTGTTGATAGTGATCCAATGATGATATAGTCTGAGTTTCAATTTTTGGTGATATGGTATGTGAAAGTTGTGTCCATCGGTATATGTGTTCTACTGGCAGTGTCAGTGTTCTATGGACTAGGAGAAATATGTTTGCTCTGCATTTCTCCACTATTTCTTTTGAGATTGTGTGGATTAGGGAGATGTCTTTTGAAGGAATTTCCTATGCTCTGGTGAAGAGGTTTGGAATTTGTTGATCTGTAAATCATGTTTTAGTGTTTTTGTGTGTGTCTGCACAGTTTGGATTGTCTGATGAAAATAGTTCAGTGTTTGAAGCTTGATATTTTTGTTGCGCATGTATCTGAAAGATTCTAAGATGTATTCTTTAGCATAATGAAGCATGTTGCATCGTTCATGTGTCATCTTCTTGTTGGGAAGTGTGTGCATCATTGATAATTTGTGTTTTCATTAGGTTTGGTTGTCCTGGTGTTTACACTTCATTCGAAGAATAAAACTTAAATGAGGAAGCATGTAGAAGATTCAAAAATATTATTCTTATGTTTTGATTGGTCCACTCTTATTCCTTTCCACCGTGGGAATTTAGAGTTGTCGGCTTATTTTGAATTTATGAAATGATGTGTTGTGACCGACCTTGGTAAATGTTTCTAAGGTTGAGAATGGTTTAAAATAAAGGTGAGTTGTGAAGAATTGGATGACTGTGTGATCCAAAGTGATGAAAGTGTGCCACAAATCATAAGAGCAGAAGTGTGTATGAGTGAGTTGTGAGAGCAGTTTTTCAGTGTGCTGAAGGCATTGAATTGAAGGTTTTTGTAATCCTATAAATGTGCTTTAATTATTGTGGTGGATCTTTTTTTCTCTTTTGTATCTATAGGCAATGAGGCTCCCTATTGGAAAGTGAGTCCTTTTTTTAGGTAGTGAGCCTTTGTACTTGGACAGTGAGTCATTCTTTTGGTAGTGAGCCTCCTTTTTAAATACTATATAGTGTGAGTTAACCATCTTCATGGTTTTTCCCTTATTGGGTTTTCGACATAAAAATTTGGTGTTCATTGTGTTGATTTACTTTCTGTTATCTATGTTTCATGCTCATATTTAATAATAGAATAGTGTGGTTGAAGATTTGATAAGTGATAAAGTATTGAGTTTAGATTTGTGTGACAACTGATTCACCCCCCTCTCAGTTGTCCTATGCCTATTTAACACTAACAACATTTCTCACTATGGTTTTTCCCTTGTGGGGTTTTCCACAAACATCTGTTGTTGTGTGGTGTTGTGCATTGTGTTCATATTTCATGTTTTTGTTTGTGATGTAAAGTTTAATTTTTAATTTTCTCTAAAAGGTTTGAGATTTGATAGAATAATGATTCACCCCCCTCTTAGTATTCTAGTGTGTGTTCAACAAAGTGAGTCAAAAAAATACTTGTAAGTATATGATAATGACATGTTACTAAATTTTTGGGAGTCCCATGTACATTCTAAATGGTATCCACAAATTCTATTGCTACATTACTTGCTACAAATGGGTGTGTCAATGCAAAAAAATACACATATTTGATGAGTTGATCAACAAAAATTATGATGACATTTTTCTCCTTTAGAACTAGGTAAACCTATGATAAAATCTATGAACATCTCTTCACACCATTGGTTTGGAATAAATAAGGGTTAAAAAATATCTAAAGTCTTACTTTTCTCTCCTTTATTATGTTAGCACCCTTTTCATTCTACTGCAAATTTTTATATATCCCCTTTGAGCCCATGATAAAAGATTTTTTTCTTGCTTCTAAGAAAACACCTCAATCCCACCTCCTAATCCACCACATGAATAGAGGCACTCCTATTTTCTCCTAATCTAGTTTAAGAGGGAATATATTTCAATTATACTCATCCAATATTGGTAGGAAGATGTTGTGGGTGTGAGGATGAATATGTGTGCACACAATAAATGGATTATGGGTAAACCCACAAAACTGGTTTACAATTCCAGTGAGGAAGTAAAAGTTGCAAAAAAATGTCCCCATGTGAAAAAATTTGGTTTTTGGGGGTTCGAACAAACATCTGGTTTGAGTGAACCCAAAGGAGGTTCGCTAGAATCCCCCTTCGAGTGAACCCATTAAATACTGGGTCCCACATTTCCTGGGGAAAAAAGCAAAGGAAAGGGTTGTAGAGGGGGCTCGCTTGAACCCTGATTTGAGTGAACCTCCAAGGGGGTTTTGCTCGAACCCCCCTTTTCCCCCTTCTCCCCCTTTGGCACCAAAAAACTCCAAAATTTTTCCCTTTGAAGATCGAGTTGAGGATGAAAGTGGATGAGACTTCACAAACCCAACTAGATGATGGTAGTCCTCAGAACGAGCTATCCAACAAATATAATTTTAATATTTTTTAGTTTTATTATGTATTTATTTTTTTTGTTTGATTAAACATAGGTTTTACACCGAAAATCAAGCTCTCTATTTTGCACATATGGAAAAATAGTAGATTATTAAAAAAATATTTTGAAAAATATTAGTGCACTAGATATTGAAGTCCTTGATCCAACAAAAAAAAAAAATTTGATACATACAAAAAAATTATGTTGTATATGGTCTGCTTATGTCTGAATTGTAATTGGTTTGACTTCAAAACTTGATTAAGGAAAAAATATTCAATAAAACACTATGAAACCAATTAGAAGCACTAGATATCATAGTTACAAATCTAAATTTGAAAAAAATAGAATTTTATCCTTCATGAAAAAATATTTATGTTGTATAGGGTGAGCGTCACTCCTTGAAAATGGTGTTTACTGAAAAAAACTAGTTTTCGAAGGAGATGGAAAAATAAGTGCAATCTGATTCCCAAATTCTTTTTAAAAAAAAAAATAGAATCTACAGAAAAAATGTCACAAATCACTAGTTTGCATCATCTTCAAATTCCTCACAGTTTAGCCACTATAGGTGCCCAAAAGTGAAGGTTCAGTTTAAAGAAAAAATCAATTTAGTGTCCAGTTTGGCCAAAAATTGTAAACCAGTATTGTGGGATCACCCTTATTCACTCACTCAAGAAGAAATAAATGAAAAATTGTGAGATTGGATTGGTGTATCCTAAGTTCCCACCTACAAGAGAAACATGTAGTTTTTCCAAAACATTAAATTTAAGAGTTGAATTCCTTCGTAGATACAACATAGCCTTGTACCATAGAGAATTTCCTTTCCATGCAAATTTATTTAACACATTTTATATCTTTTTGGAGTTTTTCAATGAGAGTTTGAGTATCCATGTCCTTCCACCCTTCTTGTGCCCCATCCACCCAATCTAATTGTAATATAGAAATGACATACAATATTGACCATGTGGGCTCATCCCTTGTACATGGAGCATCAATCATAACATTCTCATTTTGTTTCCCAGATATGGTCTAAAATTCATATCCCAATAGCTTCATGACTCATTTTTGTTCTTCTTTAGAAGATAACATATGTTCCAAGAAGTAATTTACACTATCATTATTTTTTCTTACCATAAAATATATTCCCATCATATAAGGTCTCTGTAATTTGACTAAAATTATGATAGCCATCATTTCAATCTCATAAGCCAACTTAAAAAAAATGTACCTTTTATTTGGAAACTCTCAAATGCTATGGGTCTTATCTCTTGCATGAGTACTACTCCTATGCAATTCCTAGAAGCATCACATCCAAAATGAAGGTTTAAAAATATTTAGGGTAGCTAGAACTGAAATTTTCACATGTTTTTATTTATCTTCCCAAGTTCCCTAGTAGCTACCTCAATCTATTGGAAATAATATTTCTTCAATAAATATTTGAGAGATTTCACTATGCTACTATATTATTTTACAAATTGTTGATAGTAGATAGTATTCCCTAAGAAAGAGCATAGGTTCTTAATTTTCCTAGGCACTTTCCATTCTACCATGACATTGATCTTGTGAGGGTTCACCTTGACTCCCTTATGTGAAACAATATGACCTAGGTACTCTAATTCTATAGCTTTGAAAACACACTTGAAGAACTTACCATAATATAAACATTTTTCTAGAATTTTCAAAACCTAAGTTGTAGGTTGTAAGTGATCATATCAAGTTTCATTATATATTAAAATTCCATAAAAAAACACTATTTTTTTCACAAAAAATCATAAGTATAAAGTTCATCAAAACTTCAAATATAGATGATGTAGTTGTGAGTGAAAATGTATCACAAAAAAACCATAGTGGATCTAATGGTTTGAAAATCTATCTGATGTAAATTCTCATCTCGTATTCTAATTTAGCGATAACCAAAGTGAAGATCATGTTTGTTAAAATAAATGGCACCACTAACCTCATTTAAAAAAATACTAATTATTAGAATTGGAAACTTATATTTTTATGGTTTTCTTGTTAATCTATCTATAATCATGGCTCATTACCATGTGTCATATTTCTTGTTCATCATTACCATTGTAGATTCAATAAGAACTTTGATTATGCCTAATAATAACTAACTCTAGCATCATTTGTACCATATTATTGATCTTAGTTTTATATACATATGGGCACATGTAGGTATAAATGTTGGGTAGTTGGTTCCCCGGTACTAATTAAATGACATGATCATGATTTGTTTTGGGAGGAATTCCTTTTATCATCTATCCAAAAACTACTATATGTATATCTAAAACTACTTATAAAATTAGTGGTGTATAATCCTTTGATTAGTGTGCTTATAATAAAAATATTTAGGTGACAAATTGATTTACCCCCTTCCTAACCATATTTAATATTTACTTAGAGCTTACCATTTGAGGAGAAATTGCACAAAAACTTCTTAGTTCCACTATGCCACCTTATTGAAAACAAAAGAATAGATCCTAGAAGTTCATCTTAATTGTTCCTAATGAAATAATACTATCATTTCCTAAAATAATATTTTTGCACCCATGAAGACAACAAAAATAGCGAAATCTATTTTGTAATATTTCATGGAGAATTCAATGTTATGGAATTTCCTAAACAACTCCTAAAAAATAAAAGTGAACAATGATTTGCAATAATGGCCAAAAATTATTGAGTTGGATAGATAAAATAATTTGAGAAGCTAACTTCTTATTGATGAAATTATGAGTGCTAGCTAAGTCTATCAACATTGTTACTCTCTATTTTTACAAAAACCCATTACCTTGAGAATCTATTGGCTCGTAAATCTATAACGTTAATGGAAAGAGATACTTAGTTTTATATCCCATGATTCATCATCTATCCCATTAAAAAACTCTAACACTTATTTTTCATCGCTTGGCCCTTCAATGTAGGAAAAATTATTCTCAAAACTGTAGCATCATAAATTGTGCTCCCTGATGGTCCAAGCACAATTTGACGCTCTATTTGACAATTGATTTAGTATTGACTCCCCTATTCCATTTTAGGACCATTTTATAGCCTTTTCCTTACCTCGACTCAAGAGAATGTGTTGATGCTATGATAAAATACCTTATTGATGACCCTATACCCTTGAAACTCAATCAAATGCTCAAATTTGGGTAAGGTCCTAAGGCAAGGGGGCCCGAACTTTTGATTCCCTCTTTGATGAGATAAAAACACATGGATAGGGGAATTGAACATTTTGGTACTTAAATTTATCCCAGAAAAGATGGTCACATGCGAGGGTCAACCTTTGTCTTATGCGATACGACCTCAAATTCAATATTTGCACACTAAATTTTTTTCAAAATTCAAGTTTAAACATGTTGTCCTAAACCTAAGGTTATTCCTTGATGCAGGAGCATCCAGTGGTGTAAGGGCAATCTTGCATCACCCAAAAATAGTTAAATTTCAAGCTTCCCAGTTTTTAGATGTTTTTACACTTTTGGATACCCTTTTTGTCATAATGAAATTGCCAATTGACGGTTTTTATTTTTTGTTCCTGGGTTGAAAGATATTGCAGTTTTGTTTCCCAGATTTGCACTTGAAAATCTTCCGAATGAGATTTGAGGCACTTAGAGTTCCCGGAATGGCCCCGAAACTTGCCAAAATTAGCATAGCCAATTTCAAGCCCGTTATTGACTTCGATACCTTTCCAATGGTTCAAATGATTCATGAATCAGAGTCCCGGATCAAAAGTTATGGCCCCGGGAAGTTGGCGCACTTTCTAGAAGATACAATTGCAAATGCTCTTTTGAAATTTGAACTTCATGTTGTAAATTTTCGGTGCCAAACTGCCTAAACTCAAATTTGAATATTTTTTTGGCTCCAAACTAATGAGGAGCTCTATTTATGGGTGGGTTTCTAATTTTGGGGTAACTTTTTAGGGACAAAACTCGCATATTGCGAAAGGGTTATTATGTAGCTTTCTGTAACTTTCATGTGTTGTAGAACTTGGGGACTTGAGATCCTCTGCATGTAAGAAGCTCCATTTTCTAAATAATAAAATTATTCTCTTGTTTGTGGGTTATTTTCTAAGTCTCGGGCTGCGCCCTCATCAAGTGGTATCAGAGCGGGTTTTCTTGAGGCAGTTCACACCAAGACCGTGGTTGTGGGTCGAGGTCAAGAAAGATGCCTCCAAGAGTGGTGCAGTAGGTGTG
>VDFB02000003.1:445697727-445980009 GCA_007258455.2 Sequoia sempervirens | reverse complement strand
AGAAGGTATAAGGAGTTTCAGATTGGTGATGAAGTGATGGTCCACTTGAGGAAAGAAAGGATTACAGTGGGAACATATAACAAATTGAAGATGAAGAAGTTTGGTCCCTATAAAATTTTGAAGAGGCATGATTCAGGGAATGCATATGAGGTAGAGTTGCCGGATGGATTCAACATTTCCCCTATGTTCAACATTTCAGATTTGACAGAGTATCATGAAGGTGGAATGGAGGAAGCACCAACAATAGGGTAGTATGGAATTCCAATACCTACTTCAGAAAGGGAGGAGATTGAAGCAATCTTGGATAGTCGTGTGGGAAGGAGTACCAGAAACAGGCAGTATGAAGAATATCTGGTGAAATGGAGAGGAAGGCCTGTGGAAGATTCATCCTGGCTATCTAAGGCAGCGGTTGACTGGTTGGGTTTTCCTCAACCATCTAAGGCGTGATGGGGTCAATTCTCAAATTACCCTGGGTGTCTGATACAGGAGCATCCAGTGGTGTAAGGGCAATCTTGCATCACCCAAAAATAGTTAAATTTCAAGTTTCTCAGTTTTTAGATGTTTTTATATTTTTGGATACCCTTTTTGTCATAATGAAATTCCCAATTTACGGTTTTTATTTTCTATTCCTGGGTTGAAAGATATTGTAGTTTTAGTTTCCTAGATTTGCACCTGAAAAATCTTCCGAATGAGATTTGAGGCACTTAGAGTTCCCAGAATGGCCCCGAAACTTGCTAAAATCGGTGTAGCCAATTTCAAGTGCATTATTGACTTTGAGACCTTTCCAACAGTTCAAACGGTTAGCAAATCGGAGTCCCGGATCAAAAGTTATGGCCCCGGGAAGTTGGTGCACTTTCTAGAAGATACAATTGCAAATGCTCTTTTGAAATTTGAACTTCATGTTGTAAATTTTCGGTGCCAAACTTCCTAAACTCAAATTTGAATGTTGTCTTGGCTCCAAACTAATGAGGAGCTCTATTTATGAGCAGGTTTCTAATTTTTGGGTAATTTTTTGGGGACAAAACTTGCATATTGTAAAAGGGTTATTATGTAGCTTTCTGTAACTTGCATGTGTTGTAGAACTTGGGGACTTGAGATCCTCTGCATGTAAGAAGCTCCATTTTCTGAATAATAAAATTATTCTCTTGTTTGTGGGTTATTTTCTAAGTCTTGGGCTGCACCCTCATCATTCCTATTTTTCCCTATTTAAACATGAATATTTATCACACAAATATAACACTAACATGTGCAATAGTTAAGATTTTCCAAAATAAACACTCAGATTTGCAGAAATATGAACAAGATTTTATGCTATTTGATATTGCTATGATGATTGAAGCTTGAAGTACATATTGTAGGACAATTTAGAATCAAGGTATTTTCATTATTTTTTGTACATCTCCAACATAATTGGGTCTAATTTTAGTGGGCTCTCACCTTTAGACTCTTGACTCATACAGAAATCCACTCTAACACACTTGAGTAGGTTTTTAATCTATTATTTTTCTTGTCAATTCTCGCTATAATATTATATTAGGATTAAGGTGTCATCTACCTTGTAAATCCTATATCATACTACATGGTTCCAATATAGAAGGAAAGGGTCCCTAGGAACTTAGGGTGAATTGGGAAAATATTTTGTAATATTAATTCTTACCATTGTTTGTAATATATTAATAAAGGGTGATGGGCTCCATTTGCAGTGGTAAAGGTGGCATGCGGAAATAAGTATTTAAAATTATTTTTCCTACATGTGGGCACCTAGAATGGGATAGTAAAATATAATTAAAATGACAAATGAGTGACTATTGGTATTCTTCAAGTGGGTGCTTGGAAAGAGGCAACATATGTCTCTTAGTATTCCATCATTTAATTTAATTTAAATTAATGTTTATCTTCCAATTTTGGGTGCCCATGCTAGAGGGAAAGTATTGGAGCCAAAACTAGTGTCCTTTCACATTTTGAGGAGGTATTCCAAGGGTTGGGGTTGTTTGGAATGAAGGGTCATCTTTGGGTGCCCTATTTGGTGCATTAGGCCTCTTTACAAGTCTATAAAATCAACTCTTTGGATGTACAAACTAAGAGAAATAGTTGAATGTAGAGTTTCATAGAAGGAAAAAGGATATGTTGAGGCATACAGAGGTTGTTCATACATGCACATGTTTTTCCATTTTAAAGAAAAGAGGAGAATGTAAGTGAATATATTATAATCTTAATTATTTGAAGATAATACATACTCAACCTTTCTTCTTGGTGAATTTTTTTCCTACAAGGATTTCTCCACGTAAACCCTATGTTATGTGATGCACTTATGCTTCTTATTTATGCCTCATTGCTTCTATCTTATGATGATGTTATTTTTTATTTATTTCTAAATTATAAGTTCACATAAGATGGTGTTATTAAGCATGATATTTTGGCTAATTTTTGGCATCATAAAGAAGATGGATCTAATAATGATAATTCCATATTAAGGAAAATTAATTTTCATATTTCCATATAAGTTTCAGTTTTGTATGTTGTCATAGTCTAAACATTGTATCCCATCCATTGAAGTCATATTTAGATAGAAATTAAATTTTCCAACAATCATTATTAGATCATGTTTATTTCTCATCATTTGGTATTAGAGCTTAAGGTTAACTAGGTTTTTGGTACTCCTTTTTTTATTTCTTAGCCTAAAAATCTTGTGGGAATTTGTTAGAAGGAATTGAAGGTTGTTGGAAGGATTGTAGGTCTATAATGAATGTTTTGTGAGTTAACTTAGTTTTTTAGACTTTTGAGATTAGAATCCATAGATATTATCAATGTGATCTATGTTGGCCATTAGAATCTCATGATTATGGATCTTTATGGAGTTGGTTATGTTTAGGTAAATTGGAGCTCTTGTTTGATAATATGTGTGTATCCTCTTGTTTGGTGGTTTTGTTCCTTTTCCTTGTGATCATGCAGAGTGTAGTGAGAAGGTGTTCATGGTGGATGGGTAGAGATATCTTGGTCACATGGATAAACATCCTCGATTTTGACTACAAAATAGAGTGATTATGTTGGATTCATGATTTTAGCCCTTGGTTACATGAAAGCACTAGAAGATAAGTCACTAACCTCTTTATGAGTTGTGGAGCTGCTATGTTTCATAATTTATAAGCTCTTGGACAACTTGGTTTTCCTATTGGGTTGTAGTTTACTCTTGACTTCAATTGTTGTTTTGTAGATTTTTGCTTATTCCATTATTTAGATGACATGTTTGATCTTAATATTTAGATGTTTAAATGGATATCAGATTTAAAGATTTTTTTTACATATTTTACATGCTAACTAAAATATATGGTACCTATATCTATGCTGAGACTATATTCAAGGTGTTCTAGATGAAGAGAGTTACAAGTTTGCATGGTTTTTTGGAGGTTTATTATTGAACTATAGTTACTCTTATGTGAGTTTGTTTGGAAAATAAAATCTAGAGTTGATATTGGTGTTTGAGTCTTGGAAATATACAAGTTATACTTGATTATCTCTATTCTTCATGATACTAATGTGGGGTTGAATCTATTTTTCAATTATTTGAGATTAGTGCAGCAATCATGTATTTCTGCTTTAATATTTTACATATGTGTAGATCTTGTAAAAATTTATGATGTGGATTCTAATTGGTGGGCTATATTCTTGGTCACCATTATTACATTGGTATTTTTATTGTAGTGAGAAAAGGTTATTGTGAGTACCTAATGTAATGTGGGAAAAGTGATCCTAGGGTTTTACTAGAATTATCCACCTTTCACTACAAAACATTAGAATTCATATCAACAAGGGGATTAGATTGACTTGCAACCTTGAAGGTGAGTGAATCAGCCTCGAATCTAAATTAATTTGGGGGTTTGAAATGTATTTGGAATGAAAATGCAATGACTATGAAATACACAATTTTGATGCAAATACAAAGACACTAGAAATTGCAAGTCAAATTCTAAGACCAAATTTGGGAAGGGTAGAGTACTGTGCACCTGTGGTTCAAATATAGGCCTGATTTTGGGGGAATTAGTCACCTAAGGTGACTATGTCCTTGTTGACCAATTTTAGATCTGTTTTCATAGTCCTCTAGATCTTGATCAAATCCTTCTTCCTTTTGGTGTTCACTGTCGAATCTTCATTGGGTGCTAAGATAATTGTGTTTCTGTATGTTGTCAAGTTGTAGGGTTTGAATGCAACAATGAATAAATTATCTTAAAAATATTCCTCTAAAATTATTCAGACCTATAACCTACACATCTAAAGAGAGAGGGAGGTTTGTGCCATATAAGGGCTTTCCTCAGTCAAACCTCATGTTGGTGTTTCCACCTCCACAATGGAAAATTTGATAAAAGAGACCCTATCCTTTAGAGTGATAGAGGCTAAATGAAAAATGTTATAGTTGATTATCTCTATTCTACATGATACTAATTTGGGGTTGAATCTATTATTAAGTTATTTGATATTGGAGCATTAATTATGTATTTCTCCCATGAGATGTTACATATTTGTAGATCTTGTAAAAATTTATGATGTGTATTTTGATTTGTAGGTTATATTCTTGGTCACCATTATTGCATTGGCATGTTTATTACAATGAGAAAATGTTATTGCAAGTACCTAATGTAATGTGCGAAAGGTGATCTTAGGGCTTTACTAGGATTACCCACCTTTCACTACAAAACATTAGATTTTAGATTGGAAAGGGGATTAGATTGACTTGCAACCTTGAAAGTGAGCCAATCGACCTTGGATATAAATTTTTTTGGGGGTTTGAAGTGTATTTGGAATGAAAATGCAATGATGTAGCTAAATGACTATGAAAATACACTATTTTGATGCAAATACAAAGAAATTAGAAACTACAAGTCAAATTTTGAGACCATATCTAGGAAGGGTATAGTACTATGCACCTATGGTTCAAATATGGGCTTGATTTTGGGGGACTAAGTGACCTAGGGTGATTATTTCCTTTTTGAAAAAAAATATATCTATTTTCACAATCCTCTGGAGCTTGATTGGAGCCTTCTTCCTTCTAGTGCTCACTATCAAATCTTCATTGAGTAACTAAGTTTCCATATGTTGTCAAGTTGTAGGGTTTGAATAAAACAATGAATAAATAATATTCAATCTTCATCTAAACTCCTTTAGAACTATAACCTCCAAATCCAAAGACAGAGGGAGGGTTTTTCCATATAGGGGATTTCCTTTGTCAAACCTTGGGTTGGTGTTTCCCCATCCATAATGGAAAATTTGATAAAAGAGAGCTTATCATTTTGAGGTATAGAGGCTCAATGAAAAATGAATGATGAATCAATAATGGACTATAACTCACCATTTAGATCTAATATCCTTGAAGGATTGAAGTAATACACATCACCTCAAGGCTTGATTATTGTTTGGATTGATTTTCTTGAAAGACCTACAAGGCTTAGTGCAAACAATGTTAGAAACCCATGATCTGATTGCAAACCAGAAAATACCTTCCATAGAAGAGGAAACGAAAAAGCAGAGATTTGCATAAAAACATGCAATTTGATATATTTGAAAAAGACCATTAATTACAAGAGATTATTTTCTTTATAAAAGAAAAGATACCTAAACCTAATCTTATCTTGAGCAACAAGATAGCTCAAAAGATAAATATGAGAATAAATAAACCTAGGAATCATATAATGCCTAAGTAAACTTATGCTAAGTGTAATTAATAATTAATTACACCAACACCCCCCCATAAGTGCAACTTAGGGAGAAGCAGATTATTATGCAAATATGAGTCCCGACAATAAGGCTTGATGAGGTACTCATGTACAAATGTAAAGAGAGAGAAACCCCCCTCAGTGAGATGAACTACTATGAAGAATCACTGGAAGAACTCTGATGAAGCAACACTAGAACCCCAAATCTGGCAAGCAAGAAAAGATAGTTCCGTTTGCAAAATACCAATCGGAATCACAAATGCAATAGCAGACTCGATGCCAAGGAACACTAGAAACTCACATACTGGATCATCTCTGGAATCTAAGAAGCAACATGAGATGAGATGATGACATAATCTGGAAACCATGTATCTCGATGCCGATGCCAAACTGTGACTGAAACTCTTCCATGGGAATGAGTACCAAAAATAGACTCTGGAATAATAACCAAAAAAACATGGCCCTCAAACTGAGAAGAATCTGAACCAATGAGGATCAAGAAATGTAATCTCCCAACTGAAGTGTGAACCAATGAATCTGACATGTGTCAAGTTATAGCAAGAATGTGGCCAAAAGAACAAGGAGACCAGATAACCCATGCGAGTTGCCATCAAAACAAAATGAATTATGGTGATCAAAGTGCATGTACACTCTAATCAGATTTATTATGCAAGAAACCCCCCCTAAATGGAACTTTATTTCAGTTCATTTATTACAATAACCCAATGATTGTAAAAGGAGATAATGCAAAATTACAGAAACATAAGAGAAAATGCAAATCTAGCACATGAAACAAAAATGAATGCATGCCTAAAAAAAGTTACACATTTTCTAGAAATGACCTCAAATCTGCATAGAGGCTGAAACCAGCTTTCCAACGCCGTAAAAATCGTGAAAATCAGACAAGCGAGTCAAGAGATATGGGTCCCGGAGTGAAAACGGCAACATCTGACTTCCGAGGCAGAAAAAAGAATCAAAATGGCAAAACCAGAAAATCTCACTAGAACCAATGCGTAGAGCTCGGAAACAGATTTCTAGCGATATTTTGTTTGCAAAAAAATGACACCGTATGTGAAAGTTACACGCGTTTCCGTAAAACTACTCAAAACTGCCCAAAAGCTCTCCAGTAAGCCCTCAGGGGCTAAAAATATTCGGCCCCTGGTCGCCTAGGCGGACCAGGGGGTTGGCGGCTTGGGGGCTTCAGCGTGGCCCCTAGTCACCCATGTGACCATCGCAGGGGCTGGAAGCCAGGGGGGGCTGAGGGCTAAGCTCCCGATCCCAATAAGACTATAGGCTAGCGGCAATAAGCCCTTGGGGGCTGATGCAAAGCGGGTGGCGTTGCAGGGGAAGGCCACAGGAGGCCGCCCGGTGGCCACCGGGTGGCCCAACCCATTTGAATAGGTGGCGCTAGACTTCCTCCATTTTTTTGATTTTTTAATGAATTTTTTGAAATTTTCTCGAAAACGACGCCTCGAAAACTGTGCTTGGGGGCCGTATGGCCCTTGGGCAAAAAAGTTTTGCCTCTCCGGTCGACAGTGTCCAAATCGGAAAAATTTTATATGGAAATGGGGGTTTTTGGGTGCTTTGAAACCAACGGCGAGGTCCGTTTGGGTCCAAAGTGCTCCAAAAATCAGGTGACCCCTAGATCTAACACATAAATCACCGAGCTTGAAACCTTCACAGATATGGCAAACGGTGATGAAAATCAATAAAATGAAAGCCATTTCTGACTTTTTCTAGAGCTCTGAATCCAACGGAAAACCCTGATCTGATCCAAGATGCTGCATAAATGTACTCAAGGATTGAAACCCTCGAGGGACCTCGAACGAGCTCTGCACTATGTTCCTCCGAAAATGCTGAGAAGGGGTTATGAATCGAGGCTCTGATACCATGTTAGAAACCCATGATCTGATTGCAAACTATAAAATACCTTCCACAGAAGAGGAAACAAAAAAGTAGAGATTTGCATAAAAACATGCAATTTGATATATTCGAAAAAGACCATTAAATACAAGAGATTATTTTCTTTATAAAAGCAAAGATACCTAAACCTAATCTTATCTTGAGCAACAAGATAGCTCAAAAGATAAAGATGAGAATAAATAAACCTAGGAATCAAATAATGCCTAAGTAAACTTATGCTAAGTGTAATTAATAATTAATTACACCAACAAACAATATGATAACATAAACATGAATAAACTCACATAAAACTTGACATGATGCTTCAATGTTGAAATGATGCAATAAATCTACTCTTGATTACTCTTGACTTGATAATAATTGTTTGATAGCACTTTTTATTTCCAATTTCTAGTTAGTTTCAAATGGTGAAATGACTAGGTATTCATAGGCATTTAATCTAATTTCTTTAAAATTAAATCCTGATAGCTGACATTTGACATTTAAAATTAGAATTAAAAATGTTGTATTTGACATATTAAATTTTGGAGGAAAAATAGGGGGACCAAGGACCACCTAGGGTGACTTAGTCCTGGCCCTATTTTATGGGATGTAAGGTGTTGGGAGAAAAATATTAAATGTTAGTTTTGGTTTTACAAATGGGTTTCTTGATAAATGTTCAAATGGGCCATGGAATGCATAATTTAGGACATTAGATGTACAATTAGGTCCAATTACTTAGGGTGGAGAAAAATCTAGTGTGAAACTATCAAGGGTGATAATTTATAATGCTACACCTAATATAGTTGTTCATTCGAATCTATCACAATATAGTTTACATGGGTGAGTGCAAGATCATGATGGGCCAAACAAGGCCTTCAAGTGGAAATGAAAATATAGAAAAATAAACTTAAGCAACTTCACATAAAATTTGAATAGGTTATTAAAATAATTTGGAAAATATGGAGGAATATAATTTGTAGAAAATCGAATGTAACTTGTAAGTTACTAGGATTTTTTTGGAAAAAAAGTAATTTTATTTTGTGAAAATTCTAAATTTCAATGTAGTAGTACTTTAATTTTTGAAAAAAATAAAAAGCATGTGTTTTTCTGGCCAACCTAAGTAGAAAATAATGATTAATTATCTATTAAATTAATAAAAGAATATCTTATATTGGTAGAATGTTGACGATTCTTGAATAAACCCTTTTTTTCATCAATTCAGATAAAAAAATTCATCAAAATGAAGGTTGAAGTCTTGAAAAGAGGAGGAGACGCGGGTTTACATTTGGCTGCAGGCTGCTACTTGCATGTTAGTCGTAGTTCTATGCATGCTGGTTTGTGGTTTGTGATTTTCTTTGGGGGTTTATTTGGGGGTTTGTTGTTGTGTGAGGGGTGATCCTTTCTGTTGATGGGTTTTTTTGCACACCTTCTCAACACAGGCAGTGCGTAGGTGAACTACCTCTCTTGAAAGGAAATCTCCAACAACAAGTTGAAAATCGCCCCAAGGTCTCTCAGGTGTCAGGTCATGACTTGCATGGAATTCCTCAGTTGATGTTTGATGTGATTTTGCTGGTAATCACAGGGAAGACTTACCTAGCTGGATGTGAGGTGGATCTTAAAATCTAAAGTTTCTGAGATGGGAGTTAAGGTGCACTTTGTTGTAGGTTTGAAAAACAATCTAAAACTTCAAGGTTTTCCTTAAGTTTTGGCTTTACAATGTGCAATGAACCTTAGCCTAGGTTGTTTCTAAAAAAAAGGAAAAAGAGAGTAGGGAAGAGGGAAGGTTCCTAGATCTGCAACTAACGATGAACATTGATCATGGAGGTTATACTATGGACAACTCCCTTCAAACAAGATTTCGCTTAACCAAGAAACCTACAGTATCATGAAACATGTGCTATCTTCAAAGGTCTGTAGATATTTTATCATTCATCCACCATTTACATGCATGAATAAAGATAAAAGTTTAAAAAGCAGCTTCAAGTTTTAGCCCAGACTAACTTTACAAGACCATTTACCAGCAACAAATGCCAAAAAGTATGGACTAGAAGGCATCAACACAACAAAAATTTCTACAATGATAGAACAACATTACCAAAATCTATCTAAGCAATTTAAAGTTAACTAGAATAGTGGTGTAAATCTAAATAAAGCATCTAACAATGGTAGATTGAATCATGAAACATGTGAAGAACTCAGAAAATGCACCAAGTCAATGTATTTTCATTAGAAATTTCTACATCATGTCTTTACAACAACTCAACTCTCTCTTGAAAATGAGAGGATACCCACCATTTATAGTGCCCAAAAATTAGAATGAATGGCCAAGATTTAATCTCATTGTGTGGCCAAGATTCACTACAAACTAGGGTTCTACCTACCCTCCAATATATTACAATTTAAAATACCACTTTTTTTTTATCCCTATTTTGTCCTCTAGTGACAGCACTGTATCGTCTTGTCTTTTTGCTGATTGCTCTTTTTTTGTAGCTATTCCTTTAGAATCTCTTCACTAATAATAGGGTTGCCTTCCTGCTTCTTCAAAGCTACATACTCCATGAACTTCAAAAGTACTGATTGGAGTTTGTCGACCTCTATGACCTCGGACCGCAATACTTGATAAATCCACTCCTTGGAGTTGTCCTCAAGCCTTTTCCAGTCTTCATCATACTTGGCAGTGTGGTCTCTGAATAGTTCTAACTAGGTGAAGGTGCGAGCGACAAAACTCATAAAATCCGTGGTTATTTTTGTTGACATTTCGTCCTCCATTCTTTTCTGGAAGTGGGGCCTTACTTTATTTGGGTCTATTTGTACAATGGGCATCTCATATCCTGTCATTAGATTTAAATATCAAAAACAATCTGCTCTAACCTCCTTGGCCCATTCAATGTTCGGGTCCACTTTTTCAATCACTTGCTCTAGTCTTTCTTTTTTGTTCTCAAAGTCTCGTTTCCATACATCCATCAACCAGTGATCATCCATTTTGAGCGTGAGCTCCTTTTCCCATGTCGCGCTTGGCAGCTTGAGGATAGCCTCGATCTTTGGATAGGTGGATTCATATGTCACAGGGAAGTCTATGCAAATTTTCTCCGTGCTTTCCAGAGACTATTGTAAGTCTAGGAACTTGTTGGCTATTCGAACAACCCAACTGATACCCATATTTCTGACGTATAGATCCTATCGAAACCAGCTTTCTGTGGTTTTTTCTAGGTTATTTCTCTTTTCTAGCTTGTTAATTTGTTCCTTGGACAACAGTTGTGGCAAAGCCGTGGATGTGGTGGGAATTTCTTCTATTGAGGACCATTGTTTAATGTATGTCGTTAGGTCAGATACCTGTGCTTTCAGCTCCTCCTTTGAAACTTTATCCTGTTGTATGAAATGCACTACTGTGGCAATAGACTCTTCGAGATGCTCCACCTTCTACTCTTTGGTAGCTATTCCCAAGTCAATGGTGGAGATATTATAGATCACCCCTTCTTTTCCCACCACTGGAATTGCTACCTGCACAACTCGGGATCCAGAAGCGTCCATTGTTACCTTAGATATGTTTTTGGGCCTCTTCTCCTTCTTGGTAGTGATCTGTGCTTGGGATAAGATAGCCTCAAGTCTTGCTCTTGGATCCTTTGGGGCAGGAGTTTTCTTTTCAAGTTGCCTCTCCAGCCATTCAGGCATAGTAGATTTTCCCTTGGGTGATTCACGATCACCCTCACCCTCCTTTGTTCGGATCTCTATTTCTTTGTCTCTGGGAGCCTTTTTTTCCATTTTAGTGTCTTCTCCCTCTTCCTCACCAGAGTCTTGGACGAACACAAGGTGCTTGATGGGAAGCTTAGTAGGCAATTGCTCCCGAGGACCTTCTTCTTTCTCAGCCTCCTTTATGTCCCTTTCTTCATCTTGTTCATCCTTATGCTCATGCTCTTTGGGCTGTTCAATTTTGAGGCTCTTGTCATCTTGATTCTCACCCTCAGGTTTGTCTTCTTCTACATTTTCTTCTTCTCTATAAGGAGGTGATACATTCTCCTATTGTTCCCCTATGGGGAGTTCTACATTTTCTACTGCCTTGACATCTTCTTGCCTTTCTTCTCCGGGAGGTGACCTTTCTGCCTCTTCTTGATCGTCTCTCAATTGTTGGGCCATTTCCTCCTCAAAATCATCATTGAAGGTTTGAACAATAGTTTTACCACTTGTACCCTCCTCTTAGTCTCCACTTTCAGAAGACCTTGTTTCTTCTTCTTTGCGGACCACCCTGTCAATTTGCTGGTGTTCATATTTTGGGTGTTCGTGGTACTCATCAGCTTCTTCCTCTATTGCTTTTGAAGTTTCCATCTCCTACTTCGCCCATTCATCGGAGATTAGTATTGTGGCCTCCATTGTTGGTGGTCCCGTTAGAGGTTGTGAGGGTGAAGCATTGGCGAGGACCTACGTTAAGGTAGCTTGGATGGTGGGATCCAAAAAGATTTGGGAAATCTTAGAGGGGACATTCTACATATTCCTCGAGAAAGCCTCTGGTAGTGTGTGTGGGAATTGATATTGTCGTTGCTACCGGTGGAAGCGGAGGAGAGTGGAGAAGTTATAGCAGAGGAGGAGTCAACCATTATTACGAGCCCAACTAGTGGAGAGGAAGCGAGATGGACCGAGATGTCCACCACAGGTGGGGATTTGGCAACCATGGCCTAGGAAATAGATGGAAGGGCAGCAGAAGTAGGGAGAGCTGGAGGAGGTTTTGGCTAATCTTTTTTCCCTTCCTCACCCTCTTGAAGGGGATCCTCTTGAATTGTTGGCTGCCCCCTGATGCTTCTCGTTCGTTTGGGCTTCTTAGAGGGTGAACCTCCTGAATCTTTTTTGAAATAAACCTTTGGATCTGGCAACTGCTCCACTTCAATCCCTTTCCTCTTCTTCAATCTTGTAAGTGGAGGAGACTTGGATGTCCCTCCTGTTGAAGTTGTGGCAACAACATCCTCCATAGCACTAGGCTCACTCTTAAGCCCTTCATATGTTAGGACAACCCCTTGTTGCTTCAATCGTGCTACTTGTCCATCGAACCATTCTTTGGTACGAGCCTGAATTGGCTTGGTTATAATATCGAGGTCATCAACCTCCTACTCATCCCAATCTATTGCTAGCAGCAGAAAGTTAGTGACTGCATTATACTTGGGGTCCATGATGATGCTTTCATCCTCTTCAACTTGGTCAGGCACAGGAAACAATTGTACTCTTTTTACAAACTACGCAGTCATTCGCATGTAGTGCCTAGCGCGCACCTCCTTGTCATTTTGACAATCCTCCCAGAAATATTTGACATGATGCAAATGGGTGTACCCTACTCCTAATGCTTTCCTTACATGCCCATACGGGTCCATCTGCAGGCGAGTAGTGTGTAAGAAAAAATGATACTCTACCAATTCCTTCTCAGAATTCCTAGCACACTAGGAGGTTTGCAATTTGTACATCCCTTGGCCAAAAGTTAAGGGATAAGGGATCCCTGCCAAATGTCTACTACCAAGGACTAAATGCACATGTTGCAGCTGCCGAGAGAGCTCTAACAGTATGATCCAGTCATTGGGGTATTGGGCCAACTTATTCAACCTCTCTGTGAAACCTTGGGCATGAATATAGGTGAACTTGGGGTATTGAATGAATAGGAAGGCGTATTGTTTCAAGAATGCCTGACCACTATGGGAGACCCTCCTTTCAAAATCCCCTCCAAGCAATCTGATGATGTGACCGACGAAGGCATCGTTCACCCTACAATACTCCTTGAAGTTTCTAAACTGGAGCTAGGGATATCTGTCATAGACCTTCAACACACAACTCGGTTCCTCATCAGGTGCCACAAAAAATCCATTGTACTACCTCTGCTCATCCAGTGAGTACACAAGATTGGAGGTCATATAGAACTTGGAGGTCTTCTTTACATTCATGAACTGCTCGTGGAAGTAATCGCTTATTATGCTTCCCTAGTAGAACGAAGCTTTTGTGGTGACATCTTCATCCCCACAGAGGATTTGCTCTGCAAAAATACACCATCCATTCCTAAAAATATGCAACAGTGGGGAGGCCCATCACACTACTCGACATGGTGACCAAGTCATGGTAGTCCTCGTGGAAGTCACTGCGAAAGAGCTCTTGAGGAACCTTTGCAGTGCTGCCCCTTTTTTCTTTGAGCTAGTACTGATTTATTAGCTTCTTGTAGCCCATTAGGTCCTCATCCCACGTTGCTTTACACTGTGCTATGGTGGGAATCTCCATCTCCCCAAAGGTGGGGATGTGAAAAGTCTTTGTAATTGCCTCACCTGACATGTCAGCAAGGATGTTTCCATCTCTATCAACAATTGTTCATGTTTGTGGCTAATATGCTTGCCAACAAGCCATGACCAATTCAGGGGCTATGAGGGATAGAGGGGAGCCTACAGCTTTAGCAATTCCAATTTTCCTAATCAGTCTGGCATTGTCAGTCTTAGGGTGGACTCTGACCCTTTGCTTGAACTCATCAATATCGACATGGCCAATATTGGTATCTATAATTTCTTTCTAGTCTGTGATAATATTCGAATGCAAAGGCTCTCCCTGGAATGGGTACTTCATTTAGTCTTTATCCTCCTTTCCCCAAGGAGCCTTGCCTACCTTTTTCCCTTTATCCTTTTCTGCAATTCCCCCCAAGGGTCCTGCACCTGATTTCATATATCCTACAAGCAAGGGCATAATGAGCACAACTGATCACGAAAGCATGAACATTAGTTGAAATCCCATGGATGGAATCCAATTACACAATATATCATTCATGAAATCAAACTTTTAATTCTAGATGTCATTAGTCATTTACTGGAGGGATTTTGGACAAACCGGGCCGGGAGGGCCGAACTTCCCTAGCAGAAATGTGGTTTTGAAGGGCGAACAAGGTAGGGCAATCCATGTGATTTCTCCCGACTTCAGATTTTGATGGTTTGAAAGGTTCATGCAGGAGAAGGCTAAATTTGAGCATGTGGGTTGAGACTGGTTTTCAAATTGAAGGTCGTTTGAATCACTTTTGGGGTTCCCAGAGATACAAGGGCGAAAAGTTGTCAAGGCTTCGCTACTTGGAACAGCCAGAAGGAAACAGAATCCCGGGGTCAGAATTCTGAGATCCGAGACCCGTGGATCAAAGGATGGAAAAAATTTCCTAAGGTGTTCAGGCCTGAAGGGGTGGGAAGTTGTTGATGTTTTTCTGTTCAGAATGGCGGGCGTTGAACGAAAACCCGATGGGAGCAGCCCGACAGACCAGACTTGACATCGAGCTCAGCAGTGAGCATTATTTCCTAAGTTTAGTTGATCAGGATGGTGGGCCCCGCAAGTCAGAAGGATAGATCCACTTTTCCTTTCGTACCAGCTGAGATAGGATAGAATCTCGATGAATAGATCCCTGCAAGGGCAAGGATGCCTGAGCTCATTGTTAATTGGTCCTTCATGAAAAATGGTGGCTTGGGACCCCAAAGGCAGAAGGACAGCGTCAAACGACCATTCTGAGTGGCAAAGCCGCCAGGGAAATCCGTGGATGAAAGTCCACATAGGGGCCTGTGGGGTATGATGGACAATTCATTTTTGTTGTTTGATTAACCTTGAACTACAAAAGGAGCAGCAGGTCCCAGAGGGCACGGAGATAGGGCCTTCACGTTGTCCTAAATGACAAAAGCAATGGAGAGTCTCGAGGATGGAGTCCTACGTGAGTGGGCCAAAGAAGCTTAGGTGGAGGTCTGAGGTCGTGGGCCTAAGAGGTGGTACTACCGTTGGGTCAAAAGGTTGTTTTCTTGCTAAGTTTTCAATGGCGACGGGTCAGCATGAGCCCGAAGGGTGTGAAAGCGTTGCACAAAGAACAACGGCGATAAGGCTGAGTTCCAACTTCATCATAGAGGGTGATTTTGGAGGTTCCTTAGAATTTTAACACATGGGTTTTTTAGATGTTGTCGTGTTTTACCCAATTAAAGCATTTTTAGCCCATTTTGTTCATTATTTTAAGCACAAAATCACCAAAAATCTCACAGGAGGGCGTACGGAAAACCTACCTCGGAAGTCTGGTGAAAGAAGTTGCAAAATCCACTAAGGATCGGCAAATGAGGGCAACGGGTGCAAGGGGGGTAGGCGATGAAGGTGCTGGACTCCTCGAACTTTTCTCTAAACTTCTTTGGCAAACCTGACAGATGAAAATGATAGGTCAAGCTAGATATTTATACCCCAATTAGCATTTAATACGCCCATTTAATGCTCATACGGACGACAAGAGAGTTGGTGTATTTAAATCTTGGATGGTAGCGAGATGACCAGAGCCTGAAGTCTGGAAAGACGCGACCTAGCGGTCGTTTCAAGAGTTCATTTTGAAAATCACCAACAAAAGGGAACCCAAGGTCCATAGGACAAAGTGCCACCGCAGTTTGGCCATCAAAAATGATGAAGATAACATGGAGTTCCAAGGACAAAAGTCCAGATGGGCGAGCCCGGCAGGCGTAAAAGCAGTCCAATTTCATCACAAGTTAAACGGGGTCAGCAAAGAAGGATCTAGGTCCTAGGGCTCGGGAAGGTGGAAGCCTTCCGCCATTCAGAACGGTGAATGCCCAGAGGAAACCCAATGGGAAAACTGGTGAGGTAGGCCCACCAGGCCCCAAGGCCGTTGGTAGAAGTAGACTACCAAGGAAACTCTGCAAGGCACTAGGAATTGGAAAAATTGGAGGGGATGAAAAATAGTCAACTTAAGACGAGACTTTGGAAGCATGTTTGACCATTTAGGACATCAAAATGGGGTACGCAAAATGAGGTAGTGACAAAACGACCCGGAAAGATGAAAGAAAAAAGGCTCCCTATTCTGAATGGGGCGTGTGTGTTGAGGGCACAACACTTTCTCATTTTTTATGTGTTGGTGAAGCCTTTGGTGTTGTTGAGGCATTTCTTTTATTCTTGGTCGGTGGGAGTGTGCTTCAGGCTATCGGGTGGGGTTTTTTTCATGTGTGCGGGGGGGGGGAGTTCTTTTATTTTTCTTGGTTTGAATTTCATCTTCAATTTCTTTGGGATTTATTCAAAAGCTCTCTTCTTTGAGGGTTTTTCCTTGTCTCCTCTCTGGTGATGGATCAAGGGGAAGCTTTGGGGGTCAATTTTGCTTTGGAATTTTGATCTATCTTGGGAATGAAATCTCCTTCTCTTTCAATGAAGTTTTTCGATAATAAGTTTTTCTCTAATGATTCATGGAATGGAGGAGTCACTCTATCTAGAGGTCCTTGTATCCTGAAAATTAATGGGTGCCTAGAATGAAGGAAAGATAGGCCAGTACTAATGATTCAACCAGAATCAATCACAGAGGATATTGAGTGTTACTCAAAGCATGCTTTGCTCTAGAAATTTTTGGGAATGAGGGTTTCGCTTCATTTTTTGGAGTCGTGGGCTAATTGTACCTAGTCCCTAGAGAGTGAGATAGAAATAATGTTGTTAGAAAATAGTTACTTCATGGTGACATTTAGTTGCATGGCGGATTGCAATAGAGTGTTTGAACCTGTGGGCCTTATTTCCACAACCAGATTAGTTTATTTGTTAAACCCTACCATGCAGGTTTTGATCCTTTGGAGGTGCTTCCGAATCAGGTTTTGGTGTGGGTTCGTCTCCCTAGATTTCTAGTTCAATATTGGCACAATGACATTTTGCATTAAATTGCTTCACTGCTGGGGAAACCGGTGGGTCCTTCTTAGTAAACTCAGGATAGAAAGGTAATGTCTTTTGCTCGCATTTTTGTTTAAATGGATTTAAATAACCCTCTTCCAAATTATTTGGAAATTCATGCAGGTTCATACTCTTGGGTGCAACAACTTGATTATGAGACATTGCCCTTTCGTTGCCATCTCTATCACGAATATGGCCATATTCAAAGGAGATTCCTAAATTCTAAATCTTCTAGGTTTCAGGCTTCTCAGCTTCCTTGCAATCCTCCTAAGGTCGACAAAGGAAAGGATCCCGTTCCTGGTGAGGCTATTTGTGCGGAGGGTTTTATTCATGCTAAGGCTCATAATAGGAACCGGGGTCAAAACAAGACTCTTAAGGAGTGTCAAGAAGGAGATACCTTTAATAGATTTGAGGTTTTGGATGATCTTAGTTAGTAGGAGGTGAATTTTAGAATGATTTTTATGGATCAAGGTATTTCAAAAAGGGTTCAAGAAGGAAATATCCCATATTTCAACTAGACTTCTCAAGAGACTAGGGCTTTGCAAATGGAAATAGATTTCATTTTGGTGTTTCATGGGAGGTCCGATACTCTTGTGGATATGAAGATGGGGGAGGGAGAGATCTCTACTCCATTGGTGAAAGTGGGGTCTAATTCAGTAAAAGGTACCAAGGCTTCTCCTTCATTGGGAATTCTTCAGAAAGACCAAAAGAAAGGGGTTGTTGAGAAGTCTTCTAAAGTTGGGAGAAATAAGGATTTGGAAAAAATAAAGATGATGGGGGAGACTTTGGTGGAGTCTGGATCTATTAAAACCCTAGATTTCCATTTTTCTAACCCTTCAAAATTATCATCCTCTCCTAGAATGTAAGGGGCTTGAATAGTGGCCCTCGACAAAACATTGTTCATGATTTGTTGAGAACTCATTCTCCTGATGTTCTTTTTTTACAGGAGACTAAGTTAATTGTTGAAGGTATGATTGGTTTGTTGCCTAAGTTGTGGGGGTAGAGTGATTTCCAGTGTATTGGGGCTCATGGTAATGTAGGGGGTGTGGATTTCCTATGGAACCCATTGAAGATTCGTCCTCTTTGGTGGATGTCCTCCAAGTCTTCTATCTCCGTGGTTGCTTTGAGTTTGGAGTGGGGGAAAACTATTCTTCTTTCAAACATATATGTGCCTACTAATTTTCCTAGTAAGTAGTTATTGTGGTCTCATATTAATTTCATTTAGAGCCTTGCTCATTTTTTTCCTTGGATTATTATGGGTGATTTCAATGCCATTATTGAGTTGGATGAGAAGAAGGGTGGTATTGCGAGATTGGAGCCCTCTACTTTCCTTCTTTGGGATAACATATGTACATTGAATATGGTTGATGTTAAGCCCCATAATGGTCAGTTTACTTGGAAAAATAGGAGTTTGGGAGAGAACTATATTGTTGAGATATTTGACTGTTTCTTGGTTTCCTATTTCTAGGTTGTGGATGGTGGTCTACTTGCTCTAATATTTTGGACTAGAGGGGCTCAAATCACTAGCCTATCAATTTATTTGCTACTTTGGCATGTGTTGCTCAGTCCCCTTCTTTCAAGTTCTAGCTTATGTGGTTAAGAGGCTATTCTTTGCAGGAGCATGTGGTTGAATGGTGGAGGAGGGGAAGACCTGCTCATGTCACTGCTATGTATTCTTTTTTCAAACTATTGCAATATGTAAAATATCAACTCAAAAGGTGGACTAGGTAGTGCTTTGGCAATATTTTTCATGCTAAAGTTGTGGCTCAAGCTAACTTAGGTGTCATCACTTGGGAGATAAAGGAGTTTGTCATTTTTGAGGATTTACTCAGGGAGGAGGAAAGGGTTTTGAAAGCTTTGGAAGAGTGTGAGTTGCACGAGGAAATTTATTGGAAATAGAAGGCTTGAGTTGAGTGGTTATAGGAGGGAGACAGAAACACCACTTTCTTCTTCAACTCAGTGAAAGCCAGGAGACATGGTAATTCTATGCCTGTTCTTGTGAATGACAAGGGTAAGGATTTATCTTTTTTGCAAGATATGTCTAGAGAAGCTTCACAATTCTTTGCTTCTTTATTTAGAGAGGATTCTCAAGATGGTTTGGCAGAGGAAAACCAAGTTTTATCTTGTATCCCCTCTTTGGTCACTGGGGAGATGAATGAGCATATTCTGGGCAATATCTTGCTGGAGGAATTAGAGGCTATTGTTTTCTAGATGAAGAAAGGGATAGCTCTAGACCCTGATGGATTTTCAGTTGAATTTTATAAAGAATTTTGGGATATCATTAAGCTAGACCTTTTGGAGGTGGTTCATGAGTATCAAAGGAATAAGTATATGTTGTGGTATTTGAACTCTACATTCCTTTCTCTCATTCCCAAGTGTGAGGGGGTAGATCATCTGAGTCAATTTTGACCCATTTCCCTTTGTAATGTGTTTTATAAAATCATTTCCAAGCTGATTGTTGAAAGGCTGAAGCGATGGCTTAGATGACTTATCTTTGAGGAACAAAGTGGTTTGTGGAGGATCAATTTTTTTGGATGGGGTGGTTATTTCTATTGAGACCATTCATTATATAGCATCCTCAAAATAAAATGATATGTTTATCAAGCTATATATAGCAAAGGCCTATGATAAAGTGAAGTGGTCCTTCTTGGGAAAAATTCTTATGGATTTTGGATTTGCTGAGGAGTGGGTCTTGTGGGTTATGTGCTGTGTTACTTCCACTTCTTTCTCAGTGTTGATAAATGGTGAGCCTTCTTCTATTTTTAGTGCTTCTAGAGGCCTTTGTCAAGGGGATCTTCTCTCTCCTTATTTATTTATTATTCTTGTTGAAGGCCTAGGGAGACTAGTGAAACTTAATGTGGAGTTGGGTTTTATCCAGGGATGGGGGTGGGGAGATGGTTTGCCTCCTCAATATCACCTACAATTTGTGGATTATACTACCTTGATGGGTATGGCTAAGATCAGAGAAGCTACGAGTTTGCACAAGGATTTGGAAATCTATCTTGTTGCTTCTGGTCAAAGGATTAATGAAGATAAATCTTCCATTTCCTTCTTCAATACTCTAAGTCTTATTCAACAAAGGATTCCTCATATCTCAAGGTTTCAAATTGGTTCTCTCCCTTTAACTTATCTTGGTATTCCTATCTCAGTTGGTAGATTTCCCGGGGAGTCATGGAAGAATATTTTGGACAAGTTTCATTTGAAGGTTAATCATTGGAATCATAGATGGTTGTCCTTTGTTGGTCATGTTTAGCTGCTAAAGTTTGTGGTGCAGGCTCTTCCTATTTATAGGTGCATGCTATAAGTGGATCAAGTTGGGTTTGTGAAGGATTTGGACTCTCTAGCTAGACAATTCTTATGGGCGGTTAGCTTGTCCTCTTCCAAGTGGAGTCTGGTAAAGTGGTATATTGTGTGTAGCCCGAGGTAGTTTGGGGGTCTTGGATTGTGGCAGTCAACTTGGTTCAGGTTGGCATTGGCTGCAATGCTTTACTGGAGGTGGTGTGTGGAGCAGGATCATATCTGGGCCAGGATGTTATCTCACAAGTACCTTCCAGGAGTTTTGAAGGAGGAGCTTCCAAGGTATCCTCTAGAGGGATTTTTTTTTGTGATTTTGGGAACGCTTAAGAAAGGGGTTGCACGGATCAAGGAGGGCCTATTTTGGATATGTAATAGGGGGTCGAGGTTCTCTTTTGGTCTAATTCTTGGGATGGAATTTCCCCCATTTTGTGTTAGTTTCCTAATTTGGAAAATATTTGTCAACGCTTCTTAGAGGCTAGTTTGTCAAGGGTGACTAATTTTAAGAATTTTTATCCATGTGGGTAGATGGAGGTGGCTAGGTGGGAGGATCCTTGCAATTGGCTTGTTATCAGGTTGGAAGAGGACTTTGCTGAGCTTCAAAATATTTTGGCTAGTAGATAATGTATATCCCTTAGGGATAATGATATTCTAGCTTGGAGCTTGAATCCTAAGGGGGATTTCACTGTGGCTAGTGGATATTAGGAGTCGTTGTCTCATAAGTTTGTGGGGTGGAGGTCCCTTGGTGGAAACATGTGTGAAACAAGTTATCATGGCCAAAGTGTAATTTTTTTGTGTGGTCTTTAGCTTGGAATATAAGTTTGACTTGGGATAATCTTTGAAAGCGAGGATTCTAGGGTCCCTCTATTTGTATTTTGTGTGACTTTAGTGAAGAGGATTCTTCCCATTTTTTTTTCTTTGTCCTTATTCTATGTTGCTCTAGAATTTATGGTGGGGCATTTGGAAACATCCATGTGTTCATGCTTCTTCCCTTGTTGAGTTCTAGAGTAGTCTAGGAAGACCCCCTTCCTGGGCCTCTTTCCTCCAGATTGTGTGGTGTATTGGTCCTATGTTCATCCTTCAACAAATTTGGTTGGAAAGGAATCATAGATTTTTTTGTGGGGATAGGTTGATGGATCAACAGGTTTGGCGCAGAATTGTTGGTATGATCAAGAGATGGTGGAAGCCAAATGTTAAGTGGATTTTCCATTGGAAAGAAGAGATAATGAGATGTTGAATAGATTGGGCTTGCAAGGGTTGACTTCGGTCTCTGCTTGTGTCAGAAGAGGAAAGAGGGCTAAAAAGGTTCAAAGGGTTGGAAGATGGTTGCCTCCTCTAACATATTTTTTGAAGATTAATACAGATGGTTCCTCTAGGGGTAATCTTGGGCCTGCTGGGATTGGTGGAGTTGGTAGAGACTGTTCTAGTTCAGTTATTTTCTTTTTCTCCATCCATAAAGGGTAGCATACTAACAACTTTATGGAGGGGTTGGCGATTCTCTAGGCTATTGAGCATGCTTGTGCATTGGGTTGGTGTAGGATTATCTATGAATCTGATTCACAAATTATTGTTAATATGTTGCATGAGCAAAAGGTGGCTAAGGTTAATTGAAAATTTGCATTGGTCGTTTGACATATTTTGCAGAGGTGCTCTATGCTAGAAGTGTTGTCTTTTTCCCACATTTCACGAGAATGGAATAGGGTTGCTGACTATTTGGCTAACTGGGCTTCAAAGCATGTGGATGATTGGAAGGTCGAGGGGTGGGGACAATTATCCACAAATTATTGTCATGATTTAGAGAGGGTCATTACTGATGATATAGAGGGATAAGATGTTGGTGGCTGTATGGATGGTGGTTTTTGTTTTCAATGGATGTTATGGTGTTTTCCTTTGTGGGAGCCTACGGGTTCCCTGATCCATATGTATCATTAATTTCTTGATTTCAATAAAGTTTTTACAAACCATTTTATTAAAAAAAGTCTTGAAAAGAAGATAAAACCTCTAAACACATTGGAATAACTTTGACCTTTTAGTCTTGAGACTCCCAAGCCTAATTCCAAAGCTTTCCCAAGGAAAAAATGGAGGGAAAAAAATATGCTAAAAAAATGGATATCCATATTTTAGAAACGATACTCATTTTTATGTATTCAAAATGGATATTTGTTCTAAAAAATAGAAAAAAAAAACATTTTGACAAACAAAATGGCTATCCATTATTGCAAAATAGATATTTTATTGTAAAATGGATATCTATTTTGAAAAGACCAAAAATCTATCTTCAGTAAAATAGGCATGACTTTTGTGTTTCTTATCAAAAATTTAATTTTTTACAAGCACTGGAAAGTTGATTCAAAGATATACACAATGGACTAAGTAGTGTTTCTATATTATACACAAAAAGGTAATTATAATCATTTTAACTTCATCTTTAATTTTTGAAACATCAAATGCTCACTACTTTCACATACAAAGTTCATTTTTCATGTTTTTTGTAACAATCATCTCAAAATACTTGAAACATTAAAGGAGTAATCAATAATGAAATATTTATATTTTATGTAGTAAGGAGATAAACAAATTTTTATAAATCATCATATATCTCTATCCCTTTCTCTACCTCTCTATGTTTCACTCTCTCTCCCCCTTAAGCTCTAGACCTATCTCTCCACTTCTTTCTCTCTCCCTCTCTCCCTCTCTCTATTTCCCTTTTTAAACCTCTCTCTCTAAATCTATTGAGCTATAGAATTATCTATGTACCCCTTAATCCCTCCCTCCTTCCCTCTCTCTTTTTCCCTCTTTATACCTCTCTATCACTCTTTCTCCTTAAGCTCTAGACCTATCTCTCTACCTCTCCCTCCCTATGTCCTTCCCTCTTTCTATGTCCCTCTTTAGATCTCTCTCTTTATCTCTAGACCTATATGTTGATCATGATGTTAGTTGCACACCAACAATGTAGATAAATCCACATAGACAGACCACATGAACCTATCTTTACTTGAAACACTACACTAGGACAACCTAAATCTTAGGTTAACTTAGCTTAATCCCAAGGCTCATTTAAGTCAAGTCTTGACCATACTAGGTTCATGTTAGGGTTCATTGTGATAATGTTGTTAATCATGAGGGGTAAATGGTTATTTCCGGTTCTCAAAGGAATCATAGGGATTGGTAAAAGATATTCTTGGTCCGGTCATTAGACAATTTCATGAAATCAAAATATTTGGAATAAAATTTCATGAATTTCAAACAACTTGCTCTCAATTAAGTAATTTTAGCTTTAAGCATTCAACAATTTTATGGAATTGAAAGATTCGCAATAAAATTTACATTCATTTACCTCTTTTTTTTTGAAAATTTTCAAAAATTTGAACATCTATTCTAAAATAAAGCATCAAAAGTACTGAAAAAGTAAAATTGCTCCCAAGTATTATCCATGCATGCCTCGAGAATTAACCAAATTAGAGCAAACCACTCTATACTTCATCAAAATGCTTCACAGCTACATATAGAATGATGCAATATTTTAAAGAAAGGGGGATTATTTGGACATCGAGTAGGTTCTGTATGCACCCTTAAATGACACAGCATACAGTCTTGTACATCCATAACAAACAATTGAAGCTATGTATGATTTCATATCAAGAAATAGCTTTTAAATTGGCTCTGATATTGATTAGCTTCTATGTTCATACAAGTTTATAATTTGGAATGGAAGAAAAAATAGGAAAAATAACAAAACTTAAAGAAGTTTTGATTCTCCAACATCCACAAATTCTGAACTTAACTTAAAATGAAAAAATATATCAACCTTTTATAAGAACAAGACGTAGGGGAGATTAGAACAATACATAAGATGAAATACAAGGGACGAATCATAACAAGGCATGTGGAATATGACAACTAGCAAGAGAATTGTTGATGAAGTCAATAAAGGTCAACCTTCACTAGCACATTAAAATATTTTGGGCTCTTCATATTTAAAATATAGCCAAGATAGTAACTCAAATCTGAATAGATTTGTCAAATAAAATGTATGAACTTCCTAGATATACAAAATGCTTAGGTGGATATAGAAAAATATAAGCAAATCTGCATCCACTGGCTTTATGCTCCCACATTATGATTCTACCTCAGGTTTAAAACTCCTAGAAATGAGGTGCACCAAAGGTTGTTGCATTCTTTCACCTCATTTGTAATACCAAGATTCTCGGTATTCTGATAACCCAAGCTCCTCTGCATGGACTCTCAGAATGTTTCAACTGATTTGGATGATTCTATTCACGATCCAAATTTTCTTGACTGTCCATACCCAAATATTGCATCACAATTTGTTCCTCCTACAAGAAAAAATTCCACATATTAAATCCCTTTTAAAACATTCATAAAACTCTCATGGAAACAAAACCATTATTAATAAATCAACATTTTAAACACATCATAAATATCACACTTTTAAAATCATATTTTCACATAATTATATATTTTAGTCAGGTTACCAGACATCTTGGACCCTCGGGAAAACTTAAACTTTTAACTTCAAACTTAACATTTTTACCCGGTACCCGACACTTCGCCTTTTACCAAAATAAAATTTTCCCAGACCCCAGATCTCATCGGAACCTCCACACTTTCCCAAACTGGAACACTTCACCAAAACCTTGCATTAACATTTTAACCTTTCTGGCCTTCCAATACCCGATACCCAGTACTCGGTACACTCGAATCACGAAGTACCCCAAAAAAATTCCTTTTAACTTTAACTTCTGGTGATCTTTCAACTAGCTAGCACCTGCTATAAGCATTAGTTTTCACTTGGGTCCCCAAGTATTATAGTCTAGGGGCATGTTGTGAGACCACACAATAACTTGCAACCAATAAAGCCAATTTTTTTAAAAAAACTTGGGATCAAATCACCCGCTACAAATTAGAACTTATACATATTTTCAAACAAGAACTCCTTACCTTCACCTAGATTATGGCATTAAAATACTAACATTTCTTCAGAAAGTATTAGTATGCTTTGATTAATTCTAGTTTCTAGAACTTGGTGAAAAAATTAGTTCATTGACATTGAGCTACATAATTTGGTAATCCTCCAAAGCCAACCATAGATAGAGCCTTGCTACCAGTCAAGCATCCATAGCCCCGACAAGGTTATCTCTATAATTTCCCCAAACATAACTTTACTGCTAGTCAAGTATCCATAGCCCCAGTAGAGATATTTGGATAGCCTAAAGAGTTGAATTTTCTCTTTTGATATTTCTTTGATATTCATTTTTTCTTTTTTCCTTTTGATATTTCCTTGTAAGCTCATTTGCTTCAACTTGTAGGAAATGAAGCCTGCTAAGGTTGGGAATCACAGTGGTAGTGAAGTTACCTTTTGGTTTTTCATTCAATGCAAATCCCTTCATCATTTCACCAATTACCAAAAATCATTTAATTATTCCCTGTAGGTGCGAATTTCTAGCTAAATTTTACCATCCTTATGTCAAAAAATATGCATAAGTTAAAACATAGCAGCAAGTAATCTATCACCAAATTAATTCTAAATTTACAAAAATCAGTTACCACCCTTCCATTTTAATTTTTTTTATGGCAACCGCTAAAATAATTGACTAGCAATTCCAATTTGATGGTTTTTCACTAACATTAATACATCAGAGTTGTCATGATTAAACTTAATTTCAACAATCATACTCTGCATTTAATTCGCACACCTTAAAACACATGTATTATTTCCTTTTAATTTCTAGATGCTGACATGTGCCACCTTACCAGATCCATTTTCCTTTCTACATTGCACACATGGAAACCTCCATGATTAATATAGATTGATAAAATATAATGAAATGACCACCATTAATTTTGAAATCTTCAATTTTCTTGATTCATGATCTTTGTACTGACAAACTTCAAATAAATGGCCACCAATTATGTGAGAATTAATTAGATTTAACATTTCACTCTAGAGAAAATTGTCCTACTACCACCTCAACTTGCATTTTCTAAGACTTCGATCCAAGAAACTTTGTACCGTATATTTCTCATGATTTTCTATAAATTCAACACTTCTCTTTCAAAATTTTCACATGTTTTCTTTCTTCAATTTTCTTTCTTTTCCACTCTACTTGTTCTTTCTTGCTTCTAGGCCATGGATACTCTCATTTTCCTAACTTTTGTTTGTCACCAGAATGGATTTTTGTGTCCCATTACCACCAAGAGGCTAAATAAGGTTTTCTTTCTTCATACTCCTTTCTTTATTGCTCAAATTTGTGCCTAGTCCTTGGGGAAACTTTTGTAGAATCTAGAGTGTATTATAGGCTGAATTTGGACTTGGCTTAGCGGTTCGTAGCATAGCTCCTAGATCTTTGGATTTCTATTGATGAAGTTTGCATAGCTGCTCAAATGATAGTGCAGCCTAATTTCCAGGGGAACTTGGACTATGTTTGGTTTGTTGCACATCCAACTCCTAGATCTTGGGATTTTTGTTGATGAAGTTTGCATAGCTACTCAAACGATATTGTGGCCTAATTTATAGGGGAACTTGGACTATGTTTGGTTTGTTGGAATAGATCTTGGGATTTTTGTTGATGAAGTTTGAATAGCTGCTCAAACGATAGTGCAGCCTAATTTCTAGGGGAGCTTGGACTATGTTTGGTTGCTTTCAATGAACCAATCAAATCTCACAAGATACCTATGAGTTATCCAAACTCAATTCTTGAATACTTGCAAGATAAGTGGCCAAAAAATGAGATGTAGCGTCAATTGCTTTATCTCTTGCACTTCGGGCTCTGCAGAACCCGAGAGGGTAATCCCACAATGTAAATTATATGACTCTTCTAAACAATTAACCAATACATTACATAGATAAGTAGATATATTCTCACAAAAGGTTAGGAAGATGAAATCCTTCAAGAAATTGGAATTTACTTGAAATAATTGTACATCCAAAACCGAGAATATGAACAAAAATAGCCACAAAAAATTCAAAGATTGATAAAAATTTATTTAAAATGATGTTCTCAAGTTGGGTGACTAGCATCCTAAGAGATGCTTATAATAACTGAGATCAGTGTCATTATCTATGGGCTAGGAGTCAAAGCAAATTGAAATTCAAGGTACATTTAATCTTGAAAACAAATGATCTAAGTGAAATTACTTTGCAATTCACCCATCCATAATTGAAGTCTAAGACTACTTATCAAATCTAATTATCCTGCACATGCATTTATGATCTGATCCAAGCATTTTAACTGATTCTTTGAACCATAGCTAAAATCAAAGCATATACCAAAGCACAACAACAATGAAAATTAATGAAATGATCTTTGATCAAAATTTTCATTAATAAATCAAGTACAAATTAAAATTGGAGAGATTACAACTCTGAAAACTTACATTATCATTTAGATATGCTCAGGAACCATAAATTTGACAAAACTTACTATCTAGACTCAAAGCATTAGACTAGGACTTCTAACATATTCACTCTATGTTCTTCAATTACATTGTTTGATTCTAGAATTCAACAAAAGACCCGTACTATTTCCCTTGAATTCCCTTTTATGGAAACAAGGGAGAAAAACAAGCTTTGACCCAATAGTACACATGTCACATCCTAATTGGACCACTACAAAATAATATTCCCTTTATAGTTATATTTACATTTTCAATTGGAGGGAGTACATATGAGACAAAGATTATTTTCATTTGTTGTGAAGAAGCAAACCCACCTTCCAAAAGGCACATGCTAAAAATAATATCCTTCAAGTTGTTGTAGCACATCCATCCCACTTGGAAAGATGACAAAATTCACAAAGATAGGAAAAGTAAACAAAATTCCCAGTCAACATCCACATCAATGATTAATATTTACCCGCAACACTCTTAATTAGGAAACACATACTGTATACATTATAACTATTATCACCTGATGTTGCACCCTTGTTGAACTTGATGTTCAACACCTCAGTGTAACATGGGAAGACCTCTTAAGATGTGGGTTTCTTGTAAGTAGAGGTCAACCTCCGAAGAAGGCCAGCTTCCTTTGGTGTCACCTAAACTACTGATTCTGTAAAGGGAAAGGGAGAAGGAGAATGCATTAAAATGAAAATTAAATCCTAAGGTGATACACTGAGCTGATAAGAACAATGAGATACTCAATTTACACTTGAAAACTAATGATGGATATGGGACTGCACAACAAGATTCTATGGATTATGCATACAAATAGGTTCGACATGCACACACTTTTAAGAAGGAAAAACATACTTTCACAAATTAAAAGCTCATGTGCAATTGAGTAAACACAGTTTATAACCTACATGATACCACTTTTGCAAAGAAAGGAAAGCTAACATGAAACAAATCTATAAGGAAAAGAAAGATTTCACTAAGTAGCTTGATGAATCACTAAAAAATGCACAATACTTCACAAGAACCAGAAGGAAAAAAATGAAACATCAATAGTAATCAAGGTGAATTTTATATAACATGCTCCAAAATGAGTTACAAAAAATTGTAAATCTGAGAGAGGACTGTAAAAGTCACAGACTTTTAAAAAGCATCAGGGGAACTCTTTTACAAGAATGAAAAAATGCCTTATATACAAAAGTGTGTCGGCCCCTCTGGGCTTACAAAATATCTACTTCTGAAAAGATCTACCCTTAGATCTTTTGATTGAATTTAATGTTGCACCTTGCATGTCCATGTCGGTGAAGAGTCATCCCCCAGAGAAGCCTTCAGATCTTTAGTAGTATTAACTTCTGGTCCTCGTGTCCCTCTTTGAATTCCCCCTAGTCAAGCTACTTTGAATGCTCTTGAGCTCCGAATAAAAACGCGTTGCCTTTCATTTTGTTGATCTTCTTGGCACCGGTCAAGCTGCCACGATCGCCCTTAGCTCCCTTTTGTTGGTGAGACTTCCCTGCTTCACCCAAACCTCACACCGAGGTATTCTTTTTCGCTGAGTTCATTTTGATATCTCCCTGAGCTCCTCTTCATTTGGCAAGACATCCGAGTGTCGGTGAGACATTTTACCGAAAGAAAGAGGCTACCTCGAGACCCTTCATCTTCTATTGGCAAGAGCTCCTTGATGTCACCCCGAACCCATTCCATTCCACCAAGCTCTTTTTTCCTTCGACAAGACTATGGCAAGTCGGGAAGACTTCATGACGAAGGGAAAACACTACACCGAGCCCCCTTTTTGTTTCAGCAAGACACCTATGGTCTGGGAGACATCTCCTCGAAAACATGACCATTCACCGAGCTCTTTTTTGTCATCGAAACTTTGGCCCGTTAGCCAGACCCTTTGCCGAGCACACTATGGTCTCTTTGAACTCACATCTTTCAGCTAGACTGGTGTTTGTCACTGAGACTCACGCCGAACTCCTCCATTCTGCCCGAGCTCTCTTCAATTCACTTAGACTCCCACCGATCGGTGAGACGTTTCACTGAGCTCCCTATTCTTTCGGCGATGAGTTCACTTTTCTCTTCGGTCGGGGAGACATCATGCCTTTGCCAAGACGTCATGGAAAAACTTCTTTCCTTGGCCGAGACCACACACCGAGGTCTTCTTTCCGAGACTACTTGTGTTACCCTGAACGAATGCAGTCGGTGTAACTTTCTCACATCGGTAATACTTCTTACTAACAGTATTTCTTCTGATGAGAGCTTCGCCGGTGACTTTAAACCAACTACTGTCGGTGAGACTTTAACTCTTTGCTGGGACTTCTCACCTAGCCGCTATAGGTTATCCCAAAGCCCATGGTCGCCATGAGTCTCCCTAATTTATGATTGAATGGTCTATCGGCCAAAGAATTCCACGCGATAAGAGGTCATACCAAACCCCTCTTGTCACAGTGATAGGCTCTGCAGTGAAAGCATTTGGCAAGACAGAAACTAGGTCATAGCAATCTATTCAAAAAAGAATCAAAACAGAATGTATCAAAGCTACTAGTCGGCCAGATAGTGAAGATGTCATACCGACTTGGCTCTAATGGAAGCTTCAGCCTGTGATTATTGAGACATATTTTCAACAAAGAAGGCTTCCCCAACTGAGTTCCCTATGAAGTGTCATCAGATGCATGAACTAACCCTCAATGGAAATATCCCATTTGTCCCTTATGAACACCTGCAACATAGATTCCTTGCCTGATTGAGCCTGAGGGTGAAAATTAGGTAACATTTCTAGTGAGCTTTGTTGGATGTTTTCCTGCTAAACATAAAACTAGTAGCCTAGGCCTATCCATTGAGCATGGAGTCATTGGGACAACTCAAAAAAGATCAAGAGCAGCTTTGTACATGGCTATAACTCATCTTGAGACTCACTAGAACACTTGGAAACTTATTGAAAACAAGAAAAAACTGAAATAAACTATTTACATGTGTTGAACAACACTTAGGGAAAGAAATAGCAGCTAAACCTACCCTATACTAACCAATAAGAAATTGGTCAAAAAAACCCATTGACAGGTTGGGTAAAATAACTGCCCTTTCTAAAAATTTTACAATGTTTACCACGCTAGAGAATAACTAAAGAGAAATGAAGCATGCATGACAATTCAATAGATGGCTGCAAAATCTCTAGCGGAACATATTCAGGCTTACTAACCTTTTCATATGGAATGAAGACATTCTCGTTCTGAGGTGGAAAGGTGACTTGAGTGTGCTCCTCCTCAGCAGTAACCTCATGCTTGGGTGTAAGCAAGGTATCAATACCTTTGCTGGTCTCCATTTTGGCTAGATGCTTGATAGGGCAGCCTCTAGTAAGGGAAAAGCTTGCACTTTCCTTGCTGATCTTTTGCTCATGAGCTGCCACTCTATCACCTTGCTGGCTAGAAAGGTATAACCCCTATGGCTGACTTGGTAAAAAAATGGAAACCTCCTCAGCATGTTCATGCTTTCTCAAAGAAGCACTCATTTCTTCAACGGAGAACAAAGAGATAGCCTCCTCCATCACATATTCAATCAACGCATCAGCCTCCGGCTCTTTTATGCACCAGAATGGAAGCTGCTTACAATTCTCATCATCACTAGAAGAGTTAGATTCTAATTTAGGTTTGTCCTTTTCATTGAAAGAAGACAACAATTCAAGTGGTGATGAAAACTCAAATTCTTCTATACAATTGAACGGAAGTTCCTCCATGGCTAAACGGTTTTGTAAATCAAGATCATGAGGCTTCCCCTGCTATTTCAGCATTTGTTCAAGCTGGCGCTCCATATCATCATGGCTATCAGCCTTTCCTGACTCTTTGCCATCCAATGTTGAACAAAACTACTCAATTATATTAGCGTACACTTCTTCATATAGCTCAGCATCAACTTTCTCAAGCATAACATGCTCAAAAGTATCAAATCCAGTTGTACACTGCTCCTCTTCAACCTCAAGTTGTTGAATTATGACCAGATTTATGCTTTCCTCATCACACTCAATGAAACATGGAAGCTCAACAAATGAAGCTATGGACTTATGACCTACATCACCTCTTTTAGCCTCTTCATGTTGTTGTCTTGACTCTTGAACCTACAGTTGCTTGATGTCTTCTTGCTACTCTAAGATAGCATCTAGAGTGGGAAAAAACATACCTTCTTCATTCCAAACTGTGCATTTCTCTTCTTGGTCATCCTTTTCCATCATTTCACCTTGTTTTCTTGTCAGAACATTTTCACCATCTTGTAGAATAGTGGGAGGATCATTGGCTAAAGCATTGCCAAAAACATTTTGAGAATTCTTCTCATGTTCAGCCTTTTGCAGTTGTAGTTTGTATTCCTCCATGGCTAAATGCAGCAAGTTTACACTTCCATTCTCCATCATGTTGATTGTGTTGTGTGGACCAAAGGTCTGATCTTCATCTACAGCCTCATTTGCCTCCATTATCACATTTGATTTGTCATTCCCAAGCTCTTGTTCAAACATAACGAAAGCTAAAAGATTTGTTTCTTCCTCTACAAGCATCTCTTCTTTAGGTTGCTCTAGAACATAAGGGGTTGGTTGAGCCTGCTTAAGGATAGGTTCCTGAGTGAAAAAAAGGTTTCTAGAACTTGGGGACCCAAATTTAATAGGCTAAAAAGGTTTAGCTTGCTTGAAGCTTGGAAAATTGGACTTGGAAACTCCTTTATTGACAGGATTGTTCAATGTTATAGGAAGAGCTGGGCTGAGGCTAGGTCTAAAAGTTTCATACCTTAATTGGCATTGACAATCAAAATAAGCTTGACTACTTTGCACCTGAGCAGACAGAGACTTGATCTGCTCCTCTTTAGCAACTATATCTCTTTCCAGGCTTTCCTCAAACTGCCTTCCTTTTGTCACCCGCTCTTGATCACAAATAAAGGATTGATCAGCCAACTCTTGCTGTTGTAAGATGATCCTATTTTTCTTCCTGATGTCAACCAACATTTGATACATATGTGAGAACACCTTACTAGTATCACTAATCTTCATGTGTTCAATTTTTTGGCTTAAGGCCCACAACACATGGTCAAGATTTTGAATTAGATCCAATACATTCTGGTAGGGGTGATCTTGAGGCTAATTATGTAGATAATCATGTTGGTTGGCATCAGAGACCTCTTCATGGGGTTGATTTTGATCATAGGTTGGTTGATATTGAGACTGAGCGGGATGGGAGGGTCGAAAACATGATGAGGCTGCTAGTAGTTTGCTATTATAGGGACATTTGGTATGAGACCAGCAAGTTGCTCTATGTGAGATGGTTGGTAAGAGGGCGCCCATACATGATTTTCATGAAATGGTGGGAAACATGACATATTTCCATAAAATGCATACATATTTATTCATTCAAGAGACTAAAATTCACTAGAGTCTCTAGTAAAGCAAGAAACCAGGTCTAATTTTTCATAATAGCACTTTGTTTGCTTGAAACCATTTGATATCTCTCTGGAGTCACTAGCTATGTTAAGAATTTTCCTTCAAAAAGCTAAAACTACTGCTGCACACACCAAATAGCAGCAATAAAATGCATAAACATGAACTAAGAAGCAGTCCACTGTCCCACTAGGCGTGCCAGAACTGTTATCACCTGAAGTTGCACCCTTGTTGAACCTGATGTTCAACACCTCAGTGTAACATGGGAAGACCTCTTAAGATGTGGGTTTCTTGTAAGTAGATGTCAACCTCTAGAGAAGGCCGAATTCCTTTGGTGTCACCTAAACTACTAATTCTATAAAGGGAAAGGGAGAAGGAGAATGCATTAAAATGAAAATTAAATCCTAAGGTGATACACCGAGTTGATAAGAACAATGAGATACTCAATTTACACTTGAAAATTGATGATGGATATGGGACTACACAACAAGATTCTATGGATTATGCATACAAATAGGTTTGACATGCACACACTTTTAAGAAGGAAAAATAGACTTTCACAAATTAAAAGCTCATGTGCAATTGAGTAAACACAGTTTATAACCTACATGATACCACTTTTGCAAAGAAAGGAAAGCTAACATGAAACAAATCTATAAGGAAAAGAAATATTTCACTAAGTAGCTTGATGAATCACTTAAAAATGCACAATTCTTCACAAGAACCAGAAGGCAAAAAATGAAACATAAATAGTAATCAAGGTAAATTTTATATAACATGCTCCAAAATGAGTTATAGAAATTTGCTAATATGAGAGGACTGTAAAAGTCACAGAAATTCGAAAAGCATCAGGGGAACTCTTTTACAAGAAGGAAAAAATGCCTTATATACAAAAGTGTGTCGGCTCCTTTGGGCTTACAAAATATTTGCTTTTGAAAAGATTTTCCCTTAGATCTTTTGATTGAATTTAATGTTGCACCCTACGTGTCCATGTCGATGAAGAGTCATCCCTCGGAGAAGCCTTCAGATCTTTAATAGTATTAACTTCTGGCCTCATGTCCCTCTTTGAATTCCCCCCAGTCGAGCTACTTTGAATGCTCTTGAGCTCCGAACAGAAACGTGTTGCCTTTCATTATGTTGATCTTCTTGGCACTGGTCAAGCTACCACGCTCGCCCTTAGCTCCCTTTTGTCGGTGAGACCTCCCTGCTTCGCCCAGACCTCACACCTAGGTCTTCTTTTTCGCTGAGTTCATTTTGATATCTCCCTGAGCTCCTCTTCATTCGGCAAGACATCCGAGTGTCGATGAGACGTTTTACCAAAAGCAAGAGGCTACCCCGAGACCCTTCATCTTCTGTTGGCAAGACCTCCTTGATGTCACCCCAAACACATTCCATTCCACCGAGCTCTTTTTTCCTTCGGCAAGATCATGGCAAGTCCGGAAGACTTCATGGCGAAGGGAAAACACTACACCAAGCCCCCTTTTTGTTTTGGCAAGACACCTGTGGTTGGGGAGACATCTCCCTGAAAAAATGACCATTCACCGAGCTCTTTTTGTTGCCAAAACTTTGGCCCGTCGGCCAGACCCTTTGCCGAGCACACTACGGTCTCCCTGAACTCACATATTTTGGCTAGACTGGTGTTTGTCACTGAGACTCATGCCGAACTCCTCCATTCTGCCCGAGCTCTCCTCAATTCTCTGAGACTCCCATCGGTTGGTGAGACGTTTCACCGATCTCCCTATTCTTTTGGCGATGAGTTCACTTTTCTCTTCGGTCGGGGAGACATCATACCTTCGCCAAGACGTAATGGCGAAACTGCTTTCCTTGGCCGAGACCACACATCGAGGTCTTCTTTCTGAGACTGCTTGTGTTACCCTGAATGCATGCAGTCGGTGTAACTTTCTCACATTAGTAAGACTTCTTACTGACAATATTTATTTTGGTGAGAGCTTCCCCAATGACTTTAAACCAACTACTATTGGTGAGACTTTAACTCTTCGTTGGGACTTCTCATCGAGCTGCTATAGGTTATCCCGAAGCCCGTGGTCGCCACGAGTCTCCCTGATTTAGGATTGAATGGCCTATCGGACAAATAATTCCACGCGATAAGAGGTCATACCGAACCCCATTTGTCACTGCGATAGGCTCTGTAGTGAAAGTGTTCGGCAAGATAGAAACTAGGTCATAGCGATCTGTTCAAAATAGAATGTATCAAAGCTGCTAGTTGGCCAAATATTGAAGATGTCATACTGACTTGGCTCTAATGGAGGCTTCAGCCTGTGATTATTGAGGCATATTTTCAACAAAGTAGGCTTCCCCAACTGAGTTGCCTATGAAGTGTCATCAAATGCATGAACTAACCCTCAATGGAAATATCCCATTTGGCCCTTATGAACACCTACAACATAGATGCCTTGCCTGATTGAGCCTGAGGGTGAAAATTAGGTAACAATAACCTCCAAGGCCAGACCTGTACAATACTTGACCAAGTATATGTGTTCCATTTTGAATTCACTAATCCAATCCAGCTACAAATATTATTTTCCATTGTTTGTATCCCTCCTTAGATGGCCAATTGAATTCAATAATTTCATCCATTTTATTTCTATAAGGAGCATATTTTGTCATCACTAAATTAGCTTCCTTGTCAAAGTCTTCAAGGAAACTAATGATAAAAGATAACTTCTCCAAAGTATCTTTAAGCATATCAATATTAACATCCTCACATATTAAGTTTTCTTGAGAAGAAATTGTAGTGTCCACTTGATTCTTCCACATTTGCAAAGGCTTCACTTCATCATGGGCTTGCAAGATCTCAGGTGGGATTGCAAGATGTTAGGTAACAGTGTCAAATCTTCCTGATCATATTTGATCCTTAACTCTTTTATTTTCTTCTCTAATGGAGCAACATACCCATGGAATGGTTGTTCCTTAGCATCGTTGACAAAATTGTAAGCCGAAATAACCTTTGGAAAATTTTCCTCTCATTTCTTTGCCCCTATTTCCATTAACTTCAAATCCCTAACTCTTAGAATCCATCTATCTAAAAGTGGGGTTCCCAATTCTCCATCTCTCTGAGACATATCCATTGGTCTCAACATCAAAGAATAATTAGCATGGAAACTATTCAATTTACTCTGAATTTTCCTATTAAGGTGCTTCATAATAGTATGAACAATCTTGGCATTATTCTCATGCATTAGGTTCTACTTTTTCTCAAGCAACTCCTTATATTCCTCAACTTGCTAAAGTAGTTATTCTTTTGTGGGTTTTGTGGATGGATCTACCTCTGACATACTTAGCTTCTCTATTGCAATGGGCTCTTGACCCATGTTGTAAGGAAAATTTGATAATGACTTCTTAGGTGGAGGACACTAAGGTTGAATTTTAGGAGAAATAGGAGCAATATGGCTTGAACTAGCTAGCCCTTAGGACCTCAACATTTCCACTTGTTGTTTCCAAAATTCTTGCTCTGTTTCAAGCTCAGCTACTCTCTGCTGACTCTTATTGTATTCGCCTAGAATCTCATGGTACTTTCTTCTAAATGTACCCCTGTCACTAGTGAGATAATCAAATATTACTTTTGTGAACCTAGTAGCATTTATAGTCATGTCAGTAGCTTCTAATGATGGAGTATCTGAGACTCTTTTCATAATCAACCTACCACTGAAGTCTGATAACTCTGCAACTTTGGGCTTCCGTGAACTAAGAGACAATGACCATATTGTTAGGGCATCCCATTTATGACTAAATGCAAATCCTTGAAGTGCCAACTTGGCTTCTTCTTCAGTTTGAAATAAAGGTCCATCAGCCCTTCTTATTGTATCAAGTACCACTGCATCAACAATATCCCATTCAAGTAACAACAAAATACCACTCTTTCACACAAGTTCTCTTCCCTCCTTAGGCATAATATTCTAAAACTATTTCTTCATTTCTTTCATCACATTGGCCTAGATAAAATTCTTCGGAAATTTAGGATGTAAACTTCTTTCAACAATAACCCTCTTTGCATATTCTCCAACTTTTTCTCTCCATGCAAAATCCTTGAACGTCGGTGTTTCAATGAAAGAGTCATCCTCCATGAACTCTTTGCAATCCTCCACCCTCATATCACCAATATTTCTCACACCACTCAATTTATATTTTCCCAATCTCAAGATACTTGTCCCAAAGCTTGATACAACTTCTCTTGGGGGAGAAGGCATCCCTTGCTGCATATCTTTAGGGGTTATCAAAATATCATCTTCATCACTATCAGGGTACTCTACTACTGGGTTCTTCTCTATCCTTTGTCTCTTAATTGGTGGTTGCTCTAAGGGAGGAGAATCAATGTTGATTATAACAAGTGAGGATTTCCTAGGAGGAAATGAGACTAATCCAGCTAGAGAAGTTGGCCTTGTATCCTCCAATGCAATAGGGGTTGGCTCTGTTTGCTCCCTCTTAGTTGTTTCCTTTTTCTTAGTATATACCCGAATCTCTTTGGGTGGCTGATAGGAAGGCCTTTCTTCTAGTTGTGCAGATGGTCCTTCTTTAGTCAGCAATTCCTTTCCCTTATCCTTGGTTACTTCTATTCTTCTCAACACCCCCACAACACTTTCAAAATTTTGCATTACATGCATTATTTGGTTAAATTCCCCTTGAATGTTGGGCAGAGGGTCATATTTTGGGTTTTTCCTCCTAATATTTTCTACCATCTTATTGAAGGCAAGATACATAGCCTTCCTTTCTTCTTGCACTTGGAAATTAAAAATGTTTCTAATAACATCCTCGGGGAAATAGAAATTGTGAACAAACACACCCAATGATATTTTTATTTTTACTGCATGAATGAATCACTCAAGGTCATGATTCCTGGGATGAGCTGTAATAAATTTGTAGGGCTTGACGATGTCCCCCAAAGCTTTCCACTTCCCTTTTACCAACAAAAAAATTGCAAATGTTGTGTACTCAGGAAAGAATGAGCCCTTCTTCTTACTTTCTGGGAAGTGACAATTTTGGGATCCAACCAACTATCTCATGACTTCTATAAATCCAATCTTGAGGGGTACATATTTTGGTAACATAAAAGGGTAAACCATAGTCCCATACACCCTGAATATGGTTCTATTTGGATATGGAATGATATCTCCCCAATTATGGGTTATATTTAGCTCAGGCCTCCTTTCCATAGGCCTTAGGAAGTTATGAATTTATTTAGGGATCCTTGGTGGATCAAAAACCGGAAGTCTCCTTGATTTAGATGCAAAAACATTATTGAAGACCAAATAATCAAACTTCTGGTCATCCATATCTAGGATTTGGGTCCAACATTGGACTCGTAGCTCAATATCACCATCCACCTTTTTTAGAGAAATTTCTTCACTAAAATATTTCTCGTGCTTGTATAAGATCATATGCATCAAAAGAGAATACCACCAGAATTTTACCCAATGTTTTCCTTCCTTAAGCTCAGCCAAGCACTTGTGCATATTTTCTGCTAGCTAAGTGGCATAATCATAAACCACATTAAAGGATGCATACTAAATATTTCCTGTCATGTATATATATTCAATTGGTATGGTTTCAAGTGCATCAAAACCAATAATTTGATACAAGGAGTAGATGGTGTTTTTGAAATAGTGGGTAAATTAATTAAGAGGGAAAGGTTCTTTCTCATTTTTCCCAATCTTAGTCTGCTTCTTATTCTTCCCATATCTAGTTGAAGTAGTGTGCATTGGCAACATTGTAGTTCGGAACAAGAAATTGGTATTCTCATATTCCTTTTTGAAGGTATCAATGTCAATAGGGACCATATCTGCATTCCATTCCTATAGTTTAAAAAAGTTTATAATCTCCTCCTTAGTGATCTTGACCACATCAATACCATTACATAGCCTAATAATTCTAGACATTGGATCATATCTAGTTGCAATATCATTGACTAGGTCCACATCCACATATACATTTGGGACTATAAGTTTCCCCATGTCTAGTCTCCAAGTATGGAAAATGGGATACTCACAATTCCTATTTGCAAACTAATTTCTAAACATTTTCTAGCCAATATAGGGAAATTTAGCATCCTTAATCCAAGCCTGCTTGTCCTGCAATCCCTCATAAATCCTAGGGCCATAATATATCGTCACTCCTTGATTTATTTTATTGGTCAAGGGTTTAAGTTGGTCAACAATGTCATCAGAGAGTAACCTAGCTAGGGTCTCAAGATGAGGCTTTTGTGTTTTGGGAGCCATGGATACTCAGGAAGGTTTGCAACGGACTAGGGTTCTAACAGAAAGGAGGTCAAAACCTAATTCCCTTAATTAGCAGCCTAGGGTGCAATTAGAAAAAATAAACTTGAACAAATTTGGCTGAGGGTAAAAATTTTATACAAAATTTTAACGCAAAAAAGCAATTAAAGCATGCAGGCTAAATAAATTTGAAGAAAACAATAACAAGCTGCCCTAATTCAAGATAGTTTGAAATAAAGCACAAAGTTTAGTTTTAATTGTACTCATGACTTTTTGCATTTATAGGAACCCTAATTTTTTCACGTCATATCTTGAACACTTTGATCAATCTTCTAGTAGCTTCACACCAGCTTGTAATTTTCAACAATGTAAGGAAATCAATTTCAAGTATTTTTATGACCCAATTACAATCACTGTCAATGTCCTTTCAGCCATTACTACTCAGTCGCATGAAGCAAAATGGCTCTAATTCCCATGTGTTTGATTTCAAATGGCAACCATTGATTTCTTTCGAAGATGGCACGATGAATGACTCAGATTGAGTCAACAGAGTTTGAATTTACTCCACAATGACTCATCAACTCATCAACCAATGAGAATATGCTAATTAGAAACCACGCCATTCCTTCTTGTGGGTTCCACTTCTTTTCCCAGTGGACAGAACCATACACATGTTGCCTAGTCGCAGACCTTGCACATCTCTCAACGAACATTAAATTAATGTTGTGAGGTGTGTGATGGGAAACTAATATTTAACCGTGATGATGCTCATGGACTGTCAATCTCAAATGTACTAGGCATCAAGTGTGATGCAAACAGACTAGGCCCCTCCACAGCGAGGACACACATCACATAATCGTGGACCTCACACACCTTCTAGCAGACACTCTTCAACTCTTGCGCAGTGTGTGATGGCTAGTAAGGATTTCACCGGTAGATCCAACATGCCATGTTTCTCAACATGCCAATAAAGGTTAACTTAAAATGGGGGCCTAACTAGGCCGACGGGTTTTGACCCTCAAGGATTATACTTTCCTAAGGAAAGTTTTATAAAATATTTTCAGCCCGACCTTAGGCATTAATGAAATGATGATTAAAATTGGGCAACCGACAAACCTAAGTGAAGGGGGCTGGTAAAAGGATGCTTGCAATGGCCTAAGTTATGACTTGATCAACCAGAGATTGGGTAGAGTAGGTCAACAAGAAATTAAAACATTCAAGGATTCAAACATAAGGGATTTAAAACAAGGTGACAAAGCTAAAACCATAAACCCAACCCATAGGCATATATGTGACAGGCCATTACCAAGCACAAAAATGAGCCTAAAATTTTGAAATTTTAGGAGCTCTATCATTTTCGGAATTCCCTCTGTTGATGAAATTCTTTATTCCTGGAATGGGGATAATTAGTTCCTCTTTGACCTTTTTTGACTGATCTTCATACCCTTGACTTTGAGACTCACTGGGGCAACGCTTATTTGGGATATACTACTCTCATGGATGAAGCATCCTAGATTGACTAACTGATCACCCTATTGTTGTAGCTCAACTCCTCCTTTTCCCTATTTTGCACTTTTATGGTGAGAATTTTTTTTGTATTTCTATGTATATATGCAACACACAGACATAGACACATATGTTAGTGTAATTAATTAATTAATTATTACACTAGAATAAGTTAACTTAGGTCTTGCATTAATTTAGTCCTAGGTTGTAATTTTAGATAAATCATAAATAATGGGATAACTTCCCCTTTTCATGTGTAGGGATAAGATTCTTCTAGAAGATGAGTTGTCCTTCTAGAACTTTTTTAATTTCCTAGGTAGGTTTCACATGTTGTCACATGTAGTGTGATTTTAACACTTGGAAACATCTTATGCATTCTAGATTCTCACTCTTGCCTATTTAATCAGGCACATGTACTCTTGTAAATAACACATCATCATAATAGAATCTCTATTTTGCATTCCATTGTTGCAACACTTTCTTTGTGGTTGAATATATTTCCTAGAAAAGGTCCTCCATTGAAGACTGCAGCTTCATCAGGGACACTATGACCCCATCATCTCAACATGGTATCAGAGCTTTTCTAGTGAAACCTCAACTCAGGATCAAGAAAGATGGTGTGCAAGATTCTTTGCAGGTTTGGAGTTTAACTTGCAGGCTAGTTGGTTCTACTTGGGAGCCAAGCTGATTTCTTGTGCACATCAGGCTCTCTCTGTCCTCTCCATTGCATCCAGAAGGCCTCAAAATCAGAGACATATCAACTGAGAGCCATTGAGGTATCAATCTAGGGTTTGCATTATTTTGTACTATCCATACAATTTTGCAGAAAAAAATTCCCCTTTCAGTCCTCCATCATGGAATTTTTTCTTAGATCATTAGACTATTTTTTATTTATCATTTAGGAAAAAAATTCTATAGTTAGGGAAAAAATTAAATTCTGCAGGCAACCTGGTATTTTAATTCACAATCAGCATAAATATTTTCTTCAGTGGCTATAGTTTGGGTTTATATTTGTTTCATCGACATCGGCTTTAATAATTTTTGTAGATTAAAAAATTATATTGGCTTTTTTTTTTTTGAATTTACAACTATTGGCAATATTCAAAAAAATATTTTATCGGCCCTTTCGACCATCTACAAACACCGACATAGTGGTCAGCCCCATCCCATCGAATTTCATCATCTAGCATCACCTCCAATGGTCCCTGTTGACTACCACCGACCATCGTTTCCGGCCCTATCCACCGACATCTTCCAGCCACCACCCGTTGAAGTTTCCCATCAAGCTCTTGCCGAATTTTGAATCCCTAGCCCTAGTCACTTGGAGATCTGAGGGCTTTGCTAGTCTCCAGTGGTGCCTCCACCTTGTACTGGCCGTGCCACCACCAATCTGCCAGTTCACTACTCCGACACCACCCGATCCGAGGGGCATGTTTTTTTGCCTCCACTTGGCCCATGGTCACATCAACGACCAAGGGCTTATTTTTTTTCAGCCCCCGAGTGCTTGATTTTTCCGCCTGGTTAGTCTAAACAAGTCAATTGTAGCAGTCATCTTCTGGAGGTTGTATCTTTCACATACAATATCAAAATTTGACAAATGTTATACTGTTGGAAAGATCTTGGAGACTACTTTTCAGTGGTACACTCTATTTTTCTAGATTCTATTACCATAAAAAATTTATCCAGTTGAAGTGAAAACCCTAATTTGGGCTTGGAAGGTGATATCTCTTGTTCAGTTTGTCAAATTTCTGCCATTCTCGCAGCATCAGAGAGGTATTACAGTCTATTTTTTCATCAATCCAACATTTCCTTTCAGAATCAGCTTTAGGTGAAGTGTCTTGGTTGTTTTTTCACCTTAAGTGCTTTTTTTCTTCACTTGAACATCCTACTTTTTTGGAGGGAATTGTTTGTATCAAGGGGGATTCATTTTTGTTGATCATTGATATATCATCAAATTCCTGCATTTCCTTTCAGAGATTTTTTTTTCTTGTATAGTTGTTCTTTCTTTAATGGCAAATACAGGATTTGATATTCTCACACCCGACAATTATCATACATGGAAAGTCAACATGCAACATCTCCTCTGGTCGAAGGGCCTCTAGTCAACGTTGAATGAGAATCAACCACATTTGACTAGGGAATATGAGAAATTTCAGCATCAAATCAAGTGTGAGGAGGCTATGGGAGTTATTGCTCTTCATGTCTCCAACTCCTTGTTTTTCCATATTGAGAGGTGCAAAACTCCTAAGGAGGTTTGGGATAAACTCAAGGATTTGTTCAGTTCTATCAGCGATGTTCAAGCTTTGCAGTTAGATTCAGAACTTGCTTCACTCTTAGTTGATCAGTTCCCCTCCATCAAAGACTATTTTGTAAATTTCAAGTCTTTGAGGACACAACTATCAAGGTGTGGAAAAGATAAAACTGACAAGGAATGCATCTTCATGATCCTATCCAAATTAAGACGTTATTTCTCTTATTTTGCTACTTCCTTCTATTCTATAATGGATGGTCTTGGAGATAGTTTTGTAATGCCTTCATTTGAGACTTTTTGTGAGTGGCCAACTAGAGAACAATAAAAACTCAATTAGGTTGATTCATCTTCAAAATTTCATGCTCTTGTTGTAGCACCATCCAAAGGAAAAGGCAAGAACAAGGGAAAATCTAAGACAAGATCTTCTGAATCATCACAACACAAGGAAGAAAAGCCCAAGAGGGAGAGGCCCAAGTGCAATTTTTGTAATGGGATTGGTCATAGTGCAGATACATGTTTTAAGAGGGAGATACATGAGCTGAGATAAATTCTCAGAGATCATAACATCACTCTTCATATTTCTTCTATCAAATCACCTCACTCTTCTTCTCATGAAGAGTCATCTTCAGGCATTGCAGGGATTTCCATAGCTAAGAATCATGGTAAGGGAAATACTTTGATCACTACTCTAGTTGATAGAAGGGAAGGATGGGTCATTAACTTAGGTGCTTCATGACATGTCACCTATTCTCAGGATCATATTATTTGGGATTCCATGAGGCCTTCAGAGTTCAATTGGATGTTCACTGCAAATGCAAACATTGTTAATGTTGCTGCTATTTGTGATGTTTCTTTGGAGGGGGACAATTGTATGATGTTTCATATATTCCTCAAATGGCCCACAATCTATTTTCAGTTTATCAACTTTCTCAGGAGGGTTTCAAAATTGAGGTCACATCAGATCTAGCCATCATCAGGGATCGGTTTGACACACTTGTTGCCTATGGAGAAGTAGATCATCACTCTATGGTATACAAGTTTACCAAGTTTTGGGATCGTTCTCAACCTACTCTTGACTCTCTAGAATCTAGGGTAGGAAGTAGTTCTAATCCTCCTCACCAGGGTTGTGGTGGTTGGATGGACTTGGCTCTTCTCTCAGCTCCATCTTCTTCCTCATCTACCTCTCAGTTGAGATTTGTTTTAGCAGGGTAGGATTCACACATCTCTTCAGACTTGTGGCATCTGGATGGGTTTGCATAAGGTCTTGTATACTTGGCTTCTCACTTCATCATAGGTTTTGAAGACATCCTAGAGGGGACTACTCTCCTTTATGGGGGAGGCATCTAGTCACCTATTTTTTGTTTCTTTTTGTATCTTTGTGATGGTTGTAGTCCTTGGTGGGATGATGTTGAGACCTCCAATCATCACTCTTCCATCTTTTTTCTGCTTTTTTTCATCTCCTTTTTGGAGAGGGGTTTTGTTCCCACTGGGTTTTCCCTTTTTCTCTGGTTGTGGGAGATTAGTTGCATCTACATCATGTAAATGGGTACCTAACATGGCCTCGTAACCGAGACCCATAATCTTTTCATAATCATTGCATTTCCTTCCCTAAGTTGCACTTATGGGGTGGTGTTAGTGTAATTAACTAATTAATTATTACACTAGCATAAGTTAACTTAGGTCTTGCATTAATTTAGTCCTAGGTTGCAATTTTAGATAAATCATAAATAATGGGATAACTTCCCCTTTTCATGTGTAGGGATAAGATTCTTCTAGAAGATGAGTTGTCCTTCTAGAAATTTTTTCATTTCCTAGGTAGGATTCACATGTTGTCACATGTAGTGTGATTTTAACACTTGGAAACATCTTATGCATTCTAGATTCTCACTCTTTCCTATTTAATCAGGCACATGTACTCTTGTAAATAACACATCATCATAATAGAATCTCTATTTTGCATTCCATTGTTGCAACACTTTCTATGTGGTTGAATATCTTTCTTGGAAAATTTCCTCCATTGAAGACTGCAGCTTCATCAGGGACACTGTGACTCCATCATCTCAACAACACACACACACACATATATTTATATATATATAAAAAAAATTCTTTCATACCTTAAGCATGTATTTACTGTGCATGGTTTCATTTCTTCATTTAACAACATAATGTTTTAAGAATATTTCAATTCACTCTCATGTGTTTTTTTAAATTAAGCAAAATTCATTAATGCCAAGAACAAACAAAAAAGAAAAAAAACAAACCCTACGAAAAATAAACTAACCTAACTAACTAAAATTTACCCTATGCAAATGAATAACCCTAACTAAGAAATTTACTTTAGCTTCTATCACTATCTTCATAGTATTTTTCATATGAATTACAATAGGATTGTCTTTAAATTCACTTGAATACATTTCAAATCTCCTACTACAACAATGAATTATCTTAACTTTTTTATGTTTAACAAATGTAAATTAAAATGTGTACTTACCAATAAATTGGCTCATATGTATGAAAATGACCTCATTAAAGTTCGATTGCACACACCTTTGCTGGTTTCTCCATACTCTACCTACTTCCAATCTTGGTTCATGGTTTTCTTCTTCGCTTTGTTCTACTCCATGAACGACTATGTTCATTTCTTGATTCATTCGCTCTCCAATATTTTCCAAGTCCTTGGCCCTGTCTTCACTCTCAGTAAAACTATTCACTTCATTAGACCAAGTATCAACACAATTTACCTTATCATCAAAGAGAGAAAAAGTAAAAACTTGATATTCTATATTCTGCATGAAATCAAGAAAATTTTCCTTTTTAACTTGTGGATTTTTAGTAAGAGGTGAAAAACATGCATCTCTTGCTCAATTTTCCCACTTTTTCTTGTCATTGTCATCTTCCATGTGTGAAAAGGTCAATGACTCATCACTTTCATTTTCAAGTTTTTGGTGCGCTATTTCCAAGTCTCGGTGTCTTTTCCTTTTTTCTTACAAAACTTCAAAAATTTTCTCATGAAAATTATAGTTAATAAATTGATTTGATTTAACAGTTAATTTTCTAGTCTTTCCAATTTCACTAGGGTTAGGCACTTTCTTGGAATTCAAATCTATTTCTAATAATGGTTCCTTTCTTTTAGCAGTTAAAGATGCTTTCATTAGCAAAATCACATTATAAGTTGCCAAACTTACCCTAGTCAAAAAAATTCACAATCAAATTCACCATCATCAATTATATCATGAATTCTACACTCGATGAATCTACCAAATGTGAACAAACTTAAAGGGAAAAGCCTTTGATTAAGGATTTCCTAGAGATTATCAAATTCCATTTTTATTTTCATAACTACCTTGCATAGACTTTCATTTTGCAAGCAACTTTCAAACCTAAAACTAGGATAGCGATACTGATTCTAGATAAAACCAGAGAGAAAGATATGAGGCCCTCCTTCTAGGACCAGTTCCTATTGATCATGATGTCAGTCGCACACCAACAATGTAGATAAATCTTCACAGACAGACAACGAGAACCTATCTTTACTTGAAAGACTACACCAGGACAATCTAGATCTTAGGTTAACTCAGCTTAATCCCAAGGCTTGTTTAAGTCAGGTCTTAACCATACTAGGTTCGCATCAGGGTTTATTGTGATAATGTTGTTAATCACAAGGGGTAAACAATTATTTTTGATTCTCAAAGGAATCATAGGGATAGGTAAAAGATATTATCGGTTCTGTCATTAGAAAATTTCATGAAATCAACAAATTTGGAATAACATTTCATGAGTTTCAAACAAATTTCCTCCCACTTAAGTAAATTTAGCTTTAAGCATTCAACAATATTATGGAATTGAAAAATTTACAATAAAATTTCCATTCATTTACCTCTTTTTTTTGAACATTTTCTGAAATTTAAACATCTATTCTAAAATAAAGCATCAAAAGTACTGAAAATGTAAAATTGCTCCCAAGTATTATCCATGCATGGCTCAAGAAATAACTGAATCAGTGTAAACCACTCTATACTTCACCAGATTGTTTCACAACTAGGCATAGAATGATGCAAGATTTTAAAGAAAGGGGGATTATTCAGACACTGGGTAAGTCCTATATGCACCCTTAAATGGCCCAACACATAGTCTTGTCCAACTAGAACAAACAATAAGCTATGTATGATTTCATATCAAGAATAGCTTTTAAATTGGCTCTGATATTGATTAGCTTCTACGTGCATACAGTTTTTAATTCTAGAATGGAACAAAAAACAAGAAAAGAACAAAACTTAAATAAGTTTTGATTCTCTGACATCAAAAAAATTTGGACTTAACATAAAATGAAACATCTCTTAACCTTTTATAAGAACAAGACACAGGGGAGATTAGAAAAATACATGACAGGAAATCCAAGGGACGAATCATAACAAGGCACGTGGAATATGACAACTAGAAGGAGAATTGTTGATGAAGCCAATAGAGGTCAACCTTTGCTAGCACATTAAAATATTTTGGGCTCTTCATATTAAAAATATAGCTAGGATAGTAACTTGAATCCAAATAGATTTGTCAAAAAAATGTAGGGGCTTCCTAGATATTCAGAATGATCAGGTGGATATAGAAAAATATAAGGAAATTTGCATCCACTAGCTTTATGCTCCCACATTTTGGTTCTACCTCGGGTTTAAAACTCCTAGAAATGAGTCACACTAGAGGTTGGCACATTCTTTTGCCTCATTCATAATACCAGGATTCCCATTATTTTGATAACCCAAGCTCCTCCTTCGCATAGAATCTAGAACATTTCACCCAATCTAGATATGATTCTATTCATGATCTAAATTTTCCTCACTTTCCATACTCAAATATTGCATCACAGTCCATTCGTTCTGCAAGAACAAATTCCACATATTAAATCCCTTTCAAAACATTCATAAAACTCTCATGGAAACAAAACCATTATTAATAAATCATCATTTTAAATACATCATAAATTGAAAACTTTTAAACTCTTATTCTCACATAATTATATCTTTTAGTCGGGTTACCAGACCTCTTAGAACCTCAGAAAAACTTAAAATTTTAACTTCAAACTTAACATTGTTACTTGATACCCAGTACTCGACACCTCACCTTTTACCAAAATAAAATTTTCTTGAACCTTGAATCCCACTAGAACCTCCACACTTTCCTGAACCTTCACTCTTGGACCAGAACACTTCACCAAAACCTTCCATTAACATTTTAACCTTTATGTCCTTCCAATACCCTGTGTCTGATACACTTGAATCACAAAGTACTCCAAAAAAATTCCTTTTAACTTTAATTTATTATGATCTTTCAACTAGATAGCACTTGCCATAAGCATTAGTTTTCTCTTAGATCCCCAAGTCTTATAGTCTTAGGGCATGTTGTGAGACCACACAACACTATCTCTCTACCTCTCCCTCACCCCATCCTTCCCTCTTTGCTAAAATCTATTTCAACTCTCTCCCTATCCATCTATCTATCTCTCTCTATATCCCTCCCTCTCTCCTCTCACACTCTCTATTCCTACCTATCCCTCCTTTTCTAACTCCCTCCCTCCCTCTCATGCTCTATAATTATCTCTCTACCCCTCCCTTTATTTCCTCTTTCTTTGTCCCTCTTTGGGCCTCTCTCTCTCAAGCCCTATAACTATCTCTCTACCTCTCCCTCTATTTTGTCTTTTTGTGTCCCTCTTTAGGCCTCTTTCTATTTTATTAAACCCAATCAATCCTATACAACCTAGTCTTCTTTTATGATTTATTATTCATATTAAAGTTTCTTAGATATATACTTTTATGATATTCACATCTCAATTTTATATTTGAAACTCATTCGATGACCAATTCTTCATTGATTTTATATTATTACATATTTCTCTATTATCTTAATTTTGAAATCAATTTTACTTACCCTATCCATCATTGGTAACCTCATTAGGGTTTCATTTTCACATTTGATACATCATTGATATTTTTCAGTTTTTCAATATATGTGTACCTTTTGGATTTATTTTTCCTCTCTTCATCTTCACCTCTATCTCATGATATATTTATGGATTTCTCCCTCCCCACTCTCTCTACCTCTTTCCCTCTTCCTCTCCCTCTCTCTCTACATATTTCTCTCACTTTCTCTTTCCCCTCTATCTTTCCCAAGGCATATCTATCTCTAGATATTTATCCCTCTCCCTATCCTCCTATAGGGAGTAGAGAGTGAATGTGAGAGACACATAGAGGAAACTAGAGAGGTAAGGTAAGAGAGGTAGAGAGGAGAGAGAGTGAAATGGCAGAAAATGGGATAGGTTCTTTTGTATGGTTTAGGACATAGAGAAAACCAACTTTCCAATTATTTCATTCAAGGATAACCCTAGAGATCTCAATGCAAAGGAGAAAGAAATCTTGCAATGGGGCTATCCTAGGGAATAATTATAAACTAATGAGGGGTTCACCACCAAGTTAAGACTTGGAAAGACAAATGCAATACAAGATGTAATGCTTAACCCTAATATGATGCAATCTTTCATTAAATGACCTATAAATGCATGAAAATCAAAACAGAAAGCTACAAGATGAAATGTGTGCACTTGGAAACTTGAAGAAGGAAAGAATGAGCTCTAAAACACTGAACAACCTAAAATTTTGACCTATTGGGACTCATATGCCAATCTGGGTGTATCTATCCTAAATCAGGGTTTCTACACAGGAACATATTTCTAGAAAAAGGGTATCTGAATCTGCAAAAATATTTAAAAATGCATGTAGTGGGACTCATATGCCACTTTTGGTGTATCAGTCTCGTTTCACTTTTTTGGGAATTCAAAGTTCAGATATATACTTCAACACCTACTCCTTTCTCCCAGATTGATTTTTGAATCTGAATCTGCAAAAGGACCTGCAAAACAGAATATAGACTTGATTTTCTTATGGGGGGTTTTGCTCAGTCAAACCCCTAGTTTGGTAATTAAAACTTGATAGAAACAATGAAACATGCATGTAAATAGGAGTGTAAACCCTAACCTTAAGTGTGTCTAAGATTAGGAAATCTAAAATGCAATGCAATCCTATTATAATATGTAAGAATAAGATGAATGAATGACATATGAAGATGAATGACTCACTTTGAGAGATCTCTAATCACCAAAATGAGCCCTAATAATTCTTGTACCTTCCTTAGGCTAAATGTGGAGTGATAAGGGAGAATGGAATCACTTAGGAAACAAGCCATTAGGCTTGGCTTGATGGCTAGTTGCATCTCCCCAATCTATAATCCATCATGATTCACCATAGACAACCATGATCAACCCTCAACAATGCTAGATCTTGAATGAAAGTGAGCTTGAAGACTTGAAAAAACACTTTAATGCTGCTCCAAGACTTCAATTTTGCTTGCTCTTGAAACTTCAATGCTCTTGTGAAAGAATGCTTGAAGACTCTTGAATTCTTGGATCTTGACATTGCTCTTGAAAATTCTTTCTTAGATGCAATAATGACTTAGGAGCTTGCTTATATAGGAATTTACACCTAATTTACCATTATATAGATCTCAAAGGCCGACATCAACCAAAAATTTGAATTAAAAAGGTGATTTTCCAGCTTAAACCCTAAAAAATCCCCAAATGGGACTCATACGCTAGCCCTAGTGTATGGGTCCCACCTAGGGGGACTCATACACCCAAGGTGGCATATGAGTCCCACCTTAGATTTTCGAGGTGGGTTGTTAAAATTTTAGTGTTTTTGATGATTTTGTTGGGTTTTTAGCTTAAATAAGCCTCAAGATCCGAAATAAAGGGTCTTAGGGGCCTATTAATGATGAATTAAAGGGTAATTAATGCAAGGGTACTAGAATATGTCCAAATTAAATGAGAAATTTCCCTATCTCCAAGAAGGGGTTATAATTTATATCATTACATCTAGCCTCCACTTTAGCACCCATATGATTCTACGTGTATATGCAAGCTAAAGGAATCTAAACAATACACTTTGTTTCATAAAAGGATACTCATATAGGTTCATTCACAACATGGGATAATGAAGCCCCCATTGTAGCTATCTGCAAAACCACAATGTTAGGAATCACACCTTGCAACATGAATTCATTAGTTGTCCATAAATCATCTTATCTAACTTCTTCTAGAAATCAAATTTGAAAGTAGATGTATGCCCCTTTGATTCCACTTGCTTTATGGAGCTAGAATCAAGGTAGCATTTAGCCACATCGAATAAGTTAGGTCACATCATAGGGTATTTCCAATTACCATACCACATAATGATAGACACTTGATGAGAATAGGAGTGGAATCATGATTCCAATGCAACAAACGACATCAAAAACAAAGCTCTCTAGCTCCTATTATATTAATTTGAATGAAAGGCACTTTTTAACCCTAATTTTTAACATATATAAGAGTAAAAAGTGAAGGAATTTCTAACTATTTTATCTTTTACCTTCTTGTAGCTTGAGTTTGGTGAAGAGTGATTGAAGATACTGAGCCGAGGATATTAAGAGCCTCTAAGATTGGATGTCCTATGTGATTAAGTAGCCTGTGGTGAGCGTCATTATCAAGTGAATTGATTTTTCTTCCTTCGATTTCTCCTTACACATTTATTTTATGATTTGTATGCATTTCTAGGTTGATTTAGGACCCTAGAAGAAAATTTGACAAAGCGTCCCTTTTTTTGTAAAGTGTTCCCTTTTTGTCATGAAGTGTCCCTTTTTGTCACAAAGTGTCTCGTTTCTTCACGAAGTGTCCCAAAAGGGGTCTAAAGTGTCTAGGACCTTTAGAAGAGTACACTTGAACAACTTTACTACACTTTTTTAATTGTTGATGTATATATTTAAGATTGTAGAATGCTTATAGGACATATTTTTTCTTTCTTGTTAGGTTCCACCCCATTCATGATAGCGTCTTAGGTGGAAGATAGATTTGTCACCTATGAGACCTAGCCCCGACTCTGTTAGAGGAGGATACACATATTTTATAGATGACTCAACTATATTGGGTGTACCTCATGCCCCCCATGAGGTACCATGATGCTATGCTGATGGATTTGGCAAAGCGTTGGGATGCAAATACATGCATGTTTGATCTGCCCACAAGTGAGATGACGATCATGCTAGAGGACATCCATTGCATACTCCAAGTTTTGATTTGAGGCAAGAGGATATGTTTTCTAGTTGATCAATCATTTCGGGAGATGATATATGATATGTATTATTGTCTTGGAGGTTCGATTCATGATAGTATCATGCAAGCACAAATTGATCTAGCCATGTTACTATATTCACAAGCCCCACTTGTTGCATACATTATGATGTTTAATGTAGCACTAGAACTCATCCTTGACAATCGAGGAGCACATTTAGAGGGAGGACTAGTACATATGTTATGGGGGATGAAAGAGCAGAGGACCATGTATGTCTAGTGGTGCAACATCCTTGCACACTTATATTATGATCTAGGGAGATTTTCATTTCATGAAGTGGATAGTATGGTACACTATACATCGTTGCAGGTGTGGTTCCTAGAGCATATCACATGCTCTAGGCTAACAAGATTTACATGTACATCAACCCTAGGGTATCCTCGTACATTCAGTTATCCATTAAGGTGGATATGGTAGTACATAAATTTTCATTTTTTGAGAGTTTGATTCAACCAATTGGATGAGGAGGTCACATGGAGACCTTACTAGCTTATACCACAGTGGCCAGATGAGACTCATTAGCTGAGGAGATTACAAATGGATATATTTTTTATAGGAAAACTTGATTACATAGTATGACCTTTCTACTATGATCGTGTCCATTGATTTTTTTAGTGGATAATATTCACCAATTGGCTAATAGTTGAAATTTGCAAATCCACAATTAGCTAATAGTTCAAGCTACAATGTGACTTGAATCGCCATCTTTTTACAAAATTTATTATAGTCTTATTTAAATCACTAGATAATTTATTTTATTAAAAAAATTAACTCAAAAATTCACCACAATATTCGATACATGGTTAGATCAAATACGCCTAAATTTTATAAATTATATTAGAAATCTATGTTAATTTTCCAATAGTATATCATAATTATTAGTTCCTTTAGGACCATATTTCTAATCTTTAGTTTCCACCATTGATTTATAATATAATATAATGGCCCTTGTTTTATTCCACATGGTAAAATGTGTACCCATGATCTGTAATGCTCATGGGGCCCACAATTTTGGGTCTCATGAGCATTATAGATTGTGTGTAAATTTTACCTTATAGAGTACAACAAGAGTCATTAGATCAATGATCTAAAAGCAATTTTGAGCCCCATAAGAATTATAGATCATGGGTATATTTTACCTTGTAGAATACAATAAGGGCCATTATATTATATTTTAAAACAATGATGGAAAGTAAATATTATAGTCTACCCGTTAAACCCATAGATAAATTCCATCCTCATGCCCCTATTGTTCCATGAGAATTTTTTTATATTGGATAGATTTTCCATTATAATTAATGCATTTTCTTATTATTTTTCAAGATTCGCCAAAATTTTCTACAAAATTTTAGTGATGTAGAAAAAATTGCCAATAAATTAATATTTTTTTTGAACAAGATGAAATATTTTCCAATAAAAATTAATATGTTTTCCTAAAAAATGAAAGATTCACTAGGGTTTTATATCTTTTTTTGAGGGGGTTTCTTAAAGTTATCACTAATCTTGTCCTATGAAATTTTGGAGAGGTCCAGGTACCACCCATGGAATGACCCTTTTTTAGGAGATCAATACGAAGTGCTCAAAGGCCTGACGACACTAGATGATTCATTACTGATGATGTCGTCTACAATGACTTTGATTACGAGGATCATGATATGCCTTCAGTCTTCAATGCAGATGATGTCGGTACCATATATTCCTATGAGGAGTGGTGGTCAGTAGCATGGTCAGCTCTTATATTCCTGATGGATGAGCTGATAGGTGACATAAGGCCACTCCTAGATTAGATAGATATGGAGGAGGATAGAGCTAAGGAGATATGCTTTAGGGTTGAAGATATATTCACAAATGTGATAGATGAGGAGTATGATGAGGCTATAGATCCTAGCAATGATGGCTAGGAGGAGGAGCAACTTATGAGTGAGGGTGATGAGATAGCGAATGAGAATCTAGTAGGTCACGAGTGGGGAGAGCTAGCTCCTACTCATGTGACTAGATCACAGTCAGTAGTTGCAGAAAGAGCCAAAACCTATAGTCATGGAGAGGTTGGCACATCCTCCATGCCTCCTACACATGATGAGGTTGTATTTACATAGCTAGCTAGAGAGCTAGGTGATGATATTTTATTTATTGTTATGCTTTATGCTTGTTTCCATGCTTTAATTTTATGTCTATATATTTCTATTATGATGTGTATTGATTATATTTATGATTTCTATCTTGCAGGAGTTGTGCGAGACCTTCATGATCTATATTTCTAGGAGGTTGCCAAGATAGTTCTCCCATTAGTCTATGAGGAGGCTGCTAATACAGACTATGTTCCCCCACCCATTGTGGAGTGGGATCAAGAGATGTTTGAGTTGTACATCAAACTATGGGAAGCATATCAGATTTTCAAGAGGCGTTCCCACAAACTTGAGGCTACCCAAGATGCTCAGTCATCTTGATCCCTAGCAGAAGTTGAGAGACTTTAGTCAGAGGTAGCCAGACTACAAGTAGAGAGAGATCATCTAGCAGAGGAACATCAGAGGCCCTTGGATAGGTACATGGTTTACAGTATGCTCTAAATGTACTTGGTGGCTCACGATCATGATCACATACCACTGTCTCAGAATGGACTGCCTACAGAAATATGTGAGCACCAAATATTAAGGGATCTAGTAGTCATAGACCTCAACAACATTATATATATTGATGACATGTACAAAAAAAATTGACATATATATATGATCATTTGATGTTTTGTTATTTATGTTTATGTGTTTTGATGTTAAATGGAAATGTGATTGATTAAATAATCTTTGTAATACTATTTAATAAATGTATCCATGACTTAACATGTTTTATGTGATCTAATTACAACTTATTCTAGTTTTTATTAGATGCAACATTGTCATTGAGTATGTTATGTTAAATTAAATGCACCTATGATCTAATTAAAGAGCATTACATTCATATAAGGATCTAATATAACATAACACACAAGATGAACTTGAATAGCATGAAACCTAAAGTAATCATATTAAATAATCACTTGAGCATCCAAGACACAATTTTTTTTTTGGTCAAGAACGAAGTAATGTGAGAGCACATAGACTGTCATCTACTAACTCTAACACCACTACTTTATAATTCAAACTATTCAAGAAGATTAGAAATAATACCATTGCAAGTTCACAACATTAATAAGTTCTTTAAGAGGTGTACATCTATTTATGTTACCGTATAAGCCCCAAATCCATAATTTTCCTCGATTATGTAAGGGCCTAACCAATTAGGGCTGAACTTTCCTTTTTTCATCAGGTCAGCATTGACATTACACCAATTCTCACATAACACTAAATCACCTTTATTAAAGGAACAAGGTATTACATTATCATTGTAACTACGTTGCATTATTTTAGAATAAGCTAGGAGGCGCTCAAGAGCATTGATGCACTATTTATCAAGAATTTCAAGATGATACAACCATTGTTCCTTATAAGTATTGTCATCAATAACCCCTTGAAGAGTGATTCTTAATGAAGGCATATCTAACTCCAAGGGAATTATCACCTCAGTTCCATAGATGAGGTTATAAGGGGTATGTCTAGTTGATTCTCTAACATTCATATGATAGGCCCATAACATGTACGTTAGTTGCGTATGCCAATATTTATTATGTTTGATTACTATTTTCCTTAGGATTTTCTTGAGGGTTCTATTAGTTGATTCAACTTGACCATTAGATTGTGGGCAGTAAGTCATTGAAAAGTGATGTTGTATGTTAAACATTTCTAAGAACTTCTTCACATCCTTATTCTTAAATGGTGTCGCATTGTCTAAAACCAAAGCAGAAGGGAGTTCGAAATGAACAATAATGTGTTCCAAAATTAAATGACATTGCATCGATAGTTGTCAAATGAAGGGAAATTTCTTCCACCCACTTCATGAAATAATCTATTGCAATGATTATGAATGTATGTCTGGTGGAGGAAGGAGGTGAAATTTTTCCAATGATGTCCAGGCTCCACATCAAAAAAAGGCCAAATAGGGACTTGTGTGCAAAGCTCAAAAGCAGAATCATGAATCATTCTACCATGTTATTAACATTTGTGACATTTATTAACATATGTAAATTAGTCTTGTTCCATGTTTCTCTAGTAATATCCTATCTGAATTAACTTTTTCACTAACAATCTTCCTCCAAAATGTCCTCCACAAGCACCTGAATGAGCTTCCTCAAGTTCTATAGGGATTTCAGATTGTTTAAGGCATCTATGAAAGAGACCATCAAAGGATCTATGATTCAATACATCAGAAAGAATTATATACTTAGATGTAAGTTTCCAAAGGTGTTTTCTAGTATTCTTAGTTGTGCACTCACAAAAGGTACCAGTTTTTAGATAATAAAATATCGACACATACCATTCGCTAGAGCTTTTTGTGGTGATTGCTAATATCTCATCTATTTTATGCTCAATCGATGGTTTCATAATTGTGTGGATGAAAAAATGTGAAATATTTTGAGGGATCATGAGGGGATATTAGAGAAGCTGCACTTTCCATTACATCCACATGTCTATTACCTTTTCATGGGATGTTATCAATGGTAAAAGAAGCAAACTTCTCTAATAAAGTCATTGTAAGATATTTGTATTTTGATAGTTTTTCATGCTTTTCTTGATATGTTCCATTTATTTTTTTAATGATTAAGTGTCAATCATTGAATATTTTGATGTCTCGAGCTCCTAGAGTTAAAGCGGCATGTAATCCAGTGATTAATTCTTCATACTCTATTGTATTGTTTGTGCATAGGAAATTTAATCGATATGATAAGGGAGTAAGTTTTACTCTAGGTGGAGCTATTATAACTCTCGCACCGGAGCCTGTTCTACACTTAGATCCATAAAAATATAATTCCCATGCATTTTCATGTTCTTGAATAGTCAATACACTCTCATCAATAAATTCTTCTTGATTAGGTAATGTTAGGGGAGAAGGAGCATCATCTAATTGGTCGATCAAGGCTTGTCCTTTGATTGCTTTTTTTGAAACAATCTTAAGGTAAAACTCTGTCAGCAACATAACCCTTTTAGCTAATCATCTTGATAAATCTATTTTAGCAAAAAGATGTTTTAAAGGATCAAATTTTATTATCACATGTATTTTAGCATTCAATAAGTGATATCACAACTTATTATAGTAGAAAAAACAATATCCAAACATTGTTTCTCTATCATTGTGTATCATTTCTCGTAATCAATCAAAGTTTGGCTAATGTAATAAACAAGATGCTCTTTACCATTTTCATCTTGTTGAGCCAATAATGTTGCAAGAGCATGGGCTAATGTTGCTATATATAGGATGAATGGTTTGTTTTGCATAAAAGGTTGTAAAATAGGAGTAGTAAGATAATCTCTCAAAATCTCAAAAGCCTATTTACAATCCACATTCCATTTAAATATACTTCTTTCTTAAGGAGATGTGTAAATGGTAATGTTCGATCTGCTAAGGATGCCACAAAATGATGGATAGCTTGAATTCTTCCTTGTAAGGTATGTAATTGTGAGATTTTTCTAGGAGGTGGAATATTAACTATAGCATCAATTTCTTGTGTGTCCACCTCAATGCCTCTATGAGATATGATAAAACCTAGAAGTTTTCCACTATCTACACCAAAGACACTTTTTCAGATTCAATCTCATGTTGTATTTTTGCATTCGCTCAAATATTTTCCGAAGAACATTCACATTGTCTTGTCTTGTTAAATATTTGGCTGGAATATCATCAACATAGTCTTCTAAAATATTATGTATCTAATCGTGAAATATCAATTCCATAGCTCGTTGATATGTTGCACTCACATTATTTAATCCAAAAGGCATAATCACCCAAAATTTTTTTCCCTAGGATGTTGTAAATGCTATTTTATATTGGTCTTGAGGGTTGATAAAAAATTGATTATATCCAAAAAAACCCATCCATGAATGACAACAAAGTATGTATTGCAGTCAAATCTACTATCATGTCAATATTCAGAAGGGGAAAGTCATCTTTTGAAGATGCTTTATTCAAATCACAAAATTATGTACACATCATAATATGATTTTCCAATTTTGTGACTATGAAAATGTTTGAGATGCAAGGAGAATAATCTAGAGGTTTTATAAAACTAGCTCCAAGGAGATTTTCAATATCGACCTTAACTAATAAGGCTATCTTAGGGTTCATTTTTTGAATCTTTTGTCCAACAGGCTTAGCATTTTTAGTGAAGACTATATTGTGTGTTACAAACTTAGGATCAATTCCCAACAATATTTGAATAATTCCAAGTGAAAATTTTGGGAAAGTCATAGAGCAAAGTTGCATGGTCCTCTTGTTCTTCATCATCAAGGAACTTTCCTATCTTAATCACCTTTTCTTCATTGTTAACATCCATAAATATGTTCATGGTATCTCCTAAAGGAAGTGCATTTTATTTTGGAAATTCAGGGTTGTATTCTTCTTTGTTCATGTCAACTTCATTACTTTCCCCTTCTTTGCATTTTTTCCTAGTACTAATCATAGCACATGTAAGCCATTTATTTTTAGGGGGAGTAAATGTTTTATCATAAACTCCTAGCATTTCTTTCAAGGCTTCATCATCTTTGAAAAAATCCAATGATTCGTCATAAGTTGTATCAATCAATTTTGAATGCTTCAAGGTTAGAGTTTCTTTAGGATTACACATGATGATGTTGATGTTTAGTGAGGGTTTTTTCATTGCTTGTGTAATATTAGAAGGGAAATATCCCAAACCACTTTTTGTTTCTTGTGTATTAGGTTCTATAGAAACAAAAATACCTTGTTCTTTCTTGCCACATCATTTTACACTATAACCAAATTGTTTCATTAACTCATAGCCTTTTCCATAAATTCTTTCCATTTCTTGTGGGTTTGATGGTTGTTGATAATATATCTCATCAAATTTTGTTTTATAACTTGTGTCTTCTTCTAGGCTAGATGAGGTAGATGCTTGTGATTGTTCTTCTGAATTTTGCACTGACATTACCATTGGTTGTTTTTCCTTGTCATCTTCTTTACTTGTGATTATGTGCTCTCCCATAAATGAGGGTGTGAATTCTAAACAACCCCAATCATCATCCAATAATTTTGATACTTTTTCCATCTCTTGTTTTTCCTCTTTCCTAGGTTCTATGTTTGATGTTGGAATTAATGTGCTTAGAGGACTTTCCATTCCTTTTTCAGCTTGTAAGAAACTTTTAGGTGTGGGGTCTATTTCAACTTGGTATACCTTGTTGTTATAGACATACTTAATGATATGATGAAGAGTCCAAGGCACCACATGCATGTCATGAATCCAAGGTATTCCTAAAAGAATATTGTATGAAAGGTGATGAGGCATAACATGAATAGGAGTTTTTAAGGTAGCCTTTCCAACTGTAATAGGTAAAGTAATCACACCAAGCGATTTCTTTCCTATATTGTCAAATCCTTGGATCAATAAGAAATCATGTTCAATTTTTGATTTATCTACGCCCAGTCTATCTAAGAGATTCACATTGCACACATTAAGGGTTGGGCTATTATCGACAAGGGTTCTTTTTATTCCCGTTCTATTGAATTTGGCTATTATCATGAAGGAATCATGTTTCTTTCTTAGATCCAAGGGAGGGAGCTCATGTTGGTGAAAATTAATGTCTACATTAACTGTATTCATTCCTTTAATTAGAGCTGCTAGATCACTTGCATTTGTATTAGAGAGGATCACAACTTGTTGTAAGGCTGTTTGAAGCATAGCGTGATAATTAGGTGGACTTTTAATCAAATCCCATAGGGATATTTTTGCAGGAGTATTCTTAAGTTTTTCAAAAAGATCATACTCCTTTCCACTATTTGAAGGAAAACAAGGGGCACTAGGAAAAATGGAGTTGGGTAAAGGTAAAGATTTTGAGGTTGTTTTTTTGGTTGTGGATTGTTTCTAGTGTTATATGTATGAGAAATGGTATTATGACTTGAATATTGCTGCAAAACATTATTCTTAGGTGGTTCAAGAGTGTAAATAGGTTTGTTTTGAGTTTGAGGTTTGTGTGAAGGTGGGTAAATGATAAGTTGAAGTTGAATCACATTAATGTCTCTTGGTTTTGGTTTGTCATGACAAGCCTTAGTGGATGGACCTTGTGAGATGAAATCCTCAAGGGATTCATCTAACATGTCAAAGTCATCACTACTAAAACGATTGAGGGCTAGGTTAACTTGGAAAAATATATTTGACATAGTCAAATAACTATACTTTCTCCAAGTGGTTTATTTGTTTGGTCTTGTTTTTGGTTTTTTTTTCTAATGTATGCCAAATGTAATATAATCTAATTGAATTATGAACTAATGCTGAAAATGAAAAATACAAGAATCTAATTCTATCCACAATTGAAATGAATGTAAATTATGCTAACTCTAATGATTTTAATGTAACAAAAGCTATGTAAATTGAAACTGAAAATTTTTAATAGCAAACAAAAACTCGGAAAAAGGGAATTTAACTTTGGAAAATGCAATGCAAAATCTTCACTAGGACTGATTCACCCAGAGGGGCATATGAGTCCTAGTGAGGGTTTTTTTTCAAAAAAGATAGAAATTTTCAATTGATTTTTATGATTTTTATGTTGTCTAATCTGTAACCTAAGTGAAAATGTAGATTTTGTTTGAATTTCAATGATTTGAAATGCAAAAATGCAACTTATATGCACTTTCAATAATGCAAAATTAGAAACCCTATAATACCAATTAACTAATGCAAACCTTAATGGAATGTTAATGGAAGAAACATCTAGGATGGTAATATACTCCAAATCAGAATTATGATGCTCTAAATGTAGGTTCACCAAAATGAAATGGTGAAAAATGGGATAGGTGCTTTTGCATAGTTTAGGACATAGAGAAAACCCACTTTCCAATATTTCATTCAAGGATAACCCTAGAGATCTCAATGCAAAGGAGAAAGAGATCTTGTAATAGGGCTTTCCTAGGGACTAATTGTAAACTAATGAGGGGTTCACCACCAAGTTAAGACTTGGAAAGAAATATGTAATGCAATATGTAATGCTTAACCCTAATATGATGTATTTTTTTTATTAAATGGCCTATAAATGCATGGAAATCATAACAAAAAGCTACAAGATGAAATGTATCCACTTGGAAACCTAAAGAAGGAAAGAATGAGCTCTAAAAAATTAAAAAACCTAAAATTTTGACCTACTGGGACTCATATGCCAGTTTGGGTGTATCAGTCCTAGATTAGGGAATCCGCACAGGAATAGGTTTCTGGAAAAAAGGGTATCTAAATCTGCAAAAATATTTTAAAATGTCTGTAGTGGGACTCATATGCCACTTCTAGCATATCAATCATGTTCTATTTTTTTGGGAATTCAAAGTTCAAATCTGTACTTCAACACCTGCTCTTTTCTCCTAGATTGATTTTTGGATCTGAATATGCGAAAAGACCTGCAAAACAAAATATAGACTTGATTTCTTATGGGGGGTCAAACCCCTAGCTTAGTAATTAAACCTTGATAAAAACAATGAAGCATGCATGTAAATAGGAATGTAAACCCTAACCTTAAGTGTGTCTAAGATTAGGAAATCTAAAATGCAATGCAACCCTATTCTAATGTGCAAGAATAAGATGGATGAATGACATATGAAGATGAATGCATCACTTTTAGAGATCTCTAATCACCCAAATGATCCCTAATAATGCTTGTACATTCCTTAAGCTAAATTTAGAGTGATAAGGGAGGATGGAATCACTTAGGAAATAGGTCATTATGCTTGGCTTTATGGCTAGTTGCATCTCCCCAATCTAGAATCCATCATGATTCACCATAGATAACCATGATAAACCCTTGACAATGCTAGATCTTGAATGAAAGTGAGCTTGAAGACTTGTGAAAACACTTTAATGCTACTCCAAGACTTCAATTTTGCTTTCTCTTGAAACTTGAATGCTCTTGTGAAAGAATGCTTGAAGACTCTTGAATGCTTGGATCTTTAAATTACTCTTGAAAATGCTTGCTTAGATGAAATAATGATTTAGGAGCTTGCTTATATAGGAATTTACACCTAATTTATCATTATCCATATCTCAAAGGGCGACATCAACCAAAATTTTGAATTAAAAAGGTGACTTTCCTGCTCAAAACCTAAAAAATCCCCAAATGGGACTCATACACCAACCCTAGCATATGGGTCTGACCTAAGGGACTAACACACCCAAGGTGGCGTATGAGTCCCACCCTAGATTTTTGATGTGGGTTGTTAAAATTTTGAGTGTTTGTTGATGATTTTGTTGGGTTTTTAGTTGAAATAAGTCTCAAGATCTAAAATATAGGTTCTTAGGGGCTGATTGATGATGAATTAAAGGGTAATTAATGCAAGAGTACTAGAGTAGGTCTAGATTAAATGAGAAATTTCCCTATCTCTAAGAAGGGGGTACAATTTCCATCATTACAAAGAGAAAATATATATAGATATATGTAAAGGGAGAGAGAGAGATGGGGAATAAGGGAGGGATGGAGTGAGGGGTAGGTAAAGAGAGAAAAAGAGGGGATATATAATGAAGTAGAGAGTGAGGGAGGATGGGAGAGGTAGAGATAGACAGGTAGGGTGGAATGTGTTGGTTTTTTTTAGGAACCAAGCTGATCTTCAAGGATTCCTATGGAATTTTCCATTTCCAATTCAACAACCTGAAGGGATTGGCCAGCGAATGAGTGAAATTAGCAATGCTTTCCTCTTATACTTTGGGGTCTAAAAAATGCAAGATGGTGATCCCAAAATGTATTTAAATGTTGGAACCAAGGAACACTGAGAGGGGGGGAGGTGAATTAGTATTTTTCAATTCTTAACTTTATTAATCTGATCTTTAAAGTGTTGATAACATTAAATCAAAAGAAAGATATAAGAAAAATAACCACAACACCATAACACAAGGATTTTTACATGGAAACCCTATTAGGGGAAAAACCACGGTGGAGGTCAATCCACAATATTATCTGAGTATACTCAAAATGAAAGTTTACAAAATGGGAATGCACTTGCATTTAGGCACACTGCCTAGAGCTCACTACTCAAAAATAGAAAGGCTCACTACCTTACAATTAGTGTCAAAAGATAATTGGAGTGGTGAACTAAGAAATAGCATCTACAAATGCCTAAGAATAGTTTTGGTTAAGCTCATAGATCGAATTCTTTGACCTTATGTATGATTCTACTCTTCTGCTCTATTCTGCTCTAACTTGCATCACAAAATCCTTATTGTACAAGTGAAACTGTGCATAATCGCTCTACAATCCTTCTAATATTCACAATACACACCAACACACTTTGAGCACACACCAAGATGACATAATCGATCGCTTAAATATATATCTACTACTAAGGATTTAATCGCTTCATGTCAGCTTCAATAAAACATAAAAATATATACAAACTATCAGCTCAAATCATGAGTAATATTCAATGTGTATCCACCAAAGTTGGCCACAACATAGTGAGGACCCAAAACAAAATCCTCAAACCCGAAAAATACTTCAAACAATTTCTCCTCGAACATCTGCAACATGCCACATTCACTTAGTCGACCTTCTAGCACTGTTAAATAGAGAATCAATCAATTGGATCTCCTAACTCATACACCAATTGATGTGATGACACAAAAATTGAGAATAAGATATTCCAAATACCCAATATCCTTCCCTGAGATCCACAACCCAAACTGATAAATTGGTAATGCAAGTGGATTGATAGATTCAACTTTAGTCAAATACCCTATTCTTTACTCTATCTCCCCATATGGATAGATACTAAAGTGTAGAGTGGATCAATGACTTAGGTTTCCATGAATTACAACACCAGAATCCATATGCCAACAATCTCCCCCTTTGGCATTGATGGAAAAACTTAGTGAAAAATGACTAAGTGTCGAAACCAACATACTGCAATCCTTCAAGACTTCAAAAAGTCATAGCTGACACAACTCCCCCTGAATTTGATAAAGTATTTTTCATTGCTCTCTTCCCCCTTTGACATCAATGAAAAATAGATAAAAAAATATTTTCCTACAGTATTCACTTTTGAAGTGTAACCAAAAACTTACCTATTCAAAAAATTTGAAGAAATACAGCCGCTACTTGTGTTAGAAAATTATTTTGTATTTTTCCTTCATCTCCAGAAGAAACTTCTTCCATGCTTCTACTGAAATCGTGGTGATTATGATTATGTTTTTTTTTCTTCAGATGTTCGGTTGATAGTCTTGATGAGGGATTCTGGAATGGTGATGGCTTCTTCTAATATCTCTCCTTTCCTCAGTATCTAAATTAATTGTTCCAGTCTACATTCTATTATGTCCTTTACTTTCCAAAAGGTGTCAACAATCCTGTTTCTGGTGTTTTGAACATTTGTATGCTTTTTCTTTAATTCTTGAATCCTTCTCTTAATTGCACCATCTTGATCCTGAAACATGTTAAAATCTTGTCCAATACTATTCATCTCTCTTTCAATTTATTCCAACTTTTCTTTGTACTTGTTGATTGTACGATGCCATCAAAGAAAATAGTTATAGATGTTGTTTGATGTGTTTATGCATTGCCTTAGTTGATTCATGTGCCTTTTTAGCTTGGTGAGTGATAATTTGTACTACTTCTTCAGGTGTAGAATTACTTCTTCTTCTTCCTTGTTCTAAGACTCAGAGTCCATTATTTATTTGATGCATTCAATTATCTCTTCTGGCAACGTATTTTGTAAACTCTCTAATTTAATATGGTTGTACACAAGATGAGCACTTAGTACATTTAAAATCATGTCTTCCTCATATGAAGGTCTAATAGAGCATATGTTTGTAATTTTCTGCATTCTATCTTCCTCATGAATAAGCTGTAATAGCTATTCTTTGGTTAAATCACCTTCTTCACTTTCTTCTGTCATTTCCTTTTCTTGTTCCGGATTAGTTGTTTCTAGTTCTTTTCTTTGGGTGTCCTCAATTTCCTTATCAAATTCCTCATCAGGTATGTCCACAATCACCTGTTCTTTTCCTTTCCCTTCAACTCTTGGAGTCTTCCATGCTGGTGGAGTACAAACAATAATTTCTTTTTCTCTTTTCTTCTTTCTCTCCATCTCACCAGAGGAGGAACCAACTTCAAGTTCCCTTACTAGAATGGGAATACCAATTGAGCCAAACTTTCTTAGCAAACCTTTAAAGAAACTTTTATATACTTGATCATAGTTTGCCAAATTGTTAGAGTGTATGTAAATTTTCTTGCAAACTGGTTCACTCTCTTCCCATATTACATTGTTGTTAAGTGGTAATCAATTCAGAAAATATATCACAAGACATATAACCAAAGTACCAAACTTGAAAGGGTAATCTGTCTTCTTTGTCAATTGTACGTTCTCCATTAGTTGGTCTTCTAGTAATCCGAAAAGGTCAAAATCTTGATCTTCCATTACCATCTTGTGTGATGTAAACAACACCTACCGAAGTTGCACCTTCTCTATTTCTGAAAAAGATTTTGTAGGATACTCCATGTGAAATGTACCTTGTCACTAAATCTCTAATTGTTGAGATTATTAATCGCCTTTTATCTCCAATTACTCCAGTTAGGGTTTCAACTTCTTTATTTTGGATTGACTTTTTTCTCAGCACATCCCCAACTTTGCATAACCTAGTTATAGTTCTAATCGCTTCTTTTGAGATATGGTAGGGTTTATCTAGAGTTATAATATTATCATTCAATCTATCTAGAATAAACTCAACAATTTTTGCATTTTCAAAATAGGGGAATTCACTCCAAATATCCAAGCTTTTGTGTTTTTCTTCTTTCAACCATTTCAATTCATCGTGTGACAGCATGTTTCTTACAACTCTAATCTTCTCAGTATTATACTCATCTAGGTTTATCATTCCTTTGATTTGTTCCATTTTACCTTCCGTATGCACACCAAATTAAAAGGAAATTTTTCAATACAACCAAAGTACCTAATGGATGAGGGTTCTGCTACCAAATTATCTTCATGCTTTCAAAATTCTGATGCAGAGTCATCTCCTTCTTCTTTTCTTTGATATAAAGTGGCATATAACAGTTCCAAATTTATTTTTATAATTCACACACCTAACCTTTTGTTGTAATAAATGATTTTTCTCTAGGTGTTTCAGATACCCTATTTTCTCAGTTAGCAAAAGAATTTTTTTTTTTTTACGGACCTTCAATTGCTTGAATTTCTTTACAAGTGTTTTCCAGTGCATCTGTAAATCATTAATACAACTATTGACAATATGCCACATTCTGGAACCAACTATCGATAGGGGGAAAAGGATTTTCTTGAAAACTCCCCCTAGGCCAATGGCCTAAAATCAATTCTCAGAGGAATTACCAACACCAGATTCTGGTACGGAACCATTTCTTGCATCATAATCACTCTTTCTTACCCATGTCTTCTCCATCTAATATCTTATTTCATCCACAGTCACTTTCCCTTTTCCTTTATCATCTTTCTACGTATTTTTGCCTTTGTATGTTGGACCTCTTCTATCCATATTTTTGTTTCTACAAAATCTTGCAATGTGACCATATTTGTTGCAATTGTAACACAAAAAATTTTCTTGTCCAGACCAGTCATTCCACTGATTTATTCTTGATCTGCACTGGTTAGCAATATTCCCAAATCTTCCACATGTATAACATTTAACATTCCTTCTATTGATAGAGTTGTTTGACATATTTTTTCACTCAATTGACTTATGACCAAACTTATTGCAATTGAAACACTGACTGAAGAATGATGGATCACTTGTTTTCATTTTACTTCTACATTGAGAAGCCATATGACCAAATTTATTGCAAGAAAAACATTATCCATTAAAATTTTGAGCATTAGGTTGTCTTACCAGATGACTTTTTGCTTTGTTCTTCTTATTTCCTTGCCTGAAATTCCTTTATCCAGATCTATAACTTTATCCTTTCTCATATCCAAGACCTCACTTTTCATTTCCATTCTTCTAACCTTGAGTCAACTCATCAAGCTTAACTGAACTAATCTTGAACTTCTCCTTGTATTCATTTGCAGTAGCAAGTTCATCCCTAAGAATAACAATTTATCTTTCAAGCTCTTCTTCATTGTTTCTGGATTGTTGCAGTTCAATCTCTAACTGAATGAATCCTCCACTAATTTTTTTTCATTCATTAGATCTTTCTTTTAAGGACTTGACAAGATTCTCCTCATTCTTCTTTCTCTCTTCAATCTCCTTAGTCAACTTCATCACCATAGATTCCATCTCATGCTTTAGGGTAGCATTGTCTCTGGAAAGCTTTTCACGTTCTTCAATTATTTCCTTCAAGGTTTGATTCAGGTAAACATCATCCATGCTTTTTCTCTCTTTTTGCTTAATCTGGTCACAAAGAACCTTTCTCTTTTCCCTGGACTTAATAATCTGATCCTTCAATGTCTGAATGAATTTCTCAGCATCCTTAAGATTTGCTTTCAATTCCTAGATTTCAACTTTAGACTGATCAAGATCATCAAGTGCCACCAAAAGCTGCTACTGAAGACTACCAAAGTCCATTACATTCCAAGATCCACCTCAAGCTATTAAACTTCTTTCGAGGAAATAGGCTCTGATACCAATTGTTGGAATCAAGCAACACTAAGAGGGGGGTGAATCAGTGTTCTGCAATTCTTAACTTTATTAATTTGATCTTTAAAGTGTTGATAACATTCAATCAAAAGAAAGATATAAGACAAATAACCACAACACCATAACACAAGAATTTTTATGTGGAAATCATGTTAGGGGAAAAACCATGGTGGAGGTCAATCCATAATATTATCTGAGTATAGTCAAAATGAAAGTTTACAAAATGGGAATGCACTTGCATTCAAACACACTGCCTAGAGCTCACTACTCAAAAATAGAAAGGCTCACTGCCTTACAATCGATGTCAAAAGACAACTAGAGTGGTGAACTATGAAATAGAATCTACAAATGCCTAAGAATAGTTTTGGTTAAGCTCATATATCGAATTCTTTGAACTTCTGTCTAATTCTACTCTTTTACTCTATTTTGCTCTAACTCACATCACAAAATCTTTATTGCACAAGTGAAACTATGCATAATCGCTCTACAATCCCTCTGATATTTACAATACACACCAACACACTTTGAGCACACACCAAGATGACATAATCAATCGCTTATATATATCCACTACTAAGGATTTAATCGCTTCATGTCGGCTTCAATAAAACATAAAAATATTTGCAAACTGTTGGCTCAAATCATGAGTAATATTCAATTTGTATCCACCAAAGTCGGCCACAACATAGTGAGGACCCAAAAAAAATCCTCAAACCCGAAAATACTTCAAACAATTTTTCCTCGAACATCTGCAACATGCCACATTCACTTAGTCGGCCTTCTAGCACTGTTAAACAAAAAATCAATCAACCGGTTCTCCTAACTTGTACACCAATTGATGCGATGAAAAAAAACTTGAGAGTAAGATATTCTAGATACTCAATGACCTTCCCTGAGATCCACAACCCAAACTGATAAACTAGTAATGCAAGTGGATTGATAGATTCAACTTCAGTCGGATACCCTGTTCTTTACTCTATCTCCCGATATGGACAAATATTGAAGTGTGAACTAGATCAATGACTTAGGCTGCCATCAATGACAACACCAGAAGCCATATGCCAACGAATGAGTGAAATTAGTAATGCTTTCCTCCTATACTTTGGGCTCTAAAAAACCCAAGAGGGTAATCCCACAATGTATTTAAATACCTCTGCGCCTATTAACCAAATACATTATAAATAACAGATAGATTCTCATATAATAGCTCAATAAATGGAATGTATCAAAAAAGTTGGCTACTCCTTAACAACACAACATTTAGAGCATGAGGGTATGTGCAGGATCATGATGGGTCAAAAAGTGGCGATATGATGGGTATGAGTAGAGTATGTGGCTAACGACCTTTTTCTAACCCAAAATTGATGAAACAAAGAGTTTTTAAAGGAGATTCTCAGCTTTCCACCAATATAAATTATGCTTTACTTTGAATTTAATAAATTATTACTATTAATTTTCTATTTGAATTACGACTAAAGTTCTGATTGATAGGTTGATTGAAAAACATCTATATCTTTCAAATGGTGTCACATTTTTTGAATCCAAAACATGCATCACATTCTATGCTTCACATACTATAGGATTAAAAAAAAAAAGAATTTCATGAAGTTTTGACCAAGTTAAGGTGGTTAGACATATGAGTTTTTATATTTTTTTAAAAGTTGTAATAAAAAATTCATAATTAATTATTTACTTGGAAAAAAATTACAAAAAAATATGCATCACATCGGGACATGAGGCCTCTACTTATATCTAAAATCTTATAAAAAAATATTATCATTTTATTGTGGTTAGGGTGGTCAGACAGACACCTACTTCTTATTTTTTCCCTGAAATTTAAGTGCTACTACATTGAAATTTCAAATTTTCACCAAATAGATTTTTAAAAAATAATTAAACTAGTAGTTTAGAAACTACATTCAATTTGCTACATATTCAATTCTTAGATATTTTTGAAATAATATAGATAACTTATTCAAATTTTTACGTCAAGTTGCTTAACTCTGATTTTTCTAAATTTTTCGCCACTTAAGGGCCTATTTTTTCCATGATGATCCTGCACATACCCATGATAATGAAAAAAATTAACATGAAATAATAACAATTGTAATCCACTTGAAAAGTTTGTTTATAAAATTGATTTGTTGTTGAATTGACCAACAAAACATATCATGAACACTCACTTAGATCAATGCCTTATCCTAGGAACGAAGTCAATCGCAAAACCTATACAATTTAATAACAGTTTAACACATAGCATCATTAAGATTTGATAATACCACATTATAGTATCACATTCATTATACTCTCAACCATAACTGCTTACTAATATCCTAGTACTCAACTTTTATGAATCTACAACTTCATTCAAGGATTTTCATCAATTCTTTGAATTAAAATCAAGAACAAAACTACACATCCATTGAAAATCAATGAAGACAAATAAGATAATCCTTGATCATGGGTATGTGCAAGATCATGATGAGCCAAAAAGTGGCGATATGATGGGTATGTGGCTGACAACTTTTTTTTTACCCAAAATTGATGAAACAAAAAGGTTTTTAAAGGAGATTCTCAGCTTTCCACTATAAATTATGATTTACTTTGAATTTAATAAATAATTATTATTCATTTTCTATTTGAATTATGACTAAAGTCTGATTGATAGGCTTAATGAAAAACATCTATAGCTTTCAAATGGTATCACATTTTTTGAATCTAAACATGCATCACATTCTATGCTTCACATACTATAGGATTAAAAAAATGAATTTCATGAAGGTTTGACCAAGTTAAGGTGAAATTCAGACATATGAGTTTTATATTTTTTAAAAGTTGTAATAAAAAATAAGTAATTAATTATTTACTTGGAAAAAATTACAAAAAATATGCATCACATCGGGACATGAGTCCTCTACATATATCTAAAATCTTATAAAAATTATTATCATTTTATTGTGGTTAGGGTGGTCAGGACATACACCTACTTCTTATTTTCCCTAAAATTTAAGTACTCTTGCATTGAAATTTCAAAATTTCACCAAATAGATTAAAAAAAAAACCTAGTAGTTTAGAAACTACATTCAATTTGCTACAGATTCTATTCTTACATATTTTTGAAATAATATAGATAACTTATTCAAATTTTTACATCAAGTTGCCTAACTCTGATTTTTTTGAATTTTTCACCACTTAAGGGCCTATTTTTTCCATAATGATCCTGCACATACCCTCATATTATTCATAATTCATGAAACAAGTAAATAGGAGAGAAATGCTTTTGAATTTGAACCATTTTGTATTCAATTGCTAGTATTTTCATCAAAATTACATATACATATTGATAGACTCAAAACCTAAGAAAAAACTCTAAAATTCTCTTTGTATTCCTTTAAAAAATTCTCTATGATCAATTACAAGCAACCAACCCGTACTTTTGGCCTTAAATTCCTTTTTATAGAAATGAAGGAGCAAAACAAGCTTCGAGACAGAAAGTACACATGTCTCTTTTCTATTGAACTGATACAAAATGCATTCCCTTTTCAGTTATATTTGCATTCTCAAATGGATGGAAATGTTACATGAGACAAAAGCTCTTTTCATTTGTCATTGAAGATCATATCCCACCTTCCAAAAGGAATCTTTAAGCTGATGTAGCAATATCCACATGCTCCAAAATTGTACCCATGTACCTCAAGCATAAAAGAGAGAAAATCATAAAGTGTAGAAAAGTAGAAGAGACAAAAGACTCTCCACATCTACATCCTTGCCACCAAATTTAAATTAGGGAGAAAACAATACTTTATCCATACTTTAGCAAAAGCTTAATTTGTATTGGTTCCAGGCTACACATTGTATTTCTCCCATCCATTACTCACCATATTTGTAGACTTGAAACCCAAAACTATATTTCCCAATCCACATCACCACATTTATTATCAATTTTCATTATTGAGAGGATACAACGTTTTGCATTACTTCAACATAGGATTAATCTATAAATTTTTCAATCCATGTGTTGTAATCCTCCTCAGTTGTCCATTGCATATCCAATAACTTATGTAATTTTATGTTATACTAGTTGTACCATGCATCAATTAACACCTTGGCCTCTTTGATAAATGTTTCCATCCTCATCTCTATTCTTTTCATATTGTTTATGTTAGGATTCAACATAGAATAATCAACAACACGAAGGATCATCTTAGAATGAGGGAACATATCTCCCAAATCTTCCTTCCATTTTGAAAAATCCTTCAATTCTTCCTTATCATTCAATATACCATGCCCTTCCATTTCTCTAAACATTCTCAATTTATTTTGGAGTTGCATTCCTAGATTTCCATGAAAAATTGTGATCTTGTTTACTAAATCAATGGCCTTCAATAAATCAAGAATGTTAGTGGGGGATTTAGGGTCTTCCTGCATCTGAGGCATCATTTCTTTCAATGTTCCCACCCTAGAACTCCACTTATTCCACTCATTTTGGAATGTTCTATGAACTTTCAAATATTTTATGTTGGCCTCATGATTGTTCTTATAAACATCCCATACAATATCAACTTTATTCACCATCTTTGTCACTCTATGCTTCAACACATCATCAAAAATGTCATTGGCCACCTTGGTTGTTTCTTCTTTGGCTCTCTATATGTTGTCTTTCTCTATTTTAAATTCTTGTTTTAAGCTCTAAATTCTTAATGCCAAGGTTTCTCTATCTTGTGCTGAAAAATTTGAAACAAAACTTGTTGGAGAGGAAAAACCCCTAGATGCACTGGCAGTAGTGGCTAGTACCTTGTTGTGCTCATCCATCAATTTATTATATTTATCTAACAAATTTTTATAATTGGCCTTTGTGATTTGGGTTGTATCTACACTCAACATAGTAGCATGCATTTTCAATTGTGCAACTACAATAACAGTCATTTCGGTAGCCCTTTTGACAACCATAGCTCCAATTTCCTCCTCCACAAACTTTATGACCTCAATATTCCTAGTATTTGGTGTCATGGACCAAATAACAAGTGTATGCAACTTAGGGCTAAAACCTAAGGCAAAAAACTTTATTTTCAAAAATCTCCTCAGAAATGGAGGCATCTAGATCTTTTTTGGTTGCATCTAATGCAATAGCAGATGACAACTCCCATGCAGGAAATAGAAGAATCCCACTTACTTTGACTAGGTCTCTTGCATCTTGTGGTGACATGACAACAATTTCCTGCATTATTTTTTCTTCTTCCTCCTTCTTAGCCTCATCTTGCAAGGAGAGATCAACCTTCTCTTTTACCTCTTCTACCCTCTTCTCTATCTCATAACTTTTCACATGAGTAAGAAATTCTTTGAATTATTTTGTTTGAAAAAAAGCATCATCACAAGAATTTATCCTAACATCATCATCCTTGGCTTCATTATACTCCCATTTTACAATTTTTCTAAGAGGAATAACAACATTCAAAGTGTCATGCTTATCCTCAGGGAATCTCTTATCCACCTCTTCTTCCACTGGGATGTATTATGAAGATCTCTTAGGTACATATCCTTCACCTCCTTGCTTTGTTTCTAAATAAGTCACCAATGAGGTGATTGTAGGTTGTTTACCTGTCTCCTTAGCTTGCATATGAGATCCATGAGAAGAGGATTGATCTAGTTGGCTCCTTATTTGTGCCCCATGATTTAGTTTGGCCACCTTGGCCTTTACCTCAACTTGTTTTACCTTTTCAAAGAAACTTTTATCTTTAAAATCTCCAAGCATCAATTTTTCTTGCACAAAATTGTCCTATATCTCAGAATAAGGACTTACATAAAAAGGATTTTCTTTTAGAATCCTTTCTTCAATTGCATAGATTTTCTTCCATATAATTTTTCTCTCTACAACTTCTCCATTAGAAGATATATTTCTAATCACATCCTCTTGATAGAGGAATTGGTGTTGTTTCCCTGACAATCCCCTCGCTCTTCTCTCAATAGTAATAACCCCCTCAGGGTCACAAAACCTCATAATATCTTGTTTCATTCTAAAATTGTTTAAAAGAGATACAAGCCTCTCAATTCCCTCCTTTTAAGTGCAAGTGAAATAAGAAAAACCATAGTTCAGGTTTACTAGGGATGCCTTTCTTGATTTCTTGAAGTGTTGTTTATCCATGGCATCAAGCTGCAACATTATCTCCATGAAGGATTTTTTATCAAACATATATGTAGGAAGCTTATGAGGTGGCACTGGGGACCCATATATCCTGATTGTGGTATAATTGGAATGGAGTTACCAATCCTCCCCAATTTAATTTCTATGTAGTGCCCTCCTCATACTCTAGAGTCCTTAATATTTCTTTCACATGCTTTGAGATTCTATAAACGGGCTTTAAGCCCAACTGCTCCAACACCAAAAACTTGAAAAAATTGCAAAATGAAGTGTAATCAGACTTAGGACATTGCACATACTAGAGATGGGTCCACATTTGCACAAGCAACTCATTGTACATGCTATCCCTTTCTCTCAATTTCATGAGATTCATAAAAACCTTTGTACCTTTCCATAACAACATGTACATTAGCAAATAATAGTATCTGCATGACAATGGATGGGTTGCATCTTTCAACTTTATCAAATCTCATGCAAGTGCTCAAAAATATATGAAGAGTAATTAAAAACCCTATTTTGATACTTGTTTTGAATATTAATTGCTTAAACCATATCAAACTTCTTGTGTAGGACTTGGCACAATGCATAATCTATATTTTTGAAATATTCCTCAAAATCATCACAATCAAATGGCTTCAACTCCAAAGGACTAAAAGGTAGACTGTTCTTCTTCAGTTCACGTCTTTTGTGCTTTGGTAGAACACTCTTTCTATATCCAAACCTATTTTTATCATATTCATTATATAGTGCACAAAACTTAATGGATTCAGAAGCAGATGGATTAAAGTTAAAAACTTCCACTATTCGACTTCTTGAAATTTCCAACATAGGAAGAAAATTTGGAAATCTTTTGATTGTCCTATCAGTGGGATCATAGCACCTAGCCAATTAAAGCATCAAGTCCACCTCCACAAACGCATTGGGGCACACCAATTTACCAATATCACAAGTCCATAAATGACAGGTGGGATGAATTGCAAACATCATTTTGAAATCATATATATATAAGTCCCAACCACTCTGCGGTAGTACCACATCACCAACCCCAACAACTAAATCCTGAAAGTGAGTTGTCAATGTGCCCTCACTAGTTTTTCTCTTTCCCACAGGTTTAATTTCTATAGTCGGGTCCTTAGGGGCCTCCTCCATGAAATGATGGTAATCTTTCTTAACAGTTCCCTACTTTGCAAGTTTTTTAAGTGTTTCAGGTTTAGGCTTATCATCTTGAGGTTTAGGTCTTTTGACCCTTTTCTGGGTAGGTTTCATCTTTGGTTGGCAAAGGATTCACTGGGTTCACTCATTTTTATAACACAATAAAACTAGGGTTGCAAGATAACTATGAAATATAATTCTATTCTTTAATTCATAGGGTTCAAACTTAATTTTAAACAAAATTCACTCCTTTACCCAAAAAACTATGTATAACAATTGCAACTCCCTTGCTAATAGAGAGAAATACCCTAAATTGTAAACCTTAGCTACTTACTCACTTCCTCAACTACCCAGTGCTACAAATTACGGACAAAGGTGCATAATTCAACTTATGTGAGAAAACTAGAAGTTTGTTTTTCAAAATTTTCTTTTCCTGGAGCTCCACCTTCTTTTCTTCAATTAAATAGTTCTTCAGCTCTCAACTATTGCAATTGTGGAAGAAAATTATCAACAACCCTCTTTATGACTCATAATTGGAGCATCCTCTCCATAAATTTCTGATAGATAGCTTGTGCAAGCGAAATGACAAGTATTCATTCAAGTTTAAACTCCAACAATGGATCTGCTTTTATTTAAAACTTGATCTACAGTTCTCCTCAACCATCACTTTATGCTTTCCAAAGTGTGCTTTAAAGAAGCAATGATACCCTAGATAGTTTCCACGTAGCCACCCACATGTTCATTAACCCTTTAGAACTCCATTTCTCATCACAATAATGCTTTGAAGTTAATTCCATACTTTAGTGATGAGTGATAACACCTCTAATGGAAGGAATATTCATCATCATATTCTCCATCACTTGTCATTGAAGTCTTACAAAGTTACATTTCTACTTCAACAAAGATAGAACCCCAATGATACAAAGATATAACCTTATTCCATTACTTATCGTCATAGTTGATTTGGAGATGAAAGTACTTTTCACAATGAGCAAAGCAAGCGATGGCATCAGATGCTAACTTGTGGAAAGATCATATCCTGCCACTTCTTTCATTTCATATCACTCATCACTATAATTGAGATGAACAACAAAAAATCTCTATGATGGCATGATACAAAAGAGAACCTGAGCCCATTGCGCTTCGATGAAGTGGAACCAAAGAACAAAATATCTTCAGTGATAAGTGATATAAAAGGAAACAAGAATATCACTCATTATGGTAATGAAACATAAAGACCAAACACCTTCTCCAATGTATGATACAAGAGAAAATATAACCTCATTGAGCTCATCACGGTAATGAACCTGATGAGTTAAAGGACTTCGGAAATGAGCGATACAAGGACTTAAGTGGCAGAAATATGCACATGCATAAAGTTGGTTTTAAAAGAGGGACTGCCTAGGAAGAACATAGGACAAGGGCTTAAAAATCTTAAGAACATTTTATGTAAAGGATGTAAAATCCAAACAAGGATGAATTATCAACCTTATAAAATAATTGAATCCCTGGACCAAAGTAATGAAGGAAATATATGCAATGGGTAAATGGGGAACTCTAACCATAAGGGGCTAGTAACATAATGAACCTAAAGGCATAAGATATAACTAAGATGACTTTGAACCAGCCATAACAGGTCAATGGAGGATTAGATCAAAAGACAAGGGTTTAGACAAAGGGAAAATATACTAAGTAAAAACCCAACCCTGACATAAAACCCTAAACCCTATCTTCATAATTTAGACCAAAAGCCACCAAAGTAAGGAATATTAGACCAGTGGAATGGATAAAATTGAAGGTTCCACCAGAATGGATATAGAGAGAGGTAGGTAGATAGAGAGGAAGATAGAGATGGGAGATAAAGAGAAGTAGAGATAGAGAGAGAGAGGGGTAATGTGGGAGAGATAGAGGGAGCGTTAAGTAAAGAGAGGGAGGGTGAGGGGATTTTTTATGCCTAAAAATGCTAAGCAACAACCTTAAAGGAAACTCAGTTAATGGGGGGAACGAATTGTGCTAAAGTGAGTGACCTCCAACTTTTTTAAAGAAGCTGGCTCCTTTTGTATTTGGGGGGTTGGAAAGGGAAAAGGAAGCATATATATAAAATAAAGGTCTAATCTAGGGTGATGCGCAAAGATGTAAGTTAATAGGCATGGAAAATCTTCCCTTTCGGTGAGATTTAAGGGCCCGTTCAACAATTTTCATGTTTGGAAATAACAAAAAGCATAGATGAAAAACGAAGAAGTCTATTAAATAACATAAAATAACTTCCATACACATTCACTTAAAGGAAAAGTCCAAGACATGGTTTGAATCAGCAAACTTATATTAAAGTTATAGAAGTTCTGCAAATAAACTACTCAGTACAATAACATCACAGTATAATGCTTTGTCAACTAACTAAGAAATAGAGAGGATGAACAAAAATGGAATAGTCTTTGAGTCTTAATACAAAAATTAAAAAAAATACAAAGCCATAGTGTCTTTCAACAAGTTTTTTGTGTATCCTTCAAACTCATTTTCAGAAAGTTGAAGCAGTATATATAGAAAATCCTCCCACCACCTAAGAGCTAGTAATAGAAAAGATACCTTGGCACAAGCAATGATGTTTTTCACAATAATTTCCCAAGGATGTTGCAATAGAAAATATTCTGAAACATAAAATGCAGTCACCTTTGAATGAGATGAGTCCCTCTACAAATAATGGTTGTGGTCCTAGGAAGAAGTAGAATAATTCCCATGTAGACACGTGTCACTCACCCAAAGAGTTGGTTAGGACATGTGGCAATAGGATGGGGCTTGTCATTCATTCTTCCCTTCCTTGCATTGAAATTCCCCGCGGAGAAGACATGTGGAGAATTCTTTGTCTCAAGTGTTGACTATGGGGTCCACCAAAAGGTGCTCGTGGAATGATGCTATGTGGCAAGCAGGCAGAGCTTGGTAGAGAAGCAAAGGGGAGCGGGCTCTCAAAGGTCTATGCTATTGACATGTGGAGACATGGTAGGGATTGATCAAGAAGCAAGGGAGGAAATCCTTCCAAGGAGCGCGCAGTGGACATGTGTAGCAAGTGGGAAAAATATTCAAAAAGGGCCCGAAGATATTCATACACATGAGGAGCAAGCCAGGGCCAAGAAAAATAATAACATCAACCCAAAGGGAGCTCTAGGGATTTTTAATCCATAGCTTTTAGCAACTAACAGGGGAATTTCACCTGTAGAATGGGAACCCAAAATTTTTGGTTCAAAGACCAAAGCCTTATTCAATGGGCAACAAAGTTAGAGCTTTGAGAGCACATTCTACAGAGGCAGCCAGTCGGCCTTAGATGGCATAAATATGGCATGCAAATTCTCTTGCACCTTATGTAGATCAATTATTTCTTTGAAGGGAAGCTCCATGGATATCCCAGTCCTAGACTCAAGCTGAAAGAGTAGCTGCACTCTTTGATGGGTGATGCATTCAATGTCCTCAACAATGAGGGATTGACTAAAATTCTAGAAAGCAGATAAATCTTACTGCTTTTCCTCAATATTTGTTGCAATGTGCTCCATTATGGCCACCAAATCATTAGAGAGAAATGGGGGGACAATCCCATTTGATTCAGTTGGGAGAATTTCATCCACATACTATTCATAGTTTGACTTAGTGTTACTGAGCAACTGCTTGCATGGATGATGGCTACATGACAATAGATGAATTCTTTCACCTTCTTGGCTACTAACCTCCGATCTTCAATCCCTGCATTCACCAAGTCTTCATTTGCCACCGTGTATAACTTGTCTAATAACTTCTCCACCTCGGGCACCCTCTCTGCAATGAACTATGGAAACTATTCAATTGTTCCACGAACCTCCTGCTCAAACTTGCCACTTCCACCATGAATTGGAGCACCAACTAAAGATTCAGATAGAAAGTATTGACTTTCTCCCAATGGGAGATATATAATTGTTGGGCTACTAGAAGGAGATCCGACTGAGGAGCAAGGGGTTGGGGAGGATTTTTCAAAAGACCAATTTCCATTTCCCTCAACCTGATATCCTACGTCAGCTCCTCAATTTTCTTATTTGTCATGGAGAGTTGTCCCTATAGAGTTTCCAACTCATTGTCCTTGCTTCACAATAGTTCCTCAGCTTGGCTTTAGGTTCCAGATTCCTTTTCCAGGGAGAGCTTTACTTTCTTGATCTCCCTTTCGAGTTGAGCTTATTTTCCCTAGAGCTCCTAATCCTTCTACTGCATTTCCTACTCCAATTGAACTCATTGCTACCTATGCTCTTCAATTTTTTTTTTATTTCTCCTTTTTCCCAAGCCAATTGGTCTTGTAACTCTTGGTTTTTCTATTGTAGTCTAACAACTAGGTTGGGATCTAGGGACTAGAACTTTGCAAGTTTTGCCCAGAATTTGGCACTTTTTGCATGCACTTGTTGAGATATTCATGCAATTTCGGCATCCCTTTCATTTTATTTCTTCAGTAGGACCTCCATCCTTGAAATTCTTGAGCTCCTCTTCCTTCTTTTTTAGTTGGCGACTATGCTTGAGAAAGTCAATAGTCACCACTCGTTGGGTTTCCTCTACCAACTCAACTTTGTCCTGTGGCCGAGCTGCATGTAGATCAATTCCCACAACATGAATTGTGTAATCCTTGGGTTGTATCTCACCTTGTGGTTTGAAGGTGTTGAGATTCATTGTTGAAAAATGCAACGACCCCTGGACTTTATTGAAAATGGTCTACATGCACTGTTCGATAGGCTTTTCTACATCTTTTTCTTCTCTTTTGGACCCTAATAGCCCATACTACTTTTGTTCTGTCACATAGCCCCATAAATTTTGCTAGTGATTTAATCAGCTCACCAGTGAAGAGTGCACTGGGAGGAAGATCAAAAGGGAAAGAGAGAGTTGTGGTCCAAGATGATGTCTTCTTTGGTAGAGAGACCGTTATTGGGGAGAACGGGGGAATGATATACCAAGGCCTAGTTTGGGAAGTGACTAAAGGACTCATGGGGAGCGGTGGTAGTAGAGGAGATGTAGAGGATTCCATCTATTGGGAAAGCTAATTTGGGGCCGATGCAGTGGGAGTAAAAGGAGTAGCAACGGTGCTTGTAGACTGGGCTCTGACAAAAGGTGGAACAGACCACGGGGGAGTAAAAGCTAATTGTCCCATTTGGGAGAATTGGGAGAAACCTCCCATGATCATGGACATGGAAAAGGAAAGGCCAACACTCAAAGTAATGGGATATATAGAGGTATTAGGAGAAACCAAAGACTATGAAGAGAGAAGAGAGGGAGAGAAAGATACCTGAGGTGTGGAGGACTTTGATCCTTGACTCGTTGCAAGTTCTTATGAGCCTTCTCTAGAAGTTGTATCCATGTGTCGCCTCTTATCGGGTGGAGAATTGTTCACCTCTGCAATCTCTGGAGGTTGCTAGGATACCCTAGGTCTTTTCACAGCCCATTCATATGGTAGTGAGGCCTCCGACTATGATGTAGTCACTTGCACTCTCAGTGGACCTTTGCTAGGCCATTTCATCACTTTTTTGACTTTCTATGCTTGGGCATTTTTCACCTCCTTTCTCTTCACTATTTTCCTTGCTTCCTCTGGTTCAACATCCTCATCATCACTAGCATTAGTTTCTTCATGCCCTATGTTCCATAGATCATCAAATTTTTCATCCTTGCATGTCTCATGGAACAGGGCATTAAGGAATTTGGTCTCTTGATGATAAATCCAAAAGTCTGTAATTTTATCTTCACTCCACTGCCATTGCTTGACCAATTGATTACAAAGGGTGGCCCCAATTTTACACTTGTCATTGGGCTTCTCCAAAGGGAAATATAAAGAGAGCCATGGTAGCCTCCTATCTTCAATAGGAATATAGGCCAGGTCCACAAATAGATCATCTTGTTCTGATTGCAAATTTTGTCGAGCCTCCCAGTAAGGTCTGGAGTTGTGAGCCACTTTAACATTTAGCTTTGCTAAGTTATCATTGGGATTATATTTCCATTTTTCACAAATCAATACCAGCCCTAGATGAGCCAGCTTCACCTCTAGCAGACCATGTGTCTGCTTCTTTAACATTATCACCGTTCTAAAGCTCAAAGGGTAGAAGAGAAAACCTTTCTTATTTCTTCCTCCATAGAAGTTGAGGTCAATAATTTCCAGTTGCTAAAATACCTCAAGGGCCAACACCCTGTCTATGACACATACCGGGAGCTAGAATGGCTCCTTGGTAAATCCATGTAGCCTAATGAATGTGAAGTCCTCCCCAAGAAACCAATCGCAAGGAGGAAGGAAACTTTGTATCCACCCTGTTTGCTGAACGAAAAGTTGATAAAGCTTGCCATCCTCACTAAAATCTTGCAAAATCAGAGTCAAGAAACACTCAAAAAATGCATAGTAATCATAAGTTGCAGAAAGGAGGGGAGTCCACATAGAAACTGGCCTTCTTACCCCATTTTCATCAAAAACAGCCAAACCCATATGGTTTCTAAAGAAGTCAGGGTTCTAGTGTAAAAACATGTGAGCAAGGAGAGAAGAAAACTTGAAATTATGCTGCATCTAGTAATCCTTGATTTGGTTCAACATCTCCCAAAAAATGACCTCCGTGAAGTCATACTAGAATAGAGAATGTTGTCTTCTCAACTAAAAACCCAGACCCATTTGAAACTCTTGAATGTACCAATCACTATCCATTCCGCAAAAAAATCCATCATAGAGAAGGAATCCTACAAGTCCAATTTGAAAGCATTGTGTGCAACCAAAATATGTGGTGGCTTTGCTACATCTTCCTTAGGCCTTTTGGTTTCCTGGTTATAAAAGTACAAAGCAAAATCTTTGGTCCTCCAAAACTCTTCCCAACCCTCTATAGTGAATTTTTTCATCCTTTATGCTCTGGAGCTCCTTCTGGTATGGATGCATAGCATATCCCTTATAGCCTCCACACTGATCACAACCCTTAGTTTTTGGCCTTTAATGGTTCCAGTATCCAGGTTAAAATGTTGAGCACACTCATGAACTAGTTCCAGGTAGTGATGAACCAAGGGGACCATATACTATAGGGGATCACAGAACCATAGCTTGTACGCCAAAGACTGTTGGTTATTATCCTATTTCATTCTCTCATAGGTTGCTTCCCTAAGAATCTTAGGGTTGGTTTTAAGGATAGATTCGTGAATGTTATCCCACTCTTCTGCTATTAGGGTCTAGTTCCTCTGAGCTTTCTTGTCAGCGACCCGCATGCGGATCCACTTTGGCTTCTCTAGTATCCCGGGTGAAGCATAAGAGATGTTATTGAAAATGTTGGCCATTGGCACTGCATGCATGGCATCAAATAAGCTCTGGGCTGCCTCACCTTGTGTTTCCATTGGAGGATTTTGGGCCATTTCAGAATTTTGTGGACCTTCACGATGCTCAACCTTTCTGCAACTCACTTGGGTTCTTCAGCAAATTATGAACTCAAATCTCTCTCCAATGAACAACATACTCAGAAAACTCTTCACGATGTTGTTCTTTTGCATGCAACATAAATTTTTTTTGACTTTCTGTTATAGATGATGGTTTCTTTCTCACAATAAATTTTGCATGTACCACCAACTCTTTCATTCATGCAAAATGAATTCTTTTCCTTTTGAAAATACAACAATTCATAATGATAATTAGTCATTATGTCCTATAGTGCCATTTCTTGGGAAATTCAGTCGGTGATTGATGGCATACAAAACATTTCACATGCTTTGCAATTAATAACCTAAAAAGAATGATTAGGCCAAAAGTGTAATGAGTACACAAAAATATTTGAGTTCATCGTTGGAGAATGAAAAATGCCCAAAACGTGACACATTAGCACTTCACCATGCAGACTTTCACTTGAGACTGCCACCAGTTTTAGCTAATTAATTACTTCTTATTAACTCACACAGAACAATTCGTACACAATAGATGCAACTAAGAGGGATTTTTGAGTTAATACCCGATCAACATCATGCTTATCGCACATATGTACCTTGGCTATTTCTATAAATAGACCTAAAGAAAACAACAGGAATTGCACTTGGTAATTGGGATGAATTTTCATTTGGTAGTTGGGTAGAGATAGGCGCAATGAACACTCCAATTAGAATTACTACCAATAATTCATAGTGAACCATGGATTTTTAGGCTTGAGGTTTATAGACTACTCTTGGACTCTTAGGATCTTTCACCTAAAAGGAGAGAGATAAACCCCAACAAAATATATGTGGTTCACTCAAATTAGGAATTGTATGATGTTATTAAGACTAAATGAGATGATATAAATGCAACTAAATAGACTAATTGACTAATTATGAATGCAAAATCTAGGAAACAAGTGGTGTTTGAAAACACAATGTGATATGCAAGCACGAACTAAAGTATCAACAAATGCAAAACAAAAATGGAGAAGGTTGAATTAGAGTACACCTGAGAAAAGAATGAAGAATTTGGAGTGTCTTGAATGCTAGTAGAAATCATTGAAAATCACCAGTGGGACTCATTCACCACTGATGGTGAATCAATCTTGCTTCTGATGAAAACTTCTGAAAATAGGTTTCTAAGTGTCCGGATCCAAAATCTGACAAAATATCAATTTCTAGCCTTAAGGTGGAACTCATTCACCACTAACATTGGTGAATCAGTCCTCTTCCAAAATTATGTGAAATCAGGGTCCAATTATGTAGCACCAGATCTGAGGTTGTCTTCTTGTTGGGTTGATGGAGTCAAATATGTAGAAAACGGACTGCAAGTTGTCTCCAAGCTTGGAATAGGTTTTAGTTGACTTGAAACACTTTTTAAAATTCTTGTCCACTTTTCAACACCTAATTGCTTGAAAAATCTGCATACAAAATTTTGCAAACACACATACAAAAGGGGGAAAATGGTTAAGGGTTAGGTTATAGGGATTTGCCTTGGTCAAATCCCATTTTGGTAATCAAACCCTTAATGGAGAAATATAATGAAATGAACAAGGAAAGATGAATAAACAACATGAAAATGTCCTAAACTCACCACAACCTTGTTGAGGAAATCTGAAGATATGTCAATGGCTGCTCCAAGATACTTGATTGATGCTTGATTGAATGATGTAAAGTGCTCAAATGCTTGATTGATGTTTAGTGAATGCAAGTGAATGAGGAGATGTTGGATGTTGTGGGTGTGTTTCTGATATGTGGTTTTCATTGATGTCAACACTATGAGCATCATTGTATTGAAGGTTGTATATGTCGAGGATATTGAGAAAATTGTGAAAGGAAGAGTTACAAAGTTGCATGTTGCCAGTGAAATTGTGAAGGTCTTGAAGGTGTCCTATTTTGTATGTTGGAGATCAACTGTTGTGGAATAAAGGGTTTATTTTTTAGAGTATCTAGATCATCTACTAGAAGTTTCAGAGGTCTGCATGTAGCTTTGATCATGTTGTGGTCTGACAATATTTATGTGGTCTCTGTCAGTGTTCTTGAGTGAAGATTGTGTGATTCTGATAATCTCAATTGTTGCGGATGCTTCTCTATCAGTTCCTAGTGTTCTTGGATTCTTCTAGATCATTATCCATCATTCTTATATGTACACATTGATCAGTGTGCTCGTGGTTGAAGATTTTTCTTGTGCACGTTTGGGTTTTCATGTTCCTGGCCGACATAATGTTGGTAACGTGTTGTGGATCCTTGAAAAGAAAAATTTGAATTTTTGGCACGCTCGTGAATATTGTTTTGAGTCACATCATTGTTGTAATGCCCCACCGCGCAAACTCCAAAGGAACTAATAAAGATGCAACATTTTTTTTTTAAAGAAAATAATAAATGTACCTAGGTATTCGAACACAACAATGTTCTAAGTTGCACAACTAAATCCCTTGGGGTACACAAGGAGACATTACTATACTAACTCATCACAAAGATAATAGATTAAACAATAATTAAACAATTACGTAAAACCATTCATTCCCATATCATCATTTAAACTATCCATTAACAATAACCATATTAACACCATATGTACATATGACAATAAATGAAATTATAAAGATATAAAGTGTTCTATATTTTGACAGGTATAACACAACATAACCAACTATTACAAGTGATAGTTCCCGAATAAATACATGGCCTGAATAAAAATTACATCCATAAGATAGTACAACACGATGAACATATAAATAAATTACATCAAGGTCATCCCATCACAAGTAGGAGATACATCAAGAATGAAATACATCAGAAGTGTAAACATACATCTGGTACATAAGAACACTGGATCCACAACATTCGCCAAAAAACCTGCAATAAAAGATACATCTGCAACCAAAAGGGAAACCAACGGGGTGCAAAGAATGTTCCACCCAACCAACCCCATGCTAGGAGTTAACACGAAAGGATCCTCAACCAAGCACATCTAACAGAACACAAGACTAACTCTAGGCAAGATACATAATATCACTAGACCACACTGAAAACTAAACAACAACAATTCATCAAAGACATAACAATAGACCACTTTCAAACCTTAACATTAAATCACTTTACAGATGATACAACAGTAACTCATGAAAAACAAATCATCCATAAATCTCAAGTCATAAAATCAAAGACTACTTCCAAAACTATCCAATGACAAATCAATAAACCACTTCCAGAGGACTTCAATAAAACAATCACAAATGAAGTGTTAGAGGAGAGTGTCATCGCATGGCTTAACATGGATTATCCAGACATCCTATCACAAGGTGTCGCCTCCATCTATGGTTCTCCTAACAGCCTATCTCAAGGCACCGCTCCATAGGGTTACTCATGTGGAGTCATTAACCTTTCGTGAAGACAAGGCAATGACCTTGCCAACCACGGCCTTCTCGGTCCCCTTTAGTCTGTGATAGCACTAACAGGCAGATGAGGCATCACAATTATCTTGTTAATGTTTAAACCCCACCCACGATTAATTACTTAGATTATCACTGATTACACTAACTCTAGGTGGGTTACCCTAACAACCCCTTTGTGCGCCGGACCCCCACTAGAGCCACTCTCTCTAGACACTCAAGTACAAAAATATCCAACACAACAGGATTGTATGAACAAGAAATACTGAACCAATCAAATAGTTTATTCGTGAGGCTTAACCATCTCACCCACAATCTTATGCATAACATTCACAAAGCGGTACAATCCCAATGCAAACTAAATCACAACCATGGTCAAAACATAGACCAAGAATCAAAGTACGAGATCACAATTACACATCCAAGTGTACATTAACCAAAACCAAAACATAAGAATAACATCAAATTTCAAGATCAAAAATAAATAACAGTATCCCCACCTCTGGAAGTCCTAACGCAACTTAAGCTCCTATAATAGGATACATCAATTCTAGGGTTTCCCACATGACCCAAACCCGAATTAAAGAAAATCAAATTAAACAAAATGAATAATCTCAATAGTGCATAAATCATAGATCAACACCAAACAAACTACAAGCACAATAAATTTCACCAACTTCATAAATCAAAACTCGAGAAAGTTCGATTAAATTCAAAGCATATAGTTTATCTTCTAATTTGTACAATTATATTATAACATTGCAATCGTCTTAAAATTATCCTATTAAACTCATGCTCGAAGCATATCCAACCAACTACACATATATAAGCAATTATATACATATACTTATATTTACCATTTTATGCGTATTTATATATATATCAAACTAAAACACATATATATAAATAAAATAATCATTTAATAAATATCATATTTTTAAAAAAAATTATAAACTATATATATAAAGTAAAATTCTAAATAACATATAAAAAAAATGAATTAAACAAAACAACAAAAAAATAACAATAAAAAAAAGATAAACTTTTCAAAGGCCGAACCTCCACACAGGTGGAGGTACTACGTACCTCCCCCCGTGGGGAGGCCGCAGTCCCACGGACTGCCCCCAGCAGCCTCCGCTGTTGTGCATAGTTGTGGTGACTGCGCACTGACACCACAGCAGGGCCGTGGGAGGGTACGGCTTCGGCCGACCTCCCACCCCTATAAATTTTTAAATATTTTAATTTAAATAAATTTTCTTTTATAATATATTTATATATATATATATATTTTGTTTAGAGTGAAATACGAAATCAATACAGAATAAACATACTTAAAACGCTTAATTTATTTTATACATAGCATTCGAAATATATATGTATATATATAATTTAAAGAACATAAAGTTATATATATATATATATATATATTCATTAAGAATATTTACATTAAACCATATAAATAAATTGTTTTCTTAACAAATTCCAATATGGGTCAGAACATACAAATTCAACCAATAATAAATATGATTTTTCTTTTCAAGGTAATTTCTTTTTTTTTTTTTTTTTTTTTTTTAAAAAGAGGGTAAAAACTTTATTGAAACAGAATCAGCAAAACAATACAAGGATCAGAGAAACAAACCCACAAGGGGCCAACAAAACAGGAATCAATTCACACCCAAGAAGCACCTCATATCCTTAGCAACCCACTCCTCAAGAACAGGGGCCATGTCATTAGGAAGATTGCTCCAACCATCCACAAACCAAGAATCAGTCTTCTCCATCGCCCATCTAGCCAACCCATCAGCCACCCTATTCCACTCCCGTGGAATATGGTGGAAGACAATGGACTCAAGAGAAGCACACATAGATATAATCTGCTTGACGACCACAGCTAGTTGCCAATTCACATCCTCCAACTGTCGCTTATGCAACAACTCAATAACCACCTGAGAATCAGACTCACAGACAATCCGCCGCCATCCAAGGCCAACCGTATGCTCAATCGCCATAAGAATAGCACTAGCCTCCATGAGATTATTAGTTTGCAAACCATGATACATAGAAAAGAAAAACACCACCACTCCAAGACTGTCACGACCAATGCCACCAACTCCAGCATGTCCAGGGTTACCCCTAAATGACCCATCTGTATTGATTTTTAGCTCCCCTAGAACAGGCGGACACCAAAAGCCATCACGAGCCACCCGCTCACGCCCACACCTACGATGCACATTGCTCAAATTTCTCCTATCCCCAGCAACAAGACCCAGGGCATTAACAACACCGACGTCCCCAGGATCAATTGGTACAGACAAATCACACTTAGCAGAAAAAGTCTCCTGCAGAGCCCCCAAAATACGCCTCCAAACTTGCTTCAAGATCAATTTTTTGTCCAAGAAAATCCATCTATTACGCTCCAACCAAACATGCCAAACAATCAAGCTAGGGCCAATGCTCCAAGCAATTTTAAGAAAAGAGGTTTTGGTAGGAGATGGTCCCTGTCTCCTCCAAAAGTCATCCAAAGCAGAGACATGGCAACACGTTAATCCCCAGAGATTCCACTAGTGATGCCAGATAGCCTTGACAAAGGAACACTGAAAAAAGAGGTGTGAGAAGCATTCATCATGCTGACCACACATAACACACATGGAGGGGCCTTGGAACCCCCGCTTCGAAAGATTATCCCAAGTAAGACACTTACCTTGGACAACAAGCCAAGAGAAAAAATTACACTTAGGCCAAGCAAATTTATTCCAGACATGCTTCCACCAAGAAACCTCAGAGCTCCCAAAGACCTGTTTATCCAAAGCCTGATAACCAGAGGCCACTGAAAACTTACCTCTCAAATCAGGACCCCAAGCAAGCACATCACTACCAAGAAGAGAATTGCAAGCACGATCTAATAAAATCTTAGCAAGCTCTTGGCGATCCTCCATCACACCCCCAGGAGGCCAAACCAAAGGGTCCTTCCACCTGGAAACAGTAATCTGATTCAAAGATTGTTGAGATTTGAAGTCAGCCACATGACACCAACCCGCTTCTTCAAAAATTTGACACAAGTTTTGAAGGTGGGGATGAGAAGACAAAAGAGGGGGGTGACCATCCCAGGAGTCATGCCAGAAGAGGGCTTCCCGGCCCCCATTACAAATCCAAAAAAGTCCTTGTTTAACAAGCTGAGCACCCCGTTTAAGAGTACTCCAGATCATAGAACCTTTCCCTTCCATACTAAATCTAGCAACCTCCATGCTTTCCACCGCACCCAAGTATTTGAGGGTAAGAATTTTAGCCCACAACATATGTTGTTGTGAACACCAACGCCAATATAACTTGGCAGCCAGGGCCTGTCCATTCCAATCCGTCCGTCGTAGGCCTAGACCCCCCTCCTGCTTCGGCCTACAGACAGCCTCCCAATTCACCAAGCTCCACTTTCTATGAAGAAGGTTGCCAGACCACAGAAACTAGCGAGACAATCTCTCAAAATCTTTAATAAAACCTGAAGGAGCAGAAAGAACAAAGCACCTATAAAGAGGGAGAGCCTGGACCACTAACTTTAAAAGATTCACTCTTCCAGCTGTAGAAAGCCACCTGCAAGTCTAATGACTGACCAAACTTTGAAACTTGTCCAAAGTCTCTTGCCAAAACCTTTTAGGGATAGAACGAATGGAGAGCGGGATTCCAAGATAGAGAAAAGGAAGCGAACCAATCTGGAAACGAAGAATACCAGCTATTCTCCTTTGGATAACCTTAGGAGTATGGAAGAAGTAGATGCAAGACTTCCCCTCATTAATGTGTTGCCCAGAGGTTGCCAGGTAGCTGTCCAAAACATTACGCCAATTGAGAGCCTCCTCCACCTTCGCCTTACCCATCAAGGTAGTATCATCAACAAACTGAAGATGGGACTGGGGAGGAATATCATTTCCCCATCTCCAACCCTGAATCAAGCCACCAACAACCTGAACATGAATAAGCCTGCCCAATCCTTCAGCAAGAAGGATGAATAAGTAGGGGGAAAAAGGATCTCCTTGTCTGAGGCCTCTAGAAGCACCAAACAACTCAGTGGGCTCACCATTGATAAGCACGAAGAAGGAGGAGGAAGTAACACAACTCTTGACCCATTCAATCCAACCACTAGCAAAGCCAAAAGCTCCAAGAATCTTAAACAGAAAGTTCCATTTGACACGATCATAAGCTTTAGCCAAATCCAACTTGATAAACATAGATTTTTCTTTTGAAGCTTCCATAGAATGGATTGTATCAGCAGCAATCACAACACTATCCATGATCTGTCTACCAGCAACAAAACCCCCCTGTTCTTCAGAGATTAACCCACCAAGCCAAGGTTTCAACCTTTCTGCAATCAATTTAGTAATAATCTTATAAACCACATTGCATAATGCAATAGGCCTAAAAAGATCCAAAGAATTAGCCCCCACTTTCTTTGGAATGAGAGCTAAAAAAGTTGCATTCAGGGACTTCAACATTTGTTTATTCATGAGAGATTCCTTAACAACCTCCAAGAGGTCTAACTTGACCACCTCCCAGAACTCCTGAAAGAATTCCACTGGGAATCCATCAGGTCCCGGTGCTTTACCTTTCCTCATTTGGAACACCACCTTCTCAAGCTCCGACAAGGTAATAGGAGAGAGCAGTGATTCATTCATTTCATTAGACACAAGCTGAGGGATACAATTTAGAATCCTAGCTTCATCCTCCTCTGCAGGAGGGGAATCTTCAGAGAATAAAGAAGAGAAAAACCGGATGCATTCTACAGAAATGGAAGCGGAAGAGGACAAAATTTCCCCATCAGGCAACAAGAGAGAAGAAATAACATTACCTTGCTTCCGGTCTTTAACAGAGTTGTGAAAAAAAGAAGTATTTCTATCACCAGCCTGAAGCCAGTCAATACAGGACTTCTGTTTCCAAAAGGTTTCTTCACGTAACTCCCATTCCTCAACCACCTTTGTTGCAGCAACCTCTAACACCCTCAACTCTTCTGTTAGGCCTTGATCCCGAATCTGCCTGGTGATTAAGTCCAAGTTATCCTGCGCCTTCTATTTTTCATGAAACAAATTACCAAAATGTTGCCTATTCCATCTTTTCAACCTGTATTTGACGTATTGTAACCTCTTAGAAAAAGAGTACATAGCAGTGCCATAAGATGACTTCCCAAGATCCCACCAGCTAGAAATCAAATCATGAAGAGATTCATCGCGGAGCCACATGAGTTGGAATTTGAAAGTCTGTCTAACACATCGTTGAGGCATTTCAACTACAAGCTTGATTGGCCAATGGTCAGAACCTCTTCCGTCCAATATTTCAGAGCCAATCACCCACCTGTCCCCCATCCAAAAACTGGACACCAAAAATATGTCAAGTCTTTCTGAGATAGCAGCAACTCCAGTCCTCCTGTTATCCCAAGTGAAGACTCCATTAGTTGGCTTGATGTCAACTAACCTCAAAAGAGCCATATTATCTTGCAAGAGCCTAGAGGAAGGCTCCAAACAAGCACTACCTCCTCTCTTCTCCTCTAAAGAAGTGATAGCATTAAGATCCCTAGCTAGGATCCAAGGAAAGTAAGGATCCAGAGATCTCACATGTCTAACATGATCCCACAGCTGAGCTTTACCATGGAAATGAATCGGAGCATATAAATTAGAGAAAAGAACCCTCTCCCCTGACTCTAAGTGAGAAGCAACACAAGAAATTGAACTCCTGCAAGAGAACCACCAAATTGGACTAACCTTTCGAGGATCCCAAAAACAAGCCACTCCACCAGAATTACCAAAAGCACCCACACATTGACATTGGCCACGACCCCAAATCTTTGAAGCCACACTTAACATACTATCCACTGATAGCTTAGCTTCTTGCAAGAAAACCATATCAGGAGAATGAATACGAACTAGATCTCGAATAGCCTTTTGTCGAGGGATGCTATTCATACCCCTCACATTCCAAGAAAGAACTATCATCGTTGGGGTTGGGAGAAGAGCGCATCAATAGTCTTCACTGAACCAGCCTCAACCAAATTCTCTCCAACCAGCTTCACCTTTTCTTGGTCCTTTTTGCGACCAACCTTAACTGATTTCTCAAGAATTCCTTTCTTAAAAGATTTCTGCTGCACACCTAAAATAGAAGAAGAAGATTTAGTCTTTTCTAATTCAGGGCTACCCCGAACCTCTGAGCAAGCCTTACCCCCACTAAAGGGGCCACCAGAAGCAACAATCACCCCACTCTCCTCACCACAAGCCAGAGCGGAAGGAGACAGACCAGAAACCAATTGAGGATCCTGGTTGCCAGGCAAGTCTAATTCAGGGATCACCAAAGGTTGAGCTTCCACCAACTCTTTAGAGACATCCACCTCCTGCAAGTCAGCTGTAAAACCTTCCTCTTGAACTAACTCATCTAAAGCCTCAAATTTATTGAATATCTCCCCTTCCTGCCTTTCCTTAAAAGGTCTCTTTTGACCCCGTCCACGATTGCAAGGTTTAACAGGAACAAAACCATCTTTGTCCTCCGCCATTCCCTGCACAGGATCCTTACCTTTATCCACCCTTGGATTGGATTGGGTACCTACATTATTTACTCCTACACCAGAAGCCCGAGGACACCTCCGCAGTAGATGCCCATATTCATGACATAACTGGCACCGAAACGGCAACATTTCATAATCCAATGGCTGAGTCCAGGAATTAGAGCCAACGGTCAACTCAATAGAATCAGGCAAAGGCTAACTCAGATCAATCTCAACACAAACCCTCGCATAAGAAAATATCCTTTTATCCAAAGTATGTTGAGAAGGACCAATAGGCTTACCCAACAATAAAGCAATCGATTGTAATATATCAGTCCTCCAACATTCAAGCGGCAGCCGAGGAAGGCGAACCCAAACCGGGACCCTAGAAGGCAACTCTTCCGCTGAATTAAAGCCTGCATGCCATGGTTTTATGAAGATACCTACTTGGTTATAAAAATAAGGCCCCCCTTCAAATGCCCTATTTCGATCTGAAATACACGAGAAATCTACCAGAAAGAAATTGTTTGCAGCCAATAGAACATCAAAGTCACCCTCCGGAGACCATGTCTTGCGGATCCAAGTGTCCAAGAAAGAAAGAGAGACCCTCATCCCCATAAACTTACATATCAAAACATGCTTACTGTAGTACTCAAGATCTTCAGCTACCACCTCTAATTGAATCACCAACACAGGACGAACTTGAGCTCTTTCCAGGCAACCATTTATCTTATGCATTTTAAAGGTACTGGATTTTGTCAAACCCACTCCAGACGAAGCCCCAACACCAACCTCCATCAAGGCATCATCCCCCTGCACCTCACCAAAAGATGCAAGCCTTGCCATTCAAACCCTACACCAAAGAAACTCCAGCCAAGAGGCCCCAAGCAAAAACCAGTCTGCCTCTCCGCCACCCACAAAGCAAGCAAGAAAAGAGACAAACAAAGACAATACTCAACACCAGCAATACGGCAAAGGCCCCACCCAGCCAGCAAAGAAAACAAAAACAGCAGCCCAAGGAGAAAGGAAACACAGACAAAGGAAAGGTCGGCGCCCGCACCAAACCCCAATGGATGCAGCAAAATGCACACAAGAAATAGTACCCCCGCACAAGAAAGAAGGCAGAAACTGAGCCACCCCTGGCCCTACCCTGCACCACACAAATGCCCCACCCACGCAGCCACGAGACACAGGAAACACCAGGCTAGGGCGCGGATGCCCTAGCGCGTCCACAGACAGCCCACGCGCGCCATCCAATCCAGCAATAATTTTTATTTTCTCAAGGTAATTTCAACATAGTAACAAAATTGATTTTCTTTTCAACCAAAAATTTCACAATTAAATTTAATGAAGGTTTTCAAAAGATTTTTCAATAAACTCAAAATAGATCTGACATGTAATTTTGACCTTCAATTAAAAATGAATTTTATTTCAAAACAATAGATTTCACTACTAAACTATATTGAAGAATTACAAAAAGGTTCTACTAAAGTTTTCTATAGAAGATTCGAGGGTTTTAATACAAACAAGTTTTCAAATCATAGAACTTCTTTCAATGAATTTCTTTTAAACACATTAAGCCAGATTTTGTTTATAAAACAATAAAATAATAATAAATAACAAAAGAAAACCTGGAGTCCTTCGTTCGATGAAGAAACCCTTCTATAGCCTCCTTTCGATTTCCTCCTACAGCTCTCTTTTTGAATCTAACTTTTCTTCAAACAATTATTTTACCTAGAAGCACAGACAAAGCTATTTTTTTCTTTTCTTTTCTTTTTCAGACCAAAACAACAGACAAATCTCCTGTGTGTGAAAAACTCCCTCATAAAAATAATAAATCAAAATCAATAAAGCTCTTCAGCTTTTTCCTCAAAAATTCTTTCTTTCTTATTGGTCCTTTTTTTAGCTTTTAAAAGCTCATACTTATCTACAATTTTAATTAAAAATAAATTATTTTCCAAGACATTATCCACACAAGATTTTCTAATTTAATACTAATAAAAATATAATATTTAATTATCTTCATCAATATTAATTTAAAATAATTATTTACACTTTTAATTAATTAAATCACTTTTTAATTTCCAATATATTTAAATTTAACATTTTACTAACTCAAAAATAAATCAAGTAACAATGCAACATTAATTAATCTTATAAAATAAGATTAATTAAATAAACACTAACCATAAATAAAATTAATTACTCAACAATCAAACTACACAACGACAAGGACAAAACCTCAGTGAAGACACAACAGGACGACGGACTTGGGATGGGGACACTTCCAAATCAACTTCCTTTTTCAACATTTTACCCATTGGGTTAATTTAATGCTCGCCCTGTCCTACCGAAGTAGGTGGAATCGAGACTTATTCTTGCAAATCCTACATCCAAATAAACGTCAAGTAGCACATGTATATATATAATTGAAAATATCCTATCGTGAGAAGGAATTGCAGCGTAGCAGAGCACTCGTAAACGAGTGGTGCCACACTGTCCTCTCACCACATCTATTCTAACAATTACAATATCAAATCTGAAATAACATTCCTAAATTAACTGATCACATCATAACTACTTATTAAACCATTGCATTATAATGTATTACTAAACCCAAATTAACTATCATAAAATCACAACATCAACATATATAACATTAATGAAAAACCATTACATAATAAAATAATCCAAATACCACATAAAGTGTCGTAAATCATACTAATAATGTCACAAGCAACAATTAACTAAACTATGCATCCACACACACCAGGTCAGTGAATTAATCACCATCACAAATCAATATCACACTAACATATAAAAGTAACAAATAGTAGTAAATAGTATCAGCAACATGGGGGTATTACAATTGTATTGGCTGATGGTATTTTGATCCACATTGCAAATATGTTTTTTTTTTTTTTCTGGCTGACTAAATTGTTGATGTAATCCATGATGCAGATATATAAGAGTGATTGTTTCATCAGTGTAAAGTGTGTCAGGTGTGCTCCTATGTGTGTATATGTGAATATCATTCGATTGTAGAGCAGAGTGTGAAGAAGATTGAGCGAAGTGTGAAGTGGTTTGAGTGAAAAGTGAAAGAGTTTTCTATGCTTAATTGGAATTGTAATCAGGCTTATGCAGAAGCTATTTTCTTAGTTCATACCCTCCGGATTTAATCCTATTTTGTATTGTTGGGCAGTGAGCTCTAGGCAGTGTGCATTCCCCTTTATTGTTTTCATTATACTTTTAACAAGGTATAATATTGTGGATTAACATCCACCATGGTTTTTTCCCTAACAGGGTTTCCACGTAAAAAATATTGGTGTTCTCTATCTCTTTGATGTGTTCATTTTTTATGGTTAATTTTCTATTCATCAGATCTGAGATTAAGTTAAGTGAAGTTTGAAAATTTTATTATTTTGTGACAACTGATGCACCCCCCCTCTCAGTTGTATTTCCTTATTTTTCCAACAATTGGTATCAGAGCAAGTTCCTCTAAAGAAGTCTAAAAGCTTGAGGTGATCTGAGATGGCATCATACAAGAAGGATAGTCCTAGATTTGATGGAACTAACCACTCACTGTGGAAATTCAGGATGGAATGTCACCTAAGGTGTATTGGCAAAGCTTATTGGAAGATTACAAAAGATCCATATGTTAATCCTCAAAATGGTCCCTCCACTATTGATGAGATCAAAGAAGCTAAAAATGATATTGGGGCTATTGAAGCCTTGGTGAGTGCTTTGACAGATTTAGAGATGGAAAATGTGATAGGTCTAAAGAAAACTCATGAGATTTGGACAAAGCTGGAAACTTTGTATGAAGGAGATGCACAGGTGAAGATGGCTAAGCTACAGTGTTTGAAAGGCAAGTATGAGAATTTGAAGATGGGTGAAGATGAAAATATCACTTCTTTTATGCAAAGAGTAAATGAAATAGTGATGGGTATTAGATGTGTCAATGGTTCCCTAGATGTGGATGAAATTTTGGCTAAGAAACTTAGATCCTTTCCTCCCTCCTACAAATTGAAGGCTCATGCTATTGAAGAGCTCAGATCGGTAACGAAGATGACAAGAGATAGGTTGGTTGGTAAGCTTATTGCTTTTGAATTAAATGAATTTGGTGAATCTATTCTAAAGACTGAATCTGCATTCAAGGCTACTATATCTAGAAGTAACAAGCAAAGATATAATCTAGGAGAGTGTTCCAGAAAGATATCCAAGTATGATGAAGAATTGAAACAACTTGAAGATAAAGAAAGAGAGATAGAAGAGTTGGAAGCACTGATTGTAAAGAAAGAAGGCAGAGGAAAAGGTAAGTATGAAGGTGTATTCCCTATTAAATATTTTTCTTGCAGTAAAATAGGTCATTTTGGATCAAGTTGTTTGGAAAGAGTTCCTAGATCTAAGCCTAACAAGTCTAGATTCCAAAAGAAATGTTACTTTGTTGAAGAAGGAGTGACTAATGATGAGTCTGATAAAGATAATGGAAATGAAGATGAATAGGTTTTCATTGCTACTTGAAAATAGTCTTGTTGCTACTAAATCTACTAAAGATGAGAAAGCTCTTGTATCCCAAGTTGAAGAAAAGGAAGAGTGGGTTATTGACAGTGGATTCTCACATCATATGACTGGTGATAAGAGAAAATTTGTAAGTCTAGAGAAGTATGATGGTGGGGTTGTAAGGTTTGGAGATAACAATGCTGGTGTGATTCGTGGCAAAGGTTCTATTTGTCTTGGTGGTAAACATAACATGTTCTTTATTTTTAAGGCCCGAAGCACAATATTTTGAGTGTCAGACAGATGGTGGACAAAGGCTATGACCTACAATTCAAAGATGGGAGATGCAGGATACGTGGAAGTTCTGGAAATATGATTGCTACAAGTAAACAGACAAAAGGCAACATTTTTCACCTAAATACTGCTAGTGAGAGTTGTTTAATTGCTCAAGTAGATGAAATTAGGTTGTATCATAGGAGGCTATGTCATGTGAATTTTGATAACATTGTCAAGGTAAGTTCCACTCAAGCAGTAAGAGATCTACCTAAGTTAGTAAAGCCTGCTAACACAATTTGTAAGGAGTGTCAGATGGGTAAATAGACTAGAGTATCCTTATGGAGGAAATAATTTCATTCAAATGATTTGCTGGAGCTACTACATACTGATCTATGTGGTACCTCCATAGTTAAAATTATTCATGGAGAAAGGTACTTTATGTTGATTATTGATGATTATTCTAGAATGATATGGGTTTCTTTCCTAAAAGAAAAATGTGAAGCACTGGAAAAGTTCAAAAGTTTCAAGGATATGGAAGAGAATGAGAAAGGTCTAAAAATTAAATGCCTAAGATATGACAGAGGTGGTGAGTTCACCTATAGAGAGTTCAACTCTTTTTGTGAAGAACATGGAGTCAGAAGACAAATATATGCTCCCCAGACCCCTCAACAGAATGGAGTTGCAGAGAGAAAGAATAGAACAATTTTGGATAATGCTAGAACAATGATGATAGAAGGAAATGTTCCCCAGATCTATTGGACTAAAGTTGTAAGCACTGTTGTGTATACTTTGAACCGGGTAAATGTTAATGGTAATTTTGGTAAGACCCCTTTTGAGCTATGGTTTGGTTATAAGCCTACTATTAAATATTTCAATATATTTGGAAGCAAGTGCTATATCAAGAGAGATGATGATATAGGAAAGTTTGATGCAAGAAGTGATGAAGGAATATTTCTAGGTTACTCAACTAAGAGCAAGGCTTACAGATGCTATAAAAAAAGACTAAGAAAAATGGTTGAGAGTGAAAATGTCAGAGTTGATGAGGAATTTTCCAAATCATCTAGATATTATGGTTATGATTCAGATGAAGACGATACAAGCCAAGGGAAGAATTCTCAGACATAGAACCAACTTCAGATTATTCCATATGTTCTGGAAATGCAACCTCAATTTGTTTCGGTAAATCAAGTAAGTCAAGAAGCACAAACAAGTGCAAGTAAAGAAGAAAGAACAGAAGAACCAGAAGCTCGAGAAAGTCCTAAAGTTCCAAGGTATGTAAAGCTAAATCATTCTGAAAATCAAATTATAGGAGATAAGAGTAAAGGTGTGCAAACTAGAAGAAAGATTGTAGAAGAGTATTTCCTGATTTCCAAGATTGAACCTAAAGATGTCACCGAAGCCTACCAAGATGAACACTGGATGGAAGCTATGAAGGAAGAACTGACATAGATTGAAATGAATGACACATGGACACTAGTTCCCCAATCCAAAGACAAAAATGTGATTGGTACTAAATGGGTGTTTCAAAACAAGTTGAATGAACAAGGTGAAGTGGTCTAGAATAAAGCAAGACTGGTATGTAAAGGGTATTCTCAAGTGGAAGGTGTTGATTTTGAAGAAACTTTTTCCCCTATTTCCAAAATTGAAGTTGTTAGATTATTTCTTGCTTATGCTGCATATAAGAACTATAAAGTCTATCAAATGGATGTGAAGTTGACATTTCTGAATGGAGAACTAGAAGAAGTATACATTAAACATCTGGATGGATTTTTGTTGACTAACAAAGAAGACATGGTTTTCCACTTGAAAAAAGCTCTATATGGACTTAAGCAAGCTCCCAGAGCTTGGTATGCTAGATTAGACGAATACTTATTGAAGCTTGGATTTAATAAAGGTACTACTGATAGCAATTTATACTTCAAGCTGGATCATGATAAAGAGTTAATTATAGAAGTCTTTGTTGATGACATTATTTTTGGAGGAGATGATAATCTATGTATGAAGTTTGTTGATGAAATGAAGAGTGAATTTGAGATGAGTATGATTGGAGAAATGAAGTTCTTTCTGGGATTGCAAGTTACCTAGTTAGACAAGGGAATTTCCATATCTCAGTCCAAATATGTGAAAGAGCTACTAAATAAATTTGGGATGGAAGAATCAAAGCCATTTGGTACTCCCATGGTGACCAGATGCAAGCTGACATAGAATGATGATTCTCCTAAGGAAAATCAAACTAGATATAGGTCAATGATCGGTGGATTTCTCTATTTGACCCAAACTAGACCAGACATTATGAATGTTGTATGTATGGTTGCTAGATTTCAGGCTGATCCAAAAGAATCACATGTGACTGTTGTTAAAAGAATCTTTAGATATCTGAAGGGAACAATTGACTTTGGACTTTGGTATCCAAAGGATGATGATCTCACTTTGAGTGCATATACTGATGCAGATTGGGTTGGAGATGTAGATGACAGGAAAAGTACTAGTGGTGGTGCTTTCTTCCTAGGGAAGAATTTGGTGTCCTAGTTGAGAAAAAAATAGAATTCCATTTCTCTATCTACTGCTGAAGCATAATATATTGTTGCTTCCAATAACTATACTCAAGTGATATGGATGAAACAAATGTTGAAAGATATCAGGGTGGTATATGAAGAACCTATTGCCATATACTGTGACAATTCAAGTGCAATAAATATTTCAAGGAATCCGGTACTACACTCTAAGACAAAACATATATCAATCAAGTTCCACTTCTTGAGGGAGAAGGTGAATGAGAAAGAAGTCAGATTGGAGTATGTACCTACCAAAGAATAGATTGTAGACATCTTTACTAAGCCATTGCCAAAGGATACTTTTGAGTATCTCAGAGGAATGTTAGGGGTGATTACCCCTCCTAATAAGAACTAAAAAATGCATTTACTTGCATTAATCTATGAGCTTCATTGCTATATTCTTATCCAGATTGATGGCTCTGTGGTTGCTACTCAAGGGGAGTAGTCAGATGTGCAGCTATGTGGTTCAAAGCGTGTATATGGAAAGGTCATGGTTACCTTTTCCATTGATGTCAAAGGGAGAAAAGAGTAATGTGAAAAATCATTTTAGGGGGAGAAGAGCAATAGAGAAGAGGAGTTGGAATCTAAGGGGGAGTTAGTACAATTGTGTTGATGGTATTTTTCACATCATGTGTTTCCATCAATGCCAAAGGGGGAGATTGTTGGATACTATGGGTGTGTTGTTGATATGTGGTTGTCATTGATGTCAACACTATTAGCATCATTGTATTGAAGGATGTATATGTCGAGGATATTGAGAAAATTGTGAAAGGAAGAGTTATAGAGTTGCCTATTGCTAGTGGAATTATGAAGGTCTTGAAGGTGTCCTATTTTGTACATTGGAGATCAACTGTTGTGGACTAAACAGTTTATTTTTTAGATTATATAGATCATCTACTGGAAGTTTCAGAGGTTCGCGTGTAGCTTTGATCATGTTCTGGTCTGACAGTATTTATGTGGTCTCTGTTAGTGTTCTTGAGTGAAGATTGTGTGATTCTGATAATCTCAGTTATTGTGGATGCTTCTCTATCAGTTCCTAGTGTACTTGGATGCTTCTAGATCATTCTCCATCATTCTTATACGTCCACATTGATGGGTGTGCTCGTGGTCAAATATTTTTCTTGTGCACGTTCGGGTTTTCATGTTCCTAGTTGACATAATGTTGGTAACGTGTTGTGGATCCTTGAAAAGAAAATTTTGAATGTTTGGCATGCTCATGAATATTTTTTTGAGTCACATCATTGTATTGGCCGACAGTGTTTTGATCCACATTGAAAATTTAATTGTAAATTTGGGTCGACATTGCAAATATGTTTTATTTTTTCTGACCGACTAAGTTGTTGATGCAATCCATGATGCAAATATATAAGAGCGATTGTTTCATTGGTGTAAAGTGTATCAGGTGTGCTCCTATGTGTGTATGTGTGAATATCATTTGATTCAGAGAAGAGTGTGAAGAAGACTGAGTGAAGTGTGAAGTAGTTTGAGTGAAAAGTGAGGGAGTTTGCTGTGCTTAATTGGAACTATAATCAAGCTTGTGCAGAAGCTATTTTGTTAGTTTGTACCCTCCAGATTTAATCCTATTCTGTATTGTTGGGTAGTGAGCCCCTTTTGTAATTGAGCAGTGTGCCTGAATGCATATGCATTCCCCTTTATTGTTTTCATTATACTTTTAATAGGGTATAATATTGTGGACTAACATCTAGCGTGGTTTTTACCCTAACAGGGTTTCCACATAAAAATATTGGTGTTCTCTGTCTCTCTGATGTGTTAATTATTTGTGGTTAATTTCCTATTCATTAGATCTGAGATTAAGTTAAGTTTGAAAATTTTATTATTTTGTGACAATTGATTCACCCCCCCTCTCAATTGTTTGTCCTCGTTTTTCCAATAGGAGATTGTAGGAGATGTAAAATGAGGAGAAAAACACTTATTTATACACACTTGTGCCTTAGTAACCCAATGATACTTCATCATAGGCTGACATAAGGTAATTTTGAATAAAAACCTAAAAGAAAATTTGAAATATTTTGAAATTGGAGTTAAGAGGGACTCATTCGCCACCCATGGAAAATGGGTCCCACATTGGACTTGAAAGTGGGTGTCCGGAATTATCTTGCATTTAATGTTGTTTTACGGGTTTACATTCAAAAATACACTTAATTAAGCCTTATAAGGACATAAAGGGGTCAAATAAAGCATAAGAAAGGTATAAATAGTGAAATTAAGCCTAGAAAAGCGTGAAATCTTGTTATAAGACTTTACAACACTTCAAAATAGGACTTGATAACTGATGAAAAGTTGATTTTTTAGGTGAATTGTAATGGATAGAGTCTAGAAAAGTGTAGAAATGTTTTACAACACTTCACAACACCTTCACAAGATGCCATAATTAGAATTTTAAGGACCTAATGTGAATGTTTAAGCCACATTATAACATTAAATCAAAGCTAAATGGACCAAGCATCATGAAGAAAGACCTAAAAGGCCATGAAAATGTCAAGGGACCATTTTTCTATGGCACACACAGGCAACCTTTTTAGGTGAAATATCTAGTAGGAATTTGAAACGCATGACAAAGAAAAAGCATTCTTTGGAAATTATAGCAATGAAGTGGATACTAAGGAAGGATTGCATAGAATATGAGGATAAATATAGGGTAAATACTGACATCTTCTCTCATTTTGTTGCTTCATTGCTTGACATACATGTACCCAAGCAGATGATCCTGTGACTCACCATGGAAATTTTCCCAAAGTGCTACCTCGGAGGCCTTGGTCAAGTTGTGACAAATGCGAAGTATGGCCTTAGTCTCCCCACAATGAGTGATCTCCGTAGACACATTGAAGAGGACATAGTGGAGTTGTGGGTGCCATTCCTGAGTGGGTTTTGCATTATGACAATTGGAGAGCACCGCCATAGATTTTCTCGTGCCTACCACTTCCTACTTCGATGCTACAACGTGGTGCTATTCTATGATGTGGAGTGGTACACCAACTTCAGAAACTTGGTGTTTCCTCCATTGCTTGCTACTACTATCATTGATGCTCTTGCTTCCTTTCTCGTTGCACTTGCCACTACTCCAGAGGTTGTTGATGAGGTTGTTCCTGATGCTATTGATGTTGATGTTGGCATTCAATTTTAAGAATGAACTCTTTTCTCCTATTTTTTGTATATATTCCTTAGAAGGTTTTTAATACATATGTCTGAAAAGTCGCTTAGTATATATATATACTTGAAAAGTATGGCCTGAGAGCCATTTTAGAATTGTAATATCAAAGTATATATTATTGTATAATGAATATACAACTCTTTTATCAATTTTCATCTATTTTTCTTTCTCTGCTTCTTGTATTATGGGTTTGTTTAGAAAGATCGGCCGAACAAACAACAAAAAAAAGAAAGGCAATTTACATAATTATATATCTATGTGCTGGAAAAATAATCAATGAAGCTTAATTGAAAAATTTGAGGTGAATTCTATTAATTGGAATTCCTAATGCTTCTTTTTCCATATTTTCTAATTCAAATGCATTATGTTTCTTGCATTGAATAATTCAAAAAGGGCCTTCCCATAGAGTATCAAATTTTCCATGTTGGCTAAGCTTTGTGGTGCTCTTGTTGAATTTTAGCACTAAGTCTCCGCATTTAAGACTCTAGTCAGAGGTATTCTTGTCAAATCACCTTTTAACCACCTGTTGGCAGTTAGAAATGGTTTTCAGGGACTTTTTTATTTTCTCCTACACCTCCAAAAACTCAGCCAATCAGGCCTCCATGGCTTCGTTCTGTTCAACCTCTAGAGACTTGAGCAACTGTAGTGCAAGAATTTCTATGGAGATGGGAAATATTGCTTCCTTCCCATATACCAACTCGTACGGTGAAGTATTTAAGACTTTCTTAGGAGTTATCTAGTCTAACTAGAGTGCTTCCCAAAGGTTATTATGCCACTCTTATTGATGCTCTAACCTGATTATTTTAATGAGTCAGACTAAATTTTTATTAGTTGACTTAGCTAGACCATTTCCCTATAGGTAGTAGTTTGAGGATGTCTTTAGGAATATGCCATGCTTGAGTGAAAATTTACATACCTTTGAACCCAGGAAGGCCTTCACATTGTTGGAGATGATGGTCTTTGGAGGGCTAAACCTTGTCACCAATTCTTCAAGAAAGTTCACAATCTCTGCCACTGTCGAATTATTCAGGGGCATGGCCTTGGTCCATATAGTAAATTAGTCTATAGCCATGAGGATCCATTTGTGTCTAGAACTAGAGGTGGAATTAATCATCTTGATAAAATCAAGGCCCCAATATGCAACAGGTTCATCAACCACTATTGGATTGAGAGGCATTGTTGCGTTTTTCCTTCTTCTTGTGAAGAATTGACATTCCTTGCATCCCTTAACTAGAGAGTGTGAGTCATTGAATAGTGTAGGCTAGAAATATCTGGCACACATAATTTTGATGGTGGTGGTCTTTGCATAGAAATATCCTCCTGCGGGAATATTGTGAAATATGTCTATAATTTTCTTTGCTTGCTCTGTGGTGACACACCGTAGGAGAACACCATTGAAGTTCCTTTTGAAAAGGACTCCTTCGATGAGCGCATATCCACTATTTTCTAATCTATAAAATATTATTTTTTGAGAAGGGAGGCCCATTGGATATTTCCCAGTATGCATAAATCTCATCCTATCCACCAACCAATAGCCTTCAGACTCAAATTCATTCATCAAGACTAGCTCAGGTCGTTCCTCCTTAGCTACCATTTCTTGATCATGTGCTAGATACTTGCATAATCCACTTCCTCGAACAATCTTTGTGTGCCTAACCTCAATGTCATATTCAAGGACTTTAGTAATCTAGTTGCCCCTTTTTTCTATGATTTCTCCTCCAATAATGTATTTGCACACACGAGAATTCACGACATAAACAACTACCTTGTTACAAGATATAAGGTGTCAAAACTTATTGAGCCCCTTAACAATGGTGAATGCTTTCCTTTTGAAAAAGTTATAGTTCCTCTCATAATCCTTTAAGGTCTACAAGTGGAATGCTATCAGATGTTCTCCCTTTCCTTCATCATCCTTTTGGGTCAGAACAATAGTGATGCTAGATTTTCTATTGAACACATACAATATGAAGTCCTTTGATAGGTTTGGGTTTACCAGAACAGGGGCTAAGGAAATAGCATTCTTAACCTTCTCAAAGGCTTCTCTGGCATCTTTTTTCCATTTGAACAATTGATCCTTCTTGAGCATTAGGGTAATAGGTCTAATTAATCCTACAAAATCAAAAATGAGATGATTATGCTACATTAATCTTTATTGCCATGATTGTTGTCCTTTTCATAAGGGTTTTTAACATGGTATCTTAAAGATTGATGAGACGGTTAAACTCTCTATCTAATCATCAGGAATAACTATGCCATAGATAGGCCCTGTTGGATGATGAGTCACTCAAAATCTGAATCGACTTCTTCATAGTCGGTTGAGGAACTTTTACTTCTAGTGCCAATCTGGCGTAGTTTTGGCATAGTCCTCCTTAGTCAACTTCAGTTCTATTTTTTGTTTCATTTTGTAATTTGTAGTTGGTCACCTTAAGTTTTGGCAGTTAACACCATGTTAGAAGCTAATAAGGATATTTTATAAATATCCACATTTTGGTATTAGTTAGGAGTTAGATAATTTGCAATTAGAATTTTTGTAATCACAAGCAATACTTTGTTCTATGTTCTACTTTTGATCAATGAGAAAGGAAGCAAGAAGTTAATTAATTCACTGTGTTGAAGGATCTTACCTAAGAAAGAGTAGGGACCACTCAACCTTTGGAACGATCTTATGGTATTTTTGTTAAGTGTTGTTATTTTCTGATTCATTAATTCTGTAGTAGAAACTGATTTTGAATTGATCAATCATTAAAATCATCTTCAATCTTGATAAATGTTAAGATCGGATAATCACTTATGTTTACAATTACATTTCAAAGTTTCAGTTTATTATGGTTAAGATCAAATAGTTAGAATGTTTATATTTGTTTATTAGAAATGTTGAATTGAACCATTAGAATTGTTGAACAAGTTTCTTATATAAATTAGGTTTAGATGTCATTCGAATCAGTTAGAATTAATGTTTGTTTGTTAAAATTCATTAAAAAAATGTTAGGAATTTATGGAAGGATGGAGTTGAAGTCTATTCAGAATCTATTCATGGAGATTAGTCTTTATGCTTTTTAGAATAATCGTCATTTTCCTGCAATTTATTCCTGCTCTTAAATTAGCATTTACTTTCCAGCAATTAAGTTATGGATTTCTTTTAAAGAAAAATAGAATTAATTTGGAATTCCATGTTTTAGATTAAGGATTAAAGTAATCATTAATTGTCTCAATGAATTGGTCTAAATCGAAGTCAATAAATTCAAAATTATGTCAGTAGAATTTTAAATTAGAAGTTAAAGTAGATTTAAATCTTAGGAATCAGTCGCTACTGTTTAGCTCTTGAAAGCTCTTGAAGAGCCCCCAAGAGCTCCTGAAAGCTCCTGAAGTAGGAAAAATGATACTTGAAGTCGTTGTTTACAGTGCAAACCTCCCCAAAAGAATCTATGACAACTATCGTTATTGCATATTGCTATGAGACACACCTGATTTGACAAAAGAATTAATTAAATGATGCAAGTTGTGACATCAACGACCTTTCCCATCACCGTGAACTCCTAGAATCTTTTAAAAACCATTTCTAGATGATCAAAATGATCATCCTTAGACTTAGAGAATATAGTTAGATCATCCAAGTAGATTAAGATAATCTTGTTGAACAATTCTCCAAAAGCAATATACATTGCCCGATGGAAGGTAGCTCTTGCATTTGAGAGACCGAAGGGAATTTTTTCATAGGAAAACATTCCCCACTTGGTAGTGAGCATTGTTTGTGTCATTCCTCCTCTTTTACCTAGATCTAGTTGTGACTGAAGAAGCCATCTAGCAAAGAAAACATTTCCAAGTTAGCTACAGTTTGCAAGATAGACTCCATGGAGGGCAAGGGGTAGTGGTCCTTCAGGGATGCTTTCTTTGGGTCTCAAAAATCAACACATAGGTGGATGTCTCCATTCTTTTTTTAGAAAGGAACCAGGTTGGACACCCATGTGTTGTTCTTGATTGAGAAGATAGTCTAGGATTGAATTAGCTTTGTCATTTCTTGTGTCATCCATGCCTCAATCTTCGGATTTACTGGTCTCTGCTTTTGGTGGACAGGTTTTTCTCCTTTTGTCAATTCTATAGTATGCTAGATGAGTTCAGGATCATAACCCTTGAGGTCATCATATGAATAGGCCACTACTCCATATTTTTTAAAAAAATGGATGAGCCTTTCTTTATCATGTTGTGAGACATCCTTTCCGACCTTGAGCTTCCTTCCATCTCCAACTGGAAGATCCACATAGTCACTTTTTTCCACTACAATCTTCCTCTTGTCACTCCTTGCATCATCAAAATCGAATAGGTTTTTGAGAGTGGCCAGTATTTTTGGAAGCTTTTTTGACCTCAACTGAATAATTTTCCGTTCATAGGCCTCAACAATTTTTAGTTGGAGTTGCTCAGCGAACTCTCCTAACTGCTGGATGAATGAGGCGATGTGTTCATCACTTTTGAACACTTTCTATATTTGGTCATTATCTAAGATTTCTAGTCGAACAATCACTCGTATGAAGTGTATGTTGTGAATTAGGTCAGAAATAGGGTTAAATTAAGATCCTATCACCACCATGCAATCTATAGCCACATTATTCTCTTTGGGCACTGTCTAGATATTGAAGGCTTCAAAGCTCTCAATCAGATCCAAAACTCTATTCCTATAAGATCTCATGTGGAAATTCTTAGCTACAGAGAGCCCTCAGACTTGATTGAATACTAGCTTAGAGTCTCTAAACACCATTATTTTTTTAACTCCCATGCATTATGTAAGACTCAAACCTTGCACTAGGCCTTCATATTCAGCTTCGTTGTTCGAACAAGAAAACTAAAAGTAAAAAGACCTGAGGGTATGTTCATTGGATGGGGACGTCAAACCTATCCCAACTCTTGAACCAACTTTACATCTTGCTCCATAAAAATGTAATGTCCATAGCTCTGAGGCTTGGCCACCCTCTTATTCGTTCATGACCTTCAGAATCACTTGATCTTCATCATAGATGACATAGGTTCCCAATCCAGTGGCATGATAATTGTTGAAAGGATCAATTTCTATATATTCGATCAAGAGTACCTCTTCTTGATCAATCTAGTCTCCAGTCACCTTTGCATCCCCTAGTAGCTCAGTACAATGCACTTCCTCTTTGGTGATAGAGGTATGAGTGGCCTCAAAGTTGATCATGGCTTCATTTGCTACATGTTTTGAATGCAAAGGTTCGAACACTATCTTCATTTTAGCTCCATTTTTGGTCCTGAGGTTCAAGTGTGACCAATCTAAAGAGATATATCCACCTATCTTGGAAGTGAATTCCTCAGATAAGAAAAGAACGAACATGGGGGGAACATCTATGATCTCGATATCTTGTGGAACTATGATACTAGGGAAAAAGAATAAAGTCAAGGGGAGGTTCTTAATGACACCTATGACTTCAACCTTGTTCCCATCAAGCTGCATAACCCCTTTGTTTAAAGGTTCATAGCTAAGTCCTAAGGCTTTAGCTATCTTCTTGGGAATGACTGTGGTACTAGCACTAGATTCAATCATAGAATTGTGCAACAACTTCTTACCCACAATGAGAGTCAAGAAGAAGGTTTTCGGTTTAGGCTTACCATTACTTTCAGTAGAAGCTTCCTCTCCACTATTTGTGAGAGCTTTAGCCTGAGGTGGAGAATCGATTCCCTTCCCTTTGGAAGGTTGCTCTATTGGATCCTTGCTAGTATCTTCTAGTAGGGCCTTCTGCAGTAATGAATTTTACTCCAGAATAGCTAAGATATCTCAAAGAGATACATTAGTAGAGGATTTCTTCAATTGTTCCACCACATTGAATGGTGGAAAATTCAAAGGCTTATATTCCTTATCCCTTGTTATAACAATCTCCTTTCGTGGCTAAAATTGTTGTGCAATTGCGGGGGAACTAGGAGTTTGATCAGGAACACCTTTAGGTTGTTGAACAACCATTTTCCCGTGAATCTCCTCTTAGAGGGAGTATTATAATATGAATGCACTTGCAGGGCCTTGGATGTGGAATCCTCATTTGCAAACACTGCCTCCTATTCTTCCATCCATGAGAAGAGTATGTGGTCGGGAGATATATCTGTCTCTTGCTCTAGGGACATTACTTGCATTTGTCTAATGAGTACCACATTTTCCATTTGTGGAGAGGCATATACATAACCTCCTAAATCTAACACCATTCCTTGACTATTTTGTTCTTGCACTCTTTGTTGTAGATTATCGTGCGGGAAATTTTGAGGCATATGTTCTTCATTGTAGGGGAAGCACCAAGAATTGATGTCATCAACGAGATTATTTTACCCCATTGTCAACTCTCTAATCAATCTTGGGTGAGCATTCTGTAGTAGAGTAGGCACTGGCACCATCTGATTACTTGTTTGAGTCTGTGGATTTGTGTGTGAGCCTCCTTGGAGCTAATTTTGCTGGTAGGAAGATCTTCTACCTTGATAATTTTGGTGAGTTGGCTTTGGAGGCATGGAATGGTTTCACTTGATGGTAGTTATTTTGTTTGAGATGCTCTGCAACAACTCCTTGACATCGCTCATCTCATCTTTTGAGGAGTTAGACGTAGAAGTAGCATTCTATGACACACTCAAATATGCATACATAGATTGGGGAGGAGTGGACACATTGGTAGATGCTATCTCCTGGGTGGGAGCTGATATCTCAACAAATATAGGCATAGTGGGCTTAGGCGGAAAATTTCTGGCATCGATTAGATTTTTTTCCACCTTGACAATGATATTGTATGCATCCGGTAAAGTGGTTATGCCAAGAGACTAGATCATTACCGAAATATCGACATTGAGGGATTTCAAATAAAACATGAATGCCAAATTGGCTAGTGGATGGATAGCAATTTGGATCCTCTACCAAGTCATATGGAACCAAGCATTGAAGTCAGTCATGGCCTCATATGGGGATCACTTTGTGGTCACCAGTTGTTGATATAGTGAAGACCGATCTCCATTATTTGAAAATATCTCATAGAAAGGATCTTCGAGCTCATTCCAGGTACTGATAGTGTTAGCCTCCAGAGTGTGATACCAATCTTGGGCTCTACCTTTGAAAGAGGCTACAAGCAACCTTAGTATGACATTTTGGTCTGTAACACCATGCACCAAACACACATCCACCAAATCTTGCAGGTGTTCAAATGGTGTTTTTGAGCCTTCCCCAGTGAATTTTGGTACAACTTTTAAAGCAGAGGTTAGGATAGGGGCCCAAATGATGGGTGCTACTAGTGCTATAAGAGGGATTCTAGTGTCCCATGCCACAAAATTATGTTATCAATTGGAAATATGGTTGTTGGAGGCATCATGATGTTTCTTGGACGGGTTCCTGCATGTACTGTTACCAGCAGTGACACTAGCATGCCAGGTTTGTTCACTGTATGGGATCTAGTAACAAGCCTATGGCTCATACACCCACTTTAGACTTAGATAGATTAAACTAGTCTTGTCGAGCATGCCAAAAAAATAATTGTTGATGCCTAAAAATGCTAAGCAACAACCTTATGGGAAACTCAGTTAATGGGGGGACCAATTGTGCTAAACTAAGTGACCTCCGAGTTTTTTAAAGAATTTAGATCCTTCTATATTTGGGGGGTTGGAAAGGGAAAAGGAAGCAGATTTATAAAATAAAGGTCTAATCTAGGGCGATGCACCAAGATTTAAGTTAATAGGCACAAAAAATCTTCCCTTTCAGTGAGACTTAAGGGCATGTTTAACAATTTGCATGTCCAGAAATAACATAAAGCATAGATGAAAAGCCAAGAAGTCTATTAAATAACATAAGATCATTTCCATACACATGTACTAAAAATAAGAGTCCAAGAAATGGTCTGAATCAAAAACTTATATTGAAATTATAGAAGTTCTACAAATAAACTACTCAATACAATAACAACATAGTATAATGTTTTGTCAACTAACTAAGAAATAGAGAGGCTAGAAAAAAATGGCATAGTCTGTGAGTCTCAATGAAATAATAAAAAGTAATACAAAGTCTTGGTGTCTTTCAACTATTTTTCTATATATCCTCCAAACTCATTTTTGGAAAGTTGAAGCAACATATATAGAAAATCCTCCCACCACTTGAGAGCCAATAATAGAAAATATTCCTTGGCATGAGTAATACTGTTTATCACAATTATTTCTAAAGGTTGTTGCAATAGAAAATATTCTGAAATATAGAATGTAGTCGCCTTTGAATGAGATGAGTCCCTTTGCAAATGATGACTATGGTCCCAGGAAGAAGAAAAATAATTCCCATGCAGACACATGTTGCTCACCCATAGAGTTGGTTAGGAAATGTGGTGAGAGGATAGGGATTTTCATTCATTCTTCCCTTCCTTCCATTGAAATTCCCTGCGGATAAGACACGTGGAGAATTCTTTGTATCAAGAGTTGATTGTGGGGTCCGCCAAAAGGTTCCCATAAAATGATGTTATGTGGCACGTACCCAGAGCTTGGTAGAGAAGCAAAGGGGAGCAGGCTCTCAAAGGACCATTCTACTGACACATGGAGACATGGTGGGTCTTGATAAAGAATCAAGGAAGGGAATCCTTCCAAGGAGTGTGTGGTGGACATGTGGAGCAAGTGGGAAAAAATCTTCAAAAAGGGCCCGAAGATATTCAGACACATGAGGCATGGGCTAGGGCCAAGAAAAATAAAAACATCAACTCAAAGGGAGCTCTAGGGGTTTTCAATCCATAGGGATATAGAGAGAATCATAGAGGTAAGGTGAGAGATAGGTAGGTAAAGAGAGAGGGTGAGGGGAGATAGAGAGAAGTAGAGAGGGAAGGGAAGAGAAGTACAAAGAGAGCGAGAGGGAGAGAGAAAGAGGGAGAGGTATAGAGACAAGGAGAGAGAGGGAAGGATGAAGAGAGGGAGGGAGAGGTTGGTAATGAGATAGAGGTAGGGTGGGAGGGATAGAGGGAGAAGTAGGTAGAGACAGAGGGTGAGTGGAGATAGAGAGTAGAGAGGGAAGGTGAGAGAGAGGTAGAGAGAAGAGAGAGGGTGAGAGAGAATAAAGAGATATCAAAAGAAAGAGAGAGGTGGGAATGAGGGAGGGATGCAGTTAGAGGTAGTTAGAGATAAATGGAGAGGGAAGATAGAGATAAGTAGAGAGGGAGGGAGGAAGGGAGAGTTAGAGATAGAGATTTAGGGTTGGAGGGATATAGGGAGAGGTAGGTAGACAAGAAGTTGGAGATGGGAGATAAAGAGAAGTATAGATAGAGAGAGCGGTAATTTGGGAGGGATAGAGAGAGATGGGTAGAGAGATGTAGGGTGACCACCTTACCTCTCTCCCTATTTCTCTTTATCTCCCATCTCCATCTTCCTATTTGTCTAGCTACCTCTTCCTATATCCATCCCACTCTACCTCTCTATTCCTCCCTCCTCTACTTCTCTCTATATCCCCTCCATGTTTATCTCTACCTACACCTCACTTCATCCCTCCCCCATTACCCCTCTCTCTCTCTCTCCATTTATATATATATCTATATATCTCTCTTCACCCTATATCTCCTTTCTTCCTCTCTCTCACCTTCCCTATCTACTTCTCTCTATCTCCACTCACTCTCCCTCTACCTACTTCAACCTCTATCTCTCCCACCCTACCTCTCTCATTACATACCTCTCTCTCTCCCTCCTTCCCGCTATTTACCTCTCATTCTCTCTCCCTCTATCTCTCCTTTTCTTTGTACCTATCTCCCCTTCCCTCTCTACTTCTTTGTATCTCCCCCACCCTCTCTCTCTACCTACCACTCACTCTATCCCCCCCACCTTACCTCTCTCACTCTTTCCCTCTATAATTCTCTCTATATCCCCTCACCCCCCCTCTCCATTTATCCATCCAACCTTACCTCTCTCTTTGTATCTACTTATCATTATCTCCATCTTCCTCTCTTTCTACCTATCTTTGCCTATATCCCTCCTACCTACCTCTCTATCTCTATTTCCCCCTCCCTCCCTCTCTACTTTGATCTATCTCCCCTCTTTGTATCCCTCTACCTATCTCTCGCTCCATCCCTCCTTCTTTCCCCCTTTCTCTCCCTTTAGATATCTCTCTTCTCTCTCTTCTCTTTAGCTCTATGACCTTTCATCTCTATTTATCTCTATCTATAGAAAGGTAGAGAGGAATATGGAGGGAGAGGGAGAGAAAAAATATATATAAAGAAAGGTAAAGAGAGAGATAAAAATATAGACAAATAGGGAGTTATAAATAGAGAGGGAGAGAAATAGAGGAAGAGATAGAGAGATATAGATGAAGATAGAGAGATATAGAGAGATATATATGGTGAGATAAAGTTATAGAGAGAAATATAGATAGAGATGGATAGGTAAAGAGGTGGAGATAAAGAGGGAGAGATAGAGAGGTGGGAGATAGAGGAGGGAGAGAGAGGGGGTAGAGATAGAGATAGAGATAGAGAAATAAAATAAAAGAGATAGGTAGAGAAGTAGAGATAGAAGCTGAAGAGTGGGAGAGATAGATCAATAGATAAAGGGAGAGGGAGAGATAATGATAGAGGGAGATATAGAGAGATAGAGAGGGATAAGGAGAGATTGAGAGATAGGGATATAGATGTAGCAAAATATATGGATAAAAAGGGATAGAGAGCATAAGAATGAATAAGAGAGAGGTAGACATAATGAGATGTAGATGGAGATATAGAGAGAGATAGGGAGATGTATATAGAGTGGGTAAGAGTGAGATATAAAGGAGGCGATAAAGAAAAGTAATAGAGATATATGCATAGAGAGACAAGAAGAATGCGACAGAGAGAGGGGGATAGATAGATAGACTATTGGAAATATGTGTTGTCATTGATGTCAACTTGAGGTAATTTTTGTATAGGGATTTTGTGAATGATGTGGAGAAATGATTATAGATAGAGTGATGATTTGATAAAGATGGAGACATGGGATAAGCATAGTATGAACATGGTTAAGATAGTTTAACATTTTTTATTGGTTTCTTCAAGTTTCAAGAAGTTAGATGAAATTCAATTATGTTTCTTCTTTTACTTGTGTTGTTGAGAATCATCTAAGGAAAAAACTACATACCTAAGTCAGTGACCCTAATTTTTGGTTTGCATTCCTCTGCATATAATTAAATAGTTGTGTAGTTATAAAGTTATGTTTGGTGGTTATCAAAGAGGTTATCTCCAAGATTTCATGTCATAAGCATTTCTACAACAAGAGTTAGATGTGATTGTTCTCCGGATTGCACTAAAGCAAAGTTATGTGTCTTAGAAGTCTACCAAAATGCTTCACATTCCTCTAGAGTAATAGATATGGTTGTGTAGACTTTGGGATATGTTTAGAGAGGTGTATGAATTCATCCATATGTGTTTTAGATTTTTTGTTGAACTATAGTGCAATATCCTTAGTGTTGATTTTTCATAGTCAGTTTAGGATGCTTTGTTCTTGTATATTTAGTGAGTTTCTTCATTTGTGCAAGCATATGATGATTAGATTCTTCAATATAAGGTCATAAGGATGTTTTTCATTACCTACATTATTCACATCTTGGTCTGTAGTATTTTTTTCATTTCTCCCTGATGGTGTAAAGATGAATAGTTGAATTTTTGGTGGTGTTGATGTTGTTTGGGTCAACAATATGGTTTCTTTCATTTGTGATTGATCCTGATTAGTTAATTTTTACTTAAAGGATGTGTTGTGATGATTTTGGGCCCTATTATTCTATTTGTTATGGTCCACAACTTATTTTGAACACTTCATAATGAATATGTTTGGAGCTGACCTATATAGTATCATACATTTCATCTAAATATGATCTTCTCGATGACCTAGTTGGGTTTTGAGTTTTTGCGGAAGGTATTTATAGAAGAAAAAAACCATTTGTGAATTAAGAGAGGAAATATTGTGTAGTATGTTGAATATGAAGTGTGCGAAGTCAGTATGATGGAGTAGATGTGTGAAAAATGGATTACAACATCAACATATGTTAGATGCTTCTTTTATAGCAGTTCATGTTCATGTTTTCATTATAATTTTCATGCATCCTACTACAAAGTAGTGAGTCTCTTTAGCAGGTCCTTGTATCTTTCCTTAAGGTTGTGTTCCTTAGGCTACAAGTCCCTATACAGTGAGCCTTAAAATAATATTTCATTTTTTGTAAGTAGTGAGATTCATATATTGTGAGTCAACTCTCACTGTGGTTTTTCCCTCATTGTGTTTTCCATGTAAAAAAATATTATTTTCCTTGTGTGGTGCATTCTTTCCTTTTGTTCATCTTTTAGTTAATGTTATTTTATGTTTAAGATACAAATGGAATTGTTTTAAAAATTAAGAAAAGCTCGATTCACCCCCCCTCTTAGTCTCCAGGTATGTTCAACAATTGGTATTAGAGCCAAGCACCTTTGAGAAGCCTAAAAACTAAGGTAGATCATGCATTTGAACACATTTGATCTGAAGAAATGATCAATGATATGTTTTCTCCAAAACTAGATCTAGAATCAATGGAACCTAAAGGTTGGGACATCAATCCAAAATATTATGAAGTAAATCTTGAAGGAGAAATCTAGTTTTCTCCTGAAGATCCGGATGAAGCAAGAACACTAAATCTTAAATATGAGTGGATGCTTGAAAAATCAAAAGAGACAATTGTTAAATTGAAGGCACAATTTGGATAATCAAAAGAAGAAATTGGAAAACTAAAAGATCAAATGAAAGGAGGAAAATGATGTGAGATTAAACTTAAGGAGGCATAAGATGTGATCTCTAATTTGAAAGTTAAGGTTGAAGATGGCAGGAGAGGATTTCTTGAATACCAAGCTCAATGATAAAGCTATTGAATGTTCAAATCTTGAGGAAGAGATTGACACTCTGAGAAAAGAGATAGAAAAAGGAAAAGAGAAAATTGAAAAGGGCTTAAAACTGAAAGGAGGTTCTAAAATTCTTGATGATGATCAACTCTCAAAAACCATCAAAAGAGAAATTTGGTCTTGGTTTTGAAAAAGGAAAAAATATATCAACCAGTCCTTCTACATACCTATATGAGAATTTTAGAGTAGATGGAGAGTTTAAAACAAAGGAAGAGAAAGCATGGACTAAAGAACATAAGAAGACATCCTCCAAAAATACAAATAAAAATCAATACATCATGAAAGAAGGTGGATTCATTCTTGTCCAAAGATAAAGAAGATTTGGAGGTCCTCCACCATCTAGACAACATGCCCCTACCAGGTTCAATCAATATTTTCAAGGTTATTGTTATTCTTGCAATAATTTTTGGCACAAGGATATTGAATGTAGAAGCAGGATGAGTTAGAATTCATCATTTCATGGTCAATGCTATTCCTACAACAAGTTTCATCATAAGGCTAAGAATGCAAAAGTAAAGTGAGGAGGAATAGCTTTATGAATAATAATAATGATATGAATCCTCTATCCTTGTATGGTTACTGCTACACATGCAACAAATTTGGCCATAAGGCTGTCGATTGTAGATCTAATGTGAGAAGAAGTGACTATGCTCCACAACCTAATATCACTTGCTACAATTGCAACAAACTAGGACACATTGCAAAGTTCTGCAAGGGAAGAATGTAAGACCTTTTTCTCCTCAAAAGAAGATTGAAATTGATCAAAAAAATAATATATGTAAGATGAAAGAAATAAGTGAAGTAAAAAGAATTTGTACAACTTCCTGATGCATATAGATAACTTCTTCTACTTTGACAATTGTTGTGAAGTATATCTCTACATTTGATGAGGTTGCTTATGTTGGTCTACCATCTTCAAAGGAAATGACATCTATTTATACTCGATGTTTTAATATCTTCTATTGATTTGGGTATGAGGTAATTATTTTTGTATAAAAAAACAAGGTATCAAGATCCCCATAGAGCCTAATTCACAAGATTATATGGATGATCTTGGTTACCACCCTTCAAAACCCACAAAAGCCTCTTGTAGACCCTATCTTAATGTGAATATGATATCTCAATCACCAAATCCTTCTACATCATCATTTAATCTAATCCATCCTCAAATGATAGAAACGAGTCCCACTTTTAGTACACCTTTATTTGATACCTTCTTAACTAATGAGTTCTTGGCTGAATTCTTGGGAGTTTATAAGAATTTTCCCTAATATCAACATGATCCTGGATTTACTTACTATTTAAATGATGAGGCATACTTTTGGAAATATTATTTTGTATTAGATGACACATCAATTTCTCAAGAGAAGGAACAATAATTCCCTCATTCATCTAATTTCATAGACCACAATACTCTCCTTTTTGGAGATACTATTGATGTCTCAATGAACTTGACTAGTCTTGAGAAGGTTATCTTTATTGGAAAATACCTTGAATATAATGAACATCACAAAAAATTAACCTATTACATTAATTTTTGAAGCTCTTTGCTTGGTCATTGTCAGATATTCCCGGTATTACTCCTAAAGTAGTGATGTATAAAATCATATTACATTGTTATAAAAAAGTTGTAAGAAAAATATCCTAAAAATAAATCCCAAGGTGGAATTGCTAGTTAAGGTTGAGATTGAGAAGGGGCGGTGGGCCTAGCTTGATTGGCTAAATCATCATGTTGTAGGCAAGAGGTCACGAGGTCTAGTATCCCCACCATCCTCGTGGTATTGGAGGGTGTGTCGCACCAACATCACTGATCACATGAATTTTTTTTACCAAGCACATTGCAGTTTATAGGGGGTAGCTACCTGATTCTAATTCCTACAGTCAAAAAATAAAAGGTTGAGATTGAGAAGCTTCTAATTTTTTTTTTCTTCCTTATTGACTATTCCCCTTGGATATCAAATATTGTTGCTATCACTAAACTCAATAGTCATATTCAAATGTGTACTAATTTTTAGGATCTTAACAAAGATTCTTTAAAAGATGATTTCCCTCTTCATAACATCAAGCATGATTGTTTATTATATTGTTGGTCATGCTTTACTCTCCTTTATTGATGGTTTCTCTAAATATAATAAAATTTTCATCAACCCTCATATAAAACAACTTTTATTGCACCTTGGAGAACATTTTGTTGGGCGGTTATACCTTTTGGACTAAAGAATGTTGGTGTAACATACCAATGTTCTATGACACTCATCTTTAATGAATTTATTCACAAAATCTTAGATGACTATGTTGATGAAATCTTGTCCAATTCAATCTCATGTTAGGATCGTGTCAAAATCCTCCATCAATTTTTTGAGTGAATTCATAAATATAGCATGCACTTGAATCCTCATAAATGTTTTGTTGGTGTTGAAAATAGAAAATTATTTGGGTTCATTGTTTTACATCATGGTATTGAGTTGGAAACACGAAAATTTTATATTATAATCAATATGTTGCCTTCGAAAAATATTTCTCAACTTTGTAGTCTACAGGGAAAGTTTTAGGCTATTCACTAGTTTGTCTCATAACTAGTGGATCAGACTCTCCCTTTCACTCAACTTAAGACATTTTTTTTATTTCAAATGGAATGAAAAATTGACAAAAATATTTTGATGACCTAAAATGATATTTGGATAACTCTCTTATATTACAACTAGCCATCTCTGGACAACCTTTCCTTCTTTATAATTTTTCTTTATCCAATGCTCTTGAAAAAATATTAGCACAAAATGATGAAGATTGTAAATAGTATGTTGTATATTATATTAGTCACAACTTAATTATTTAGTATGATAAACCAAAATTGAGAAACAATGTCTAGCTCTTGTGTTTTCAACACATAATTGTCATGACCCTCTTTCTTAGAATATTTGGAAAACACTTTATTATTATTAAGTTAAGTTAGTTTGAAATAATTATTATTTTATTTTATTATGGAGTGAAAACTAAAGGAAAAATATGTTGGAATCAAGGAACACTAAGAGGGGGGGTGAATCGGTGTTCTGTAATTTTTAACTTTATTAATCTAATCTTTAAAGCAATTATAACATTCAACCAAAAGAAAGATGTATGAACATAAGACAAGCAACCACAACACCATAACACAAGGATTTTTTATGTGAAAACCCTGTTAGGGGAAAAACCATGGTGGAGGTCAATCCACAATATGATCTAAGTATACTCAAATAAGTGTTTACAAAAGGAATGCACATGCATTAAGGCACACTGCCTAGTGCTCACTACTCATACAAAAGGAAGACTCACTATCTTACAAAAATATTTTGATTACATCCAAAATATTTAAACTGAGAAATTAGTATCTACTAATGCCTAATTATAGTTCTGATTAAGCACATTAATTTCTTTTGTTGACCTTCTATCTGATTCTACTCCTTTGATCTATCTACTTTAATTTGCTTCATGAATCCTTTATTGCATAGGTGAAATTGTGCATAATCATTCTACAATCCTTTTGACTTTCGCACACACATCAACACACTTCATACACCCACCAAAATGATGTAAATGATTGCTTATATATATCTGTGACTAAAGATTTAATCAACCACATGTCAGCTACAACAAAACATAAAATATTTACAAACTATCAGCTCAAATCATGAATAAGTTTCAATGCGCACCAACCAAAGTTGGCCACAACATAGTGAGGACCCAAATCAACATGCTTGAACACAAAAACACTTAAACAATTACTCCTCGAATATCCGCAACATGCTACATTCACTTAGTCAGCCTTCTTGCACTGTTAAACAAAAAATCACCCAACTAGATCTTCTAACTTGCACACAAATTGATACGAGGCTCTAAGATTTTAGGAAAACATAGATCATACACTGAACGACCTTCCCTAAGATCCATAACTCAAAATGATAATAGAAAATTTGCATATGAATCGATGAACACAATTCTGTTAGATGCTTTGTTCTAACTTGCTCGTTAATCACAAAACTTCGATCAAACTTTTGGTATGATCAAATGCTGACGTGCGGATAAAATCACTGACTAGGGTTTCTATCAATGACAACAACAGAAAACATTTGTAGTGTCTCTTGCCAACAATCTCCCCCTTTGGCATTGATGGAAACACTTAGAAAAATAACTGTCATATCGGTACCAACATGAATACACTACCAACCTTCAAAACTTCAAAAACACAACTCCCCCTGAGATGATTAAGGTATTTTTCACTGTCCCATACTCACCCTTTGACATCAATGGCAAAGATGGAGAATCCACATACCAAAAATCAAACAAAAACTTCAAACTGCATATGTACAAACATGCTTCAATAACTTACATAAACTTGAATATATCTGCAAAATTAGTCTTCAATAGGATCAAACTAGTGTCCCAACTCTTTTTGAGACTCTCCAGGATAGTCATGTGACCAAAAAATAAATAACATTGCATCTCTGCTGATTCAAGGTTCGCCAAATCATTGACAGCCATAACATCTTGTGCTTCCTTCAAAGCATTAAGCATTGTCTCCATCTTAGGACTGATTAGTCCTCTCAGCTCACATACTCTTTCAACAATTTTTCCTTCTTCATGCTTCATACTTTTAATCTTTTAAAGTAGGGATATGGCTTGACCTTCTTCCTTTCCAACATAAATGGTTAGGGGATCAAATGCTTGGGAGATATCTGTGAATTGTTTCTCACATTCCTTCAATTTATTTTCAATGTCTTCAGTGAACTTAGATAATGATAAGCATGACTTGTAAATGTTTCCACCTTCAGACAAAGCACTTTGAATATTCTTCACATAGGTAGTGAATTAACAAGCTTCTTCAGCTGACCGGATGGAGAATAAGATGGATCCTTAACATGAGAAGGCATGATTCTCTCCAAGATTCTGAATGCAAGACTCAATAGCTCACTATCCTCAATGTGAGACTTCAACAATTCTTCCCTAGCCTTTGCCTGAGTAAATGTTGCAACTTTCAATTTCAGAATCAGAGTCAAAGTAGCTAAATTAATAGGACCTTCACCCAATTCAAGGTCAAAATCTTCTTATTGCTCTTATAGAAATTTCTTCACTGCCTCTATAGTGTCTCTTGCTTCCACAGGAACTTCCTTTACTTCAACCTTCTTTTCTTCAATCACTGTTTCCTCAACTATAGATTCTTGCTTGTCTTTAGGAATCTCAACTTCTTCAGCTATCACATCTTCAGGAGCTTCAGTCTCCATAGGAACTTTTGTATCATGCACATCAAGAGTAATCTGAGAGTCCTCAACTATATCTTCCTTTACCTCTTCAACCACCAGACCAGATGCAATATCTTCATCATGACCTTCTTCAAAAACAACATTGATTCTATTCTTTAACAAAACTTCCTTTAGAATTATTTTAGTTTCTTTTGCTACCTCTTTAGTCCAACCAATAATAAGCTTGTTTACTCTTGTTTTTCTCTTGAAATCCTTCTTAGCACCATTCATAATTGTCTTCATTTCCTCAATATACATCACCGGAAATAAATCTGCAAGAATACGCCCTCTCATCTGCTCATCTTCAGTTCTTGCATTCACTCTCCTCATTTCCAAAAATTCATATAGTCCTTTGGGTAACTCAGACATTATTTCAATGAGAGTCATATTGAAATTGTTCAAATACTTTATTGTTGCTTCCTCAAGGATTCTTTGACCAACACTATCAAAGGTGCCATACTATTCACAAAGTGGCCTAAGATTACCATCCTTAATCAAGGATTTTTCAACTTCCTCTATAGACATACCTAATTTGTTATTTTTCATCTTTTTCTTTGCTTTCTCTTCATTGGATGACTTGTCCTTAGAGAATTTTGTTTCCTTTGTGCCCTTTTGCTTGATTTCTCTTATCTCTTCATTAGATTCAGTTTCTTCATCTTCTAAAACAACAACATAGACTCGTGTACTCGTGTAATTCTTCCTCTTTCCTTCTCTCCTAGATGACTTGGCTTGAGCTTTCACAAGACTTGCTTTCTTTGCACGACCGGATGAGAGAGTAGAGTTTCTTGTGGATCTAGATCTAGCAGAGGATGCTGCCAGATTAGCAGACTTAGTTCTAGTTGGCTCTCCTTAAGCTTGTTCTCTCTTTCTTCTATCTTCTCTCATAGCTTCTATAGATATACCCATGCTCTCTACAAAGGCTTCAACTTCCTTCCTTACCTTCCAGACTATTATAGGTTTCTTCAACCTTTCATGTACTTGCATATCTTTTTCTTCATAGGTTCCAAACCTATTTTTCTATCGGATCCCAAGGTTTACTCAAAAAATGTTGTGCATATAGTTCTAAGATGTTCTCCTCAACTTCATAACCCATAGGTATAATCCACACTATTCTAGGATCAATAGCTTCCATCAACCATTGATCAATATCAACCATGAAGCAAATTGTATCGTTGTACTTCTCCACAATAGATTTGGGAATCCTTTCCCTGGCTTGCATTTCATTCTGAAAGTTCTTGAAATAACCCTAGATAGCAATTTTTCTAGCTTTACTATCACCAACTCCATACAAGATATCTCTAATTTGAACAACTACAGGTTTATCACCTTGCCAATGCACTTTTCCAAATCCAAGAACTTCATTCATAAAATAGAAGAATAGACACAACAACAAATTATCATGCTTATAGGAATTATTCTTATCTTTCTTGATCTTACCAAGATTCTCAATAACCTGACTCCAGAGTAACTCATATAGATCATACTTTGCATTCTCCTTCACCATCTGATATTCTGCATAGATTGTTGTACTAGATACATAATTTTCCTAGTTGTTGTGATAAATCTTGTACCCAATGACCATAGAATAAAATCTAACATCTAATTCAATAATATCATCAATTTTCATAGCTCTCTTGTCGAACACTAAACCGGTTGCATCTATGACTTTTAGATTTTTCATAGTTTTCAATGTGGGTAACCCACCAGATGAATTTAAACTAGTAAAAATTCTTATAGCTTTCTTGGTAATCTTAAAAGGTTGACTTAACCACATAAATTCAGCATGAACTCAGCTCAAAATATACCGGACCCACTTGTTTTCTTCAAACAAGGGAAATTTTACAATCTGAGTGAATTTCCTCTCCTCTAAGGTTTTGAATTCGGGCTTTACCCTAAAATCTTCTCCAACTATATGATTTGTATAAAAATTCAACAACTGTGAGCTCCCTAACTCCTCAATATTTGCATGAATGTATTCCCTAATGTCTTCAATATGCAAGACATCGTATGGAACAGACGAAAATGCACCTAAGGGCTCTTCCTCAACAGATTTGAAAGGGTGCCACTTGAATTTCGAATGAGGTCTATCCTTGATATCAACTACCAATGAAGAAGCCATCTTCACAAATTCACAAGTTCACAAGTTTTCCTGATAAATACCTTTTCGTCAGCTTAGGAGTTAATCACCAAATCGCCTTCATACTTGAATCTCGCCAAAATTTGCTTGCAGAGCTCTCCAAACTTCTTCTCAAAGAGAAAAGTGACAAATGAGAGATAGAAATGACCTTTTATCATTCGCGCACCTAACCTTTTCATCACAATAAATGCTTTTACCCTAGGTCTTTTGGATACCCTATTTTCATAGACTGTGAAAGAAAATTCTTCTCTCGACCTTCAATTTTGCATAAATTTCCTTCAAAAGAGATCCCAAAACATCTGCACATCACTAATGCAATCATTGAAATCTGCCACATTCTGGTATCAACTACCAACAAGGGGGTTAAAATATTTCCTTGAGAACTCCCCTAGGCTAGAGGCCATGAACTAATTCTCAGAGGGATTACCAGATCCTAATTCTAGTGTTGAACCATTTCCTACAATAGAAGAACTCTTCTTCACCCATATCTTCTTCATTTGCTTCTTGATCTCATCTGTAGTAACTTTTCCCTTTTCATCCTTCTACATGTTTTTCCTTTGATTTATTGAACCCTTTCTGCTTCTACAAAATATAACAATGTGACTAGATTTGTTGCAATAGTAGCACACCACATTTCTTTGTCCAGACCAATTGTTCCATTGATTTTCTCTTGATCTGCACTAGTTAGCAACATGGCCAAATCTATTGCATGTATAACATCTGACATCTCTACTGAAAAAGTGGTATGAAATATTTTTGTATTCATTTGACTTATGACCATACTTATTGCAATTAAAGCATTGACCTGAGAATGATGGACCACTTGGATTCATTCTACTTCTACATTGAGCCTATTGGATGCTATGGTTGTGTCCCTGATATGTGGTTGTCATTGATGTATTGAAGGCTGTATATGTCGAGGATATTGAGAAAATTGTTAAAATAAGAGAGTTGCAGGTTGATAGTGGAACAGTGAAGGTCATGAAGGTGTCTCGCTTAGTTCATTGATGATCAATCATTGTGGATTAAAGGGTTTATTATTGAGTGTATCTAGTTTATCCACCAGAAGTTTCATAGGTCCGCGTGAAGTTTTGATCATGTTATGAACAATTATGTTATGATAGTTTTTTTGTGGTTTCAATTAGTGTTCCCAATTGAAGTTGATGTGATTCTAGTAATTTCAGTTGTTGCGGATGCTTCTTTGTTGATTCTTGGTGCTTATGGATTTTTCTAGATCATGCTCTATTTTTGTTGCACATCCGCGTTGATCGGTGTGTTCATGATCGGTGATTTTGATCTTGTGTGTTTGGGTTCTTATGTTCTTGGCCAACATGGTGGTTGTAATGTGTTGTGGATCCTTGGAGATTAAAATTTGAATGTTTGGCACACTTGAGGATGTTTTTTTGGGCCACAATATAATATTGGCCGATGGTGTTTGATTTACATTGAAAATTTACTTGTAAATTTGGGCCGACATTGTGTATATGTTTTATATTTCATATTTTATTCTGGCCAATGAAGTTGTTGATGTAAATCCATGTTGCAAATATATGTGAGTGGTTTTTTGTGTGAATTTAAGGTGTGTGAGTGAGCAGAGAAAGTGCAAGTGTGTGAATAGTGATCTAATCATTCGATTGTAGAGAAAAGTGTGAAAAAGTTTGAGCGAAGTGTGAAGAAGTGTTTCTATGCTTAACTAGAACTGTAATCAAGCTTTTGTAGAAGCTATTTTCTCAATTCATACCCTACAGATCTAATCAAAAATTTTGTAAGACAGTGTGTCTTCTTTGGGCAGTGATCCCTCTTGTATTGGAGTAGTGAGCTCTAGGAAGTGTGCCTGAATGCATGTGCATTCCCATTATTCTTATTTATACTTTTAATAGGGTATAATATTGTGGACTAACATCCACCATGGTTTTTCCCCTAACAGGGTTTCCACATAAAAAATCTTGGTGTTCTTTGTGTTTCTAATGTGTTGATTGTTTGTGTTTTATTGTTCATTCATCATATCTGAGATTAAAGTTAAGTTTGAAAAGTTTAAATATTTTGTGACAATTGATTCACCCCCCTCTCGGTTATCTTTCCTTGTTTTTCCAACAATTGGTATTAGAGCAGGTTCCTCTGAAGAAGTTTAAAAGCTTGAGGTGACCTAAGATGGCATCATATAAGAAGGACAGTCCTAGATTCGATGGAACAAACTACTCTCTGTGGAAATCCAAAATGGAGTGTCATTTGAGGTGTATTGGTGAACCCTTCTAGAATATTACAAAGAACAAATATAATATTCCTCAGAATGGTCCTTCCACTCTTGATGAGATTAAAGAGGTTGAGATTAACATCAGGGCTATTGAAGCTTTGCTAAGTACTCTTACGGATTTAGAAATGACAAATGTGATGGATCTGAAGACAGCTCATGAGATCTAGAAGAAGCTAAAGACTTTGTATGAAGGAGATGCACTTGTGAAGGTCGCTAAGCTAAAAAGTTTGAAAGGAAAGTATGAAACTTTGAAGATGGGTGAAGATGAAAATATTTCTTCTTTTATGCAAATAGTAAATGAACTTGTGATGGGTATTAGATGTGTCGGTGGTACCTTGGATGAACAAGAAATTGTAGCTAAAGTGCTCAGATAATTTCCTCCCTCTTACAAATCAAAGGCTCATGCTATTAAAGAGCTCAGAATAGTAACAAATGTGACAAGAGATATGCTGATTGGTAAACTTGATGCTTTTGAGTTGAGTGAATTTGGTGATTCTACCCCCAAGACTGAATTTGCATTTAAGGCTTCTATATCTAGAAGAAACAAGCAAATATATGATCTGGGAGAGAGTTCTAGAAAGACATTCAAGTATGAGGAAGAGATGAAACAACTTGAAGATGAAGAAAGAGAGTTAGAAGAGCTGGAAGCACTGATTGTAAAGAAAGAAGGCAGAGCACAAGGTAAGTATAAAGGAAAGTTGCCTATTAAATGTTTCTCTTGTAGTAAAATAGGTCATTTTGCTTCAAGGTGTCCTGAAAGAGTTCCTAGGTCCAAGCCTAACAAACCTAGATTTCAAAAGAAATGCTATTTTGCTAAAGAAGGTGTGATTGATAAAGAGTTTGATAAAGAAAATGGAAATGAAGATGAATATGTTTTCATTGCTATCAAGGAAAATGGTCTGGTGGCTACTGAATTTGCTAAAGTTGAGAAAGTTCTTGCAGTACAAATTGAAGAAAAAGATGAGTGGTTTATTGAAAATGAATGCTCACATCATATGACTGGTGACAAAAGAAAATTTTTAAGTCTAGAGAAATATGACAATGGGGTTGTAAGATTCAGAGATAACAATGTTGGTGTGATTTGTGGTAGAGGATCTATTTTTCTTGGTGGTAAACATAACACTGATGATGTCCTTTATGTTGAAGGCTTGAAGCATAATCTGTTGAGTTTTGGACAGATGGTGGACAAGGGTTATGATCTTCAGTTCAAAGATGGAAGATGCAAGATACTTGGAAGCTTTGGAAATATGATTGCTTCAGGTACAAAGACAAGAGGTAATATTTTTCACCTGAGTGCTACTAATGTAAGTTGCTTAATTGCTCAAGTAGATGAAAGTTGGTTATGGCATAGAAGGTTGTGTCATGTGAATCTTGATAACATTCTCAAGGTAAGCTCCACTCAAGCAATAAGAGATCTACCTAAGCTAGTGAAGCCTACTAACACAATATGCAAGGAATGTCAGATGGGAAAATAGACTAGAGTTTCTTTTTGGAGCAAACATCAACATTCTAATGGAGTAATAGAGATGGTGCATATTGATCTATGCGGTCCCTCCAGAATCATAAGTCTACAAGGAGAAAGGTACTTTATGTTGCTTACTAATGATTATTTTAGGATGATATGGGTTGCTTTCTTAAGAGAAAAATGTGAAGAATTAGAGTTCAAAATTTTCAAAGCTATGGCAGAGAATGAGATAGGTTTGAAGATAAAAATTCCTAAGGTCAGACAAAGGTGGTGAGTTTACTTCTCGGGAGTTCAATTCTTTCTATGAAGAGCATGGAATTAGAAGACAGTTATCTGATCCCCAAACCCCTCAACAGAATGGATTTATGAGAGAAAGAACAAAACAATTATGGATGCTGCTAGAACAATGATGATAGAAGGAAATGTGCCTCACATCTATTGGAGATAAGTTTTAAACACTGTTGTGTGCACTCTAAACTGGGTAAATTTCAATGGTAATTCCAGTAAGACTCCTTTTGAGCTATGGTTTGGTTATAAGCCTACTATTAAATATTTCAAGATCTTTGGAAGTAAGTGTTATATTAAGAGAGATGAGGACATAGGAAAGTTTGATGCAAGGATCGATGAAGGAATCTTTCTAGGTTACTCTACTAAAAGCAAGGCTTACCGGTGCTATAATAAAAGATTGAGAAAAATGGTTGAAAGTGAAAATGTAAGAGTTGATGAGACTATGCTAGATCATCTAGATACTGTGGATATGATTCAGATGACTAGAAAGATAGTACAAAAAAAGGGAAGAATGCTCAAACACATAATCAAGTTCAAATTGTTCTGGTAAATCAAGAAAGTCAGGAAGGAGAGACAAGTGGAAGTGCAAAAGAAAGAATAGAAGAACCAGAAGTGTGAGTGAATCCTAAAATTATGAGGTATGCAAAGCTAAATCATTCTAAAAATCAAATTATAGGAGAAAAGAATAAAGGTGTGCTAACTAGAAGAAGGATTGCAGAAGAATATTGTTTGATTTTCAAGACTGAGCCTAACAATTTCAATGAAGCTTGTAATGATGAACACTGGATGGAAGCTATGAAGGAAGAACTGATGCAAATTGAAAAGAATGATACATGGATTCTTGCTCCCAGACCTAAAGATAAAAATGTGATTGGTACTAAATGGGTCTTTCAAAATAAGCCGAATGAACAAGGTGAAGTGGTATGGAATAAAGCAATACTGGTATGTAAAGGGTATTCACAAATGGAAGGTATTGATTTTCAAGAAACCTTTGCCTCTGTTGCCAGAATTGAAGCTCTAAGATTATTTCTTGCTTATGCAGCATATAAGAACTATAAAGTCTATCAAATGGATGTGAAGTCAGCCTTTCTGAATGGTGAGTTAGAAGAAGAGGTATATGTTGAACAACTGGATGGATTTCAACTGACTGATAAGGAAGACATGGTTTTTCGATTGAAGAAAGCTTTGTATGGACTCAAGCAAGCCCCTAGAGTCTAGTATACTAGATTGGAGAAATACTTACTAAAGCTTGGATTCAATAAAGGTACTATTGACAAAAACTTGTATTTTAAGTTGGGTCATGATAAAGAGTTGATTATTGAAGTCTTTGTTGATGACATTATTTTTGGAGGAGATGACGATCTATGTATGAAGTTTGCCGATGAAATGAAAAGTGAATTTGAAATGAGTATGATTGGAGAGATGAATTTCTATTTGGGATTTTCATATCTTAGTCCAAATATGTGAGAGATTTGTTGAAGAAGTTTGGCATGGATGATTCAAAGCCTGTTGGTACACCCATGGTAACTAGATGCAAGTTAACATAGAAGGATGATTCTCCTGAGGAAAATCAAACAAGATACAAGTCAATGATTGGTGGATTGCTCTACTTAACTTAGACCATAATAGACATCATGAATGCTATGTGTATGGTTGCTAGATATCAAGCTAATCCAAAAGAATCTCATGTAGCTGTTGTAAAGAGAATTTTTAGTTATTTGAAAGGAATAGTTAATTTTGGGCTTTGGTATCCTAAAAATGATGATCTTACTTTGAGTGCCTATACTGATGTGAATTGGGTAGGAGATGTAGATGACAAGAAAAGCACAAGTGGTGGTGCCTTCTTCCTAGGGAAGAAGTTGGTGTCTTGGTTGAGTAAAAAGCAAAATTTCATATCCCTATCTACTGTTGAGGCAAAGTATATTATTCCTGCAAATAATTGTACTCAAATGTTGAAAGATATCAAAGTAGTATATGATGAGCCTATTCCCATATACTGTGACAACTCAAGTGCAATAAACATATCAAATAATCTGGTGCTACACTCTAAAACCAAGCAGATATCAATCAAGTTTCACTTCCTAAGGGAGAAAGTGAGTGAGAAAGAATTTAGACTAGAGTATGTTCCTACCAAAGAATAGATTGCAGACATTTTCACCAAGCCATTGCCAAAGGATACTTTTGAGTATCTCAGAGGGATGTTAGGGGTGATTACCCCTCCTTATATGAACTAGAGATGCATTTACTTGCATCAATCTGTGTGTTTCATAGCTATATTCTGATTTGGATCGATGTTTTTGTGGCTGCTACTTAGGGGGAGTAGTCAGATGAGCAGATATGTGGTTCAGAGCTTTTATGTGGAAAGATAATGCTTATTTTTCCATTGATGTCAAAGGGGGAGAAGAGTAATGTGAAAAATTGGTGATTATCTGGGGAGAAGAGCCTTGTGAGGAGAATATCATGAGAAAGAGTTGAGGAGAAGAGTCAAAATATAAGGAAGAGTAAGTATTGATTGAGAGTTGTGTTGATGGTGTTTTTCACATCATGTGTTTCCATCAATGCCAAAGGGGGAGATTGTTGGATGTTGTGGTTGTGTTACTGATATGTGGTTGTCATTGATGTCAACAATATTAGCATTGATATATTGAAGGTTGTATATGTTGAGTATATTGAGAAAATTATTAAAATAAGAGAGTTGTAGGTTGACAGTGGAATAGTGAAGGTCATGAAGGTGTCTTGCTCAGTACGTTGATGATCAATCATTGTGGATTAAAGGATTTATTGCTAAGTGTATCTAGTTTATCCACCAAAATTTTTAGAGGTCCATGTGAAGTTTTGATTGTGTTATGAACAGTTGTGTTCTGACAATTTATTGCTAAGTGTATCTAGTTTATCCACCAAAATTTTTAGAGGTCCATGTGAAGTTTTGATTGTGTTATGAACAGTTGTGTTCTGACAATTTTTCTATGGTTTCAATTAGTGTTCCTGATTGAAGTTGATGTGATTCTAGTAATTTCAATTGTTGTGGATGATTCTCTATTAATTCCTAGTGCTTATGGATGTTTCTAGATCATGCTCTATCTTTGTTCCATGTCCGCATTGATCGGTGTGTTCGTGGTTGGTGATTTTCCTCTTGTTTGTTCAGGTTTTTATGTTCTTAGCCTACATGGTGGTTGTAATGTGTTGTGGATCCTTGTAGATTAAAATTTGAATGTTTGGCGCACTTGAGGATGTTGTTTTGGGCCACAATATAATATTGGCCAACAATTTTTGATTCACATTGAAAATTTACTTGTAAATTTGGGCCGACATTGTGTATATGTTTTATTTTTCATATTTTATTCTAGTCGACGAAGTAGTTGATGTAAATCCATGTTGTGAATATATATGAGCAGTTGTTTGTGTGAAGTTAAGGTGTGTGAGTGAGCAGAGAAAGTGCAAGTGTGTGAATAGTAATCTAATAATTTGATTCCAGAGTAGAGTGTGAAGAATTTTGAGCGAAGTGTGAAGAAGTGTTTTTGTACTTAACCGAAACTGTAATCAGGCTTTTGTAGAAGCTATTTTATCAGTTCATACCCTATGGATCTAATCTGAATTTCTATAAGACAATGTGTCTTCTTTGGGCAATGAACCCTCTTGTATTTGAGTACTGAGCTCTAGGAAGTGTGCCTGAATGCATGTGCATTCCCATTATTCTTCTTTATACTTTTAACAGGGTATAATATTATGGTCTAACATCCACCGTGGTTTTTCCCCTAATAGGGTTTCCACATAAAAAATCTTGGTGTCCTCTGTGTTTCTGATGTGCTGATTGTTTGTGGTTTATTGTTCATTCATCAAATCTGAGATTAAAGTTAAGTTAAGTTTGAAAATTTTAAATATTATGTGACAAATGATTCACCCCCCCTCTCAGTTGTCTGTCCTTTTTTTTTTAACAGAGCTGCCATATGACCAAATTTATTGCAAAAAAAATAGGAATCATTAAACCTTTGAGCATTAGGTTGTCTTACCGAATACCTTCCAGCTTTGTTCATTTGATTTCCTTGCCTAAATCTCCTTTGTCCAGATTTGGAACTTTCTCCTTTATCATATCCAAGACCTCTCTTGTCACTTCCAATCCTTTGACTTTTAATCATTTCATCAAGCTTGACTGAGATAATCTTGAACTTCTCCTTGAATTCATTTGTAGTAGCAAGTTCATCTCTGAGATCATCAATCTACTTTTCCATCTCTTCTTCATTATTTATGGATTGTTCCAATTCAAGCTCCAACTGATTGAATGCATCAGTAATTCAGCTGCATTCTTCAAATTTTTATTTCAAGGACTAGCAATATTCTCTTCATTCTTCTTTTTATCTTCAATCTCCTTGGTCATCCTCATCATAGTAGATTCCATCTCATGCTTTAGGACTGCATTATTTCTGGAAAACTTTTCACATTCTTCTTTCTTTTCCTTCAGGGCTTGGCTCAGTTGTTCATATTCAATGCTTTTACTCTCTTTATGCTTCATCTGATCACAGAGTTCCCTTCTCTTCTCCCTGGACTTATTGATTTTATCTTTCAATGATTGAATGAATTTCTCAGCATTCATGAAATTTTCTTGCAATTCCTAGACTTCATATTTTGATTGATCAATATCATCTAGTGCCACCAAAAGTTGTTGTTGAAGACTGCTTGAATCCATTGAATCACTTTCTCAAATCTTCCCCAAGATTTTAAACTTCTTCTGAGGAACTAGGCTCTGATACCAATTGTTGGAATCAAGGAACACTGAGAGGGGGTCTGAATCAGTGTTCTGCAATTTTTAACTTTATTAATTTGATCTTTAAAGCACTTATAAAATTCAACCAAAAGAAAGATGCATGAACATAAGACAAGAAACCACAACACCATAACACAAGGATTTTTTACATGGAAACCTTGTTAGGGGAAAAACCACGGTGGAGGTCAATCCACAATATGATATGAGTATACTCAAATAAGTGTTTACAAAAGGAATGCACATACATTCAGGCACACTGCCTAGAGCTCACTGCTCAAATAAAAAAGGAAGACTTACTGTCTTACAAAGATATTTGGATTACATCCAAAAGATTTGAACTGAGAAATTAGCATCTACTAATGCCTAATTATAGTTTTGGTTAAGCACATTAATCTCTTTCTTGACCTTCTGTCTACTTTAATTTGCATCACAAATCCTTTATTGCATAAGTGAAACTATGTAGAATCACTCTACAATCCTTCTGAATTTCGCACACACATCAACACACTTCGTACACTCACCAAAATGATATAAATGATCGCTTATATATATCTGCGACTAAATATTTAATCAACCACATGTTAGATACAATGAAACATAAAATATTTACAAACCATCGACTCAAATCATGAATAAATTTCAATGCGCACCAACCAAAGTAGGCCACAACATAGTGAGGACCCAAATCAACATGCTCAAACACAAAAACACTTAAAAAATTACTCCTCAAATATCCTTAACACGCTACATTCACTTAGTCAGCTTTCTTCCACTGTTAAACATAAAATAAACCAACTAGATCTTCTAATTTGCACACAAATCGATACGAGGTTCTAAGATTCAAGGAAGATATAGATCATACACCAAACGACCCTCCCTAAGATCCACAACTCAAAATGTTAACATAAAATTTGCATATGAATCGATGAACACGATTCTGTTGGATGCTTTGTTCTAACTTGCTTGTTAATCACAAAACTTCAATTAGACTTCCAATATGATCAAATGCTGACATGCGGATTGAATCACTGACTAGGTTTGCCATCAATGACAACACCGGAAAACATTTGCAATGTCTCTTACCAACAAAATAAATTAAAAAAAAATTGATTAAAATATTTAGAAAATCAAATAGATACTTTGATAAATGAATAAATAAAATTTATGATGCAAAAAATTATTTATGAAAATATGAATCTTTTTCAAATTATGAGAGAATGAAAAAAAAAAAAAAATTATCTAAAAGTTTTCATATTTCTCTACTTCAACTTTTTATTTTCTCTTCCAATCAACACCTCGTCTCTTATCAGTTAACTCTATCTCATTTTAGAATCTAAATCTTCCCTTATTAGTCAACTACTCTCCCTTTTAGAAACTTCTTTTTTATAACTATGCATAAAGTGTGAAACTTCATGTGCACCATTATCCATCTTTTTAAATTGAAAATTCATTATTATCCTTTCATGAGTAGAATGAAAACTTTCCTATTCTCTCCTCCAATCTTGTATGTTGGTTTTACCATAAAATCTTGACCATTGATTAGGCATACATCTCCTATAAATACAACCCTTCAACCTCTTTCATGAGGGGGATGAAACTTAAAATCTTCATAGTCATTATCATTATAACTTATTGAGATTTTTTCATGCAATTCTAAGAGTGATATCTTCTTAGGAAAGGGAAAGGAATAGGAGGCATTTTTTTTTTCTTGTAGAGAAGAGGATCAAGGATTTAGAATGGCTAAGCATTTGGATTCAACAACGAGGGATTTGGGCTTCATTGTGTTACAGGTAGGCTTCATTTGAATCTTCCTCCTCTCTTTTAATAATTTTATATTTATATGGGTATTTTATTTTTGCATGCAAATCTTGTTTCATATCTGTCTTCAAATTTTAGAATCCATTTATATGGGAAACAATTTTGATTTGCAAAGCCATTTTTAAAGTAAATATAGATTAAAATTTATTCAAAATTTTATTTATGGTAAATCTATTTATAAATCTCATGAAAAAATTATGTTAAATCTATGATTAAATTTTATCTATGTTAATTTTTTTTTTTAAAATCCTATTAAAATCTGTGATAAATTTTATTAAAAGAAAACGTCATGAAATTTTATTTAATTTTATTGAAATTTTATTTGAATTAATTGATATATCTAATAAATACTAATAATAATTAATCAAACTTCATACTCTATATGTATTAAATTATATTATATTAATATATCTATAGGCTTTTTTCCTTTTGTTCAAAATAAAAATAATAATAATTAAACAGACTATTTTTTTAATATTTATAATAAAATTAATATAATTAATATATTATATTAAGAATATCTCATATATGATATAAATTAACATATTAGATTATTAATATATATTAATATTATTATTATATTATACTATTAATATATAATATATTATTGTTATATATTATTATATTATTATCATTAATATATATTAATATTATATCATGTCATATTTAAAAAAATTAAAGCTCTATGAAATGGATATTCATTTCTAAAAAATGAATATCTGTTTTTGATTGTATAAATAAAAAGGGTAGTGTTTAAGTCATTTTTATTATGACTATGTGTGGGCAAAGGAGTCAAAATAGATATCTAAGATAACAAATATCCATTTTTTCCCTCCAAAGCTAATTTCCATTACAACCTTTCAAATTTTATCAGTAAACAATCCGAGAGGTATGTTAAAATGTATTCTTTTAGATTATTTCATTTTTTTATATATTTTTAACAAATATATTAGGTTTTTTGTAGAGATTTAAGGAATTAGTTGGAAATTATGTTAATTTTAAAATTTGTAATTTTTAATAGGGTTTAAATGGAACAAGTTGATTTAGTAAACCATCCCTCAATTTAGGATCTAATTGAAATAAATATTACTGAATTGAGAAACATTGTTGAGAGATACCATAACCACCAGCATTTGCGATCAATCACACCTAATGTAGAGGCCGTAATCAATCATGTTAGGGACATCATTATGCAACATTCTTCATTTCAACATTTGAAAGATGCAAAGAGGTTGGAATATGAAAATGGTTTGGGGTATGATGAAATTTAAAAAATAGAAATATCTAAAGCCAATTTAGCCCAAAAATTTGTGAACCCAAAAATGAGACATGTTAGTTTACACAAACCAATTTTTTTCATAAAATGGTGCACCCATTAGGGCATAACTACAAAATTTTGGGATCATTGGTGGATGGTTTTTGATAAACCACCCAACAACAATCTTGATGTTCTTTATTTTTCTCTGTAAATTATATGTAGAATTTATTTTAGGAAGACATGTCAACTATTTTGATTTCAGGCATTTTCAGGGAGTGGGTATTGGAATGCCCCAAGATAGACCTGGGCCAATGCGTATCATGCAAGGTCCCTATGTTCCCCCTCCTCATCTTCCTCCCCCACCTCTAACACCCCATCCAAACCTTGTTGCCGATGTGACCCGTCATAGTCTCTTGGCCATACACTATTTGACTGGCTATTTGATTACACAATCGTTAGTGTTTGCCCAGATATCTAATGTTTATACTCCTCATCCTTCTGTTGATGCTAGTGCAACATCATCATCTCAACATATTTGTGTGCCTCATTAATGTAGTACATGCAACCATATATGTCTAGGTCCTATGGGAGATACAAATGAGCCTTCCCTAGACACATATGAGTATGAGTCACATGATGTGTTATTTGGAGGAGATGAGGCACCAGTACATACTACAAATGTAGTGGAGATGTGTGAGGGAGGAATAGATGCAGTTCCATCTACTATTGGAGATAAGTAGCAACAAGAGCAATCCTTTGTAATGGTGACACTTTTAAATTTATTTCATAGTGCATTTCATTTAAAATTATCATAACAAATAGTAATATTGTGCTATTTTTGCACACACACACCACCAAAGGCAAGGACCCTCTTTTCTTTCTTTTTCTTTTTTCTTTAGATTCTACCTTTTCCCCTTAAGGGATAGGGTCCTTTTAAATTTTGAATCACTTCACCTACCAAGTTTTGATGATCATATATAGGTACTTTCCATGGGTTTGATTTGCAACAATTGACCTCATTATAAATGCTAGAAGTCATTAGGTCTCTTAAGCTTTCATCTAGGCATTGAATTTGGCTAAGTATGGGAAAGCTCGAGGAATCTGTGAGGTGTCAAAATCCTTGAGGTTCTTCTTTTTGCTAAATCCGGTTCCCTTTGGATTCCCCAAAGTTCCTTTTCGTTGGGTCCTTACTAAGACAGAATCCCCGAACTCCTTTTTGTAGAATCTGGCATGTGGCAGATTCCTCGAGCATGTCTTTCTCACTAAATCTGGAGTGTGTCAAATTCCTCAAAATCCTTGATATTATGAATTTCCCAAGCTTTGTTCAAATGTCTTCTCACTTCATTTATTGATCTCTACAAAGTGGCAGGTTGCCATTAATGCTCCTTTTGGTAGATTTATGGTGTGATTTATGCCCCTTTTGTTGTCATTATGCATTCAACATTTTGAGTATTTCATCTTTGGTGAGCATTTGAAGTGTTTTGATGACTTGAGGATTAGGATTTTTGCACTTTGCATGAGTATTCTATTGATCAATTGGCTATGGTTTTCTGAGTGTGAGCTTTGTGCTTTATTACCATCATACAAATCACAAGGTAGGGGTTTTCTAACTACTTTGTTGAATTCTATGAATGGATTTAGCATTGATTTGAGTGGGTCATGTGCTTTTGAATTGTAATTTGAATTAAATTTTATGTTTAACATCAATGACATGGATTTTTGGGTATTTCACTTTGGTTTGCTTTGCATTTGGACTTGATTTTCATTTAGTTCTCTAAATGGTTATTATGATGTTGATTTTATGCATTCAAATTGTGAAATTGAATTAGGGAATCATTTCATTAAACTAGGGTTTATGGTCCAATGCATAGGATGATTTTTATTTTGGATTGGTACAATTTAGGGTGTCGATTGATTGCATTAAAATTATCATTCTTGATATATTTTCTTTCCATTGTATTGATTTGAGGTCGCTAGGTTCATTCATATTGAGCCCTGGGTCGATTATTTTACAAACCTAAGTTAGGATGTTAAATGAACATCACAGATGGTATGCTAGGGTTTGTGATTGATTAAAATTATTATTTTGATCTAAGTTCTTTAGTCAAACCTTGGTAGATGATGATAAATTTGGAAAATAGGGTTGCTCAACTTTTCATTTATCAAGTTATCAGTAAGAGATTTGAATGAACATCACAGATGGTATGCTAGGGTTTGTGATTGATTAAAATTATTATTGTGATCTAAGTTATTTAGTCAAACCTTGGTAGATGATGATAAATTTGGAAAATAGGGTTGCTCAACTTTTCATTTATCAAGTTATCAGTAAGATATTTGAATGTGGTATTCATATTTTTTGGAACCTATTTTTCATTAAATGATTTGAGTTATGAACTTTTTCCAAATATGTCTTGGCTTGGATTGTCTGAAGTATTTCTTTTCATGAATTCCATGAGTCTAAGGAGAACCCAAATTTTGTATTTTTCTTAATCTTCTTGTAGTTGAAAAACTCAAATAATGAGCCACATTGATTCCATCCTTACTCAGATTCCCCGAGCTTTTGTGATTTTCATTATATTAGGAGATATGATGTGATGGATATATGAATTATGTAATAAGGATTTGACCTTAAGAATTCAATTACATTTAAGTCATAAGGGGAAGGATTGTACCATGTTCATCAGTTTTTTGGCCCGTCCATTTTAGTACTTCATGGAATCCTTGCGATTTTGGATTCCTTGAAATTCTCCAGGGGCCAAAATCCTCGAGATCCTTAAAAAAACCTGAAATGTGTTTAAAAGCTTGATTTTAAGGGTTTACAACTTGATTATATGGGTTTCAATGATGACATATGACTTGTCACCTATTGCATATGTGTTATAATGTTAAATTTGATGATGTAATGATGTAACAATTAGTTTTTCTTTGCATCATAGTAATTATAGTATTTCTCCTAGCCAGATGTAGGCAGAATCTAGCAAGGCTAAGAGTTCTAAAGGAAAATCTATTGAACCTGTCAAGGAGGAACCAACCACTAGAGCTAAGAAGATGAAGTACAATTTCAAGGGTAGACATCCAAAGTCCAAAATTGCTTCACACTAGACTAAATTTGGAGACACAAACATGGGGCATGTGGACTATGAAAATTTCAAGCAAAGGATTTATTGTAATGCTCCTAATCCTTTGGCTAGAAGATTGGTAAATATAGGATTAGCACAGACTACTAGATTTCCACCCTCAGTAAAATGCCCTGAATTGATTATTGAGTGTGCAAAGCATTATGATTTGAACAAAAGGGTGATAGTTGGTCTATAGGGTAGAGTCATGGCCAATTTGATAGAGGGATCCATAGTAGAGGCATTTAACATTGGTTCACATCATAAGTTGATGAAGGTGAATATGGAGATAGAAAAGTGGTTCTATGATGATGACCCTAATCAAGCTTTGGAGGTAATAAATATATCTTGGATTGGAAAGCCCAAATCCCACTAGTCTAAGCTTCCTAAGTAGTTGCATAGAAGTGATTTCAAGCTAGAGTACAATGACATGATTACTCTTCTCAGTAGAGTAATGGTATTAGAGAAGGCTTCAATATTTGAAGACTAGATGTTTTATGTTATGGATCAAATTGAGAAAGGAATCAATTATCATTAGGTAGGCACAATCAGTAACAACTTGGATAGATAGTTGAGGAAAGTGCAAGATACAAGAACGTTCACCATGACTTCCTATGTGGTGTATATGCTTGCAAGGAGTTATAGATATAAAGGTTTGAGTTGTAAGGGCACAATAGGCCAAGATAAAATATATGATGTATACCCTCAATTACACTTGAATACTTCTAATTATAGGAGGGTTAATGATGCCTTCACAATGTATATTACTAGAACCTTGCAAGATGTTTTGCATATGAGAATTTTTGTCGAAGCCATGAAATCAATTAAGAAATATGGGTATTGGTTTATTCAATTTCCCAAGTTCACTTATATTAGAGTTCATTACAGCCCTAATATTCCTTATAGGCTTCCAAGGTATCCATTTGATAAGGTGATCTTGCTTGAGTTGACAAGGTAGTTGGTAGCATTTGATGTAGTTTTGAAAGCTATGCATAAAACAAGAGTTGGAAGAGATTTTCCATTGAGAATTGGTGGTTTGGAATCTTGTACATCTATTCAAAGTTCTTATCACTTAGAGCCAAAGACGACTCATCTTCATTTGAATTTTCACTCAAAAAGAGACAATTTTGATCCCTATGGAGTAGCACAGAAAATTGAAGACTATTGGGCCATTTCCAGAGATGAGTTTGAAGTGATTAAGAGAAAATATTCCAGGCTCTCATTGAATATGATCAAAGTTTGTCAACTAACTCAAGTACTTGATCAAATTGAGGATAAGGAAGATCCAGTGTAGTACCATGACTATATACATAGTTTCAAAATAAGCTTCTTACTACCATTGACTTGATAGAAGATGAAGTGGGGGAATTAGATCAAATCAATGCCCAAGTGATTAGATACTCTAAACGGTGGGCCAAACACAAAATATTGGAAATGGAGGTAGAAGGAATTAATCCTACCTATGAGCTAATGGGAGACTTGGAGTCTCAATTAGAGGAGGGTGATTCTAAAAAGACAAAGGATGATACCTCAATTTATCAAGAAGAAGAGAACTCTGATACATAACCTCTCATTATCAAAAGGAGAACAAGAGGTCAAGATAAAGCCATGATATGGGAGAACTTAAGAGGTAGCCAATTCCAAAAAAGAGAAAGCCTACAAAAGAGATTCTTCAAGGAACAATAGAGACTCAACCTTCAAAAAGAAGAAAATTAGTGAGAGGAGGAAACAAAGGTGTCTTGTCATCTAAGAAATATAAATCACAAGAAATTGAAGAAACAATAAATGTGGAAAGCTTAGGAGATAAGAATAAATTATACTCTTGAAAGAACTCTCCTAAACCTAAAATGCAAACCCCAAATGTGGAGAGTACAGAGGAAGTGGATGGAGAAGTAGAGAAAGATATCAATGAGCCACCATCCAATAAAGATGAAGCTATGAAAGAGGTTGTTATAGAAATAACTCCTCTTCAATCACCTCATCAACATGTGCAATCTGACAAAGAGGAAGGAGAGATAGTAGAAGATGAAGTTAATACCTCCACAGAGCAAGAGAAAGGCCAAGAGGAGGAAGTGTTGGAAGCTCCTAAGGATGGATCCCTTAGTGGCTTTGGTACACAACCAGAGAATATTGCATCTAAGGTAAGAAATGTTGAAGATAAAGAACCTAAAAAGATAGATGAGATTCCTACTAAGTCCCCAACAAGAGAGGAGGAGTAGCAACTCAAAGAAGAAGATACTAATAAGGAGTAAGAAAATGTTGAAATGAATAAGATAGAAGACCTTTGAGGATAAAATAGTTGTCAAAATGAGCCTAATTTGGAAGAGTCCACTGCTCCAAATTGGTTAAAAGAGAGCTTGAAGCAAAAACCAGTAGTAGTTGAGGAGATAGCTCTAGATTGGGGAAACTTTCTGGTTGGATTAGGGAGAACTAAAGAGAAAAATAAGGCCAGGACTATTTCTAGGTTCACCTAAGATGAGGTTAATAATAGGATAATGTAGGTTGCCACACCCAGTACTGATAAGAACAAAGGTGAAACCACTCCTTTAGATTATAAAGTGGAAAGTTCTATCAATTTGGGGCCCACCACAAAGGAACAAGAAGCTAAAGAGTTGAAAGATTCTATGGATGCTATCCTGAAAAGATTAAAGAAGGAGACAGGCAAAAGAAAAGCTGCAACAACGGGTTGAGGAATTGGAGAAATATATTCAACATCATGTTAAACCTTTGCAAACTCAGGATAGTGTGGGTACTTCAACTTTAGGGGATCTCTTGTCCAAGGATGTTGTGAATGAGATGGAGAAGATGCAAGCATCTCTACAAGTAACTCAATAATTGATTAATGGAATTCATGAAAAGGGTATTGTTTTAGTTGAAGAAATTTTATAGGTGCATGAAAAGATTTCAACTTTTCTAGATGAAATAAAATAGTTGGTTGTAGATTGTAAGTTAACAGATGATAAATCCATAACCAAATTGATGAAGGTACTTGAAATTCATGGGGAAACATTGGTCAAGAAAAATACTCATGTTTTTGAAGATGTAGATAATCCAAGGGAATGGATTGAGGTCTCTGAATTTAGAAGGGAGCTTATGGATAAATTTTTGGAGAAGACTCCAAAAATTCAAACCAAGTTGAATGATATTTTGAATTGTTGCATGTTGTTTATGGAAATTGTTACTATAAGGAAAAAAATTAGTAAATAATATTTGAAGATTGATTTTTTGAAACAATGGTGGAGAGAAGTATACTCTTAGGTTGAAGATAGTTGGATTACAACAAATCATTTGGAAGATGCAACACTGTACCTTGCAATTTTGGATAAGTACTAAGAAATGAAGATGGATTGGGTTAAGGTCTTGGATAAATATGAAGATAAAATAAAGTCAATTAAATTGAGATTGAAATTCATTCCCATTCCTGACCAAGCTAACCTTAACAAGGTATTTTATAAAGTTTGAGAATATTCTAGAAGACAACAAGAAGATAAGGAGGCTGACCAAGAGTGATCACCTTGACTTTTGTGCCTAATCCATCAAGCCAGCTAGATCCAAGTCGACCATGCATAGATAATTGTGTCAAAAAAGGGACTTTTATTTAATTTTGATGTATTATTTGAGGCCGAATTTGGATGTTTTGTTGTAAAGTATTAAATGGGAAATTAGAATTGTACAAGGCCGACCTATTTTTCCAATCTAAATTATATGCCCTAATTTTATTTTCTCTATTCTAACATGTTGATGTAAATTTCTATATATATGAGGTCTCTCCTCATTGCAAAGATTTATCTTGGAATTGTTGCAAACTTTTTGTGAAGTGAATACAAGAGAAGGCATTGATTTTGGTGCTCTTTTCTCTTTTTCTCATCTATGTGCATGGTTCCTATGTTTCAAAAGTTGCTTTAAGTGAGTGGTTTTTCAAATTTATCTTAGATTTAGTTTTAGTTCTTTCATGTTTATGATAAAGTGTTTGAGGTGTTTGAGGAATCTTCGGTCCATAATTTTGGTGGCTTTCTAATTGTAAGTTGTTGTGTAAAGTTAGTCTGGGCCTACTCTTATTGCATTAGTTCAATTGTGAGTATTTATGCATTTTCATGCTATTTTGGGTGAATGTTTGAATGCTCTAGACAATCTAAAAATCTTTCATACCTTTGAAGATTGCACTATTTCTGTTATACTATAGATTTGATCTTGGTTAAGCAGAAATTGTTTATTGAAGATTGGTCCACCTTGAATGCTCTGTTATTTTCATGATTGTGCGTAGGATTTAGATTAGAAATATCTCTAAACCCTCATCTTTTGATATTTCTTTGAGATTACTATTAGAATAAGAATTGAAAAGAATCATTAAATTGCTACAATTGATGAAAAGATAATTTCCAGACCACATATCTAGGAAAATTGTTGGGTTTGTTTTCATTTTAAGATCTTGTAAAACCCTCATTATTGACTCAATATTTTTAGCTTTTGTTTGACCATAAATTCCCTTTGTGTTAATTAGCAAATCACATTATCATTGATTTGTTTGTGCATTGTCAAGACCTAAAATTAGAGACCTTGGGGTTGTTTCTTGAGGCTTGCTAATATACATTTACCTTTCAAGAGAGATAGGATACTTGTATTCTATCTTTGTTGTTGTAGTGCTAAAAAAACCATCAACAAGTACATGTTAATAATGTATATTTAAGTGGGATTGAATAGTTGATGACTAAGGAAGAGATTAGAGATGTGCATCATGGCACTCTTTTGGCCATTGAATTTAGCCTACACACATTGGTATAATTTTTTTATTTTTCTTCTTATAGAGTATGCCCCCCATCCACGTCTACAGATCTAGGACCAAGACAATATGGTAGGTGTAACAACCCCTCCAAGGAACCCCAGAGTAAAACACTAACCAAGACAAATTAATGGAACAATTCTTTTTTAAAGAAATAACAATAGATTGCATAACATAAACTAATCCTAGATCCTCTTAAGGTTCCTTGACTGTGCTACTCGCAAACTAATGATCAAGATTACTAGAAACATTTCATCAACATAAAAGATAATATGAAAAATTTAACATGCTAGGTTCATTTTAAAGCATTACATTAAATGATTCTACATTATTTACTTCCATAACATGCCAACTGATAATCAACATTAAACAAAAAAATTTCTAGCCAACTAACATATGCAAGATACATCACTTTACAATATCCATTACAAGGAGAGTTCATCAATATTTGTTACATCATTACAATATTTACAAAAATGCTTCCCTAAGTACAAGTGGGAAGAATATGTATCTAATATACAATCCAATACATATACAAAAATGATGTCTCCACAAATTGGAATAGGAATTGGAGTCCACAAAACCCGAAACAAATCTCCATGCACACAGACATGCAACAAGAATACCCAATGGAGGGAAAAGCACCAACCTCCTGACCATGTGGAACCCTGAGGTCCACCCCCGTGCTAGGAGATAACACAAGGTACCACAACCAATAGATATTCAAGAAAACAACATGCTAACATAAACAAGTGCTATACATGACTCCAACAAAACACTGTTAACAACACCAACATCACTTGCAACATTTACTTCACTTCTAGAGACACTCACATAACAAAAGGAGAAAATACAACTAGGGAATGCTAAACTGCAATAGGGAGGAGTGTCATCACATAGCTTGATATGGGTTGTCTTGGTAGATCTTCCTAGGTCCCGACCAACGTAACTCTCATGAGGACAAGGTAGTTGATCTTGCCATTCTAGGCCTTCCCATCTTATCTCAAGCCTAAACAAGCACTTGAGCCATGATTGAGTCACATCATTATCTTATTTAATGTGAATTCTACCCATCCCCCTAGTTCATTATTAGGTTATCATTGGATTAAGAAACCCTCCAATGGGTTGTCCTTGACACCACTTTGGGTTTCGACCCCCATTGAGGGTCACTCCCCCTACTTGAAACTAGTAAACCTTACACATCAAGCAAGACATTTACCATCTTGCATAATTATCATAACATGAAACCAAACATAGAGCAAGGCATTGACCATCTTGCACATTACTCAGAACATTGGCAAACCACTTCCAAAGTGAAACAATCATAAGAACCATTCACACATCATATACCCCCTCCTATGCCTCTAGAAAAAAACCTTAAACAACTTACACAAATGGCTTCCACTTTAACAATTACAAAATCCCCCAGTCCAACAATCAAGACACAATATTAAATATAAACAACTAATCATAGTATCACATCTAAACAGATACTCCAAATAATACGACATTCTTTAAATCACTCATTTTCACTTAACCCCATAATTCAATGAAAAAATTATTTCCCCCACATAATTATATTTGAAAATAACTATAGTAACAATGTTCCACTTAATTAAATTACACAACAATTTTATTAAATAATTATAAAAGTAACTAACTTGCACTTACTAACTAGTTAACAGAGAGAGAAATCCAAATCTTTTACATTTAATCTAAACATTTAAAACTAACATAATTGCAATCTAAATTTATATACCCTTTAGCATTGGTTGGTATTTATTTTGTAATTCCCTAAACTAATAATAATTAAAGGAATTAGTAAATAATATCCTTCACATGATATCCTAGTAAGAAATTCAACAACTCTATTTTATTTACACTAAAGAGAAGTACCCCATAATAAACCCTAAATTTTCAATACCATAACATTGTATTAACTATCTAGAAATTAACTTTAACATGTATTCCAAATTAAAGTTAATCAATTCTAAGGAAAATAACTTGATAACTTTCTCATTCAATACTAGATACTTCTAATCAAACTATTAATCTTATGTTAAATTTAAACAGTCAAATAAACAATTATCAAGAAATACATCTCTCAGATTGAATTTTATTCTACTAATATATTTCATAATTTGCATGTAAATTTTTTGCTACTAGTGAAGAAATACTAGTTATTAACAAATACAATACTTTGTTGATTATAACCTATCAATAAACAAATATTATTTTTTATAATAAATTTCAAATATTAATTAATAAGACTATACTTTATTTAGTGTTAATGAAAGTACTTTTCAAATAATTTTTGACTATTAAATAAATAAATAAATATTGAACCAAAGATAATAAAATTTATACTAAAGTTCTACACATTTATCAATTGAATCCTATGTAATAGTTAAATAAGTATAAAAAATGACTTATACTAGATTACCGTGCTCTATCTATAGAATACCATCTAGACAACTCCTATTAGATAGATAGGTTTACATATCTACATTATCAAGTTACTCTGTAAGGAAAAGGCTTTAGATATTCCAATCGAAATGCATTGGAAAGGTATGAATATAATAGTGATCAAGAGTATGACTGAGCATCCACAAGGTTGAGAACAAGGAGAGGAACATTGCTAGGGGCCTCTTGCCTGTGCCAAATGGATGCTTCGAGATAGGCTAATTGTATCCATTGAAACACAAAAAAAAAAAAAAAGAGGAATTTTATTGAATATTGTTAAAAACCCTTAGGGTGACATGCATTCACAACATGGAAGCATGTGTGGCTCAAGAAAATAATAGATTTAATTAGAAGACTTAGCATCTTTCAAGAAAAGGTAATTTTACAGGTGAAGAGTTGCACGATAGATGGAAGATTAGGGCAAGGATTTAGCATAAATACTCATCTGATAACAAGGAGGTTGATAGATCATTTTATTTGATATGGTTGATCTAATGTATATTAAAAACATTCTTGGTTGACATGCATGCAATAAGTGAAATCAAAGACAAGATATGTATACTCATTGACGGATACGATAGCAGATATGTGTAAAATAGATTTGATGAAAAGCCTCAAAGAAATGTGGTCTTTTGGTTTGTCACGATGGAAAGATAAGCACAAAATGGATTTATCAAAGACTCTTAGAAACTCTCATGCAAGCGCAATGGGTGATTGTAATGCCATATATGATAAAATTACTGGTATTATCATTGCTTGCATTCGACATAATATTTGTAGTTCCATTGCATAAAATTCAAGGGCATAAGGAATACCCAAAGAGAGATGAAATCTCAAATCAAATACCTAAAGAGATCAGATCAATATAGAAATCATGAGTACCATGACTTAGCACAAGAGACCTGAATATTGAAATACCAATTTGCAAATTCACTAGTCCTAAATACAAAGGAAATCTATTTATTGACGAATTCCCCAAAACAGAACCGAATCCCCATCTCTCAAAATCCCAAAATATTCACAAAGAAGGAGGTTGTTTGTTGCCAAGAACAACCAAATTTTCACCATTTATAATTAACTTTACATTTATTAAATTAGTCTTTCCTTCACACAATAGTTAGTTTTTAATTAATTAAAAGCCTTTTTTATTTATCATATTATTTTTATTATTCACTATGATTATTTATGTATTTATTTATATATTTATTTATCAAAACATACCCTAATTTATTTTACATATAATAATTAATTTTATAACTCAACTTTACAATATTTTATTTATTTACCTCATTACTATTATTTATTAATTTCAACATTATATTATAATTTATTTTATCATAAACTATGATTATATATATACACCTTTATATTTACTTATCAAAAGTACCTTTTTACTTAATAATTTTATTTTAATGCAACAAATAACCTAAATCATTTATCAAATAATAAAATAAACAAAATGCCAATCAATTACCTGAACCCTATCCATGGCCAAAAAGCAAGACCTCAAGCAACATCGACTGACCATAGACAAAATTGACAACATTAACAAGGTATCATACCAAATACTCATCCTCTTCGATGATGATGGCTAAGGTAGGAGACCAAGTGCTATCTCTGATCAACTAATCCATTGGGTTTCAAGGCATGCTTAGACCTATCAATTCAAGTGGAGTCGATGCCTAGTACCTACAACCTGCAACACACAAAATGGTCGTGCATATACATATAAATATAATAAGGCACATCATGAAGGGGAATTGAAGAGTCGCAAGGTACTCACAAGTGAGTGATGTGACACTGTCCCTTCCACCCAACATCTCAGTAAGAACACCACCAAGTAATCAAATCAACTCATATAATAATCAATTGCATACAATCAGGATAAGAGCAGTCATAAGATAATCACATAATAGTCATGATAAGATAATCATAAACTGCTCATGATAGGGTTAGTCCATAAATTCATAATATACATCACTAGCATGTATCTTTAAATATCCCTATTATTTTACCTTCATCTCCAAGTTCTAAAGCCAAACTACCTACACATCCATGGTGAGAATGGAGGGGCACTACATCCTCCCCGCTAAAACTTGACTTACTCCTAGAAGTCACAAGCTAGGGTGGAAACATAACAGATTAGTACTGTAAATTTCTATTATCACATCAAAGTTGATTCATTACATCAAAATAATATACACTATTTTTTCCTAAGAAAGTAATTCATCTTACAAAGATATATACTTATATAGTCCATGACCTATCCTTTTAGCTTTCAATTAGCATTAACACCCATCAGTTTCTTTCAGGGCAAAGAAAAAATTGCACTCTTTTAATCCTAATGAGCAGAATTTATCATAACAAAAATATATAGAAGTATTTAATTTCAATTGCATTACCCTTCATTTTCTTTACCCTTAAACTACAATTCCTCTTCCAATACAATGTTGAGTAATCAATACATCAGAATTCTACACTTCCATAAAACACAACATAATTATACACACAAAGCACACATTTTCATTAAATATCCATCATTTCATAAGTACTATATTCATGATTTAACATGCATTCTTCACATGCACACAAATTCATATCATCGAAAATCACATCACAAGGCTACACAAAGGTCCATAATGCATCCTAGATAGAAAGAATATCGGTGCATTGCACACTACATCGTGGGTCCCATCCTTTCCACCAGTCTTCTGCACCATTGAAAAAACACCACCAAAGGACAAATCTCAGGTTGTTATGCGAGGATGACAAAAAAGGAAAGACATAATCTCCAGAGTCTAAGAAACTAGAACAACATAATGGGCTCATATGAAACTAGAGTTCTCAGTGTTAGAAACTTGGGCTTCGATACCAGGTGTAACACCCCCGCCAAGGAACCCCAAAGGACAACAGTAACTAAGAAAAATTAATTAAACATTTTTTTTTAAAGAAATAACAATAGATTGCATAACATAAACTAATCCTAGATCCTCTAAGGTTCCTTGACTATGCTACTCACAAACTAACAATCAAGATTACTAGAAACATTTCATCAACATAAAAGATAACATGAACAATTTAACATGCAAGGTTCATTTTAATGCATTAGATTAAATGATTATACATTATTTACTTCCATGACATTCCAACTAATAATCAACATTAAACAAAAAACTTTTCTAGCCAACTAATATATGGAAGATACATCACTTTACAATGTCCATTACAAGCAGAGTTCATCAATATCTATTACATCGTTACAATATTTACAACAATGCTTCCCTAAGTACATGTGGGAACAATACATCCGATATACAATCTAATACATATACGAAAATGATGTCTCCATGAACTGGAACAGGAACTGGAGTCCACAACAACAGGAATAAATCTTCACACACACAAACATGCAACAAGAATAGCCAATGGAGGAAAAAGCACCAACCTCTCAACCATGTGGAACTGTAAGGTCCACCCCCGTGCTAGGAGATAACACAAGGTCCCACATCCAATAGACAGTCAAGAAAACAACAGGCTAACATAAATAAGGGCTATACATGAATCCAACACAACACTATTAACAATACCAACATCACTTGCAACATTTACTTCACTTCCAGAGGCACTCACATAACAGAAGGAGAAAATACAACTAGGGAATGCTAGACTGCAATAGGGCGGAGTGTCATCACATAGCTTGATATGGGTTATCTTGGTAGATCTTCCTAGGCCCTGACCCCCATCTTGGGTTGTCCTAGAAGCCTCTTCCAATCCCCATCCCCCATACAAATTCATGTGTAACTAATGTACCTTTCATGAGGACAAGGCATTTGATCTTTCCATTCTAGGCCTTCCAATCTCATCTTCTAGACAAGCACTTGAGACATGAGTAAGGCATATCATTATCTTGTTTAATTTGAATTATACCCATCCCCCTAGTTCATTATTAGGTTATCACTAGATTAAGAAACCCTCCAATGGGTTGTCCTGGACACCACTTTGGGTTTTGGCCCCTATTGAGGGCCACTCCCCATACTTGCAACTAGTAAACCCTACACATCAAGCAATGCATTTACCATCTTGCATGCTTATCATTATCACATGAATCCAAACACAAAGCAAGGCATTGACCATCTTGCACATTTAACATACTCACATGAATCTAGACACAGAGCAAGGCATTGACCATCTTGCACATTACTCAAAACATTTCCAAACCACTTCCAAAATGAAACAATCATAAGAACCATTCACATATATCATATAACCCCCTCCTATGTCTTTGGAAAACAACCTTAAACAACTTACACAAATGACTCCCACTTTAACAATTACACAATCCCTCAGTCCAACAATCAAGACACAATATTAAATATAAACAATTAATCATAGAATCACAACTAAATAGATATTCCAAATAATACGACATTCTTTCAATCACTCATTTTCACTTAACCCCATAATTCAATTAAAAAATTATTCCCCCACATAATTATATTTGAAAATAACTATAGTAACAATGTTCTAATTAATTAAATTACACATCATTTCTATTAAATAATTATAAAAGTAACTAACTTGCACTTATTGACTAGTTAACAGAGAGAGAAATCCAAATCTTTTACATTTAATCTAAACATTTAAACCTAACATAATTGCAATCTAAATTTATATACCCTTTAGCATTGGTTGGTATTTATTTTGTAGTTTCATAACTTAATAATAATTAAAGGAATTATTAAATAATATCCTTCATGTGATATCCTAGTAAGAAAGTCAACAACTCTATTTTATTTACACTAAAGAGAAGTGCCCCATACTAAACCCTAATTTTTCAATACCATAACATCTTATTAACTATGTAGAAATTAATTGTAACATGTATTCCAAGTTAAAGTTAATCAATTCTAAGGAAAACAACTTGATAACTTTCTCATTCAATATTGGATCATCTAATCAAACTATTAATCTTAAGTTAAACATTAAAACCTATCAAATAAACAATTATCAAGAAATACATCTCTCGGATTGGATTTCATTCCACTAATATATTTCCTAATTTATATGTAAATTTTTTTACTACTAGTGAAGAAATACTAGTTATTAACAAATATAATAATTTTTATGTTGATCATAACCTATCAATAAACAAATATTATTTTTTATAATAAATTTCAAATATTGATTAATAAGACTATACTTTATTTAGTGTTAATGAAAGTAATTTTCAAATAATTTCTTACTATTAAATAAATAAATAAATATTGAACCAAAGATAATAAAATTTATACTAAATATCTACACATTTATCAATTATTAATTGGATCCTATGTAATAGCTAAATAAGTATGAAAAATGACCTATACTAGATTACCATGCTCTATCTATAGAATACCATCTAGACAACTCCTATTAGATAGATAGGTTAGCATATTTACATTATCAAGTTACTATTTAAGGAAAAGGCTTTAGATATTCCAATCGAAATGCATTGGAAAGGTATGAAGATAATAGTGATCAAGAGTATGACTAAGCATCCATAAGGTCGAGAAAAAGGAGAGGAACATTGCTAGGGGCCTCTTGCTTGTGCCAAATGGATGCTTCGAGACAGGGTAATTGTATCCATCAAAACACAAAGAAAAGAGGAATTTTATTGAATATTGTTAAAAACCTTTGTGATGACATGCATGCACAACATGGAAGTGTAGTGCCCCTCCATGATTCATCCTCTCATGATGTTTCATAAATGTTTCTTTGGGTTGTTTGAACTAAATTGGTTTAATAATGTCATTTGATTAGTTGTTGAATTAAATAAATTATTAAATAAACCATGTTGATAAATAGTATTTGAGTTGCCTTGGTTAATTAATTTATTAAATTAAATTATTAAGTTATAAAGTATTTTGTTAATTAAATATAAAGATATTTATTATTAATGTTGAGTTTTAATAAATCAAAAGGTGGGAAAATATTATAATATAAAATAAAATATTAAAGTGTAAGGAGATAATGGTTAAACTGCAAAAATAAGTAAAAAGATAGGAAAAGATTTATTCGGAGCACATGCATGACATTGAACTGCTTGTCGTTTGGAAACTTGTTATTTTGCAAGATTTTTATTGAATTTTTGTGTTCGAAAATCTTATACTTTCTTTTGGGAAAATAATAATAATAATAATTATCATTTTGGTGTGAAGGGGAGGAGGATGGATTTTGGTTTTTGAATAGAGAACGTTGTTTGCAAGAATAATCTATAGAATAAATGTATTTAGTTGATTGTCTTCAAAAATTTATTTGGGGAAAAATTATTGAAGTTGATCAAGAATCTTAAAGACGAGGGGTTGTTGCAGAAGCTTTAACTCGGCATTGAACTTCGTGTCAACTTGTGTTGGATTATGGGTTAGTTTTGTCTTCGCACTTTATTTTGATGCTTTGCACTATGCATCCATTCTCCGCTTTATTTTTTGGTTGTGTTTTGTTCTATGCCTAGTTTTTGTACTTTTTTTATGTCTTTGTTTCATATAGGCGTCCATTTAAATGTTTCATTGAAATATTCTATTGAATCTCTCTATATGGAGTTCAATTTTCTTCTTTCTCTATAATTTTGATATGCTTGATTTATGATTATACATCTTTATTGTTGGAAAGAAGTTAATGTTTATGCTTGTGATGGAAATTATAACCTTTGCATTTGATGTGATTAAACCTGTTTTTCCTTGCTAAAGGAATGTGCTTGAAAGTTACTAAAGATCAATTCACTGATACATTTTGAACCATTTTTCGACGACAGCCCGTCGGAATTTTGATGGCTGTTTGTCACTATTTTTGCGTCAGAATTTCAACGACATTTGAAATGTCAAAATTCTAGCCCGACATCCTCGAAATTTCGATGAGCTATCATCGAAAAATGGTTCAAATGCATTAGTGATTTATAAAACCAATGGTGCGCCATTGGCTTGTTAATTTTTTTTCTTGAAAGTTTCTGTAGTCTTATAAATAACTCCAAACTTTGCATCCCATATTCCTACCCATTACAATTGCTTGGAAGAAATCAAAGCCATTCCTCTCTCACAGTAGTGTGCTTCTTCCTCTTTTCTCTAGCAGTGGCTTGCAACTTTTTGATTACTGAATATAAATATAAAGGGTTTCCAACTTATTGGTGTGACATTCGATGACATGGCATTTGAGATACATGGTATCAACGATAAGTTGAAACTCTCCATTTAGCTTCATTTGATGATCAAAATTTAGATGGTATTCAAGTAGTTAACATTCAATTTTATGAACTCAATTTATGCTCTTTTTAAATGGGAGTCAATAGATCTGTTTCTATATATGACTTTTGAATTACATGAAAGTTTCCATTTGTTGTTGTGTTACGTTTCATTCTATTGTAAACACCCCTCCATTCAACAAATTTTGATGATCATTTTTACTATGAGAAAATATCTTTTTTGTAAGTTGAGTCTCTTATCTTAGTCAGTGATTGTATTTTCTTAAGAAACCATGCATTGCATTTTCCCTATGCTAGTTGCACTCTTAGATGTGAATCGATGGCTTCTATGTTGTCTATTTGTATTTTACTTGGCATATTTCTTATGGTTCAATACCTGTATGTATTCATAGTATCTATTTATTTATTGAATAAACTTTGAATTTTGATTTATTTGGTCAAAACTGGGGTGTTTCATATCCTGCAAATCTTGTGAAGGATCAATGATAATATTCGATGTTTTCTCTACAAAATCTATAAATGTTAGCTAAGTTGGAATTTGATATCAAATGAAAATTCTCCCATTGTGGCATTGATGTTTATATTAAGTTGACACCATTTAAACTATGTGATTTGTGACTATGCTATGGAGAATAGCTCATCCCATTTATTGAGATTTTTGTGTATTCGATATAAAAGAAATATATATATATATATATAACTATGAGATAGCAACAACATATATATATATAATTGTATATATATGTTGTTGCTATCTCATAGTTTGGAATATTGAATTATGATTTTTGATTGTATATATGTATATATAAATATATCATGGTTATAATCAAAGAATAATCATTTGTGTAATTAAATGTAGAAAATAATATTTTTGCCTTTTTAATTAAATGATTATATTAGATAATGAATTTGGAAATGCTAAATTGTAAGAGGGATGATTTATTACATAAATGCGCATCTAGGTAACTATGAAAATAGTTTAAATAAATGAATTAGATGACTTTTTAAAATGATGTATTTCCTCTCTTACTGTGTATCGGAGTTATGTAGATTCTTTATGTGTTTAGTTATCATGGGTTCATGTATGGTGAAGATTTTGGAAATGGAGATATTTTCAAGTTATTATTTAAATGGGAATCCTTGTGCAAAATAATTAGTTAGACTTCCAGAGGCTTGGTGAAAATAGCTTGAGCATTGATTTCATGTTTTTTCTCGGTAATTTTGAAAGTGGATGATTTTGTACTTGAATTGTGTTCATGAGGGTCTTTAGCCATGCACTGCTTATTCATTATTAAGGTTTATTTTTGTGAGCAAGATGGTTCATTCCTCGGTCTATGTGTTTGTTTGTATTGAAGGGGTTGGTAATGTGTTTGAAATGAGTGCAAGAGGGTCAATTCCTTGCACTGTGTATAGCTTCATGTGTTTGCACTATGTGTGCAAGAGGGTTTATGCCTCGCATTGGGTATGGTTTCTTGTGATTGAGATATGTCACCAAGATGGTTAATACCTTTCTCTGTTGGATTCATATGATTATGTTATGTTTTCAAGATGGTAAATGCCTTGCTTATTTTTAGGGTTTACTATATACAAGTAGGGGGAGTGGCTCTTAATGGGGGCCGAATCCCAAAGTGGTGACCTGGACAACCCATTGGAGAGTTCTTAATTTAGTGATAACCTAAATAATGAATTGGGGGGATGGGTGATTTTCACATAAACAAGATAATCATGGATGCCTCACCCATGCCTATAGTGCTCGTTTAAGAAAAGGATGGGTAGAGAAGGCCTAGTTGGCAAGATCAACTTCCTTTTCCTCAAGAAAGGAATGTTGGTTCTACATGTGTCACCCTATGGGGTCGAGACCTAGTAAGAGGTTGCTAGGACAACCATTGATGGGGGTTGAGGTCTAGTGAGATACCACCAGGACAACCCATGTCAGGACCATGTGATGACACTCTTCCCTATTGCAATCTAGTATTCCCTAGTTTTTTTTCCCCTTTTGTTGTATGTGTGCCTCTAGAAGTGAAGTCAATGTTGTAAGCAGTGTCTCTATTAGGTGATGTTATGTTGTACTGTGTTATGTTGGAACCATGATTTGTTCTTTTGTGTTAAGCCTTTTGTCTTCTTCATTTTTTGTGGTGGGACATTATTTTTATCTCCTAGCATGAGGGGTGGACCTTAGGGTTCCACATGGTTGGGTAGATGGTTCTTTTTCCTTCATTGGGTTTCCCTTGCAGTTGTCCATGTGCGTGGAGGTTGTTCATTGTATAGCAGATTCTAGATCTTGTACTGGTTCGAGACACAATTGTTTATGTATATAAATTGTACATGTTTATCATTTGTATCATGTAATGTAATCTTGATGTATTCTTCTCATTGTACTCAGGGAAGCATTGATGTAATCTTGTAATAATGTAATGACGTACCCTCATGTAAGGGAATTTGAATATGATCTTTGATGGTTATTTATCTGATATCAAATTATGGAAATGTAAGTGTTTATTTATTTAACACAATGAATTAAAAGAACTCTTGTTGTTAGTTAATGCATGATATATGTTTAGATCTTATGAATATTTTTGCTAGTAATGCAGTCATGAAACCTTAGAGGACATAGATTAATTTATTTGTTGTGTTTAGATAAGTTTTTACCATTCATGTTATTTCACTTTTGTTTTTAAATTGTGGGGTTATTTTAGCTTAGATGTGTTGTCGTCTGGGGTTCTGTGGCAAGGTGTTACACTTGGTATCAAAGGCTAGGTTCATACACTAGACACTCTAGTTTCATATGAGCCCATTATGTTGTCCTAGTTGCATCTACTCTTGAGAATATGTTTTCCCTTTTTTCATCTTTGCTTAGCAACTTGAGACTTGTCCTTTGGTGGGGTTGTTCCAATGGTGCAGAAAACCAGTGCAAATGATAGAACCCTCGATATAGTGTGCAATGCACCAATATTCTTTCTATCGGGGATGCATTATGGACCCTTGTATAGCCTTGTGATGTGACTCTTGGTGATGTGAATTTGTGTGTATGTGAAGAATGTGTGTTAAATCGTGAATATAGTACTTATATATGAAGTGATTAATTGTGTGCCCATGCTACTAGAAAGGTGTAAAATCATGATTTTGTGGTGAGTAAGATATGATATTTAGTGTTTTATAATGAATTAAGTGGAATGTATTGCATATAAATGATGAAAATTTAATGAAAAATGTGTGCTTTATGTGCATAATTATGTTGTGTTTTGTGGAAGTGTAGTATTTTGATATAATGAATCAACTTTGATGATTGATATGTAGTGGATGGTTTACGAGTTGATTTAATTACTGAGTGTTGTCTTTAGATGCATCTTAGTGAAAGGGACAACATCACATTACTCATACGTGAGTACCCTGCTATGCTACGATTTCCTTTCATGATGTGCCTGATTGTATGATCATATATATGTTTGATCATTTTGTTTACTGCAGGTTGTAGGTACCAGGAATCAGTTCCACCTGAATTAGCATGTTTGAGTGTGCCTCAAACCCAATGGAATAGTTGTTTGGATATAACATAAGATCCCCTACCCTAGCCATCATCCTCAAGGAGTGGTGCAGGAGCACCTAGGATTTTTTTCATTTTGATGCAAATAGGTGTCTTAGGTTGAGTTTTGTGTGTTTGATCACATGGTCGATGTAATAAGGTCTAATTGAGACCATTTTTTATGTATTTGGGTCATATAGGTCAGTTAGTAGAGTTTTGTAAATATTGGTAAAATATTGCAAAAGTTGCTTGTGCAACTTTACAATTTTGGCATATTTAGGAAGGTGAACGGGCACAAGTTCAAAAAATAGTTGTGGACCATTGGGTTTTAGTTTGAGAATGTTTAAATGGCCTCACAAAATTTGAGGCAACACTTTTTGAAGTGATTTTGGTGGACAAACAATTGAATAAGCTCTGTTTTCTGTTAAAATTTAGTGTTTTTCTGTAGGTTTTGATTTTGTACGGCTTCGTACTGTTAATTCTTGATCTAAAATTCATGTGAAAAGTTAATATAGTGAATCTACTTTGATTTGGATGTGGTGTGATTGATTTTCATTAAGAAATAAGGTAGTTTGAGGAAGTTTTCTACATACTGCCTGTAAACCCTAGGTTTAAGGGTTTGTGACTAAAAATCATGATTTGCAGTCCATTCCATCGTTGAATTTTGGCCAAACTCAGTGGAATGGAGGTGTTGAATGTTTTTTTTTTGTTTTTGAAATTATTTGTGTAGGGGATGGGGTTTGGGGCAGATTGGAGCTTTCCCTAGCTTAACATCTTCATGTGTTAGGATTAAGAATGCTAGGTAGGATAGTGATTTTGCAAGACAACAAATTTGTGAGAAGTTTTATTGATAAAAGCTATAGATCGGGACTCTATGTGATTTCCTTGAACTTTTGGAATTGAGTTTTGAGATTTTGTGTTGGAATTTGAGACACTTGATTTGGCAAAGTGGCCTAATTTATCCTTGGAGTAGCGTAGTAGACCTATTTTGGAGAATTTGGTCCAAAACAACCCTAGTCCCTATTTGGACATGTTGTTAAGAAGCCTAACGGGTATTTTAAAAGGTGTTGGGTTTGAAGGTTGACATCCTTCTCTAAAATATATGCAAAGAAAACAAGGTTTGCAAACCTACTAGGTGATATGGAAGATTGAGTGAGAACCACCATTGTTAGGGTTTTGAGACTCGAAGAAGTTGTAAAATTGTGTTGTATGAACCTAATCCACCCTACTCTACATCAATTGGTATCAGAGCGTAGGTCCTAATTGTGAAGTGGAAAAGTGAATGAAAACTGGCATAAGCAAGATGCCTCCAAAGAGCAACCTAATGGTCAAAGAAGTTAGAGAATTGAAGGAACAATATGCAAAGGAGGTGAGACTTTATAAGGAGTCTCATGAAGCTTCCCTTGCTAGAATTGCATCCCTGAAGAAGAACCAAAGAAGAAGAATGGCCAGTGGTGACCAAAGTGACAAAGAGGATGAGGGTGAGAGTGAGAACCCTCTAGTAGGAGTCCATGATGATGAGGACTTCAACCCTAAAGAGATGAGAATGGTCGGGATGCTAAAGGCTATCAAGGGGGGTAATACTCCAAAGGTGAAGGTAGAAGTGCCTATGTACGGTGGAAAGATGGATAGTGAAGAAGTATTGGGTTGGATATATGCTCTTGATAATTTCTTTGAATTTGAGGAGGTAGAAGACAATAAGAAGGTGAAATTTGCAAAAACCAAGTTGAAGGGCCCTACCCTAACATGGTGGAACTATGTTCAAGAGGAAAGAGTAAAGAAGGGAAATAATAAGATAAGTTCATGGGATAGAATGATGGCAAAGGTGAAAGCACAATGTTTTCTTGTAGATTATGAAATTCGGACCTTTAGGAAGTTAGAAATTTTTTTTAAAAATGAGTTATGTGTGATGGCATATACTAAAGAATTCTATAAATTGAGTATTAGAGTAGGACATACTGAAGATGAAGTAGAAAAGGTTGTAAGGTATCTAAATGGGCTTAGACTCAACATTCAAGATGAAATTGGTCTCAATACACCTAAGACAATTGAGGAGTTTTTTCAATTGGTTGTCAAGGTAGAGGAAAGGATCAAGAGGAGACAAGAGTAGCAAGGAATAAGTAGAGGAAATAATTTCATAGGTAGAGGCAACTTTGGTGCAAAAGGGCATTCACAAAAGCAACAAGGAGAATCAAGTAGTCACCAAGAGAAAAGTGGTGAATCAAGTGGCAGAATTAATTTTAGGGGTAGAAGATTTGGTGGACAAGGGAGAGGGTCAAATACCTTCTCAGGTAGATGTTACAATTCCAACCAATTTGGTCATCCAACATGGAAGTGCCCGGAAAAGCAAGCATTAAGTTCACATGGAGGTGAGCGAAGAACTCGAATTTTGCATGAGGAAGACAATGAAAGTGTTAATTCACCATCTCATCATGTTGCCCCTAAGATAGGTGGGTCTTTGATGATGAGAAGGACACTCATTAAGGTGCAAATAGTCAAATAGCCTCCATAAAGGAAAGCCTTGTTTAGGACCACATGCAAATCACATGGAAGGGTATGCAAATTAGTTGTTGATTCAGGCTCTATTGATAACTTGGTTTCCTTAGAAATGGTAGAGAAATTGAATATGAAGAGAATTTCACACCCCACACCATATAAATTGTCTTGGTTGAATAAGGGTCAATAAGTCTTAGTCAATGAGAAAACATGGGTAGAGGTTAATATTAGGGCTTATAAAGATAAAATCCTTTGTGACATCATCCCTATGGATGTTTGTCACTTGCTACTAGGAAGACCCTAGAAGTATGACAGAAAATCCAAGCATGATGGTCAGAAAAAAATTTATGTAATAGATAAAGATGGAGTTTCATTCACTTTGACACCCCTACAAGATGAAGAATTTGACAAAAAAGTTGGGTCTAGTGTTATGGTAGTTGGGGAGAAAGAGTTTTTGAAAACATTGAAGGATGAAGACCCTGTGGTTAGGGATTTTCCAGTGATCAGACCTAAATCTGCTTTAGTAGCAAACAAGGTTGAAGGTATCCCTAGTGATGTTCAGTCATTGTTAAACAAATACAAGGATATTGCAGTAGATGAGTTACCAAGTTCCTTCCCTCCCATGAGAGATGTCAGGATCCTTGGTGAAAATTTTCCAAACAAGGCTGCATACAAGATGACCTCTAAACAAAATGAAGAAATAAGAAGGAAGGTCCAAGAATTGTTAGATAAAGGCTTAATAAGGGAAAGTTTGAGCCCTTGTGTTGTCCCTACTATTTTGGCACCCAAAAAGGATGGGGATTGGAGATGTGTATTGACTCAAGGGAAATCAGCAAAATTACCATCAGATATAGGTTTCCAATACCTAGAATGGGGGATCTAATGGAATGTTTGGGAGGTGCATGCTATTTTTCAAAGATTGATTAAAAAGTGGTTATCATCAGATTAGGATAAGGGAAGGAGATGAATGGAAAAGTGAATTTAAAATAAATGAAGGTTTTTATGAGTGGATGGTAATGCCCTTTGGACTGTCGAATGCTCTGAGAAAATTTATGAGGTTAATGAATTAGGTTTTGAAGCCTTTTATTGGAATTTTTTTGTTGTGTATTTAGATGACATTCTTGTGTTTAGCAAGACAAAGGAATAGCACTTGTAGCATCTTGACATGGTTTTGCATAAATTGAATGAAGAGAAGTTGATGATAAACCTCAAGAAATGTGAATTCATGAAAGAGGAGCTAGTGTATCTTGGTTTCATGATCTCCAAGGGTTCATTGAAGATGGATCCCACTAAAGTAGAGGTAATTCTCAGTTGGCCAACTCCAAAATTAGTAGGGGAGGTAGGAAGATTTCATGAATTTGCAAGTTTCTATAGGAAATTTATCAAGAATTTTAGTCACATATGCTCACCAATTATTGACACCATTAAAGGGGATAAAAGGAAGAGATTTCAATGGACTTATGAGGCAAAAATAAGCTTCAAATATCTGAAAAACAAAGAGGCATAACAACCTATCCTTGCTTTACCTGATTTCAACAAGTTTTTCACTATAGAGTGTGATGCAAGTGGCTTTGCAATTGGTGCAGTTTTAAGCCAAGAAGGAATATTGGTGGCTTTATTTAGTGAAAAGATTAATGAAGCAAAAAGAAGGTATTCATCATATGATTTGGAGCTATATGCAATGTTGCAGGCCCTTAAGAAGTGGAGACACTACCTTTTTCCCAAGGAGTTCATTATTTTCACTGACAACCATGTCTTGCAATTTCTGACTAGTCAAGATAAGTTGAGTCACAGACATGTAAAATGGGTAGATTATTTGTAGATCTATAGCTTCACCATCAAGCACAAAAATGACCAATCCAACAAGGTAGCTAATGCTCTAAGCCGAAGGTCAATGTTGGTGCATGAAATACAACTTCAAAGTGTGGGAATGTAAGCCTTGAAGGATATGCATGCTGAAGATGAAGACTTCAAAGAGGTATATTCTATTTCTGCTCAGTTTAAAGATGCTTTCCATGAAGAATTTTCTGATTTTTTGTTGCAAGATGGCTTTTTGTTTAAAGGTGTTCAATTATGTATACCAAGGTGCTCCATGAGAACTAATTTTATAAAGGAGAAATATTGTGGTAGTTTAGGAAATTTTGGGGTTGATAAGACATTGGATCAGGTAAGGAGATTCTATTTTTAGCAAAAAATACAAGTAGATGTCAAAGTTTTTGTGGAAAGTTGTACAATCTACCAAAGAGCCAAGGGTTTTACTTCTAATGCAGGACTTTATCAGCCCTTATCTATACCTAATAGGCCATGGGAGAGTCTAAGCATGGATTTTGTATTAGGTTTGCCAAGAACTCAAAGGGGTTATGATAGTGTATTTATTGTTGTAGATAGATTTAGTAAGATGGATCACTTTATTCCATGCAAATGTACAAATGATGCTTCTCACATTGTAGGGTTATTCTTCAAAGAAATAGTTAGAATTCATGGTCTTCGATTAAAAATTGTTTTAGACAGGGGTTTAAATTTTATTGGTCACTTTTGGAGGATCCTTTGGAGGAAGCTTGGAACTAATTTGACCTTTAGTACTATATATCATCCACAAATGAATGGGCAGACTAAAGTGGTCAATAGATCACTTGGAAATATTCTAATATCTCTCACAAAGGAGCATGGACAATAATGGGATTTGGTTCTTCCTCAAGCTGAATATGCTTACAATGATTTAGTCAATAGAAGCATTGGGAAAATCCCTTTTGAAGTGGTGTATGGTCTGAAGCTAAGAGGTGTATTTGACCTTAGATATTTGAATGGAATGGAGAAGAGGAGTGTTGAGGGAGAAGCATTTGTTGAAGCTATGAAGGAGATTCACCAACAAGTTAGAGACAATTTGCAAAAGAGTGTTGAAAAGTATAAGAAGCATGCTGATTTGAAAAGAAGGGATGTATACTTCAAGGTGGGAGACTTGTTCCTTGCACATTTGAAGAAGGAAAGGTTGCCAAAGGGAAAGTACACCAAGTTGTTGATGAATAAAATTGGGCCTTGTAGAGTGGTCCATAAGTTTGGGTCCAATGCATATGAGATAGAACTCCCTCCTAGAGTTGCTATCTCTCATATCTTTAATGTTGATGACCTATGCCCTTTCAAGGGATTTTTGGATACAGGTATAGGTGCTGATGTAGATGTTGATAATGAAGAGTGGTTCAAAGATCTACCACCCATTGAGCCATTGAAGCTTGAAACAATCTTGGACACTAAGGAGGTGAAAAGAACAAGGCACAAGGTCTATAATGAATATCTTGTGAAGTGGCAAGGCTTACCCCCTGAAGATGGAACATGGATGTCAGAAGATGATATCAATAAGTATGGAACATCAGTGAAAGAGCTGATCTTGGGAGGAACTTGAGAATTGTTTTCTCTCCAGGTGTATGGTGTAGGAGGACCTAGGCAATTTTGTCATTTTGATGAAAATAGGTGTCTTAGGTTGAGTTTTGTGTGTTTGATCACATGATCAATGTAATAAGGTATAATTGAGACCATTTTTTTATGTATTTGGGTCATATAAGGTCAATTAGTGGAGTTTTGTAAATATTGGTAAAATATTACAAAAGTTGCTTGTGTAGCTTTGCAATTTTGGCATATTTAGGAAGGTGAATGGTCACAAGTTCAAAAAATAGTTGTAGACCATTATGTTTCAGTTTTATCATGTTTAAATGGCCTCACAAACTTCGAGGCAACACTTTTTGAAGTGATTTTGATGGACAAGAAATTGAATAAGCTCTTTTTTCTTTTAAAATTCAATGTTTTCCTATAGGTTTTGATTTTGTATGGCTCTGTACTGTTGGTTCTTGATATGAAATTCATGTGAAAAGTTAATACGGTGAATCTACTTTGATTTGGTTGTGGTGTGATTGATTTTCATTAAGAAATAAGGTAGTTTGAGGAAGTTTTCTACATGGTGCTTGTAAACCCTAGGTTTAAGGGTTTGGGACTAAAAATCATGATTTGTAGTCTTCCACCGTTGAATCTTGGCCAAACTCAGTGGAATGGAGGTGTTGAATTTTTTTTGTGTTTTTTTGAAATTATTTGAGTAGGGCATGGAGTTTTGGGTAGATTGGATCTTTCCCTAGCCTAACATCTTCATGTGTTAGGCTTAGGAATGCTAGGTAGGATAGTGATTTTGTATGACAACAAATTTGTGGGAAGTTTTATTGATATAAATTATAGATTGGGACCCTATGTGATGTGATTGAAGTTTTGGAATTTAGTTTTGATATTTTGTGTTGGAATTTGAGACACTTGCTTTGGAAAAGTGGCTTAATTTGGCCTTAAAGAAGCATAGTAGACCTATTTTGGAGAATTTGGTCCAAAACAACCCTAGTCCCTATTTGGATATGTTGTTAAGAAGCCTAATGGCTATCTAAAAAGGTGTTGGGTTTGAAGGTTGACAACCTTCTCTAAAAGATATGCAAAGAAAACAAGGTTTGCAGACCTACTAGGTGATATGGAAGATTGAGTGAGAACCACCATTGTTAGGGTTTTGAGACTTGAAGAAGTTGTAAAATTGTGTTGTATGAACCTAATCCACCCTTCTCTACATCAAGGAGGATGAGTATCTAGTTTTTCACCTCATTTGCATTGTTTGATGTCTATGGTTAGTTGGTTCTGCTTCTCAACCGTGATTAAGGTTTAGGTAATTGTTGACATTTGGTTTGCATTATTATTTGATGTTGCTTGTATTTACGTTAAAGGAAAGGTGAACATGGTATTATTTAATAAATTCTTGAACTAATGTGTGTATGTTCTAACCTTGCGACTTATAGGAGTAAGTTGAATCTTTGGGGGGGAGGATTTAGTGCCCCTCCATGATTCACCCTTTCATGATGTTTGATAAATGTTGTTTTGGGTTGTTTGAATTAAATTGGTTTAATAATGTTGTTTGATTATTTGTTGAATTAAATAAATTATTAAATAAACCATGTTGATAAATAGTATTTGAGTTGTCTTGGTTAATTAATTTATTAAATTAAATTATTAAGTTATAAAGTATTTGGATAATTAAATATAAAGATATTTATTATTAATGTTGAGTTTTAATAAATCAAAATGTGGGAGAATATTATAATATCAAATAAAATATTAAATTGTAAGGAGATAATGGTTAAACTGCAAAATCAAGTAAAAAGATAGAAAAAGATTTATATGGAGCACATGTGTGACTTCAAACTACTTGTCATTTGGAAAGTTGTTATTTTGCAAGATTTTTATCTGATTTTTGTGTTCAAAAATCTTACATTTCCTTTTGGGATAATAATAATAATAATAATAATCATTTTGGTGTGAAGGGGAGGAGGATCGAATTTGATTTTTTAATAGAGAACTTTGTCTGAAAGAATAATCTGTAGAATAATTGTATTTGGTTGATTCTCTTCAAAAATTGATTTGGGGAAAAATTATTGAAGTTGATCAAAAATCTCAAAGACGAGGGGTTGTTGTAGAAGCTTGAACTCGACATCGAACTTCATGTCAGCTTGCATTGGATTATGGGTTAGTTTCATCTTCATACTTTATTTTGATGCTTTGCATTATGCATCCATTCTCCGCTTGATTGTTTTTTTTGTGTTTTGTTCTATGCCTAGTTTCTATACTTTTGTTATGCCTTTGTTTCATATAGGCGTCCATTTAAATATTTCATTGAAATATTCTATCAAATCTCTCTATATGGAGTTGAATTTTCTTCTCTCTGTAATTTTGATATGTTTGATTTATGATTATACATCTTTATTGCTAGAAAGAAATTGATGCTTATGCTTGTGATAGAAATTACAACCTTTGCATTTGATGTGATTAAACTTGTTTTTCCTTGCTAAAGGCATGTGATTGAAAGTTGCTAAAGATCAATTTATAAAACCAATGGTGTGCCCTTTGGTTTTTAATTGTCTTGCTTGAAATTTTTTGTAGTCCTATAAATAACTCCAAACTTGGTGCCCCATATGCTTGCCCATTGCAATTGCCTGAAAGCAATTAAATCCATTCCTCTCTCATAGTTCACCTCTTCCTCTTTTCTCTAGCCGCTGCTTGCAGCTTTTTGATTTCTAAATATAAATATAAATGGTTGCTAACTTATTGGTGTGACATTCAATGAAATGGAATTTGAGATACATGGTATCGACAGTAAGTTGACACTCTTCATTTGATGATTAGAATTTAGATGGCATTCAAGTAGTTAACATTCAATTTTATGAACACAATTTATGTTCTTTTTAAATGGGAGTCAATAGATTTGTTTCTAGATATGACTTTTGGATTGCATGAAAGTTTCCATGTGTTGTTGTGTTGTGTTTCATTCTATTGTAAACACCCCCCATTCAAGGAATTTTGATGATCATTTTTACCATGAGAAAATCTCTTTGATGTAAGTTGAGTCTCTTATCTTAGTCGGTGATTGTATTTTCTTAAGAAACCATGCGTTGCATTTTCCCTATGTTGGTTGCGCTCTTAGAGGTGAATCGATGGCTGTCATGTTATCTATTTGTATTTTACCTAGTGTATTTCTTATGCTTCAATACCTGTCCATATTCATAGTATCTATTTATTTGTTGAATAAACTCTGAAGTTTGATTTACTTAGTCAAAATTGGGGTGTTTCAGGATCAATGATAATATTCGATGTTTTCTCTGCAAAATCTGTAAATTTTAGCTAAGTTGGAATTCAATATCAGATGCAAATTCTTCCATTGTAGCGTTGATGTTTATATTAAGTCGACACCATTTAAACTATGTGATTTGTGACTATGTTGTGGAGAATAGCTCATTCGATTTATTGATATTTTTGTGTATTCGATATAAATGAAATTTATATATATATTTATTTATATATATACATAAATGTTTATATATATATGTGTGTGTGTGTATGTATAAATATAATTGTATGTATATGTTATTGCTATCTCATAGTTTGGAATATAGAATTTTGCTTTTCGATTTTATATATGTATGTATATAAATATATCATGGTTATAATTAAAGAATAATCATTTGTGTAATTAAATGTAGAAAAGAATATTTTCACCTTTTTAATTAAATGATTATATTAGATAATGAATTTGGAAATGCTAAATTGTAAGAGGGATATTTTATTGTATAAATGCACATTTAGGTAACTATGGAATTAGTTTAAATAAATGAATCAGATGACTTTATAAAATGATGTATTTCCTCTCTTACTATGTATCAGAGTTATTTGGATTCTTTATGTGTTTAGTTATCATGAGTTCATGTATGGTGACAATTTTGGAAGTGGAGATGTTTCCGATTTATTATTCAAATGGGAGTCCTTGTGCAAAATGGTCAGTTAGACTTCCCAAGGCTTGGGGAAAATAGCTTGAGTATTTTTTTCATGTTCTTTTTGTCATTTTGAAAGTGGTTGATTTTGTACTTGAATTGTGTTCATGAGGGTATTTAGCCATGCAATACTTATTCATTATTATGGTTGAATTTTGTGAGTGAGATGGTTCATGCCTCGCTCTATGTGTCTGTTCATATAGAAGTGGTTGGTAATGTGTTTGAAATGAGTGCAAGAGGGTCAATTCCTTGCACTATGTATAGCTTCATGTGTTTGCGCTATGTGTGTGAGAGGGTTTATGCCTCACACTAGGTATGCTTTCTTGTGATTAAGATATGTGAGCAAGATGGTTAATGCCTTGCTTTGTTGGATTCATATGATTATGTTATGTTTACAAGATGGTAAATGCATTGATTTTTTTTAGGGTTTACTAGATTCAAGTAGGGGGAGTGGCTCTTAATGGGGGTTGAATCCCAAAGTGGTGACCTGGACAACCCATTGGAGAGTTCTTAATTTAGTGATAACCGAAAAAATGAACTAGGGGGATGGGTGATTTTCACATAAGCAAGATAATGGATGCCTCACCCATTGTTGTAGTGCTTGTTTAGGCTAAGGATGGGTAGAGAAGGCCTAGTTGGCAAGATCAACTTACTTTTCCTCATCAAAGGAATGTTGGTTTTGCATATTCACCCTATGGGGTTGAGACATAGTGATAGGTTTCTAGGACAACCATAGATGAGGTTCGGCGTCTAGTGAGAGACTGTCAGGACAACCCATTTTAGAACCATGCAATGACACTCTTCCCTATTATAGTCTAGCATTCCCTAGTTTTGTGTTCCCCTTCTATTGTATGTGTGCCTCTGGAAGTGAACAATGTTGTAAGTAGTGTCTCTGTTAGGTGATGTTATGTTGTACTGTGTTATGTTGGTACCATGATTTTTTCTTTTGTGTTAAGAAATTTGTCTTCTTCACTGTTTGTGGTGGGACCTTATTGTTATCTCCTAGCATGGGGGGCTGGAAATTAGGGTTCTACATGGTCAAGTGGATGGTTCTTTTTCCTTCATTTAGTTTCCCTCGTAATTATTCATGTGCGTGGAGGTTGATCATTACATAGCAGATTTCAAATCTCATACCCGTTTAAGAGATAGTTGCTTATGTGTATAAATTGTACATTTTTATCATCTGTATTATGTAATGTAATCTTGATGTATTCTTCCCGTTGTACTCGAGGAAGCATTGTTGTAATCTTGTGACAATGTAATGGTGTACCCTCATGTACTTGGGAATTTTTATATGATATTTTATGGTTGTTTATCTAATATCAAATTATGGAAATGTAAGTGTTTATTTATTTAACACAATGAATTAAAAGAACTTTTGTTGTTAGTCAATCTGTGATATATGTTTAGATCTTGTTAATAGTTTTGATAGTAATACATTCATGGAACCTTAGAGGAAATATATTAACTTGTGTGTTGTGTTTAGATATGTTTTTACCATTCATGCTATTTCACTTAAAAAAAATTGTGGCATTATTGTAGCTTAGATGTGTTTTCCTCTGGGGTTCCATGGTAGGGAATTATAGTAAGCATGTGTGGCTCAAGGAAATAATAGATTTAATTAGAAGACTTAGCGTCTTTCAAGAAAAGGTAATTTTATAGATGAAGAGTTACGCGATAGATGGAAGATTAGGATAGGGATTTAGCATAAATACTCATTAGATAACAAGGAGGTCGATATATCATTTTATTTGATATGGTGGATCTAATACATAGTAAAAACATTCTTGGTTGAAATGCATACAATAAGTAAAATCATATACAAGATATGTAGACTCACTGACTGATAGGATCACAAATATGCACAAAATAGATTTGATGAAAAGCCTCAAAGAAACATGGTCTTTTGGTCTATTGCAATGGCAAGATAAGCATAAAATGGATTTATCGAAGACTCTTAGAAACTCTCATGCAAGTGCAATGGGCGATTGCAATGCCATATATGATACAATTACTAGTATTATCATTGCTTGCATTCAACATAATATTTGGAGATCCATTGCATAAAATTCAAGGGCATAAGGAATACCTAGAAAGAGATGAAATCTCAAATTGAATACCTAAAGAGATCAAATTAACATAGAAATCATGAGTTCCATGGCTTAGCATAAGAGACCTAAATCTGGAAATACCTATTTGAAAATTCACTAGTCCTGAATAGTGACTAAAGAATTGAGAGATTCCAAGTCTAGATTTCCACACCAGAATCGATCCCCTAAGCTTGGATGCCCCATCATTAAATTAAAACCACTATGGAAATCCTCTTTACATAGGTCTCACATAATGACCCAAAAGAACGGTTTGAAAGAATTAGAGGAACCATTACAAAGTGAATGCTTGAAAGCATAAAGCAGTAGAAAATAACAATACTATCCTAAAACACATTTGTCTCTGTTACTTTCCCTTCCGTAGCTACAAATAAGGGAAGTACAGTTAGGGAGGCATTGTACAATAACAAGAGTGGAACTTATATATTACATTTGTTAGTATTTTTCAATACAAAGGAAATCTATTTTCTAACGAATGTAATCAATCAAGGTTTAACTAGGGTGCATGCTACAAGGTAGCGATGGATGCCATGTAGGGGAGAAAACACAACCCATCCAAGCATTTAAACCGTTTGATAGAAGGCCTCAAAGGGATCTCATTTCACAAAATAAAATAATAACAAGGCTCACACAACTAGGATTTGTTGAAAAGGATTAGAAACTTTCAAGAAAATGTATATGCTAGATGTAAATTGATGACTTCAATAATAGGAGTATTTCTAAATAGGCATAGATTGATTTTATGAACTTGATAACAGTTGATTTGAAAGCATACACATAGATAAATGACTAATTATAGAGTGTATCTAAGAATTGGCCTCCATTTCATCTTCTTTTGAACACACTCATGAGGCAAGAAGATTTATGTATGGGTCAAGGCTAGTAGGTCAAAGAGAAAAGGGTGACTTTGGCAATGACTACAAGGAAATTTACTGAGTGGCTTAACCAAAGAGCACCGAGGAGATAGAGATCAGGGTTTGAACTGAATAAAGGAACTGAAGAACATCAAGCATCATTATTAAACAAAATAGTTAGGTTAAGCTAATTGAAGTAAGACAGAGTATATTGATGCATACCTATATGAAATATACTCTTTAGCATAACTCTACATGCTCTTCCAAATTTCCTATCGTCTTCTTTCCTCAGTGATCTGAAATTTTCTTTTTAGAACCCAAAGGGAAATTGATATTTGTAATGAATCCATATCAAGGAGATCAATGCTAATCCAAGTAGCCTTTCATCTTCTCATGGTTGTAAAGAGTGTGTGTGTGTGTGTGTGTGAATGTGGGAGAGTTAGTAAATCTAATCTAAAGCACACAAACATTAATGAAAGGGATTATATCAAAGATTTGAATCAAATAAACTATTCTATTTTGCAGTTAAAAAAAATATTTAAGAACTTCTCATTTTCCTCTATTTCCAAGGATTTATTAAACCATTTGGCTCTCAGATTTTAGATGTGTGCTATGGTTGTTATAATGACAACTTGAAAAATGAGATTGTTATTCAACATGCAAGCCAATTAAGTTCCTACATGAATCTATGTGATGAAAATGATAACGGAGATATTTGACAAAATGGATAAATGATGTTAGATTATACAATGTAATTGCTAAGATATGAAGCTAAGATGATTCTACATATGCTCAAATACTAACTACCAATATGCTAATCTAAAATGCAACTATGATGCAAAGCATGATATAAAATGCAACTATGAAGCAAAGTGTGATTCTAAGATGTAACTATGAAACAAAACATGATATGAAATGTAACTATAAGACTCTAAAATGATCCAATGCTCAAATGATATTCCTTCATGATAACTCTACTCAGATGTGGATGATAAAATAAAATTACAAAGGATTTTATTTATAGGCTTTTCCAAGCATCTTTGTGATGTGGCAACAATCAACAGTCTAGATTCGAACAAGAGGAATGAATAGTGGAGATGGAGAGAATCAAGAAGGTGTCCCCTTGACCAAAGAAAACATGCCAAATGGATGGAGGAATCTCTTGACCAAAGACAACATGCCAAATGGATGGAAGACTAAAGTGTGTGAGGAATAAGCCATGTGTTTGAAGATAATTCTAATTTAAAAATTAGAATCATTTAATTTCATGTGACCTTGGTGAGGTGGCATAAAAAGTTGTACACATGTGCTTGAATTCCTAATCCGGGATTAGTGAAACTTAATTAAATAAAACAAGTTTATGAAAAATTTCTATTTAATTAAATTAGAGAAATATGATTTTAGATTTGAAGAATTAAAGGATATGAACTATATAAGTAAATTGAGAATTTATTTATACGTAGATGGAATATTAATTAAATAACTAGTATTTAATTAATTAAATGTGATGACCAATTTTAGGTGTATACATTTTGCCCCTCTTTGAAGTAATGTGTTTACACATTGCTTCAAAGAAAAATTTGATACCAATGCCCCAGACGTTGATTTTCAGATAATGACGGATATATGCCCCCTAAGGAGATAAATCGGTGAATTTTGGAATTTTTAGGATTTTTGGAAATTTTTGAAATTTTTGATGATTTTTTGATGATTTGATGATGATCTCAAAATTTTGCAGAGGAAGACAAGATCCCTGAACCTGACCCTATTTTGAAGAAGAAAGAAGGAAGAAGAGTGAAGAAGAGTGAAGAAAGAATAGACCAACTTGAGAAAGCATTGAATAATGTGCAGTTGGAAGGAAGGGTACCAAAGAAAGAAGAGGTTGCAGAGGAAGACAAGATCCCTGAACCTGACCAGATACAAGGTCATTTGCTTTCTCTAATTTAGACCAAGGATCATCTTTCAAGGTTGGCATAAATGTGTGAATGATACCAAGATTTTTTTACATGGAAACCATGTTAGGGGAAAAACCACAGTGGAGGTCATTCTACAAGATTATACCCTGTTAAAAGTATAAAAAAATGAAATATGGGAAATACACATGCATTCAGGAACATTGCGTAGAGCTCACTGCTCAATTACAACAAGGCTAACCACCCAAAGGAAGACACATTGTCTTACATAAATAATTGGATTAGATCCGCATGAATTTGAACTAATAAATTAACATTTTCTAATGCCTGATCATAGTTCTAGTTAAGAACATGAACATTTGTTCACTCTTCTTCACTTTTCTTCACACTTTTCTCTTCCTTCAAATGATTAGTACTTTATTCATGCATACACACACTCAATATCCACTGGAATACTTCAATTCAAACAAATAATCGCTTATATATATCCGCAACAAGAAATTTCATTGCTACATGTCATCCTCAACAAAATAATAAAATGAATATAAACTTTCAGCTCAAAACATTAAAGATTATTAATGTGAATCAACCAAGGTTGGCCACAACTTAGTGAAGACCCAAATCAACATCTCCAACGTGAAAACACTTCAATTAATTACTCCTCAAAGATCCACAACATGCTACAAACACCATGTTGGCCAAGAACAAGAAAAACATGAAGACTCAAGATCCCTTTATCTGGATAAACATGAAGACATAAGAATAGAAATGTTCATGGCATAGCTTCATTTGGAAACATATGACTAAGAAACAGAGTGTGAGGAAGAGCAGAGTGTGAAGAAGAGTGAAGAAAGAATAGACCAACTTGAGAAAGCATTGAATAATGTGCAGTTGGAAGGAAGGGTACCAAAGAAAGAAGAGGTTGCAAAGGAAGACAAGATCCCTAAACTTGACCCTATTTTGAAGAAGAGCCTTTCTTGAAGGAATTGAAGGCTTTGAGTGGAAAAGGACTTGAAGGCATACCACTGTTTAGTGGGAAAATGGAAGCTGAACTAGTCATGGATTGGATAGAGGGAATAAAAAACCATTTTGAATGTGATGGAGTCACTAAAGCATAGAAGGTAAAGGTGGCCAAATCAAGACTAAGAGGTTTTGCCTTGACATGGTGGAAGTTCATTCAGATAGAGAGGGAAAAAGAACCCAAGTAGCCTATCTCTACTTGGAAGGGAATGGTTGCCACAGTAAGAGAAGCATACATGCTAGATGATTATGACATTCAGTTACACAAGAAGAGACAAAGTTTGAGTCAGAAAGACCAAGATGTGAACACTTACACTGAGGAGTTTGAAAAACTTTGTATGAGGTCTAATGTGATAGAGGATGAAAGTCTTAAGGTGGCTAGATACCTTAACGGTTTGAAATGGAACATCCAGGAAGAGATGACTCTTCTAAGTCCCAAGACAGTGCACCAATGCTATCAATTGGCTATTAAGATTGAGGAAAGAAGCAGGAGGAAGTAAGAACAGACTTCTAAGAGCAGAGGTAAAGGCAGAGATCAAAGAGGACATAGAGGTGGATACCAAGGTAGAGGAACTAAGCAAAGAAACCAAGGAGAGTCTAAACTCACAGAGCATGGAGGTGAAACATCTTCTAGAGGAGGATATAACAGAGGCAGAGGTCCTCAAGGAGGTTCAAATAGAGGAAGAGGAGCAGAAGGAGCAATTCTTACTTTGCTAATATGAAGTGTTACCATTGTGGAAAAGTAGGACATCCAGCTTATAGGTGCCCGAAGAAAGCATATTCATCAAATACTAAGAAGAGAGTGGCATATGCACAAGAGGACACCATGAGTGTCAAATCACCAGAGGTTAGTCACATTGAATCAGAAGTGGGGGAGAATCTGATGTTTAGTAGATTTTTTATTAGACAACCGGTCAAGGAAGAGCCAAGGAAAAGAAGAGCCTTATTTAAAGTGAGATGCAAGATACTTGGGAAAGTATGCAAGGTCATTGTGGATTCAGGTTCAACTGATAACATCATCTTTGAGGAGGTAGTAAGGAAGTTGAAATTAGAGAAAGCACCCCACACCAATCCCTACAAGGTGACTTCCCATAGGTTTCTTCACCATATTACTGCAACATGTGTTTCTTTAGGATGTTTCTTTAGGATCTTGTCTTATGGATCAGTTGGAAGGAAGGGTACCAAAGAAAGAAGAGGTTGTAGAGGACACCATGAGAAAGATCCATAAGACAAGAAAGATCCATGAGGTTGAAAATGACCTTGTATCTAGCCAGGTTCAGGGATCTTGTCTTCCTCTATAACCTCTTCTTTCTTTGGTACCCTTCCTTCCAACTGCACATTATTCAATGCTTTCTCAAGTTGGTCTATTCTTTCTTCACTCTTCTTCACTCTTCTTCCTTCTTTCTTCTTCAAAATAGGTTCAGGTTCAAGGATCTTGTCTTCCTCTCATGGTGTCCTCTGCAACCTCTTCTCTCTTTGGTACCCTTCCTTCCAATTGATCCATAAGACAAGATCCTAAAGAAACACATGTTGCAGTAATATGGTGAAGAAACCTATGGGAAGTCACCTTGTAGGGATTGGTGTGGGGTGCTTTCTCTAATTTCAACTTCCTTAATACCTCCTCAAAGATGATGTTATCAGTTGAACCTGAATCCACAATGACCTTGCATACTTTCCCAAGTATCTTGCATCTCACTCTAAATAAGGCTCTTCTTTGCCTTGGCTCTTCCTTGACCGGTTGTCTAATCAAAACTCTACTAAACATCAGATTCTCCCCCACTTCTAATTCAATGTGACTAGCCTCTGGTGATTTGACACTCATGGTGTCCTCTTGTGCATATGCCACTCTCTTCTTAGTATTTGATGAAGATGCTTTCTTCGGGCACCTATAAGCTGGATGTCCTACTTTTCCACAATGGTAACACTTCATATTAGCAAAGTAAGAATTGCTCCTGCCTGCTCCTCTTCCTCTATTTGAACCTCCTTGAGGACCTTTGCCTATATTATATCCTCCTCTAGAAGATGTTTCACCTCCATGCTCTATGAGTTTAGACTCTCCTTGGTTTCTTTGCTCAGTTCCTCTACCTTGGTATCCACCTCTATGTCCTTTTTGATCTCTGCCTTTACCTCTGCTCTTAGAAGTCTGTTCTTATTTCCTCCTGTTTCTTTCCTCAATCTTAATAGCCAATTGATAGCATTGGTGCACTGTCTTGGGACTTAGAAGAGTCATCTCTTCCTGGATGTTCCATTTCAAACCGTTAAGGTATCTAGCCACCTTAAGACTTTCATCCTCTGTCACATTAGACCTCATACAAATTTTTTCAAACTCCTCAGTGTAAGTGTTCACATCTTGGTCTTTCTGCCTCAAACTCTATCTCATCTTGTGTAATTGAATGTCATAATCATCTGGCATGTATGCTTCTCTTACTTTGACAACCATTCCCTTCCAAGTAGAGATAGGCTACTTGCCTTCTTTTTCCCTCTCTGTCTAAATGAACTTCCACCATGTCAAGGAAAAACCTCTTAGTCTTGATTTGGCCACCTTTACCTTCTATGCTTCAGTGACTCCATCACATTCAAAATGGTTTTCCATTCCCTCTATCCAATCCATGACTAGTTCAGCTTCCATTTTCCCACTAAACAGTGGTATGCCTTCAAGTCCTTTTCCACTCAAAGCCTTCAATTCCTTCAAGAAAGGCTCTTCTTCAAAACAGGGCCAGGTTCAAGGATCTTGTCTTCCTCTGCAACCTCTTCTTTCTTTGGTACCCTTCCTTCCAACTGCACATTATTCAATGCTTTCTCAAGTTGGTCTATTCTTTCTTCACTCTTCTTCACACTCTGCTCTTCCTCACACTTTGTTTCTTAGTCATATGTTTCCAGATGAAGCTATGCCATGAACATTTCTATTCTTATGTCTTCATGTTTATCCAGATAAAGGGATCTTGAGTCTTCATGTTTTTCTTGTTCTTGGCCAACATGGTGTTTGTAGCATGTTGTGGATCTTTGAGGATTAATTAATTGAAGTGTTTTCACATTGGAGATGTTGATTTGGGTCTTCACTAAGTTGTGGCCAACCTTGGTTGATTCACATTAATAATCTTTAATGTTTTGAGCTGAAAGTTTATATTCATTTTATTATTTTGTTGAGGATGACATGTAGCAATGAAATTTCTTGTTGCAGATATATATAAGTGATTATTTGTTTGAATTGAAGTATTCCAGAGGATATTGAGTGTGTGTATGCATGAATAAAGAACTAATCATTTGAAGGAAGAGAAAAGTGTGAAGAAGAGTGAAGAAGAGTGAACAAATGTTCATGTGCTTAACTAGAACTATGATCAGGCATTAGCAAATGTTAATTTATTAGTTCAAATTCATGCGGATCTATCCAATTATTTTTGTAAGACAATGTGTCTTCCTCTGGGTGGTTAGCCTTGTTGTAATTGAGCAGTGAGCTCTACGCAATGTTCCTGAATGCATGTGTATTCCCCATATTTCATTTATTTATACTTTTAATAGGGTATAATCTTGTAGACTGACCTCCACTATGGTTTTTCCCCTAACATGGTTTGAAATTAAAGGACACGACATCTACGCCTATCCTCTCTAGCACCTCTATTTATTTTAATTTTGTTTTCAAGTTGTGTTTGTGTAGGAGCGGGTTGATCAACCATAGGTTTGTTTTCTTTCCCAAGGGGAGGAACGAAAGGAACCATGGGAGGTTGTTCAACCACTTTCTCTTTGACTTTGTAAACTTTTTTAGTTCTAGGAGGTGTGATAGGATTGTTTTCATTATCTCTTGGTCTTAGGTGTGTGTAGGAGGTCCTACTTTGACATGGTGGAATCATGTTCAAGAGGAAAGATTGAAGAAGAGGAAAAAAAAAATTATTTCATGGGATAGGATGGTGTCAAAGATCAAGAGCCAATTCTCACTAGGTGATCATGTTATACAAACTTTCAAGAAGTTGCAAAGTTTAAAATAGAAGGATAAGGATTCCATGGCCTACACTGAAAAATTTCACAAGTTGAGTATTAAGGCTGGTCATGTTGAAAATGAAGATGAAAAGATAGCAAGGTATATGTGTGTGTTAATATTTCAAATTCAGGATGAGTTGAGTTTGGCTACACCTAGAATAGTTGAGGAATGTTTTCAATTGACTACTAGTGTAGAGGAGAAATGAAAAAGAAGGCAAGGAATACAAGGAAGAGGTAGAGGCAACACTAATAGAGGAAGAGGATCAAGGAAGTCCTATGAAGAAAAAGAAGATGCAAGGAAAAACAAAGACCAACTTGTTGATCAAAGAGGTGGTTTTAGAGGCTCTAGAGGAAGATTTGGTGGAAGTAGAGGTTTAAGATCATTCTCAGGTAGATGTTAACATTGTAATTAGTTTGGTCATCCAACATGGAGGTGTCCAGAGAAATAAGGTTCTACATCAAGTGGTGGTGATAAAAGAGTCCAATTTTTACAAGAGGATGATTGTGAGAGCATTCATTCTCCTAATCAACTTTTTGCTCTAGATGTTGGGGAATCATTGATGGTGAGAGAACACTTCCTAAGGAATCAAAGGAGAAGGAGATGACTCAAAGAAGAACACTTTTCAAGACCACTTGTAAATGCAATGGAAATGTATGTAAAGTAGTAATAGACTCTGGAAGAAATGATAATATGGTGTCAAATGAAATGGTTGACAAATTGAAATAGGAGAAAATACCTCATGAAACACCCTAAAAAATGTCTTGGTTGAATGATGATCAATCTATTTTGGTTAATGAGCAAGATTGGATTGAGTTTAACATAGGTGGATATACATACAAGATTCTTTGTGATGTATAATTTATGGATTTTTTTCATTTGTTACTTGGAAGACCATGGTAGTTTGATAGACATGTCATATATGATGGTAGACACAATACTCATATTATTGAAAAGGATTGAAATACCTTCACTTTAACACCATTGTAGGAAGATGTTAATGAGTAGACCAAGGTAGCAAAGGTGATTATGTTAGGCAAGGAGTATATAAATATTGAGGAAGAAAAAATTGAAGAGTGTACAACCACTATAAAAGAAGAAGATGTGAAGACAATAAGTTTGAGGAATGATTCCATGTTAGAAGGAAGAAGAGATGATGATTTGGTATCAAAAATAGTTCAAGAGAAGGTCAAGGATGAATTACAAGATTGGGTAGAAAAGTATGTTGAGATCATGGTGGGAAAAATAATTTTTCCATTGAATGCAAAGGAGGTTAGAGGGAAGTCATATTCTTTCAATATAGAGGTTTCTAAACCTAATAACACAAAGGTTCTTGGGGTAGGAAATATGAGGAAAGAAATGAAAGAAAAAGATGGAATGAATCAAGGTGAAAGGAAAGAATAAATGAGTGAGTTCAAGTATGCTTCAAAGGTAAAGAAGAAAGCAGTCCAACACAAAGTTGGAAAATATAAGTTTGTAAGTGTTCAAGAAAATCTAGCATCAGTTCTAGATAAGGAAAAGTTGAGAGGACATTCACTAGGTCAGTTTGTGAAGTTGAAACAATTTCTAGGTGGCAAGGAGCTTATCAATGCAAAGAAAAATTCAAATATTAAGTACCTGATCCAATGGAAGGGATTACTAGGTGGAGATACAACTTGGAGATTATGGAATGATAAAAGGAAGCATGTTTTGATGTCATACAGTCCTCAAAGGGACTTGAGATCTTTTTCTCATTGGGTGTATGGTGTAGGGGCACCATGTAATTTTGTGTAAATAAGGTCTTTAGGTTGGTTTTGTTGGTAATTGACATTGCACAAGTTATTTGGTGTTTTCATTGATGGAAACCCTAGTCAGTAATCATATCCACATCTCAGTATTTTCTCGTACTAGAAGTTAGATTGAAGATATGTGATAACTATCAAAGCTAAAATAGGGCATTCGATAGAGTTGTGTACATTGATTCATACGCAAATTATTGTTATCATTTTGAGTTTTGGATCTTAGGGAAGGTATTTTGATGTATGAACTTTCTTATCTTTGAATCATAGATCCTTGTATTGATTGGTGTGCAAGTTAGAAGATTTGGTTTATTGTTTTTCAATTTAATAGTGCAGAAAGGCCGACTAGATGAGTATAGTGTGTTTTGGATCTTCGAGGCGAAATTGTTTAAGGTTTTTCATGTTCAAGGATATTATTTTGGGTCCTCACTATGTTGTGGCCAACATTGTATGATTCACATTAATAATTTTTTATGGATTGAGCTGACAATTTGTACATGTTTTATATTTTGTTGAAGCTGACATATGGTTGATGTAATATCTTGACACAAATATATATAATCGATTATTCATATCATTTTGTGAGGTGATGTGATAAGATTCAATAGTCATAAGGATTATAGATCGATTGTGCACAATTTCATTTGAGTAGAAAGAAGATTGGTGATCTAAATTAAAGGAGACAGAGATTCAAAAGCAGAATCAGATAGAATGTGAAGAATGCTGCAAATGTGCTTAACTAGAACTATATTCATGCATTAGTAGATGCTATCTCATAGTTCGTCCACTCCAGATTGTCTATCTATGACTATAAGATAGTGAGTCTTCCTTTGGGTAGTAAGCCTTTTGTATTTGAGCAATGAGATCTAGGCAGTGTGCCTAAATGCATGTGCATTCCCCATTTGTAAACACTTATTTTGAGTAAACTCATATTGTGGATTGACCTCCGCCGTGGTTTTTCCCCTAATAGGTTTTCCACATAAAAATCTTTTTGTTATGGTGTTGTGGTTGTTTTTCTTGTGTTCTTGCATCTTTCTTTTGGTTCAATGCTACAAGTGGTTTAAAGAACAAGTTAATAAAGTTAAATTTTGTGGAAAATTGATTCACCCCCCCTCTCAGTGTTCCTTGATTCCAAAAATTGTTATTAGAGCCAGGTTGCTCGAAAGAAGTTTTATAGCTTGGGGAAGATCCAAGAAGGTGATTCAATGGATTCTAGCAATCTTCAACAACAAATTTTGGTGGCACTAGATGATCTTGACCAGTCCAAATCTAAAGTCTGGGAATTGCAAGCAAGCCTTATGAATGCTAAGAACTTCATTCAATCATTGAAAGATCAAATCAATAAGTCCAGGGAAAAGAGAAAGAATCTATGTGATCAGCTCTAGCAGAAAGAAAGTAAAAGCATGGAAGATGAACAACCAAGTCAAGCCTTGAAGGAAAAGACTGAAGAATGTGAAAATCTCACCAGAGATAATGTTGTTCTAAAGCATGAGATGGAATCTATTGTGATGAGGATGACCAAGGAGATTGAAGAAAAAAAGAAGAATGAAGAGAATCTTTCTCAATCCTTGAAAGAAAAATCTGAAGAATGCAACAAAATTAATGATGGATTCAATCAGCTAGAGCTTGAATTGCAAAAATCCAAAAACAATGAAGAAGAGCTTGAAAGACAATTTGTTACTCTCACGGATGAAATTTCTACTACAGATGAATACAAGAAGTTCAAGATTAGCTAAGCTAAGCTTGATGAACTAATTCAAAGCTAGAAGATTGGAGGTGACAAGCGAGGTCTTGGATATGAGAAAGGAGAAATCTCTAGATCTAGTCAAAGGAAATTTAGGCAAGGAAATCAGATGAACAAAGCTAAAAGGTATCCAGTAAGACAACCCAATGCTCAAAAGTTCAATGGATACTATTTTTTTTGTAATAAATTTGGTCATATGGTTGCTCAATGCAAAAGTAGAATGAATCCAAGTGGTACATCATTCTTCGGTCAGTGTTTCAATTGTAATAAGTATGGTCATAAGTCAATTAAATGCAAAAAATTCAATAGAAATTTTAGATGTTATGCTTGCAATAGATTTGGCCATATTTCTAACCAGTGCAGATCAACAGAAAATCAATGGAATAGTTGGATTGGACAAAGAAATGTTGTGTACTATAATTGCAAAAAATTCGGTCACATTGCAATATTTTGTAGAAGAAGGAATGGTCTGGTAAACAAAGGGAAAAATATGTAGAAGGATGATAAAGGAAAAGGAAAAGTTACTATAGATGATATCAGGGAGCAAATGAAGAAGAAATGGGTGAAGAAGAGTGCTTCTGATGCAAGAAATGATTCCACACTAGAATTTGGCATTGGAAATTCCTCTAGGAATTAGTTTAAGGCCTTTGGCCTAGGGGGAGTTCTCAAGAAAATCTTTTACCCCCCCTGACAGTAGTTGGTACCGAGATGTGGTAAATTGCAATGGTTATATTGATGATCTACAGATGTTTTGGGAACTCTTGTGGAGGAAATTTATGCAAAATTGAAGGTTTGTAGAAGAAATTTCTTTCATAGTCTATGAAAATAGGGTATCCAGAAGACCTAGGGAAAAATAATTTATTGCGACAAAAAGTAAGGTGTGCAGATGATAAAAGGTTATTTCTATTCCTCATTTGTCACATTGCATTTCAGGAAGAAGAATTTTGGAGAGCTCTGCAAGAAATTTTTAGCAAGATACAACTCTAAAGGTGACTCGACAATCAAAACCTAATTTAGCGAAAGGTATTTATCTACAAAACTTGTGAACTTGAAATTTATGAAAAATGGCTACTCCTTTGGTTGTTGATATTAAGGATAGACCCCATCCAAAATTAAAATGGCACCCATTTAAATCCATTGAGACAGAACCATTAGGTGCATTTTCTTTCATTTTGTATGGTGTTTTGCATATTGAAGATATTAGGTCATATATTCATGTGAATGTTGAGGAATTAGGAAGCTCCCAATTGTTAAATTTGTATACAAATCACATTGTGGGAGAAGATCTATATGTAAGGCCTAAATTTAAGACTTTGGAGGAGAAGAAGTTCACACAAATTGTGAAGTTTCCCATGTTCGACGAAAATGAATGGGTTCAATACATATTAAGTCGAGTGCATGCCGAGTTCATGTGGTTAAGTCAGCCCTTCAAGATCACAAGAGAATCTATACACATTTTTACTAGTATGAATTCATTTGGTGGGTTGCCGACATTGAAAGCTCTGAAGAACCAAACAGTCACTGAGGCAACCAGTTCCATTTTCGACAAAAGAGCCATGACAATTAATGACATCATTGAGTTGGATGTAAGATTTTCTTCTATGGTTATTGGTTATAAAATCTATCACTCCAACCAAGATAACTCTGTATCTGATATTGATATATATGTAGCTTATTAGATGATCAAGGTAAATGTAGAGTATGACTTGTGTGAGTTACTTCAGAGCCAGCTAATTGAAAATCTTGGCAAAATCAAGGACAAGAAGAACTTCATCAATTATAGAAATCTACTATTATGCATGTTCTTCTACTTCATGAATGAAGTTCCAGGAGTTGGTAAAGTGCAATGGGTAGGTGATAGACCTGTAGTTGTTCAAATCAGAGACATCTTATACAGAATTGGTGATAGCAAAGCAAGGAAAACTGCTATCTGGGGTTACTTCAAAAGCTTTCAAAATGAAATGTAAGCCAAGGAGAGGATTCCTAAATCTATTGTGGAAAAATATAAAGATACTATTTGCATCATGGTTGACATTGATCAGTGTTTGATGGAAGCAACAGAAACTAGAAAAGTTTGGATAATGCCTATGGAATATGAGGTTGAAGAATACATCTTGGAGTTTTATGCCCAACACTTGTTGAGTAAACCTCAGGATCCAACAAAAGAAAGGTTTGTTACCTTTGAAGAGAAGGATATGAAAGTGCATACACAACTAAAGAAGCCTATGATAGTCCAGAAGGTGAGAAAGGAAGTTGAAGCTTTTGCAGAAAGCATGGGCATATTAGTTGAAGTAGTGAGGGAAGCTAGGAGGAAAAGAGAACAAGCTAAATAAGGAGAACCTACTAGAACTAAGTCATCTAGTCTAACTCATCCTCTACCAAATCTAGATCTACAAGGAGCTCTGCACTCTCACCCAGTCTTGCAAAGAAATAAAGACCTATAAAAGTTCAAGTTAAGACATCTAAGAGGGAAGGAAAGAGGAAGAAGGATAAAAGTACAAGAGTCTATGTTGTTGTCACAGATGATGAAGAAATAGAATTAGATGAAGAAGTAAGAGAAATCAAGCATAAGGGCACAAAGGCATCAAATGTTTCTAAGGAATCTAGTGAAGAGAAAGAAAATGAAAAGGTGAAAACCAATAGATTAGGTATGACTATAGAGGAAGTTGAAAAAGATTTAATTAAGGATAGTAATGTCAAACTACTTTCTGAATGGTATGACACTTTTGATAATACTGGTTATATAACTCTTGAAGAAGCTACAATAAAATATTTAAATTTCAATATGACTCTCATAGAAATAATTTTTGAGTTACCTAAAGGGTTATATGAAGTCTTAGAAATGAGGAGAGTTAATGCAAGAACTGAAGAAGAACAAATGAGAGCATGCATACTTGTTGATCTATGCCCGGTAATGTCAATAAAAGAAATGAAGAAAATCCTCAATGATGCTAAGAAGGATTTTAAGAGTGAAACAAGGGTGAATAAGCTTATGATCGATCAAATAGAGGAAGTAGTGAAAGACACTAAGAAAATTCTTAAGGTAGTTCTATTGAAGAACATATATATTATTGTTTTCGAATAAATTCATTATGAAGATGTTCCATCTAGTCTGAAAATTGAAGAAGTGAAAGAAGACACAATTGAGGACACTCAAAATCCTCTAGATATGCAAGATACTAAAATTCCCATGGAGATTGAAGCTCCTAAAGTTGAAGAAGCAGAAATTCCCAAAGCCAAGCAAGAATCTATGATTGCGGAAAAGAAGGTTGAGGCAAAGGAGTTGCTATGGAAGCAAGAGACACTACAAAGGAAGTAAAGGATATTTTAGAAGAACAATAGGAGGAGTTTGACCTTGAATTGGTTAAAGGCCATATCAACTTGGCCACTCTATCTCCTATTCAAAAGCTGAAGGTAGCATCATTTGCTCAGGCCAAGGCAAGGGAGGAGATATTGAAATATCTCATTGAAGACAGTGAACTGCTAAATCTTGCATCTGGTATCTTGGAGAAGATCATGCCTACATATGTCAAGAATTCATCTGATTCTCCCTCCAGTCAACTGAAGAAACTTATCAACTCTATAAGTACTCATTTTGAGTCTCTTGAAAAGTTAGTTGAGGATAAGGTTCAAAAATAATTTGATGCAAACAAGTTCAGAAGACTGAAGAGTATGATTGCTAATGATAAATCCTTATTAGCTAGCTATGTAAAGAACATTCAAGGTGCATTATCTGAGGGTGGAAATATCTACAAGTCATGCTTATCCTTGTCCAAATTCACTGAGGTCACTGAGAAGAAAATTAAGGAATATGAGAAATAGTTAGCAGATATTTCTCAAGCCTTTAATCCTCTAACCATTTATGTGGGTAAGAAAGAAGGTCAAGTCATATCCCTGCTTGAAAAAATTAAAAGTTTGAAGCATGAAAATGACAAATTTTTTGAAAGGGTATGTGAGCTTAGAGGACTAATTGGTCCTAAAATGGATACAATTCTTAGTGCATTGAAGAAAGCACATGATGCTATGGTTGTCAGTGATCTGACAAACCTTGAGTCAACAGAGATGCAATCCTACATATTATGTGGTCACATGATTATTTTGGAGAGTCTCAAAAAGAGTTGGGAAACTAGTTTAAGCCTGTTGAGGAACAATTTTGCAGACATATTCCAGTCCATGTAAGTCAGAGAAGCATGTTTGTACATATATAGTTTGATATGATTTTTTGTATGCAGATTCATGTCTTTTTCATTGATGTCAAAGGGGGAGTGTGGGACAGTGAGAAATTCCTTATTCATCTCAGGGGGAGTTGTGTTTTGAATTTTTGAGGATTGCAATGTATTCATGTTGGTATTGATTCCAACACTTAGTTATTTTTCACTAAGTGTTGCCATCAATGCCAAACAAGGAGATTGTTGGAAAGAGACACTACACAAGTTATCTAGTGTTGTCATTGATGGAAACCCTAGTCATTAATCATATCTGCATCTCAATATTTGCTCATACCGGAAGTCAGATTGAAGATATGTGATAACTATCAAAGCTAAAACAGGGCATTCAACAAAGTTGTGTACATTGATTCATACATAAATTCATGCTATCATTTTGAGTTTTGGATCTTAGGGAATGTCTTTTGATGTATGAACTTTCTTATCTTTGAATCATAGAGCCTTGTATTGATTGGTGTGCAAGTTAGAAGATCTGGTTTATTGTTTTTTAGTTTAATAGTGCAAAAAGGAAGACTAGATGAGTATAGCATGTTGTGGATCTTCAAGGAATTTTTTTTTAAGGTGTTTCATGTTCGAGGATATTATTTTGAGTCCTCACTATGTTTTTTCTGACATTGTATGGTTCACATTAATAATTGTTTATGGATTGAGCCGACAATTTGTACATGTTTTATATTTTGTTGAAGCTGACATATGGTTGATGTAATCTCTTGAAGAGGATATATATAATTGATTATTCATATAATTTTGTAAGGTGATGTGATAAGATTGAAAATTTAGAAGGATTATAGATTGATTGTGCATAGTTTCATTTGAGTAGAAAGAAGATTGGTGATCTGAATTAAATCAAATAGAGGTTCAAGAGCAGAATTTGATAGAATGTGAAGAATGCTGCAAATGCGCTTAACTGAAACTATATTAAGTCATTAGTAGATTCTATCTCATAGTTAATCCACTCCATATTGTCTATCTATGAATGCAATATAGTGAGTCTTCCTTTGAGTAGTAAGCCTTTTGTATCTAAGCAGTGAGCTCTAGGTAGTGTGCTTGAATGCATGTGCATTCCCCATTTGTCAATAGTTATTCTGAGTATACTCATATTGTGGATTGACCTCCACCATGTTTTTTCCCCTAACAAGGTTTCCATGTAAAAATCCTTGTGTTATGGTGTTTTGGTTGATTGTCTTGTGTTCTTGCATCTTTCTTTTGGTTCAATGCTATAAGTGGTTTAAAGAATAAGTTAATAAAGTTAAATTTTGTAGAACATTAATTCACCCCCACCTCTCAGTGTTCCTTGATTCCAATAGGTTTAAGGTGTGTTTAGTCATTTTTAATTCAATAAGGTCATAATAGACTATTGGCGGTATAACTAGGGTCATTTGGGGTCCATCTTACAAAAGTTGTCAATGTTTTTAAAAGTTGTAAAAGTGCAAAATGCAAAAATTGTAAAAGTGGGAATCCCAACAGTCAAGAAGTTCAAACATTAGTTAGAGTCATTTGGATTAGTTTTGTTTTGGTGTGTAAGATTTTAAAAGGGCCTAGAAAGGCTTGAGGAATGGTTGGAGCTTTGTAGTTAAGATTGAATCAATAAGAATACAAAATTTCCTTGCATTTTACTGGTAAATTGCTATTGCGGACTTTTGCATAGGTTTGTACTATGAAATAATGGATTAGAAGCTTTTGAATTTGATGGAGGCCTAATATCAATTCATTTTGGATTTGGTTTGGTTGGTTTTTATAGATTTTGGTGCATTTTATAAGTAATCTTTTGAAACTGGTCTGTAGAACCCTATTTGAGGGTTTAATAGTTTAAAAAATGGAAAATTAGGCCATTCCACTAATGAAACTTGTGAAAACTTGGTGGAATGGAATAATTAGAGGTAGGATGTTGTGCTATGTAGTTTCCAAGATAAGGGAAGGTGGGTTGCTAAATTTGGAGTGATTCCCTAGTTTCAATTCTTCATTATTTTTATGAAAAGTGATGCTTTGAAGTAGGTTTTGGTAGAAAGAATGGTAGAAACCCTTTCTAAATGATGCAATAAGATTGTGCAGAATTCATCTAAGGGAAAAAATATTGATCGAGTTTGATTGAATTGTGATTGTTGGAAGGTTTTCCTCCCTGATCTACATCAATTACCATCATAGATCTTTCTTGCATTAACATTGCATTAGTTAATTGGTATTCTATGACCTTTCTAATTTTGTATTAGTGGAAGTGCATATAGGCTTCATTTTTGCATTTCAAATAATTGAATTTCAAACAAAATCTACATTTTCACTTAGGTTATAGATCATACAACATAAAAAGCATAAAAATCAATTGAAAATCTCTAATTTTTTTAGAAAAGCCCTCACTGGGACTTATACGCCCCGCTAAGCAAATCAGTCCTAGTGCAGATATTGCAATGCATTTTCCAGAGTTAAATTCCCTATTTCTGAGTTTTTGTTTGTTATTAAAAAAATTTAGTTTTAGTTTGCATAGCTTTTGTTACATTAAAATAATTAGAGTTAGAATAATTTACATTCATTACAATTGTGGATAGAATTAGATTCTTGCATTTTTCATTTTTAGCATTATTTCATAGTTCAATTAGATTAGATTACATTTGGTATACATTAGAAAATAAAAAACAAAAACAAGACCAAATAGATAAACCAATTAGAGAAAGTATAGTTATTTGACTATGTCAAATCTCTTTTTCCAAGTTAACCTAACCCTCAAGCCTTTTAATACTGATGAATTTGACATGTTAGATGAAGCCCTTGAGTATTTCAACTCACAAGGTTCATCCACTAAGGCTTGTCATGACAAACCAAAACCAAGAGATGTTAATGTGATTCAACATCAACTTATCCTTTACACACCTTCACACAAACCTCAAACTCAAAACAAACTTGTTTACACTCTTGAACCACCTAAGAATAATATTTTGCAGCAATCAAGTCATAATACCATTGCTCACACATATAACACTAGAAATAATCCACAACCAAAACAAACAACCTCAACATCTTTACCTTTACCCAAATCCATTTTTCCTACTACCCCTCGTTTTCCTTCAAATAGTGGAAATGAGTATGATCAATTTGAACAACTTAAGAATACTCCTGAAAAAATATCACTATGGGATTTTATTCAAAATTCACCTAATTATCATACTATGCTTCAACCAGCCTTACAACAAGTTGTGATCCCCTCTAATACAAATGCAAGTGATGTGGCAGCTCTAATTAAAGGAATGAATATAGTTAATGTAGACATTATTTTTGACCAACATGAGCTCCCTCCCTTGGAGATAGGAAAGAAACATGATTCCTTCATGATAATAGACAAATTCAATAAAACGGGAATAAAAAGAACCCTTATCAATAATGGCTTAGCCCTTAATGTGTGTAGTGTGAATCTTTTAGATAGACTAGGCATAGATAAATTAAAAATTGAACCTGATTCCTTATCAATTTGAGGATTAAAGAATATAGGAAAGCAACTGCTTCGCATGATTACTTTACCTATTACATTTGGAAAGTCTATCTTACAAACTCCTATTCATGTTATACCTCATGACCTTTCATACAATCTTCTTTTAGGAAGACCTTGGATTCATGAGATGCATACAGTTCCTTTGACTCTTCATCGTATCATGAAGTATGTCTATAAAAACAAGGTATACAAAGTTGAAATAGACCTCGGTCTTGAAAGTTTCTTACAAGTTGAAAAAGGAAAGACAAGCCCTCTAATCATATTAATTCCAACATGAAACATAGAACCTAGGAAAGAGGAAAAACAAGAGATAGAAAAAGTGTTGAAATTAAAGGAATGAATATAGTTAGAGAAACTATATTTATTGGGGAATACAATGGTATCATGTTAGATACATTTACCTTGGTATCTAACATGATACCATTGTTTCCTTGGCATAGTATATAGAGAAAATACATTTACGCCTATGAAGGACATCACACCCAATGTCATCCATAAATACAAAGATGCATTGCATAAAGTAAAAATACTACACTATGAACCATGAAAAGAAAAATGCAAAAGAATAAGGCCAATGTATGCTCCCACTTTAAAGAAATTGCTAAACACCATACTACGAGAAATTACTTTAAAGTAGCAAATGATAAATGCAAACAATAAAGAAGACATGAGAGCTAACATGGAAATCCCTATGCCAAGTCATATGTTTCCAAATGAAGCTATTCCATGCAAAGAAAAGTGAAGAAGAGTGAAGAAAGAATAGACCAACTTGAGAAATCTATGCCATGAATAAATGATAAGAAATGATAAAGGAAGACAAGATCCCTGAACCTAACTAGAGAAAGCAGCTTATCATTTAGGTCTATTCTTAGTCAGGTTTCTCTATCACTGCTTTTCCAAGTGATTAAAGAGTGAATAATTTTGCACAACCTAAATCCAACTAGTAGAGAAATATAGAGAAAATACATTTATGCCTAAGAATGATACCATGATTTTCAGCCTTGGTTAACCTATAATATGGTATAAGAGGTAGAGGGAAAACAAAGACCACTGTTGGATTGGTGTGAGGTGCTTTCTCTAATTTCAACTTCCTTACTACCTCCTCAAAGATGATGTTATCAATTGAACCTGAATCCACAATGACCTTGCATACTTTCCCAAGTATCTTGCATCTCACTCTAAACAAGGCTCTTCTTTTCCTTGGCTCTTCCTTGACCGGTTGTCTAATCAAAACTTTACTAAACATCATATTCTCCCCCACTTCTGATTCAATGTGACTAAAGAGTGAATGATCTTAACATATGATATTAACCTATAATTTAGAAATATGGTATATGTTGTTAACCTATGATTCAATGTATAGGTTATACCATGATTAAAGTATATGATATTAACCTATAATTTAGAAATATGGTATATGTTGTTATACCATAGTATATGATAAGGTTTTTCATATACTTTAATCATGGTATCATGGTGAAGAATAATTCTTTCAATAATTCTTCATGATAAAAACATGTGTTTCTTTAGGATGTTTCAGGGATAAGGTTTAGGGATCTTGTCTTCCATATGGTCTATTGGTATCTAACACATTGACATAATAATTCTTTATTATCATTTCATATTAACCTACAAGGTGACTTCCCATACTAGATACCATATTATTCAATGCTTTCTCAAGTTGGTCTATTCTTTCTTCACTCTTCTTCACAAATAATATGCTCTCATGTGTCTTCTTTAAGTGAATTTCGGATCCGTTATTAACCTATAATGATTCAATGTGACTAAAGAGATTTTATGATATTAACCTATAATGCATGTGTATTCTCTATCACTGCTTTTCCAAGTGATTAAAGAGTGAATAAAAGAGCATTCATTAACCTTCAAAAAATTTCAGCCTTGGTTAACCTATAATATTTGCACAAGAATAACATCAATACATTTACGCCTAAGAATAATCATTGCTTTTCCAAGTGATTAAAGAGTGAATAAATTTGCACAACCTAAATCCAACTAGTAGAGAAATATAGAGAAAATACATTTCTCCCATACCACAAAAAAAATCACTAAACAATTGGTTCACACACTGGTGAAAATATCTCATACTATACAATAATCTAGAAACCCAAATTCTGAATATAGCAAAAAATTTCAACCTTGGTTAACCTATAATATTTGCACAGGAATAACATCAACACATAAAGAATGTTGAGTATAGTATCATAGCACATTATGAAAATTTTCACAACATAGTTTACTTTGTTTATTAAATTTTCTCAAAAAAACTTGTAAACCAAGTACTAGAGACATCATCTCAGCTCATTACTTCATTCCAATTCATCTTCAAATTCTGCAACAAGGAATAGCTCCATGTACTAACAACACTTCCTCAAGGTCTCAACTACACATGCACAACCTATTTTCCTCTTTTCCACAATTTTCTCAATATCCTCAACATCTTCATCCCATAGTTGAAATCAATGACAACACCAATTAGTAGACTTCCTATTGACATCAATGGAAACACCATCATTCTTGCAAAAATATCCCCTTTTGTCATTGATGGAAACACAAGATGTGAAAAGCTACCAAAGACCACAAAATAGTTCTGAACACCTACACAACATTCACATGATTCTCTCTCCCTGAGTAGATAAGTTCTCTTTTTTTCACATGATTCTTTGTCCCTCTTTGACATGAATGGAAAAGGATAAAATTCTTTGCATTGTTCTCCTTCTTTGACATTGAACCAAAATTACTTGCTCTAAATACTCCCCTTTAGGAGTGCACCCAACTAAATTAGCAACACAATGACAACACATGGCAATACCTACTCCCCCTAAGAGGTAGCCACCAACATCAGTCCAAAAGAGAGATAGATCCATAGATCCACTAGACTAATGCACCTCTATATGCATCTAGTTCAAGAAAGGAGCGAAAATAGCCCCCAACTTCTCTCGACGATACTCAAAATTATCCTTAGGAGGAGCCTTAGTAAATTTATCAGCAATATGATCCCTTTTAGGAACATACTCAAGCTTCACTTCATTCTTATAACCTTCTCTCTCAAAAAGTGATACATGATAGATATATGCTTTTTCCTTGAATGCATCACTAGATTATTTGAAATATTTATTGCCCTTATATTATCACAAAAGATATGCATAGGTTTGTCAAATACAACTCCAATATCCTTCAATGTTTGTCTCATCCATAATACATGTGTACAACATGATGTTGTTGTCATATACTCAACCTCTACTATGGATAAAGAAATTGAATCTTGTTTCTTACTCATCCATAACACCAATCTACATCCAAGAAAGAATGTACCACCACTTGTACTTTTCCTATCATCAACACAACTATCCCAATCTACATCTTTGTAAGAATTTAATATGAAATTAGTATCCTTAGGATACCACAAACCATAATCCAGCGTGCCTCTTAAATATCTGAATATTTTCTTCATTACTGCAACATGTGTTTCTTTAGGATGTTCTTGAAATCTCGCAACAAGAAAAATTACATGCATGATATCCAGTCTAGTGGTAGTTAAAGACAACAGTCTACCAATCATAGATCTATACTTGCTTTGATCAACCTTAGGTGAATCATCATCTTTGTTCAATTTATAACCAATCACCATAGGAGTACATATTAGTTTGGATCCATCCATTCTAAACTTTTTCAACATATCTTTGGCATACTTAGACTATGAAATGAAAATCCCTTTATTAGTTTGATTGATTTGTAGCCCAAGAAATAAATTCATCTCCCCAAACATTGACATCTCAAATTCTTTTTGCATTTCTTTAGGAAATTTCTTACACAACCTCATTTCCATCAAAGATAATATCATCCACATAGACAACTACTATCAAGATTTTGTCTTCCTCAATTTTAAAGTAAAGATTACTATCTATGGAGCCCTTACTAAATACTTGCTATATCAAGTACATGTCCAACCTTGAATACCAGGCTCTAGGAGCTTGCTTCAAACCATATAGGGCATTATTCAACTTACATACCTTATCTGGTTGATCTTATAACTAAAAACCTTTTGATTGTTCCATCTAAACCTCTTCTTCCAATTATTCATTCAAAAAGGCAGACTTCACATCCATCTAATAGACCTTAAAATATTTGTGTGCTGCAAATGCAAAAAACATTTTGATAGCTTCCATCCTAGCCACAAGAGTAAAATTCTCCTCAAAATATATACCTTCTACTTTTGAGTAACCCTTACACACAATTCTTTCTTTGTTTCTTACTACTCCATTCTCATCAAGCTTTTTCCTAAATACCCATTTAGTTCCATTTATGTTTTTGTTTGCTAGTCTAGGGACCAATTCCCAAGTCTAATTTCTCTCTATCTATAGAAGTTCTTCTTCTATTGCCTTCATCCAATGCTTATCCTTACATGCTTCACTCACTGATTTAGGTTCAACTTTAGAAAGTAAACATAAATTTACCTCAACTTCAGTAGCTTTACTTCTTTTCAATACACCTTTCCTCTTATCTCTAATGATTTTATCTTCAGAAGGATTATTTTGCACATACTTAGGGGTTTTAGAGGTCTTCTCTAGAGCTTCTTCCCCTTCATTCTTCATTTCTTGTTCATCAACTTTTTCTTCTACTTCTCTGTAATCAGGTTCATCTGACACATCTATCTACTACAATAGAATTCTACAAGTTTTTTTCAACTTTAACATAATTTTCACTTTTGATTATGTTTCTCAACCTTTTGTTGTAACACATGTAAGCATTGCTTCTAGTAGAATATCCAAGGAAGATACCTTCATCAGACCTTGCATCAAAATTTGTTCAGTTTTCTTCTTCTCTTTTGATGCAACATTTGCTTCCAAACACTTTAAAGTACATCACAGTAGGAATCCTTCCATACCATAGCTCATAAGGAGTCTTTGTGTTGGAAGATTTAGCTTGACCTTTGTTAAGTATGTAAATAGCGGGATGAATAACTTCTCTCTAGTAGAATTGCAGTAGATTTTCCTCTTTCATCATAATTCTTGCGGCTTCTTGAATAGTTCTTTTTCTCCTTTTAACAACTCCATTCTACTAAGGAGTTATAGGGACACACAAATGTATTTTTATTCCATGAACTTCACAAAACATGTTAAACTCATCAAAGGTGAATTAACCACCTCTGTTATACCTCAAGCATTTTATTTTCAAATCCATTTCTGATAGGGTAGGGTTGGATGGAACACTCACTGTTCCATGCTTCGGGTCTCACCTTGGCAAACCCCTTTGGTGTCACTCTCCACCACATTAACCTATAGGCCCTAATGCTTGTTCAGAACCCCTGGTTCTCTTGGCCAACCCTACTATCATCTCCATTTCCCTAACCAAGCCAATCTTGGTGCTCTCTCTGCCATTCTCTCCTTAGCCCTTAATCTTCCTAAAGGCTAGCTAAATCTCCAACCTTCACTAATTCGATGCAGGGGTGAGTGATGTCTCCCATGGCTTCAAGACCATCCCCCTAGGGTTCTTGATCATCCACCAATCTCCAATTTTCCATCGCTCTCACCAAACCCTCTTCTAGGGTTAAAAAGGATACTAGCCCTTGAGCCCCAATTAGGTCTCCCAACCCGAGAAAAGTGGAAACCACTCCAAAAATCTCTAAATAACCTAGGATATTTTCTTGGGTTTTGTGTTTCCTATGCCCACACCTTGAATATTTTTAGGGTTTGGAGCCTGTACTGTCTGTACACTGCCCTAGCCACGAACTTAGCACTTTTTGGCTTGTTTTAAGCCAATTTCTGACCTTTTATTTGTGAACAGTCAGTTGATTCTTCCTCCATGCAGTCTGTTAGGGCTCCATCCTTCTTGCAAAGCCTCTATAAGGCCTCCTGCATCCACCACACACCTTGGTTTGCTAGGGGATTGAGACCCCTACAACTTTAGTGCTTGTTTTCATTGTCTTTCCTAGTCGGGCATTGCCAAGCTTGCCTAGGAAGAGACTTTCCTCATGATCACTCGATCCCTGAAGACTCCTAGACCTAATCTATTTATAGGAATGGAGCTTAGCCTCAATCCCCATAGACTATACATCAGGTATAGTGGAAGACAGAGGTCTAAGTCTCCATGGTTGACAGTTTGCTGGACTGATCAGCAATGGAAGTAAACAAAACTAACTAAGAAAAAAACTAGGAAATGATGAAAAAACTTAACTACTGACCTCACAAAGCTTGAAAAACAATTACTTCACGTGCGACACACTGCTCAGTGCCTGGAACCCTCCATTAACACACTAATAAGAGCTAAAAACCAAAAAATTACAAGAGTTTCATTATTTTTCCATATGAACAGCAAACTCCAAATGATACAAAGCTCTTCCAACCTCTAGACCTAGTCGAGGCACACCTTATAAAGGTTCATAAAGTGGTTAATTTTCCCCTTGGTTGGACATAACCACCACATTAGGCCAAAATTGCACAAATGCAACATTTTGGGCTTTATTTTGAATTCCTAGTGAATCCTAGTCGAAAGAAGTTGGTAAACTCATCCATTCTACCATGAGCTACTGATCAACCTTCCTCCTGACATGTTCTAACACCTCTAACTCAAAACTAAATGGTCAACATGACCTTACAGCATTAAAACCACAAAATTTCATCCTAGGCTCACAAATTTGCCTAGTGCTACCTAATGCTTCCTAGGTGCTCCTACACCATTCTCCCCCTCTCTGCCCAAACACTAAGGAATGGAAGGAGAGATCAATGATAGGTCAATACCAAACTTCTTGAACTGATCTTCTTGTACCCATGTGGCTTCTGATTCATGCTTGTTCTTCCACTTGATAAGATGCTCCATGTACACCTTATGCCTTGTAGACTTTTGCACTCTTGACTCCAGGATTCATTCTACTTGTTGCTTGTCTGGAGTAGGTAGGGGTATGTTCCTTACATACTTGAAGATTTCCCTATTATTCTGATCCAAATCCTTGACTGATCCCTTGTACTTGATCAAATCAGCTACATTGAACACAGGAGAGATCCCTAGATCGGCAGGTAACTCCACCTTGTATGCATTCTTCCCATACTTGGCCAATACCTTGCATGGACCCACTCTCTTCATCTGCAACTTGGTTGATGTTCCCTTTTGTAACCTTGATTTGTTGAGGTGGACCATGACATAATCTCCTACTGCAAAGTGCACATCTTTCCTTGACAAATCTGCCTTCTCCTTCAACTTTTGTGTAGCCTCAATGACTGTCTTCTTTATCTACTCCTGAATATCCTTCATGGTTTGACTGAAGTCTTCTACATGTCCACTTCTATGGTCCATAGCTCTAAGATCTCTAAGCTCACATATGCCTTGTGGGTGCATCCCATACACTATTTAAAAAGGACTCTTCCCTGTAGTCCTATTCACACTGTCATTGTATGCATACTCAGCCTGTGAGATAATCATGTGCCATGTCTCTCCATACTCTTTAGTGAGGCACCTAAGAAGATTTCCTAACACCCTATTAACCACCTCTATTTTCCCATCAGTCTGAGGATGGTAAGCTGATCCAAAAGACAAGTTGGTACCTAATCTACTCCATAGAGTCTTCCAAAAATGAATCATGAACTTCACATCTCTATCAGAAACAATACTTAAAGGTAGTCCATGGATCCTTACCACTTCCTTGAAGAAAAGATGAGCTATGTAGCTAGCATCATGAGTAGTTTTGCAGGGAATAAAATGACTCATTTTGCTAAATCTGTCTACCACTACATAAACACTATCACAGCCTGCCTTGGTCTTAGGGAGTCCTACCACAAAATCCATGCTCACACACTCCCATGGTCTGTTAGGAATGGGTAGGGGTTGATATAAACCAGCATTACTAGCTTCTCCCTTAGCTTTCATACACACCACACATTTCTCCACATATTTTCTGACATCTCTTGCCAACTTAGGCCAATAGTAGAACCTCTGCACTAGTTCCAATGTCTTGTTGATGCCAAAATGTCCACTAATATTGCCATTATGCTTCTCTTGAATGAGGTTTTCTCTCATCGATCCTCTTGGAACACACAACTAATTTCCTTTGAACAACAAACCACTTTGCAAAGTATACTCAGAGTATTGGCTATGAAAATGATTCTCAAAGTCTAAACATACCTTGTAGACCTCTAAAAAGTCTTCATCTTCCCCATAGAGATCCTTGAAACTCTCTATGCCAATGCTCTTGATCTATATCTCTTGCACTGTCAACAATCTCCTGCTTAGTGCATCTACCACCTTGTTCAACTGTCCCTTCTTATGCTTAATGGTAAAAGTAAAAGCTTGGATGTATTCCATCCATTTCAAATGCCTATTACTCAACTTCTCTTGAGTGTTGATATAGCTAAGTGCCTGACTGTCAATAAAGACTACAAACTCCTTGGGTAGAAGGTAATGCCTCCACTTCCTAAGTGACTGAACCAAAGCATAAAGTTCTAAGTCATAGGTTGAATACTTCTTCTTTGCTTCATTGAGCTTCTCACTAAAGAAGGCTATAGGCCTTCCCTCTTGACTTAACACTTCTCCTATTGCAACTCCACTAGTATCACATTCCACAATGAACAACTTGTCAAAGCTAGGTAATAAGAGAATAGGTTGAGTTGCCACTTCTTGTTTCAGTTTCTCAAACCATTTCTCAGCTTCTTGTGTCCACTTAAACTTGATTTTCAAACCACCTTTGATTGTATCTAGGATCAATGCACAGATACCACTAAAGTTCCTTATGAATTTTCTATAAAATTCAGCCAATCCATGAAAACTTCTTACCTCTATCCCTATGGTTGGTGTAGGCTAGTTTAGGATGGCTTCTACCTTGCTTGGATCCATCTTCAATGATCCTTGGGATACTACAAACCCCAAATACATAAGCTCTTGTTTGAAGAACTCACATTTCTCTAGATTGATGGCTAACTTCTCTTCTTGCAATCTTTTAAGAACCATCTCCACATGCTTTAGGTGTTCTTCAGCTGTCTTACTAAAGATGAGTATATCATCAAGATACACTGCCACAAATATCCTTGTAAAGTATTTAATCACTTCATTCATGAGCCTCATGAATGTACTAGGGGCATTAGAGAGGCCAAATGGCATCACTCTCCACTCATACAACGCGTCATTTGTCTTAAAAGTTGTATTCCACTCATCTCCATCCTTGATTCTAATCTGATGGTATCCACTCTTGAGATCTAACTTGGTGAAGTACTAAGCTCCTCCAAGACAATCCATCAAGTCCTCAATCCTAGGAATAGGGAACCTATACCTGATTGTGATTATATTTATTGCTCTAGAATTAGTGCACAATCTCCACTTGCCTCCTTTCTTGGTTGCTAAGACCACTGGTACTGCACATCGGTTGATACTCTTCCTAATCAATCCTTGATCCAATAACTCCTGCACTTGTCTAGCTACCTCTAGATTCTGATCTGGTGTAAGTTTGTATATTGCTTTGTTTGGCAATGAAGCCCCTAGTATGAAGTCAATTTGATGACTAATGGCTCTTTGTGGAGGTAGGTTTGTTGGTGTTCCATCACTCACTATGTCCTTATACCTCTCAAGCAACTTCTGGACTGCTCCGGGTATGACTGTTTTCTCGGCCTTGTTCTCTTCTTTAGGTTGCAACATAACCACATATCTTTCACCTCCTTGATGTAGGTTGTTAATGAACTCTTTTCCACTGTTCAACAAGACACTGAGGGTCTTTGACTGTCCTTATTCCTCTTCTAACAGTGACTACAACTTAAATGTCTTCCCATCCTTCTTGAAAGAAATGGTGTTCTCTTTTCCATCATACATGACACTTCTGTCATACTGCCATGGTCTGCCCAATAGAAGATGGCATGCATCCATGGGTAAAACATCACAAACCAACTTGTCTTCGTATCCTCCAATGGAGAACTCCACCGTTGTCTGCTCATTGACAAGAACACTTTGTCCTTTGTTCAACCATGTCACCTTGTAGGGATTGGTGTGGGATGCTTTCTCTAATTTCAATTTCCTTACTGCCTCCTCAAAGATGATGTTATCAGTTGAACCTGAATCCACAATGACCTTGCATACTTTCCCAAGTATCTTGCATCTCACTCTAAATAAGGCTCTTCTTTGCCTTGGCTCTTCCTTGACCAGTTGTCTAATCAAAACTCTACTAAACATTAGATTCTCTCCCACTTCTGATTCAATGTGACTAACCTCTGGTGATTTGACACTCATGGTGTCCTCTTGTGCATATGCCACTCTCTTCTTAGTATTTGATGAAGATGCTTTCTTTGGGCACCTATAAGCTGGATGTCCTACTTGTCCACAATGGTAACACTTCATATTAGCAAAGTAAGAATTGATCCTGCCTGCTCCTCTTCCTCTATTTGAACCTCCTTGAGGACCTCTGCCTCTGTTATATCCTCCTCTAGAAGATGTTTCACCTCCATGCTCTGTGAGTTTAGACTCTCCTTGGTTTCTTTCCTCAGTTCCTCTACCTTGGTATCCACCTCTATATCCTCTTTGATCTCTCCCTTTACCTCTGCTCTTAGAAGTCTGTTCTTACTTCCTCCTGCTTCTTTCCTCAATATTAATAGCCAATTGATAGCATTGGTGCATTGTCTTGGGACTTAGAAGAGTCATCTCTTCTTGGATGTTCCATTTCAAACTATTAAGGTATCTAGCCACCTTGAGACTTTCATCCTCTGTCACATTAGACCTCATACAAAGTTTTTCAAACTCCTCAGTGTAAGTGTTCACATCTTGGTCTTTCTGCCTCAAACTCTGTCTCTTCTTGTGTAACTGAATGTCATAATCATCTAGCATGTATGCTTCTCTTACTTTGGCAACCATTCCCTTCCAAGTAGAGATAGGCTACTTTCCTTCTTCTTCCCTCTCTGTCTGAATGAATTTCCACCATGTCAAGGCAAAACCTCTTAGTCTTGATTTTGCCACCTTTACCTTCTATGCTTCAGTGACTCCATCATATTCAAAATGGTTTTCCATTCCCTCTATCCAATCCATGACTAGTTCAGCTTCCATTTTCCCACTAAACAGTGGTATGCCTTCAAGTCCTTTTCCACTCAAAGCCTTCAATTCCTTCAAGAAAGGATCTTCTTCAAAACAGGGTCAAGTTCAGGGATCTTGTCTTCCTCTGCAACCTCTTCTTTCTTGGATTTAGGTTTGATAAAGTGGTTACATTTCCCCTTGGTCGGACATAACCACCACATTAGGCCAAAATTGCACAAATGCAACATTTTGGGCTTTATTTTGAATTCCTAGTGAATCCTAGTCGAAAGAAGTTGCTAAACTCATCCATTCTACCATGAGATAGTGATCAACCTTCCTCCTGACATGTTCTAACACCTCTAACTCAAAACTAAATGGTCAACATGACCTTACAACATTAAAACCACAAAATTTCATCCTAGGCTCACAAATTTGCCTAGTGCTACCTAATGCTTCCTAGGTGCTCCTACACCATTCTCCCCCTCTCTGCACAAACACTAAGGAATGGAAGGAGAGATCAATGATAGGTCAATATTAAACTTCTTGAACTGATCTTCTTGTACCCATGTGGCTTCTGATTCATGCTTGTTCTTCAACTTGATAAGATGCTCCATGTACACCTTATGCCTTGTAGACTTTTGCACTCTTGACTCCAGGATTCGTTCTACTTGTTTCTTGTCTGGAGTAGGTAGGGGTATGTTGCTTACATCCTTGAATATTTCCCTATTATTCTGATCCAAATCCTTGACTGATCCCTTGTACTTGATCAAATCAGCTACATTGAACACAGGAGAGATCCCTAGATCGGCAGGTAACTCCACCTTGTATGCATTCTTCCCATACTTGGCCAATACCTTGCATGGACCCACTCTCTTCATCTGCAACTTGGTTGATGTTCCCTTCTGTAACCTTGATTTGTTGAGGTGGACCATGACATAATCTCCTACTGCAAAGTGCACATCTTTCCTTGACAAATCTGCCTTCTCCTTCAACTTTTGTGTAGCCTCGATGACTGTCTTCTTTATCTACTCCTGAATATCCTTCATGGTTTGACTGAAGTCTTCTGCATGTCCACTTATATGGTCCATAGCTCTAAGATCTCTGAGCTCACATATGCCTTGTGGGTGCATCCCATACACTATTTCAAAAGGACTCTTCCTTGTAGTCCTATTCACACTGTCATTGTATGCATACTCAGCCTATGAGATAATCATGTGCCATGTCTCTCCATACTCTTTAGTGAGGAACCTAAGAAGATTTCCTAACACCCTATTAACCACCTCTGTTTTCCCATCGGTCTGAGGATGGTAAGCTGATCCAAAAGACAAGTTGGTACCTAATCTACTCCATAGAGTCTTCCAAAAATGACTCATGAACTTCACATCTCTATCAAAAACAATACTTAAAGGTAGTTCATGGATCCTTCCTTGAAGAAAAGATGAGCTATGTAGCTAGCATCATGAGTAGTTTTGCAGGGAATAAAATGACTCATTTTGCTAAATCTGTCTACCACTACATAAACACTATCACAGCCTGCCTTGGTCTTAGGGAGTCCTACCACAAAATCCATGCTCACACACTCCCATGGTCTATTAGGAATGGGTAGGGGTTGATATAAACCAGCATTACTAGCTCCTCCCTTAGCTTTCATACACACCACACATTGCTCCACATATTTTCTGACATCTCTTGCCAACTTAGGCCAATAGTAGAACCTCTGCACTAGTTCCAATGTCTTGTTGATGCCAAAATGTCCACTAAGATTGCCATTATGCTTCTCTTGAATGAGGTTTTCTCTCATCGATCCTCTTGGAACACACAACTGATTTCCTTTGAACAACAAACCACTTTGCAAAGTATACTCAGAGTATTGGCTATGAAAATGATTCTCAAAGTCTAAACATACCTTGTAGACCTCTAAAAAGTCTTCATCTTCCCCATAGAGATCCTTGAAACTCTCTATGCCAATGCTCTTGATCTATATCTCTTGCACTGTCAACAATCTCCTGCTTAGTGCATCTACCACCTTGTTCAACTGTCCCTTCTTATGCTTAATGGTAAAAGTAAAAGCTTGGATGTATTCCATCCATTTCAAATGCCTATTACTCAACTTCTCTTGAGTGTTGATATAGCTAAGTGCCTGATTGTCAGTAAAGACTACAAACTCCTTGGGTAGAAGGTAATGCCTCCACTTCCTAAGTGACTGAACCAAAGCATAAAGTTCTAAGTCATAGGTTGAATACTTCTTCTTTGCTTCATTGAGCTTCTCACTAAAGAAGGCTATAGGCCTGCCCTCTTGACTTAACACTTCTCCTATTGCAACTCCACTAGTATCACATTCCACAATGAACAACTTGTCAAAGCTAGGTAATAAGAGAATAGGTTGAGTTTCCACTTCTTGTTTCAATTTCTCAAACCATTTCTCAGCTTCTTGTGTCCACTTAAACTTGATTTTCAAACCACCTTTGATTGTATCTAGGATCGATGCACAGATACCACTAAAGTTCCTTATGAATTTTCTATAAAATTGAGCCAATCCATGAAAACTTCTTACCTCTATCCCCGTGGTTGGTGTAGGCCAGTTTAGGATGGCTTCTACCTTGCTTGGATCCATCTTCAATGATCCTTGGGATACTACAAACCCCAAATACATAAGCTCTTGTTTGAAGAACTCACATTTCTCTAGATTGATGGCTAACTTCTCTTCTTGCAATCTTCTAAGAACCATCTCCACATGCTTTAGGTGTTCTTCAGCTGTCTTACTAAAGATGAGTATATCATCAAGATACACTACCACAAATATCCTTGTAAATTCTTTAAGCACTTCATTCATGAGCCTCATGAATGTACTAGGGGCATTAGAGAGGCCAAATGGCATCACTCTCCACTCATACAACCCATCATTTGTCTTAAAAGTTGTCTTCCACTCATCTCCATCCTTGATTCTAATCTGATGGTATCCACTCTTGAGATCTAACTTGGTGAAGTACTAAGCTCCTCCAAGACAATCCATCAAGTCCTCAATCCTAGGAATAGGGACCTATACCTGATTGTGATTCTATTTATTGCTCTAGAATTAGTGCGCAATCTCCACTTGCCTCCTTTCTTGGTTGCTAAGACCACTGGTACTACACATGGGTTGTTACTCTTCCTAATCAATCCTTGATCCAATAACTCCTGCACTTGTCTAGCTACCTCTAGATTCTGATCTGGTGTAAGTTTGTATATTGCTTTGTTTGGCAATGAAGCCCCTGGTATGAAGTCAATTTGATGACTAATGGCTCTTTGTGGAGGTAGGGTTGTTGGTGTTCCATCACTCACTATGTCCTTATACCTCTCAAGCAACTTCTGGACTGCTCCGGGTATGACTATTTTCTCAGCCTTGTTCTCTTCTTTAGGTTGCAACATAACCACATATCCTTCACCTCCTTGATGTAGGTTGTTAATGAACTCTTTTCCACTGTTCAACAAGACACTGAGGGTCTTTGACTGTCCTTATTCCTCTTCTAACAGTGACTACAACTTAAATGTCTTCCCATCCTTCTTGAAAGAAATGGTGTTCTCTTTTCCATCATACATGACACTTCTGTCATACTACCATGGTCTGCCCAATAGAAGATGGCATGCATCCATGGGTAAAACATCACAAACAAACTTTTCTTCGTATCCTCCAATGGAGAACTCTGTCGTTGTCTGCTCATTGACAAGAACACTTTGTCCTTTGTTCAACCATGTCACCTTGTAGGGATTGGTGTGGGGTGCTTTCTCTAATTTCAACTTCCTTACTGCCTCCTCAAAGATGATGTTATCAGTTGAACCTGAATCCACAATGACCTTGCATACTTTCCCAAGTATATTGCATCTCACTCTAAATAAGGCTCTTCTTTGCCTTGGCTCTTCCTTGACCAGTTGTCTAATCAAAACTCTACTAAACATTAGATTCTCTCCCACTTCTGATTCAATGTGACTAACCTCTAGTGATTTGACACTCATGGTGTCCTCTTGTGCATATGCCACTCTCTTCTTAGTATTTGATGAAGATGCTTTCTTTGGGCACCTATAAGCTGGATGTCCTACTTGTCCACAATGGTAACACTTCATATTAGCAAAGTAAGAATTGATCCTGCCTGCTCCTCTTCCTCTATTTGAACCTCCTTGAGGACCTCTTCCTCTATTATATCCTCCTCTAGAAGATGTTTCACCTCCATGCTCTATGAGTTTAGACTCTCCTTGGTTTCTTTCCTTAGTTCCTCTACCTTGGTATCCACCTCTATGTCCTCTTTGATCTATCCCTTTACCTCTGCTCTTAGAAGTCTGTTCTTATTTCCTCCTGCTTCTTTCCTCAATCTTAATAGCCAATTGATAGCATTGGTGCATTGACTTGGGACTTAGAAGAGTCATCTCTTCCTGGATGTTCCATTTCAAACTATTAAGGTATCTAGCCACCTAAGACTTTCATCCTCTGTCACATTAGACCTCATACAAATTTTTTCAAACTCCTCAGTGTAAGTGTTCACATCTTCGTCTTTCTGCCTCAAACTCTGTCTCTTCTTGTGTAACTGAATGCCATAATCATCTGGCACGTATGCTTCTCTTACTGTGGAAACCATTCCCTTCCAAGTAGAGATAGGCTACTTTCCTTCTTCTTCCCTCTCTGTCTGAATGAATTTCCACCATGTCAAGGCAAAACCTCTTAGTCTTGATTTGGCCACCTTTACCTTCTATGCTTCAGTGACTCCATCATATTCAAAATGGTTTTCCATTCCCTCTATCCAATCCATGACTAGTTCAGCTTCCATTTTCCCACTAAACAGTGGTATGACTTCAAGTCCTTTTCCACTCAAAGCCTTCAATTCCTTCAAGAAAGGCTCTTCTTCAAAATAGGGTCAAGTTCAGGGATCTTGTCTTCCTCTGCAACCTCTTCTTTCTTTGGTACCCTTCCTTCCAACTGCACATTATTCAATGCTTTCTCAAGTTGGACTATTCTTTCTTCACTCTTCTTCACACTCTGCTCTTCCTCACACTCTGTTTCTTAGTCATATGTTTCCAAATGAAGCTATGACATGAACATTTCTATTCTTATGTCTTCATGTTTATCCAGATAAAGGGATCTTGAGTCTTCATGTTTTTCTTGTTCTTGGACAACATGGTGTTTGTAGCATGTTGTGGATCTTTGAGGAGTAATTAATTGAAGTTTTTTCACATTGGAGATGTTGATTTGGGTCTTCACTAAGTTGTGGGCAACCTTGGTTGATTCACATTAATAATCTTTAATGTTTTGAGCTGATAGTTTATATTCATTTTATTATTTTGTTGAGGATGACATGTAGCAATGAAATTTCTTATTGCAGATATATATAAGCGATTATTTGTTTGAATTGAAGTATTCCAGTGGATATCAAGTGTGTGTATGCATGAATAAAGTACCAATCATTTTAAGGAAGAGAAAAGTGCGAAGAAGAGTGAAGAAGAGTGAACAAATGTTCATGTGCTTAACTAGAACTATGATCAGGCATTAGCAAATGTTAATTTATTAGTTCAAATTCATGCGGATCTAATCCAATTATTTCTGTAAGACAATGTGTCTTCCTTTGGGTGGTTAGCCTTGTTGTAATTGAGCAGTGAGCTCTATGCAATGTTCCTAAATGCATGTGTATTCCCCATATTTCATTTCTTTATACTTTTAACAGTGTATAATCTTGTAGACTGACCTCCACTATGGTTTTTCCCCTAACATGGTTTCCATGTAAAAAAATCTTGGTGTTATGTGTGTTTCTGATGTGTTGATGATTTTTTCTTTCATGGTTAATAATCAGATCTAAGAATAAGGTTAATAAGTTGAATAATTTTTAAATTTTTGGGACAACTGATTCACCCCCCCGATCTCATTTTTCTGCCCTTGTGTTGCCAAAAATTTGTATCAAAGTAGGTTCCATAGAAGAAGTTTATTAACTTGAGGTGATTTGAGATGGCATCATACAAGAAGGATAGTCCGATATTTGATGGAACAAATTATTCTCTATGGAAGACTCGAATGGAGTGTCATTTGAGATGCATTGGTGAAACCTTCTAGAACATTACATGTAATAGGTATGTTATTCCTCATAATGGTCCTACTACTACTGCTGAGATTAGAGATGTTGAGTATAATATAAGGGCTAAGGAAGCATTATTGAGTTCCTTGAATGATTCTAAGATGACAAATGTTATGGATCTAAAAACTGCTTATGAGATTTGGAAAAAGTTGGAAACCTTGTATGAAGGTGATGCTAATGTGAAGATTGCTAAGTTGCAGAGTCTGAAAGGGAAATATGAAAAGTTAAGAATGGGTGATGATGAGAACATTACTATTTTTATGCAAAGAGTGAATGAACTTGTGTGTGGTATCATATGTGTTGGCGGATAGATAGACGAATCAGAGATTATTTCTAAAGTGCTTAGATCCTTGCCTAATTCATACAAAGTCAAAGCTAGTGCTATTGAAGAGCTCCAACTTTAATAAATGTAACCAGAGATATGTTGGTTGGTAAGCTTACTCCTTTTGATTTGAGTGAATTTGGTGATGCCCTTCCTAAGGTTGAATCTACATTTAAGGCTACTCCTTCTAGAAGAGATAGATAGAGATATGATCTGGGTGAGAGTTCATCTAGAAATACATTCAAGTATGAGGATGAAATCATACAAATTGAAGAAGAAAGAGAGTTGAAAGAGTTGGAAGCACTTATTATCAAAATAGTACCAAGAGGAAAAGGTAAGTATGAAGGAAAATTTCCTTAAATGATTTTCTTGCAATACAATAGGTCATTTTGCATCAAGGTATCCGAAAAGAGCTCCTAAACCAAGACATAACAAGCCTAGATTTCAAAAGAAGTGTTACTATGCTGTTGATGAAGGTGTGACAAATGATGAATCTAATAAAGGAAATAGAAGTGATGATGAATGGGTATTTATTGCTATCAAGGAAAATAATTATGTTTCTACTAAATCTGCTAGTTTTACAAATGTGGAGAAAGCCCTAGCTACTCAAGTTAAAGAGAAAGATGAATGGGTGATTGATAGCAGATGTTCACATCATATGACAAGAGATAAAAGTAAGTTTGTGAGCTTGGAAAAGTATGATGGTGGTGCTATGAGATTTGGTGATAATACAGCTGGTGTGATCTGTGGCAGAGGATGCATTTCTCTTGATGGTAAGCATAATACTGATGATGTCATGTATGTGGAAGGCTTGAAGCATAATATTTTAAGTGTTTGTTAGATGGTTGATAAGGGATACAATCTTTAGTTCAAGGATGGAAAGTGCAGAATATTGAGTTCCAGAAATGTAATTGCATCAGGTACAAAAAAAAAGGTAATATCTTTCACTTGAATGTTGCTAGTAAAAGTTGTTTGATTGTTCAAGTTGATGAAAATTGGTTATGGCATAAGATAATGTGTCATGTTAACTTTGATAATATTTTCAAGATAAGATCTACTAAGGCTATGAGAGATCTTCCTAAGTTGGTGAAACCTACTAATGCCATATGCAAGGAATGTCAGTTAGGAGAGAAAACTAGAATTTCATTTCAGAGCAAGCAACATTGTTCAAATGAATTGTTGAAGCTTGTGCATATTGATCTGTGTGGTCCCTCTAAGGTCATAATTTTGCAAGGTTACAGTTATTTCATGTTACTTATTGATGATTATTCTAGAATGGTGTGGGTTACTTTCTTAAGGGAGAAATCTGAAGCACTGGAAAAGTTCAAGATCTTTAAGGATATGGTTGAGATAGAGACAGGTCTGAATATTAAATGTCTAAGATCAGATAGAGGTGGTGAATTCACTTCTGGTGAATTTAATTCTTTTTGTGAAGAACATGGAAGAAAGAGAGAATTATCTGCACCATGGACCCCTCAACAAAATGGAGTTGTGGAAAGGAAGAAAAAAATAATTGAAGATGCTGCTAGAACTATGATGCTGGAAGGAAATGTCCCTCATATCTACTAGAGAGAAGTTAAGTACTACTGTGTACACACTCAATCGGGTACAAATTAAAGGTGATATTGGTAAGACCCATTTTGAGCTATGGACTGGTTAAAAGCCTACTGTTAAATATTTCAAAATCTTTGGGAGTAGATGCTACATTAAAAGGGATGAAGATATAGGAAAGTTTGATGTGAGGAGTGATGAAGGTATCTTTCTAGGTTATTCTACTAAAATCAAGGCCTACTAGTGTTAAAATAAAATATTGAGGAAAATGGTTGAAAGTGAAAATGTCAAGGTTGATGAAGACTTAGGTACACCATCCAAAACCTATGGATATGATTCTAATTATTAGAATGACAGTACAAACAAAGGAAAGCAAGTTTAGACTACAAATCAAGTGCAAATCATTCTGGGGAATCAAGAAAATAAAGAGGAAGAAGAGACTAGTGAAATTACAGAAAAGAGAACACAAGAGCCTGAAGTTGAAGAACATCCTAAGAAGACTCTAGGTATGTAAGATTGAATCATTTAGAAGATCAGATTATAGGTGATAAAAACAAAGGTGTCCAAACTAGGAGAAAGATTACAGAAGAATACTGCTTGATTTCAAAGACTGATCCTACTAGTGTGAATGAAGCATGTAAAGATGAACATTGGGTTGAAGCAATGAAAGAGGAGATAAAGCAGATTGAGAAGAATGATACATGGATTCTTGTTCCCAAACCTAAGGGTAAGAATGCCATTGGAACTAAATGGGTCTTTAGAAACAACTGAATGAGCAAGGTGAAGTGGTTTGAAACAAATCAAGACTAGTATGCAAAGGATATTCACTGATGGAAGGAATTGATTTTGAAGAGACTTTTGCCCCTGTTGCTAGAATTGAAGTTGTAAGATTATTTCTTGCCTATGATACTTACAAGAACTACAAGGTTTATCAGATGGATGTCAAGTCAACTTTTCTAAATGGCGAATTGGAAGAAGAGGTGTTTGTTGAGCAACCTGATGGATTTTAGTTGACTGATAAGGGAGATATGGTGTGTCAGTTGAAGAAAGCATTGTATGGACTCAAGCAAGCCCCTACAGCATGGTATGCCATATTGGACAAGTATTTGGTGAAGCTTGGATTTAACAAAGGTACTAGCGATAGTAATCTATATTTCAAGATTGATCATAATAAAGATTTGATTGTTGAAGTCTTTGTTGATGATATCATTTTTGGAGGAGATGATGTTTTGTGCATGAAGTTTGCTAATGAGATGTAGAATGAATTTGAGATGTCAATGATTGGTGAGATGAAATTCTTTTTGGAACTGAAATTTTTTTAGTTAGGTAAAGGGATTTTTATATCTTAGTCCAAGTATCTGAAGGAATTGTTGAAGAAGTTTGGTATGGAAGATTCAAATCCAGTCGGTACACCCATGGTGACTGGATGCAAGTTGAAAATAGAAGATGATTCTCCAAAAGAAAATCAGACTAGATACAGATCAATGATTTGTTAATTGATTTATTTGACTAAAACTAGGCCTGATATCATGAATTTTGTATGTATTGTTGCAAGATTTCAAGTTGATTCGAAGGAATCTCATGTGACTGTTGTGAAGAGAATTTTCAAATACTTGAAGGGAAAAGTTGACATTAACCTGTGGTATCCTAAAGATGATGATCTTACTTTGAGTGCCTTTACTAATGCTAATTGGGTAGGAGATGTAAATGATAGGAAAATTACTAGTGGTGGAGCATTTTTCTTGGGTAAGAAGTTTCTTTCATGGTTAAGTAAGAAGCAGGATTTCATTTCCTTATCTACTACAGAGGTCGAATACATTGCTACTGCTAATAATTGTACTCAAGTATTGTGGATAAAGAAAATGGTGAAGGATATAAGAGTTGTGTATGATGTGCCTATTGCTATATTTTGTGATAATTCAAGTGCTATTAACATTTCTAAGAATCCTATGTTTCATTCAAAGACAAAGCATATATCTATTAAGTTTCACTTTCTGAGAGAAAAGGTAAGTGAAAAGGAAGTCAGACTAGAGTATGTTCCTACTAAGGAGCAGGTTGTAGATATATTTACCAAGTTGTTGCCTAAGGATACTTTTGAGTATCTCAGAAGGAAGTGAGAGGTGATTACCCCTCCTAATCAGAACTAAGGATGCATTGCATTGCATCAGTCCATGCATTTGATAGTCATATCTTGATTTGGATTGATGTTGTGGTGGCTGCTACTCAGGGGGAGTAATCAGATGTTTAGATGTTTAGATATGTGGTTCAAAGTCTGTGTGGAGCTTAGAGATATTTGTCATTGATGTCAAAGGGGGAGAAGATCATGTGAAAAACTTTCTAGGGAAGAAGAGCCTTGTGGGAAAGAAGATCATGTGAAAGAGTTGAGGAGATCATGAGTCAAAACCTAAGGGGGAGTAAGTGTCAAGAGTTAGTTGCATTGATGGTGTTTTTCACATCATATGTTGCCATCAATTCCAAAGGGGGAGATTTTTTTATGTTGTGGTTGTTTTGATGATATGTGGTTATCATTGATGTCAACACTATTAGCATTACTTCATTAGAAGTTGTATATGTTGAGGATATTGAGAAAATTGTAATGGAATGAGTTGCAAGTTGTCAATGGTGAAGTGAAGCTCAGTATGTCAGTAAGTTTTGTAAATTGATGATTAGAGGTTATGGACAAAAGGGTTTGTTGCTAAGTGTATCTAGTTTATCCATGTCGATTTTTAGAGATTCGCATGAAGATCTGATCGAGTTATGAAGATTTATATTCTGATAGTTTTTTTGTTGCTTTAGTTGGTGTTATTGATTGAAGATGATGCCATTTTAGTTAGTTCAATTGTTTTGGATGCTTCTTTGGTTATTTTTTATGTTTTTGGATGTTTCTAGATCATTATCTATCTTTGTTACATATCCGCATTGATTGTTGTGCTCGTGGTTGGCAATTTTCTCTTGTTTGTTCATGTTTTTCTTGTTCTTGGCCGACATGGTGTTTGTAGCATGTTGTGGATCTTCGAGGAGTAATTAATTGAAGTGTTTTCATGTCGAATATGTTGATTTGGGTCTTCACTAAGTTGTGGCTAACCTTGGTTGATTCACATTAATAATCTTTAATGTTTTGGGCCGATAGTTTATATTCATTTTATTATTTTGTTGAGGCTGACATGTAGCAATAAAATTTCTTGTTGCAGATATATATAAGCGATTATTTTTTCAAATTGAAGTATGTCAATGGATGTCAAGTGTGTACACATATGTGTGAATAGATTCCTAATCATTCGAAGGTAGAGAAAAGTGTGAAGAAGAGTGAAGAAATGTTCATGGCATAGCTTCATTTGGAAACATATGACTAAGAATAGACCTAAATGATAAACTGCTTTCTCTGGTCAGGTTCAGGGATCTTGTCTTCCTTTATCATAAACTGCTTTTCTCTAACATGGTATCATTCCTTTGCACAACCTAAATGTATTTTCTTAGGCGTAAATGTATTTCATATACTGTAATCATGGTATCTAACACATTGACACAATTTAGATGACTAAATTTACACTATGCCATGAATAAATGATAATTCTTTCATATAATTTAATCATGGTATCATGGTGAAGAAGAGTGAAGAAAGAATAGACCAACTTGAGAAAGCTATGCCATGAATAAATGATAAGAAATGATAAAGGAAGACAAGATCCCTAAACTTGACCAGAGAAAGCAGTTTATCATTTAGGTCTATTCTTAGTCAAGTTTCTCAATCACTGCTTTTCCAAGTGATTAAAGAGTGAATAAATTTGCACAACATAAATCCAACTAGTAGAGAAATATAGAGAAAATACATTTACACCTAAGAATGATACCATGATTTTCAGCCTTGGTTAACCTATAATATGGTATAACAACATATACCATATTTCTAAATTATAGGTTAATATCATATGTTAATTTCATATACTTTAATCATGGTATAACCTATACATTGAATCATAGGTTAACAACATATACCATATTTCTAAATTATAGGTTAATATCATATGTTAAGATCATTCACTCTTTAATCACATTGAATTAGAAGTGGGGGAGAATCTGATGTTTAGTAGAATTTTGATTAGACAACCGGTCAAGGAAGAGCCAAGGAAAAGAAGAGCCTTATTTAGAGTGAGATGCAAGATACTTGGGAAAGTATGCAAGGTCATTGTGGATTCAGGTTCAACTGATAACATCATCTTTGAGGAGGCAGTAAGGAAGTTGAAATGAGAGAAAAAACCCCACACCAATCCAATAGTGGCCTTTGTTTTTCCTCTACCTCTTATACCATATTATAGGTTAACCAAGGCTGAAAATCATGGTATCATTCTTAGGCGTAAATGTATTTTCTCTATATTTCTCTACTAGTTGGATTTAGGCTGTGCAAATTTATTCACTCTTTAATCACTTGGAAAAGCAGTGATAGAGAAACCTGACTAAGAATAGACCTAAATGATAAACTGCTTTCTCTGGTCAGGTTCAGGGATCTTGTCTTCCTTTATCATTTCTTATCATTTATTCATGGCATAGCTTTCTCAAGTTGGTCTATTCTTTCTTCACTCTTCTTCACTTTTCTTTGCATGGCATAGCTTCATTTGGAAACATATGACTTGGCATAGGGATTTCCATGTTAGCTCTCATGTCTTCTTTATTGTTTGCATTTATCATTTGCTACTTTAAAGTAATTTCTCGTAGTATGGTGTTTAGCAATTTCTTTAAAGTGGAAGCATACATTGGCCTTATTCTTTTGCATTTTTCTTTTTCATTGTTCATAGTGCGTATTTTTAATTTATGCAATGCATCTTTGTATTTATGGATGACATTGGGTGTGATGTCCTTCAAAAGCATGATTTATCTTAGAATATTATAGTCCTCTTAGTGGCTTGATGATACACACTGCATCCCCTAAGTTGTGAATCTTCTATTCTTTGATTGGTCCTCTCTTGGAGACATTAGATATAATGTTCCATAAGTTAAGACCTTGTATGCATTAAGCAAGACTCCTTTGAATATTCTTTATTATTACATTTGCAGTTTCACTTATATGGCCACTTTGCATAACACAACTTGCATGCCTATGGATCCATCTTGTTTTTTCATGAGTTCTAAGCATACGAAGTTTTTCTTGTCTCATGAAGCTTGAAAATTATTTTTGCATGGTGCTTTATCAAAATTATCAGAAGGTATAACTTTGGTATAGTTTTGATAGGAAGCCAAATGAGGGCATGACTTTCCCTTAGCCACTCGCATGTGTGTGTGAGCACATACTGGCCATGTGTGTATGTGTCTCACCTTCTTAGATTTCTCACCCAGCAGGCAACCTAAAGTTTTGTTGCCTCAGAGTGAGTGTTCATTTTTTGAACAAATAGCCTAGATCTGATCCACATCATGTTTGAAAAATAGTCAAAGCTTGATCCACCCCTTCCTTTAATTTTTTCTCTCCATGTATTTTCATTGTATGATTGTCCCTTGTTACTATTTATATCATTTTCATGTGTGTTCTTTTGTGCCTATGTTAGTTTTCCATAAGACCTTGGTCCTGGGGGATTGCACAACCCTCTTGATCATGGCCATCCTATCTTACTAGCATTGGTGCATTTGGACCCCTCTTCATGTGTGTTGATCTACTTTAGTGTGAGTTGGAAGCAAGTTCATCCTCTCACTAAAGTGGGGGCTAAATGTAATCACAAAAAAAGACCCCCCTAACTTTGACTTGATTTAGTGTTGTAATGTGTCTAATATATTCACATTAGGCCTTGGGCCCTTTTGAACTAAATGAGCTTATTGGTGCCTTATTTAGAGATTTTTAAAGTGTTGTAACACACTTTCACACTTTTCTATGGTTTTATTTAATATTTGGGCTTCTTTATGCTTTAATTAGCCTTATTTTGTATCTGCAAGCCTCATTTAATGCATCTTTTTGAGGATGATCCTCACACAAATCAAAATCCAATCATAATTAATGTGTTTTTAGGTTGTATGGCCTAGATTTAGTGATCTAGGACTCATTTGCCACCTTGGGCGTATGAGCCCCACCTAGGGTTTTGGGTCTCAAACCTGGTTTAACACCTTTCTAAGAATTTTTAAATTTTATCCCATAAATTATGCCTAATGGGACTCATTTGCCACCTTGGGCGTATGAGTCCCATGTGGCCCAAAATTAAAATTAATTCAAATATTTGGCAGGATTTTATCCTCCTAGATCTGATGTCAGCTTGTAGTGTTCTAATTTCATGAAATCTTGCATAATTACGTATAAATACAAGTTTCTTTCATTCATTTTACACCTAGCAAGTTGAATGAGCATCCTTATAGAAAGTTTGAGTTCATAACATCATTCAAGTGTTTACAAGAGAATTCAAGAGAAGATTATTAAGCATTTTAGAGAATTCTTCAAGCATCAAGCATCATGTCAAAGACTTCATGCATCATGTTTGTTTTTGAGATAATAATTGTGATGTAGGGTTTTATGATTCAAGCTAGCGTTTCATTCAAGATATACCCTATTCAGTCAAGAGTCAAGGTCTACATCTATTGGAGCCATACCAAACATGTTTTCAACACTTCATTGTTATGGTTTGGTGATTTGCAACATCATAATTTGTTCATTCATCATTCTCCATTCCTATTTCATCTTATTTCAAGGTTTGATTACCAAAACGGGGTTTAACCAAGGAAAACCCCTTTCCACTAACAAAAAAGTATTTTTCCCTCTTATTAGTGTGTGATTTGTAGGTTTAGATTGAAGATACATTGAGGAGAAAGTTTGGAGAAATTTCTTAAAGTGCCTAAAGTTGTCAAAGTTGTCACCTTTCATTAGAGATACTTGGAGAACTTCTACAAGTTATAAATTAGGGTTTCGGATCTGAAAATCAATTGGGAAGCATAAAGCAGACCTTGAAGACCATATTTAGACCTTGAAATTTTAGAAAACCCTAACTGGATTGATTTTCTAGTTCTGGAGTATGAGTCCTAGTCTAGGGAAATTTTCAATTTTTTACAGATTTGGATACCCATTTTCCAGATTCCTATTTCTGCACAGAAACCCAAATCTGGGACCAATTCATCTAGCCTAGAATATGAGTCCTAGTTAGCATTAAAGTCATAATTTCCAAAATTTCAGAGCTGCATTCAATCTCTAGATTTCTAGGTGCACATATTTCATCTTATAGTTTGTTATTTTGTTTTATATGCATTTCTAGGTCATTTAGTGAAGCATTGCATCATATTATGGTTTAGCATTACATCTTGCATTACAATTGACTTTCCAAGTCTTAATTTGGTGGTGAACCTCTCATTAGTTTACAATCAACCTCTAGGAAAAACCTATTGCAAGATCTCTTTCTCCTTTGCATTGAGATCTCTAGGGTTATCCTTGAATGGAATAATTGGAAAGTGCATGTTCTCATTGTTCTAAACCATACGAGAGCATCAGGACTAACATTTTTCCTTCATTTCATGTTCTATAAGCATTCTACAATCTTAAATCTATACATCAACAATCAAAAAAGTGTACTAAAGTTGTTCTAGTGTACTCTTCTAAGGGTCCTAGGCACTTTAGACCCCTTTTGGGACACTTCATGAAGAAACATGACACTTTGCAACAAAAAGGGACACTTCACGATAAAAAGGGACACTTTGCAAAAAAAGCAGACACTTTGTGAAAAAAAAGGGATGCTTTGCGAGTTTTTCTTCCAAGTTCCTAAATAAACCTAGAAATGTGTACAAATCATAAAATAAATGTGTAAGGACAAAGATAAGGAAAAAAAATCAACTCACCTAATAATGACATTCGCTGCAGGCTACCTGATCTCATAGGATATTTAGTCTCAAAGGCTTGTAATCTCATCGAGTTGAAATCTTCAATTACTCATCACCAAAATCAAGCTACAAGAAGGTAAAAGACAAAATAGTTAGAAATGACTTCACTTTTTACTCATATATGTTAAAAATTAGGGTTTTTACTATATTAGGGTTAAAAAGTGTCTTTCATTCAAATTAACATAACATGAGCTAGAGAGATCTATTTTTGATGTCATTTGTTGCGTTGGATTCATGATTCTACTCTTGTTCTCATCAATTGTATATCATTATGTGGTATGGTACTTGGAAATACCCTATGATGTGACCTACCTTATTTGATGTGACTAGAATGCTACTTTATCCCACCTTTATAAAGCAAGCAGAATCAAGGGGGCATACATCTACCCTCAAATTTGATTTCTAGAAGAAGTTACATAAGAGGATTTTTGGACAACTAATAAATTCGTGTTACAGGATGTGGTTCCAAACATTATGGTTTTGTAGATAGCTACAATGGGGGCTTCATTCTCCCATGTTGTGAATGAACCTATATGAGTATCCTTTTATGAAATGAAGTGTATTGTTTAGATTCCTTTAGCTTGCATATGGACGTAGAGTCATATGGGTACTAAAGTGGGGGCTAGATGTAATGATGGAAATTTTACCCCCTTTTTGGATATAGGGAAATTTCTCATTTAATTTGGACCTATTCTAGTACCCTTGCATTAATTATCCTTTAATTCATCATTAATAGGCCCCTAAGACCCTTTATTTTAGATCTTGGGGCTTATTTCAGCTAAAAACATAATAAAATCATAAAAAATGCTCAATTTTAACAAACCACCCCAAAAATCTAGGGTGGGACTCATACACCATCTTGGGCATATGAGTTCCCCTAGGTGGGACCCATACACCAGGACTAGCATATGAGTCCCATTTGGGGATTTTTTAGGGTTTGAGTAGGAAAATTACCTTTTAATTCAAATTTTTGGCTGATGTTAGCCTTTGAGATCTGGATAATGATAAATTAGTTATAAATTCCTATATAAGAAAGCTCCTAAGTCATTATTTCATCTAAGAAATAATTTTCAAGAGCAATTTCAAGATCCAAGCATTCAAGATTCTTCAAGCATTCTTTCACAAGAGCATCCAAGTTTCAAGAGAAAGCAAAGTTGAATTCTTGGAATGACATTAAAGTGTTTTTCTAGGTCTTCAAGCTCACTTTCATTCAATATCTAGCATTTTCAAGGGTTGATCATGGTTGTCTATGGTGAATCATGATGGATTCTAGGTTGGGGAGATGCAACTAGCCATCAAGCCAAACTTAATGACTTGTTTCCTAAGTGATTTTGTCCACCCTTATCACTCCAAATTCAACCTAAGGAAGGTAAAAGCATTATTAGGGCTCATTTTGGTGATTAGAGATCTCTCAAAGTGAGTCATTCATCTTCATATGTCATTCATGCATCTTATTCTTGCACATTAGAATAGGGTTGCTTTGTATTTTATATTTCCTAATCTTAGACACACTTAAGGTTAGGGTTTACATTCCTATTTACACGAATGTTTCATTGTTTCTATCAAGGTTTAATTACCAAACTATGGGTTTGACCAAGGAAAACACCCCATAAGAAAATCAAGTCTATATTATGTATTGTAGGTATTTTCATAGATTCAGATACATAAATCAATCTAAGAGAAAAGAGTAGGTGTTGAAGTGTAGATCTGAACTTTGAATTCCCAAAAGAAGTGAAACAAGACTATTATGCCAAAAGTGGCATATGAGTCCCACTACAAGAATTTTTCACTATTTTTGCAGATTTAGATACCCTTTTTTTAGTAACTTGTTCTTGTGTAGAAACCTATATCTAGGATTGATATGCCCAGATTGGTATATGAGTCCTAGTAGGTCAAAATTTTAGGTTTTTTAGTATTTTAGAGCTCATTCTTTCCTTCTTCAAGTTTCCAGGTGCACACATTTCATCTTGTAGCTTTCTATTTTTATTTTTATGCATTTATAGGTCATTTAATGAAAGATTGCATGATATTAGGGTTAAGCATTACATCTTGCATTGCATTTGTCTTTCCAAGTATCAACTTTGTGGTGAACCCCTCATTAGTTTACAATTAGTCCCTAGGACAACCCTATTGCAAGATCTCTTTCTCCTTTGCATTGAGATCTATAAGGTTATCCTTGAATGAAATAATTGGAAAGTGGGTTTGCTCTATGTCCTAAACCATACAAAATCACCTATCCCATTTTCCACCATTTCAGTTATGTTTAGTTCCAATGAAGCTCTGAATGTGAGGTACTACTTTGCATAGAAGTCGCATAATAATCCTGCTTTGATCCTTGTCTCCTTCCACAATACACTGCTCGCAACTAATAAATAATTTAACCTCACACATTTTCAATACCCTTCATCTCATACACATCCTTTCCCACACTCATGCGTGCACACACACACACATTCCTTCAACTCCAAAAATTCTTATATATATATATATATACAAGTATATTTCATACATCAATTAGGTTGGGCTAATTAGATGTAAAAAAACCAATCAAAATAGCTCTTGTTGGCACCATATAAGATTTAAAACATTTTTATCCATGTGGTGTATCATATCATGTCAACGTAGATCTGTAAGGGATCCAACTAACATCTTCAAAGTATAATTATTCTTCTTAATACATGTCATTTATTAGGTCGACCAAGAATATGACCTAATCACAAAAAATCCAAACCGACACACACTTCTCAAGGTAGGCACATTTTGGATCCAATATTACTTCAGTTTCTCATCAGATTAACATCAAGGAGATTACCATTAGAACCACAACATCATAATGTTCTTCCTAAGAAAATGTTGAGTCTCCCACACTAGTATATACAAAACAAAGAAACAATTGTAGTGTATGGAGTTAAAATCCATCATTGATAACTTTCTATACACAACACAAAACTTCTCAAGATCCTATATATAGTTGTCTAAATGATTCATAATAATGAGATTAAGAGACCAAAGTCATATCTATTTTTGCAGTGAATTTTGGACTCAAAAGCCAACATATGTGATCATCAGTAAAGAAAACTTCCGATATTGATCAACTTCCGGTATACCAAATATGTTTCCCACAATGTTGCCATAATTTTGACATCAATGACAACACTAGAACAACCAAATAAACCTATATACACTTCATGCTCATGTTGCAAGGCTCCCATATTTCCAACAATCTCCCCCTTTGGAATTGATGGCAACATGCATGTCAAAAAATATTTTTATGCCAATATAAAGAAACTAAATACTCCCCCTTTCAAGGTTAATGCTTTTCCTTACAAAATTATTCTTGACAAAAATTCTCTTCCTCTATCTATCTATATAATGTAAACCTAACTATGCAACTCAAGATAAGAAACTAAAAATTAGAATAATAGACTAAGAAAGGACAAAGCTGCACCTGGAAAACTAAAGAATCTCGGGACAAGGTCTGCACTCTCAAAAATATAACTTTTAATGGACACAGGGACTCATATGCCAGTAGGGGTGATTTAGTCCTAGTTTAGGGTTTCAAGCTAGAACTGGAATCTGGAACTGCTAAACCAGGATCTACATAAAATGCATGAAATATGGTATACTAGGACTCATACACCACAAGTGGTGATTTAGTCCCAATATCAAGGTTGATCTAAAACTCTGATATCCTCTAATGTTCTCCTATAGCTTCTCTTCTATCAAATCTCTAAGTCTAAAACATCAAATTCAGCTTTGTAGATTACTTTCCATGATCTTCCAATGTAGATGACAACTTTGACAACTTGACAACTTTTCTACAATCTTTCTCTTTAATGGATCTTCAACCTAGATCTACAAATCACACATCAAAGAGAGAGAAAAATGTTTTTTTGTTAGTGGATAGGGGTTTGCCTTGGTCAAATCCTGTTTTGGTAATTTCATACCTTGAAATGAATAGAAGGGTATGTGCAGGATCATCATGGAAAAAATAGGCCCTTAAGTGGCAAAAAATTCAGAAAAATCGGAGTTAGGAAACTTGACATAAAAATTTGAATAAGTTATCTATATTATTTCAAAAATATGTAAGAATAGAATTTGTAGAAAATTGAATGTAGTTTCTAAACTACTAGGTTTATTTAAAAAATAAATAAATCTATTTGGTAAAAAATTGAAATTTCAATGCAATAGTATTTAAATTTCAGGGAAAAAATAAGGTGTATGTCTGACCACCCTAACCACAATAAAATGATAATATTTTTTTATAATATTTTAGATATAAGTAGAGGACTCATGTCTGGATGTGATGCATATTTCTTTGTAATTTTTTTCCAAGTAAATAATTAATTATGAATTTTTTATTACAACTTTTAAAAAATATAAAAACTCGTATGTCTAACCACCTTAACTTGGTCAAAACTTCATGAAATTCAATTTTTCTCTTTTTAATCCTATAGTATGTGAAGCATAGAATGTGACACAAGTTTCAGATACAAAAAATGTGATACCATTTGAAAGCTATAAATATTTTTCAATCAACCTATCAATTAGGACTTTAGTCACAATTCAAATAGAAAATAAATAATAATTATTTATTAAATTCAAAGTAAATCATAATTTATATTGGTGGAAAGATGACAATCTCCTTTAGAAACCTTTTTTTGTTTCATCAATTTTGGGTAAAAAAAATTTGTCAGCCACATACGCTACAAATACCCATCATATAGCCACTTTTTGGCCCATCATGATCTTGCACATACCCAAAAATAGAATGAAGGAATGATGAATGAACAAACAAGCATGTTGAAACTCACCAAACCCTTAGAATAAAGGTTGCAATCTTGTAAGTAATGGCTAGCATGAATGTAGATCTTGAATCTTGATTGTATGTTGTAGATCTTGACTTGAATGCTTGCTTGAATCATAAGAACCTACATCATATATGTTAGCCAAAAAACAAACATGATGCATGATGACTTTGACATGATGCTTGATTCTTGAATAATTCTCCAAAATGCTTGATAATCACTCTTGAATGCTCTTGAATTCTCTTGTAATCATAAACGTGCTAGAATGCTTGATCACAAAAAGTACTAGAGGAGAAAATATGTGAAATAACCATGTATTTATATGTGTTTATGCCAAATTTCCTGAAATTACAACACTACAAGCCAACATCAGATCTAAGAGAATAAAATCCCACCAAGAATTTGAATTAGAACTAGGTCCAATCTATGTAGGACTTGTTGGTGTAATTAATATTTAGTTACACTTTACATAAGTTTACTTAGGTAATTATTTAATTCCTAGGTTAATTAGTTGTCATCCTTATCTTGTTGAGCTATCTTGTTGCTCAAGATAAGATCAGGGTTATGCATCTTTGCTTTTATAAAGCAAATCATTATCTTGTAAATATTAAATTCTCGAATAATATTATGTTGCACATTCTTTTGCAACCTCTCCGCTTTTTCTTATTTTCTCTTCTGTGGAAGGTCTTTTCGGTTTGCAAATCTGATCTTGGTTTCTAACATAGTATCAGAGCCTCGAGTTGTAGCCCCTTCTTAGCTTTTTCGAAGGAATACAGTGCAAAGCTCGTTTGGGGTCCCTGGAGGGTTTCTTTCCTTGAGCATATTTCTGGAGCATCTTGGATCAGATCGGGGTTTTCCATTGGATTCAGAGCGCTGGAAAAAGTCAGAAATGACTTTTATTTTATTCATTTTCATCACAGTTTGCCAAATCTGTGAGGGTTGTAAGCTCAGTGATTTTTCTAATAGATCTAGGGGTTGCCTGATTTTCAGAGCACTTTGGGCCCAAACGGACCTTGTCGTTGGATTTGCAGTGCCCCAAAACCCCTATTTCCATATAAAATGTGTTTGATTTGGACACAGTCATTCGGAGAGGCAAAAATTTTTTACCCAAGGGCCGTACGACCCCCATGCATGCATTCCGATGCATAGTTTTTGAAAAAATATATATATATTAAAAAAATCAAGAAAATCTGACAAAGGTTTGTGCGGCCAGTTCATTGGAGATCCCGCCGCCACCGCCCCACCGTGCGGCCACCACTACAGCACCGCCACCGGCAGTTTCCACCGGTCTACCACCGACTTCCTCACCAACCCTCGAGGGCTTTCTTCGCTATGCCTTTGGTTGTATTGGTGCCCGGGAGTCGAGCATTCAGCCCCTATAGGCTCGAGCTCCAAGCCACTGGTCCTATGGGCGACCGAGCGCCCAACTCTAGCCCCCACCGGGACCTTAAGCCCCCACGCCGGTCACGTGGGTGACCGGAGGCTCCACCGTCGGCCCCTACCTTTCAACCCTAGGTCCGCCTAGGTGACCAAGGGCCTTATTTTTTTAGCCCTTGAGGGCTTCTGGGGGCCAAATCGGACATTTTTGGACAACTTTCATGGAAACGGGTGTAACTTGGGCATACATGTCCTTTTTTTGAAAACAAGATATAGTCGGAAATTTTTTTCAGTGCTCTACACAATGGTGTAGGTGTGATTTTCTGGTTTTCCTTTTTGATGCTTTTTTCTGCCTCAGAAATCAGATGTTTCCTTTTTCACTCCGGGAGACGTATCTTGTGACTCACTTATCCGTTTTTCATGATTTTCATGGCATTGGAAAGCTAGTTTTGACCTCTATGTAAATCTAAGGTCATTTATAGAAAATGTGTAACTTATTTTATGCATGAATTCATTTTTGTTTCATGCTCTAGGTTTTCATTTTCACTTATGTTTCTGTAGTTTTGCATTCTCTCCTTCTGCAATCATTGGGTATTGTAATAACGAACTGATATAAAGTTCCATTGAGGGGGGTTCTTGCATCCATCTTTCGTATTGGTGACAACTCGCATGAGTTTTTTTGGTTTCCTGTTGTCTCCTTTTAGCTTCTTTCTTGTTTAGCTAGACACATATTTGGTTTGCTTCGGTTCACACTTTACATTGGGATTTTATAGTTCTTTATCCACATTGGTTCAGATCTTTCTCATTTGAAGGCCATGTTTTTATGCTTAATATTCCAGAATCTTAATGGTACTCATCCTATGGGTAGTTTTAGTTTCAGTTTGGCATTGGCTTCGAGAGACACAACTTCCAGATTTGTCATCATTATTGGCTTCATTCATCCTTTCATCTATTGTTGCTTACAGATTCCAGGGTTGATCTAGTATGTGAGTTTCCAGTGTTCCTTGGCATCGGGTCTGCTGTTGCATTTGTGATTCTGATATGGTATTTTGCAAACAGAAGTATCTTTCCTTGCTTGCTAGATTTTGGGTTCCCGTGTTGCTTCATCAGAGTTCTTCCAGTGCTTCTTTACAGTAGTTCATCTCTCTGAGGGGGGTTTTTCCCACTGGGTTTTCTCTCTCTTTGCATTTGTACATGAGTACCTGATCAAGCCTTGTTGTCGGGACTCATATTTGCATAATAATATGCTTCTCCCTAAGTTGCACTTATGGGGGGGTGTTGGTGTATAATTAATATTTAATTACACTTTACATAAGTTTACTTAGGTAATTATTTAATTCCTAGGTTAATTAGTTGTCATCCTTATGTTGTTGAGTTATCTTGTTGCTCAAGATAAGATTAGGGTTATGCATCTTTGATTTTATAAAGCAAATCATTATCTTGTAATTATTGAATTCTTGAATAATATTATGTTGCACATTCTTTTGCAACCTCTCTGCTTTTTCTGATTTTCTCTTCTATGGAAGGTCTTTTCGGTTTGCAAATCTGATCTTGGTTTCTAATAGGACTCATATGCCAATTGGGGCATATGAGTCCCAGTAGGCTAAGCTCAGGACACAAATTTCAAGAAATGTTTATTTTTATGCCAAATTCAGGTTTAGGCCCTGAAACTTAGGTGGGACCCATACACCCAAGGTGGTGTATGAGCCCTAGATCACCAAATCTGGGCAATACAAACCAAAATCATTAAATTATGAGTGTTCATTTGATATATGTTTCACGATTATCTTTGAAAATATGCATTAAATAAGGCTTGTGGATACAAAATAGGACCAAATAAGGCATAAAGAAGCCCAAGTTTAGCAAGGAGGGCCCAAAAAAGTGTGAAAATGTAGAGGGGTATGTGCAGGATCATGATGGGCCAAAAAGTGGCAATATGATGGGTATTTGTAGGGTATGTAGGTAACGAATTTTTTTAACCCAAAATTCATGAAATGAAAAGGGTTTTTAAAGGAGATTCTTAGCTTTCCACCAACATAAATTATGCTTTACTTTGAATTTAATAAATTATTATTATTCATTTTCTATTTGAATTATGACTGAAGTCCTGATTGATAAGTTGATTGGAAAACATTTATAGCTTTCAAATGGTATCACATTTTTTGAATCTAAAATATGCATCACATTCTATGCTTCACATACTATAGGATTAAAAAATGAAAAAATGAATTTCATGAAGTTTTGAGCAAGTTAAGGTGGTCAGACATAAAAGTTTTTATATTTTTAAAAATTTGTAATAAAAAATTCATAATTAATTATTTACTTGAAAAAAATTTTCTAAAATATATGCATCACATCCAGACATGAGTCCTCTAATTATGTATAAAATATTATAAAAAATTATTATCATTTTATTGTGGTTAGGGTGGTCAGACAAACACCTACTTATTTTTTCTCTGAAATTTAAGTACTACTACATTGAAATTTCAAATTTTCACTAAATAATTTTTAAAAAATGAAAATAAACCTAGTAGTTTAGGAACTACATTCAATTTTTTACATATTCTATTCTTACATATTTTTGAAATAATATAGATAACTTATTGAAATTTTTACATCAAGTTGCCTAACTCTAATTTTTCTGAATTTTTTGCCACTTAAGGGCCTATTTTTTCCATCATGATCCTGCACATACCCAGATGGATACATTTTTCTACACTGAAAAAGGAAAATATAATTACCAAATTCAATGTTTTAATGTTAAAAAAAATGTATTGGATTATCAATTTTATAGCAAACTACTACCGAAAATTAAAAATAGCTATCAAAATCATTTGTTTTTAATGTTTGCATAAGTTAAAATATTGATATGTAATATCCAAAAAAATATATTGGTTTCTACAATAATTATTTTTATTTTAATTTTTAATTCCCATATCATTCAAATTGTAATGACTAAATACTTTACTATTTGATACAGGAGCATCCACGGTTGCCAACAATCTTACATCAACCAAAAAAATTCAAATTTGAAATTTTTATTTGCATTTCATGTTAGGTGGATAATTTCATGTTAGGAGGTTAATTTGAATGAGTGAGCATAAATATATTTAATTAAATAAATATTATTTTTGTTATGCAAGTTGGTACGTAGGGTTGTGGAGGTGTAATTGCATTTTTTTGAAAAAACTGAAAAAACAAACTTGGGCGTTGGGTTTGGGGAGTTACTAAATGGTATTAAAAATCATATATTGTTTTTTTCATATTGGAAACCACTCATTCCATGGAGGTGGTTGTGAATTTTCCAATTAGAGGGAAAAAATCAGATTTTTGATTTTTTGAATGGGTTGTGTTGCATGTTTTTGGAGCATTCATTGGTGACTGCAGGATTGGGAAAAGAGAGAGTTTGGAAATGTATTCTAAGAGGGGGTTTTGAATACATTTTGTTGCAGGTTGAGAGGATTATGGTAGCCATTAAATATTGAATCCTCCAAATTTTTGAAATTTTAAGGGTTTTAAGTGAATGATTGCAGGAGAAAGGTGTAGATTTTGAGGTGTTCATGGAGCACATTGGTTTCTTTTTGTTGTAGTTCATTTTTTATTATTTTTTTCAGATTATGTAAGGGGCATATGTTGCTACCCATAAGTTATTTTATGACTGAAAATTATTGTGTAATCATATTTTCATAATGAGAAGATGTTTTGCTGTAAACTTCAAATTAATTTCATGAAACTTTGCTGTTGATTTGTCTGCACTATTGAGGTTATTTGAATCTTTGTTTTTAGAAAAGAGGGTTGGTTATAATACCCTCTACATCACTATTAACAATATATAGATTTATAATCTAATTTGGAAAACACAATATTAGAGTTGATGCCAATAATAGTCAAATAAATCTAATTCTAAATGCTTATCTACAAAAAGTTGATACCCACTTTAATTGATCTTAGATGCATCAATCTAAATCTAAACATTGCTACTGTAGATATTTATCAAAATCATATTTCTATCATGTATTCACAGTGTTTCTAGGTCAAATCATTTCCAGTAAGAGATGGAATGTTACATAATATAACATATATAACTAAATCTAATTACTTATTTGCAATCATTACTAGGAAATGCAAGCTGTCACATCATTTGATCCTTATGCAAATATATTCAATTTGATCATTCATTCTTAAAAATAAAATGTTACATTCTACATAAATATTCTATATATCTCAATATTAAATTATTATTGAAATTTTTATGTCTAAATTGGTTTATCTACAAGGTATGTGATGGAGACAAAAAAACTACACACTCTCAACCAACTCAACAAAATCTAGATTTTACAAATTCAGAAAAATGATTTACTCAAATTTGATAATTACTTGTGTAAAATTATCAATTGATTTACAATTTGCACATTTACATTCAAATTTGAAAGAAACTAAAATAATCTTTATTAATACATACTACATGAAACACAAATTTTAGGTATTTGGATAGCTCCATTATCCTCCAACTCTTCAATTTCCCTTCAAGATTCTCTGATTTGGTTTTCCAACCTACACATTGGGATTTGCATTAAGTTGTTCTCTTCCTATCGTCTCAAATTTCTTTCTACATTGTTTTTGGCTTCCCTCAATAATCTCATTACATAGAGTTTATTATTCCCTCTCTGGCCACAAACTCTTCCTCATTACTTCCTCAACAAGTTGGCCTTATCTTTCTTTGTGGACACCTTGCCCTCTTCACTCTAGCAATTTCTCAAAATCTAATGAGTGGATCCTTCCACCACAATACTGGCCACCTTTATTCCATTTCTTTAAAAAAAAAAATCTACCAATAGCTGGCAGATGAGGCTAGGCATTTGATTCAAATGAGCTCCTTATCTTTACAGCGTGACCCTTCTCTTTGCTCTATTCAACAAACTTGCTCCTTCCCACATACACCCATATAAATGCTTGTGATTATTGTCTTGTTCACAAAGATATTCTATGTAGCTTCCCTCATTATTCCTATGCTAAAATATTCCTCTCACTCTTATTTTGATTGACCCTCCATGCCCAATCAAATGTTCATGTGATATTTTTTTAACATACCATTGTTTGGACCTTATCATTCTAAGCTTGTTGCATTTGATTTGAATGTGTAAACAGCTAGCCAATTCTCCTTTCACTAGATTTGGACTAAACTAGAGTTACCCTAGCATGACTCCTCCCCACATGCTACCTCCCAGCGCAGCCCCCAATCTACCCTCTACCACCCTTATCACCTTTTATCTCTTCTCAACTGTGCACGCCTTTTCATTCAATGACTTTCTTTTTATCTTGAAGAATTTACTATTGGTTCATCTTCACTTACTTGTTAATCTTCTGTCCTTTCACATTCTTTCTTATACAATTGCACCTAGTTTTTATTTCTTAAAACATTTCTCCTACAACCTCTCATATTCTCAAAGTTTTGCATTATTCATTTTATTCTTGTTTAACCATGAATTTCTTCTTTTATTAATTTGATGTCTCTTTGTATTCTATCCTTGAAAATTTAAACTCTTCAATGTTGACCTCATACTTTACATTCCTCCTTCACCAAAAAACCAGTGATAATTTAATTTTAATAAATTGACAAGAGAAAGAAGTTACCTTCCAACAGGTCAGAGAAATAATCCCCCATCCAAATTTTGGAAATCGATCAAAGCATCCAAAAATGTAAAAGAATTAAAATCAAACTATTTTTGGTGATGTTGATCACACATTCACTTGGATGCTCCTGCATCATACACACCATATAAGAAATTTGTGAGCATGGGCTCAAAAAGGTGGAGTTAGGTGATAGAACCACATTTTGAGACTGCAACCAATCTCTAGCGAACTCCACATTGACAATCTGACCTCCTCTGCCAATAGCCTGACCCCCTCTGCCAAATACTCTTCGTCTTCTCTCCATGCCCTCTTCTAGCATGTCTTCACTGCTCTCAACTCTTGTAATCTCCATGCTACAATTGTACCTCAATCTTACAAAGATTCCACTTTGTCTATTGTAATCTATCATCACACCAATTTTCTTTGCACCTTCTACTCTCAACCGTTCGGGACTCCACACACCTGCAATGATACTTTTGAGCTTTTCTCATGCTTCCAACTTTGTGCTTTCTAGCCCTAAACCGCTCGAGACTCCACTCACCTGCAATGGTACTTTTGAGCTCCTCAATTGTGCTTCCACTAGCCATAGGTTTGATCATAGTTGCCTCATGTTTGATGATTTGCTTGTGCCCTGAAACCTTTGCTCAATCCCCTCTCCACCCACAGGTCTTGGTGTGAACTGCCTCTCTCAGTGCTCTATTTGCACACTCAAAACCTCTGGCTCTAATACCAATTGATGGAGATGAAAAAACTACACACTCTCAACCAACTCAATAAAATCCAGATTACGGGGTGATCCCACAATACTAGTTTATAATTTTTGGCCAAACTGGACATTGAACTAAATCTTCACTTTTGGGCACCTATAGCGGCTAAACCGTGAGGAATTTGAAGATGATGCAAACTAGTGATTTGTGACATTTTTTCTATAGATTCTAAATATATATTTTTCAAAACTTTTTCAATCATATTGCACTTCTTTTTCCATCTCCTTCGAAAACTATTTTTTAATAGTAAACACCATTTTTAAAGAGTGACGTTACTAGCTGATACATAAATTTTTTTATATGAAGGATAAAATTCTTTTTTTTTTTTAATTTAGATTTGTAACTACGATATCTAGTGCATGAAATTGGTTTCATAAAATTTCATTGGATATTTTTTTCTTAATTAAGTTTCAAAAGTCAAACCAGTTATAATTTAGACATGATTTATTGGCTAAAACATAAATTTTCTTGTATGTATCAAAATTCAATTCTATTTTTTTTGTTGGATCAAGGACATCAATATTTAGTGCATAGATATTTTATAGATTTTTTTCTAATAATCTTCTTTTTTTCCACATGTGAAGAATAAAGAGCTTGATTTTCGGTGAAAAACCTACATTCACAAGAAATAAAAAATATATAATAATCAAATTAAATTTATTTAAAATTATACTTTTTAGGAAGCTTATCATAAGGACTACATACTTACAATAAAAAAAAAAAAAATGTTCAATTCATTTGATCCCCCAAAAATTAAATCAAAAGTGGTTTTTTATCAGCATTTTGATAGGTGTAAAGGAGATTCTATTATAGGTATGGTTTAAAACTAGAGTGAGATTCTATTCAAGGGGGTTTCATCTAAGGTGGTTTGATCAAATCCTCTTCCATTGGAATCCTTTAAATCGAACTTTTCAACGATTAAATGATTATATTTTCTAAAAATATGTGACTTCAACAAAAATCAGGATCTCCTAGAAAGTGTAAACCACTATTGTGGGGTCACCGTTACGCAAACTCAAAAAAATGATTTACTCAAATTTGACAATTACTTGTGTCAAATTATCAATTGATTTAAAATTGCTCATTTACATTAAAATTTGAAAGAAACTCAAATAATATTCATTCATACAGACTTGATGAAATACAAATTTTAGGTATTTAGATAGCTCCATTATCCTCCAACTCTTCAATTTCCCTTCAAGATTCTTTTTTCTGGTTTTCCAACCTACACATTGGGATTTTCATTAAGTTGTTCTCTTCTTATCCGCTCAACTTTCTTTCTATAGGATTTTTGGCTTCGCACAATAATCTCATTGCAAAGAGTTCATTATTCCCTCTCTGGCCATGAACTCTTCCTTATCACTTCCCAAACAAGTTGGCCTTATCTTGCTTTGCACACACCTTGCCCTCTTCATTCTAGAAATTTCTTAGACTCTAACAAGTGGCTCCTTTCAGCACAATACTAGTGGACTTTATTCCATTTCTTATTTTATTCTAAACAAATCTACCAACTATTGATAGATGAGGCTAGGTGTTTGATTCAAATGAGCTCCTTATCTTGACAATGTGACCCTTCTCTTTGCTCTATTTAGCAAACTTGCTCCTTCCCATATATACGCCCATATAAATGCTTGCGACTATTGTCTTGTTCACAAATATATTCTACATAGATTCCTTCCTTATTCCTATGCTAAAATATTCCTCTCACTCTTATTTCGATTGACCCTCCACACCCAATCAAATGTTCATGTGACATTTTTTTAATATACCATTTCTTGGACCTTATCATTCTAAGCGTGTTGCATTTGATTTGAATGTGCAAATAGCTGGTCAATTCTCCTTTCACTAGCTTTGGACTACGCTGAAGTTATCCTGGCATGACTCCTCCTCACACGCTGCCTCCCAACATAGCCCCCAATCTACCCTTTACCACCCCTATCACCTTTTATCTCTTCTCAACTTTGCATGCCTTTTCATTCAATAGCCTTCTTTTTATCTTGAAGACTTTATGACTAGTTCATCTTTTCTTACCTGTTAATCTTCTATCCTTTCACATTCTTTCTTCTACAACTGTGCCTAGTTTTTCTTTCTTAAAACCTTTCTCCTGTGACCTTTCATATTCTCAAATTTTTGCATTATTCCTTTTATTCTTCTTTAGCCATGAATTTCTTCTATTATTAATTTGATGTCTCTTTGTATTATGTCCTTGAAAATTTAAACTCTTCAATGCTTACCCTATATTTTACATTCCTCTTTCACTCACAAACCAATGATCATTTAATTTAAATGATAAATTAATAAGAGAAAGAAATCACCTTCCAACAGGTTGAAGAAATAATCCATCATCCAATTTTTGGAAATCGATCAAAACACTAAAAAATGCAATAAAATTAAAATCAAACAATTTTGGTGATGTTGATCACGCATTCACCTAGGCTCCTACATTACTATGCATGACTAGTGTGTTGGTTCAAGAATATCCAAAAACTTAGATGATTAAGAAAAAATTTAGTGTTTAACAATATTTTTGTAAAAGTATTGATTCAACTATAAATGTTGATAAAAGGAAAACATGATTACCAAATACAATGTTTAAATGTTAATAAATAAATAAAAATTCTAGGGAAATCCACATATGTCTTGGCATGGCTACCCACCTCATTACCCAACGTACACATGCTTCCAAATGGTGGCAATGTATGTTTCTCCAAGTAGGAGATAGGGTGGTACACATGCTTTGTACAACATGATAAATTAATTGGAGATTAAGGATTAAGCACATTTCATTTCTAAAGGTGGAAAAGCAATAGAGATAGTTTACCTTCTCCTTTGCATTTCAGTCTTTGGCTTATGGTGTGTGGTAAGTGACTAATGGAGAAGCGATCAATTTTTTTTGTGCACATGTTGGCAGACACTCTGGTGTGATTCACCACATATATCCCAATACATTTGGACTGCAAAACATGAAAAAATGCTTTTCACGAGGTCACAGATCAATTCCTTAAGTGCATCATGCTCAATATTGACCCTTTGACAGTGGTCGCCATGAATATGGTGCTTGGGAAAGGGCATTTTTCGTTTCATGAAACTTTCAAGGTAAACACTCAAATAGTTTTAACATTTTTGGAATCCCTACTTGACATTCACACAACTAAGTTAGAAGCGAAGGCACTAGTTTGCAAGCTATTCAAAAAAAAATTGTTGGGTGGTTTGGATGAAGTTCTTCATGCAATGATCCTAGGGTCAAGTGTTTTGCGACCATGTGACTTGCCATTGCTAAATTTTTTGAGTGAAGTCATCAAATATGTTCCTCTTCTGTTGGATCTAAAAGGTATGGCTCTAGTTATGATGCAAGAGCATCCAAGGTGTAAGAGCAATCTTGCATCACCCAAAAAAAATGTTGTTTCTTTTCAATAAGGGCTAAATTTGGTAGGGTTACTATTTTTGTAAGTTTTCTTTTATGCACAATTGGACATGAAATCTTACACAGACCTCCAGAATGGTAAATTGAAGCCAATGGTGAAGAAATCACTTCAATACCATTTGTCATTTGAGAGATTAAAATTCAATTTTCAAAAAATCCTAGTAAAATCTTCAGGGTCAATTTTGAGGCACTTAGAGGCTCTGGATGGGCCTAAAAATTGGTGGAAAATGAAAGTAGTTGGCCTTTAGGCCCTACTTTCTAACACAATATTTTCTCGAGACCTTTTCAAAAAGGTGTTATAATTGAAAATACGATGGTCGGATCAAAATTTATGACCCCGTGAAGTTGTAATACCAAAATTAATAAAATTTCAAAATATCTTCCTGAGGAAGTTACACTTTCTAGAAGATTCTAGGGCACTTACACTTTTCAAAAGATTCTAGGGTGGTTACACCTTCCAAATAAAGGATGTAAAGGGGGACTATAGAGGGGAGGCCAGAGCAGAGTAGATGGTGGCTCCAATTTGCAGATTTGCATATTTATGTAATCAAAAAGCCCATGTGATGGCAAATATAATGTTGTAATTTCATTTTCATTTCAATGATAATAGAAAATATTTTATTTCCTTCTTGAATTTTGTTTGTGCCATTATCTATTGTTTTTGTGAGTTTTAGATTGTAATGGGAATACCCTTCATCAGGTTAGGCATATGATGATTGTGGCAGTTGGGGGAAACTTCCTCAAGAAGGTGATGCAGCTGGAGCTAGTGAGCGACTTTCAGTGGGTTCCATAATTCGACACCTTTGCCAAAGAAAATGATTTTTTGTAAGTGTGGGGTGGTCTACTGGTTTTTTATTGTCATTGGGTGATCCCACAGTAGCGGTTTACACTTTCTGGGAGATCCTATTTTTTGCTGAAATCGCATATTTTTAGAAAATATAATAATTTAAGCCTTGAAAAGTTTCATTTAAAGGATTCCAATTGAAGAGGGTTTGATCAAACCACTTTAGATCAAACCCGCTTGGATAGAACCCTGCTAGTTTTAAACCATACCTATAATAGAGTCCCCTTTACACCTATAAAAATGTTGGTAAAAAACCACTTTTGATTTACCTTTTGGGGGATCAAATGAATTCATTTAAAATTTATTTTTTGTAAGTATGAATTCCATATTATAAGCTTCCCAAAAAGTATAATTTTAAATAAATTTAATTTAATTATTATATTTATTTTTTATTTCTCGTGAATGTAGGTTTTTCACCGAAAATCAAGCTCTCTATTCTTCACATGTGGAAAAATAGCAGATTATTAAAAAAAAATTAGAAAAATATCCGTGCACTAGATATTGATGTCCTTGATCCAACAAAATAAAAATTTGAATTTTGATACATAGAAAAAAAGTTATGTTTTAGCCAGTAAATCATGTCTAAATTATAACTGGTTTGACATTGAAACTTAATTAAGAAAAAAAAATTCAATGAAATTCTATGAAACCAATTCCATGCACTAGATATCATAGTTATGAATCTAAATTTAAAAAAAAGAATTTTATCCTTCATGGAAAAAAGTTGTGTTAGCCAGTAACATCACTCTTTAAAAATGGTGTTTACTATTAAAAACTAGTTTTTGAAGGAGATGGAAAAAGAAGTACAATCTGATTCCAAAATTTTTGAAAAAAATAGATTTAGAATCTACAGTAAAAATGTCACAAATCACTAGTTTGTATCATCTTCAAATTCCTCATGGTTTAGCCACTATAGGTGCTCGAAAGTGAATATTTAGTTAAAAAAAATCAGTTCAATGTCCAGTTTGGCCAAAAATTGTAAACCAATACTATGGGATCACCCTGTTTGTTGGTAATTTGAATGAAGTTTCATTGTATGGATAGTTCTTTCCTTGCTATGGTTTGGGTGGTGGATGTTTGGTTCAACCATAGGTTGGTTTTGTTATAGCCTGAAGGTAGCAACATTAGGGTTTCTCTAGTGCGCGGGGTTGGTATGGTGTTTGGTGCACGGCAGGGTGTGTCTAGTCGGGGTTGGTTTAGTGTTTGGTGCATTGGGGTGTGTCTGGTATGGTGTTGGTCTAGTGGTAGTTAAGTTGGAATTCTGGTAAATCATGGTTACCCCTGCATTTGCAGACGGTTGTAAATATTGCTACAAATTAATACAATTTCCTCTTATGAAACAAAAATAAATAAATAAATAAATTTTCTATTAGATTATTAATTTGATAGAAAACTATTACCAAAAATAGATTATTAATTTGATAGAAAACTACTACCAAAAATTGAAACAGGTGACTATCAAAAACATCTTTTTTTTTAATGTTTACAAAGGTTAAAATATTGATGTGTAAGATCCATGAGATATGTTGTTGATACTATAATTATTTTTATTTTGAATATTAATTCCCATGTCATTCAATTGTAATGATTACATTCTTTACTCTTAACAATATATAGATTTATAATCTGATTTATAAAACATAATATTAGATTTGATGTCAATAATAGTTAGATAAATCTATTCTAAATGATTATCTAAAAATATTTGATACCTACTTTAATTGATTGTAGATGCATCAACGCAAATCTAAACATTGCCACTATAGATATTTATCAAAATCATATTTGTTATCATGTTTTCATAGTGTTTTGAGGTCAAATCACTTCCAATAAGAGATATAACAAAATCTAATTACTTATTTGCAATCATTACTATGAAATGCAACCTATCACATCATTTTATCCTTACATGTAAATATTTTCAATTTGATCATTCATTCTTAAATATAAAATTCTAAATTCTAAATAAATATACTAAATATCTCAATATTTACTTATTGTTGAAAAATTTAGATCTAAATTAATTTAAATATTTTAAAATAATTTTAAAACAAATATATAAAAATACAAAATATAGTAATATAAAAATATAAAAATATAAAAAACACACTTTTTTTAATTTGATTCTATTTAAAACACATAGATGACTTGAATTACTTTCCAGTTCAATAAATTGAAATTTACTTAAAAATTACTTAAAAACAAATATATAATAGTAACCTAATCTTTGAAATTCATTTAAAAATCTTTCTTAAAAAATAAAAACTAAAATGACTAAACAAATCATTCTCCTTGTTAAATCTTAGTCAAAGCGTTTTACATTCTTTAACTTGCTGTTACGTCACGAGGATTCACATAAGCATTGCCATTGCATTAGGCAAAGAAAATGCGCACTACCTTCCCCAAAAGAATAATATCAGACCAACTTCCATCTTATCAAAGATAAGATTTTATTTTTTCAATTCAAACTAAGAATCAATGATAAGGATACCTATTTTCATAGTGTTTCCCACTTTCTTAATCTACTTTTTCACCCTAAAATGCACCTCACTCACTAATACTACTTTCTTTTTGTTTCTGTCAACTTATCCATCCCAGTTGACAGTAGAAAGCTACATATATTTTACTTTTGACTTGACTATTTGGTAGTCAGTATGTTTGTATCTTTACCTCCATGTCAATCAGCTCTGCCATCTTAATCATATTCCATTCTAAACAAAAATTCCAAGCTTCGCTTTCTCCCTTTCTCTACAACTCTTCTGGTTCATGCATGCCACAGTCTTTAGCTATAAGAAGTAACAAGTATAGTGATGTTTATAGACATTCTTCTAATTGGAAAAAAATATAAGTAGGTGAATAAAAATCTAAAGAATTAATGTTGTACGACTTGATAAAAAGATTTCACAAGATAATAGATGATTCAACTTGTATCAAGGTAGTTGAAATCAGATGGTATTATATATGATTGTTTCTGGTTTTGACGGTTTATGTTTTTCAATTAAATTGCATTTAATGATCTATCATTAAGAAGATCAATTGAAAAACATACACACCCACAACCAAAATCAATCAACTGAGAAACATACAACCCACAACCAAAAACAATCATACACACCCAAAACCGAAAGCAATCATACGCACTACTTCATGAATTATGAAAAACTCATTCCAGAATGATCGATAATGGTATGTTATGTGAAACTCAAAACCAAAAGCAATGATACACACTAGTTCACGAATTATAGAAAACTTACTCCAAAATGATAACATATTATGTGAAACTCAAAGCCAAAAGCAATGATACAATCTACTTCAGAAACTATAGAAAACTCATTTAACAAACAAACGACATATCATCTAAAATTCAAACTTTTCTTAAATCAATTGCTACACTTACATTTCATTTCATTTCATTTTGCTCAAATCCAAGCATAAATCAAAGCTCGCATGTCCAGCATGGAAACTATGGAGGTAGCAAGTTGGTTTAGCAGACCAACTAAAAATTTTGACGTATCATCCCCTTCCTCTTATCTTTTTCTTATTGGGTTCTAAGAATTCTTTTCAATAATAGACTATTGAATGTGATCCAAAATATCGATTGAAAAAATAACGCAAAGAATCTAAAAACAATCTTATCTAATCTAATCTAGATATATTATAAAAACAATGTAGATTTTTGTAATAATGACTGAATCGTAAGTAATATATTGTTATAGTATATATTTATTTTTAACGATTGAGTGGTGTTATCAATATATGTTTCATGATGACTGCAAATACGTTATGATGTGAACATTCTCATCTGTTGGTTGACGGAAGCCTAAGACTGCCAATAGTTTTGTTAGCTGCAGTCTGTCAATGTGGGGGAAACTGGGCTTGTTTGAATTTATAGCTTTCTTGTTGCTTCAGTTTTCTTCCCCACCACGTCTCTGTTAATAGCCAGACAAATTTACTGTCATTTTTATAATGTCTCTCTGCACGTTTTCTTCTACTTGTATCAGTCATAGTCCAACTGGAATTATAATTATAAATATTTTTTTATTATTTAAGGGCAGTTGAGCTTTGTAACTGGTGTTTTTATTTATTTTTAATATATAAAAAAAATTATATGGATCCACTAAACAGAAACAGAAAATGAAAGGTGATTTGTATTTCAACTATATATTAAATGTGAGAGAAGGTAGTGAGTTAGGTACGCACCAAATAAATAAAAATAAAAAATGTGTTAAATACAGAAAATATAATAATTAAATTGCTATTTAATTAAAAATAATAATAATTTATTAGATAATTATAAATATTTCTAAGCAATCAAAAGCATTGTAATCATAAGTGGTATAAGATAAATTTTAAATATCACAATTTTTATACTCTATTGTCATGACTTTTACGCAGTCAATTACTTTTTCAATTATTTTTTTAATTTGAAAAATCTAACATTATTTTGTGTAAAAATGATAATAAACAATCCAACATCTCTCGTGATGGTCAAGCATACTCTTTCAAAGTTTTAAAAATATAGATATTGAATGATTATCTATCTAAAATATGTTTAAAAGTTATTTTATCCATTTGAATAATTATTTTATTTTTATATCCATGTTTGAAAAATTATAGATAATGTTATATATTATTTTTTAATAATTTCATTTGATGATATTAAAATATATTTTAAATTTTTGATGCATTTATATTAAAAAATAATAATTTTTCTACAAAATATAAATTAATTAGTATATATTATTTATATATCGTTTGCATTCATGAATTGTTAAAAAAATGGTTATCTTTGGAAAGTCAGTACAATGGCTATTAGGTCTAACACAATCTTATATAGCAAGAAATTGATGAGATATTGAAGCAAGAAAATATTAACTTAAATAGTCATATTTATATAACAAGCAAATATAATATACTAGTTACATAGTAAACTTAATAGCCTATAACTAAAATCACTTATCAAAAACTAGCAACCATCATCCAACTAGACAAAACCAATGAGTAGATAAACCAAAAAAACATCACATAAACCTTAGTATATGCCTCTTTCTAGCACTATAAAGAGAAAAATTACATCACAGGTTGAGGAAAATTACACAGTGCTCAGCCAACTACCATACTAAAGAACACTACAATTCAATTCATTACATTTATTAGAAGAAGAAACCTTATTGAGATGATTGTTTTCCACCTCCTCCATAGACTCATCCTCATCACAACATTTAGAGAAATAAAAAATGGATTCCATTGGAAAAGAGACCTTGTTCCCATTACCAATAGAATTCATGGTGTTTTGTAGAAAAAATTGCATCTACTTCATTGTGCACAAATGATCCAAAATAAATTATTGAATTACACTTAATCCTAATGAACATCTTCAATGACATTCTAAAGGAAAGAACCCACAAAATTTGACAATAAAAAGGAAAAATTGAGGGTCTAAGACACATAAAAAATTCCTCCATCCCTATGTATGGCCTAGCTCTAGAAATATGTTAGTTAAGATGGATTCAATACTATTGTAGGAAAATATATCAAGATCCTTATTGAGTTCAAAATACTTACCCCCTAGTGACTAAGATTAAGGTTTTTTATTTCATACTCCAAGAAAGCCATAAAATCTTCTATCATCTCCTCTCTTAAAACTTGTCACTTGTGCCTTTACCCCCCTTGTCCTTCAAAGAGACTTTCTCCCTCACCATTTTAATGTTCAAGATATCCCACACCTAGTCCAAAAATATGTTATTGTAAATTACAAAGAAATAAATTTTTACCCTGAAAATAGAAATAAATGCCAAGACTAAAATGCACTACCATTATCAATCAAACATAATCATTAATAAGACCATCATGAAATGATAAGTTTCAACCCATTCAATAGGAATGAGCGCGCACACACATGTTTTGTTTTAGATTTAATAGATTTAGTTTCTTAAATATATTGTCGTTGTGAACATGAATATGAGTCTATGTACCCCAAAATAATTGTAAAATAATTTTCAACGTGATTTAAAAAATTCATCATCTTATTTATAATGTACTTTCAATTTTAGGGGATTCACATTTAAAGCAATATCTTATCATGCATTTATGCGTGTGTGTGGTGGGGTGGTGGGGGGGGCATTTTTAAATAGTCAATGTGTAACCCAATATATAATTTCTTCTATGTTAGGGAGAAATAAAATAATTTAATTAATATGATGCAAGTAATTATAAGGGTTAGAAAGCATGTATAATAGGTGGAGTGCTTATATGTTTTGTTCTAAATACTTCAAAGATAAATTTGCATTGGAAATTTTATTCACTTTTTTGGTCTTTCAAGGGTTACGAAGCTATCTTCTCTCTACACTAGATAGTCTTTATTTGTGTTAAATTCTCATAATCTTGTAGACCTTTGAATAATCCAATTCTATTATAGTTCACAAAAAAAAACTCACACTAAGGTCATGTAAGTTCAATACAATCCTAAACAAATTTCCTAAAATTACTATGTAAAAAAGAACCACCACAAATATCTAAACCCATTCTATTATATAATACATTTTTATGTATGTATATTCTTATATTGAGATATAATTTCTTATTAAGAGGTTGGTTTTCTTAGATTTGGTGTGATAGGGGATTAGGGATTAAGTTGTATAAGTTCTTTTAAATCAAATATTTGTGTAAGATGATATATTTGTTCTCACTCATCTAGAATCACAATCAAAACTAGTTTTGAGTAAAGTGTAGGTGTGGGAAATTCCCTTAGTTGATAAGGTAGAAAAAATAATGATATAAAAATATGTAGAGTAGGAAAAGTGATCCTAGTTCCAACTAGATTGACTAGGATTTAATTCCTTTCACTTTCCCTCTAAATTTGGACACAAAACCAACTAAGGTTGATGATTGGCATGCTGCCACAAGGGAGATCCAATCTCCTAGGGTTTGGTCCTTTTGAGTTCTGAAGAGGAGAAATTTAATGTGTGCTTTAACAAGCTTGTTTGACATAAACCTTAGATCTAAAAATGTAATTTATCACACAGACGAAAATGGAAACTCTCGGAACAATTGCAGATTTGAGAAGGGGATATAGAGAGGTACCTTCTATTAAAATTTGGGCTTGAATTGGAGGGAAAAAAGGTGGTGGAACCCTTGTCAAAAGATTCCATTTTTCTAGGATCTAAAAACTCTAAAACATAGGTTGTAATCTATTATGTGTTTCATGTGACTTGCTCTTGACGAAAGTTTTCAATCTGTCCCACACATGAAAAGAGGGAAAATGGCTATGTTGTATAAGGTCCTACCTAAGTCAAACCCATTTTTGGTATTTTTTCTTCTACATGTAGCAAACGATGATGATCAAGAGGGTGTTCCCTAGGTTGAGCAAAGGCCAAAACAATAATTGACTAAAATGAAAAATGATAAATTGATAGTGTTACATTAGGCATGAAACCCTTGTCAAAGTGATTTTCACACCATAAGTTGCCACCAAAGGATGTTTGGTGGATGCTTGAGTTGCTTGAAGACCTACAATAGGTTAGTCCACAAAACATAATAGATTGTTGTAGTGAGCATGTAGAGGATACATCATACATCTTCATGGCATGATTGATCATAATAGCTCCTTGTTCATAATTTCTTCTTGATTTCTAATGTCTTGAAAACATGATCTTGATTGATTAAAGTGTTGTAATAATATTACTAATTTTACCCTTGGATTTCCTTGATTGATTTTCAAGATGCTTAGTTGCTCAAAATATTTGCTAGGATTTCAAATATAAAAAACAAACTTGTATTTATATGCATGTGCTATAGAAAAATGGCCCCTTGTCATTTTCATGGCCTTTTAGGTCTTGTTTCATGGTGTTTGATATATTTTGCTTTGATTTTATTTGTAACATGGCTTGAACATGCATATTTAGGTACTAAAATTCAAATAGCGATGTATTATGAAGGTGTTGTGAAGTGTTGTAAGACATTTCTACATTCTTCTAGACTCTATTTATTGTAATTCACCTAAAAATAACATTTTCATCACTAAAAAAGTCCTATTTTGAAGTGTTGTAAGGTCTTGTAACAAGATTTCATGGTTTTCTAGGCACATGTTCATTATTTATCCCTTCCTCATGCTTTATTTGACCCCTTTATGCCTCATATGTCTTAATTAAGTGTATTTTTGAATATTATCCTCATAAACAACATTAAATACAACATATTTCCTGACACATATTTTTAGGTCCTAGGTGGGACCCATTCGCCATGGGTGGCGAATGAGTCCCCCTTAGCTCCAAATTCAATTTTTTTTAAATTTCCTTTTGGGTTTTTATTCAAAAACACTTGATGTCAGCCTGTGATGAGGTATAAATGGTTAACTAAGGCACACATGTGTATAAATATGTGATTTTCACCTCATTTTACATCTCCTCATTCATTCAAGCATTCCATCTCACATCTCAAGGATTCAAACATTCTACAACATCAATTCAAGCAATATTTAAGCACTTTGGAGCATCCATTGACATTACTTCAGATTTGCATTATCAAGAGTTTGACCTAGGTATGCAAATTTAACAAGCTTTTTGGTGTTGAAGATTGGTTTACAAAGTCAACTAGGTGCTTCAAGTCAACTCAAGTCTATTTCAAGCTTGGAGAAAGTTTTCTATCTGTTTCCTGTAGAATTGACCTCGACAACCCAACAATCAGGGATTTCTAGATCTCGTGTTGCAGAGTTGTCTCTTGATTTTTTAGAAATTTGGGAGAGGACTGATTCACCACCAGTGGTGAATGAGTCCCACCTTAGGACTAAAAATCTGAATTTTGTCAGATTTTGGATCCTAACAGATAGAAACTTGTTTTCGACACTTTTTCACCAGGAGGAGGACTAATTTTCCACCTTGGGCGAATGAGTCCCATTGTGAAAATTGAATGATTTCAACTAGCATTCCATAGATTCTAGATTCCTCAAATCTTGCCCAGGTGCACTCTGTTTCATCCTATTTCTTTTTGTTTTGCATTATTTCTTCATTTAGTTCATTATTTGCATATCATAGTGTGTTTTCAAACATAGCTTAAATCTCACTTTTGCATTCATTTCCATCCATTTAAATCAATTAATTGCATTTAGTTTACTTCATTTAGATTAGAAAACATTGCACATAACATAATTTGAATGAACTAGTTAGCATTTTTAGCCCTACCTCTCTCCTTTTAGGTGAAAAACCCTAGAAGAGCTAGAGAAGTCCTAGAGAGCCAAAAATCAATTGTTCAATGCAATTATTTGATATTTCTCTAAATTAATTATCAAAAGCTAACAAATGAAATTGGATTTGTAAATGTTAAAATATCGATAATACAATATTTTAATTGGGTCAAACTAGGCTGGACAAGGGCAGTGACACCCTAGTCCAGACCTATTTTGGGACTTTTGTCACTATTAAATAAATAATTAATATTAATTTTCAATTATATCCTGATTTCTTGAAAATGATAATAAAATGGGAAAATTATAAGAACAATTAGGTCCAAGCATATACGGGGAGATAAACATAGTGTCAAATTGTCAAGGGTGATAACTTATGATGCTACATTTAGTCCCCACTTTAGTTAGAGTATAAAATTATGCTCATGCTCACACTAAAGTAAGCATAATATAGATTTCTTTGTCAAAATGCTAGAGAGATTAGAAGAAACCAAGTTGAGGGGTGCGCAAGCCCCCAACATAGAGTCTCATCAATCCACAATGTTAAGACATGATGGCATATAGTTGTCATTGATGTTAAAAGAGAGATCAGAAGTGAGATGGAGTTGATCCTATAAAGGAGAATTTTGGAATTAATGTAAAAGTGTCATTGATGGAAAAGGTTGAATTTGTGTTGCAGATGTTGTGCAAGTGTTGAAGAGATTGCAGAAGTTCAGGTCTCAGGTCTTGGTCTTATCGTGTATCACTTGCTGAAGTAGGAAGGTGTTTGGAGAACTAGTCATTTTTTACTATACTTGCAAGGTTTTGAGCATTGGGCCTTGGTCATACCTCTTACCGAGTCCCTCCAAAAGATGAAGAAAAATATGCTAAGTCTAATTGGTCTTTAGGCTTCAGATTTAATGCTTACAATATGCTAAAGGTATCGAGAGTCAAGAATCAGGGTTAAGGCTTATGCCTTAACATTATGTTTATGGAAGAAGACATGGAGGAAACCTGACCTTCGAAACCTGAAATGGTTTCGATAACTTGTGAGTTGGTTTTAAGACTTATTCCTTAACTGTTTGGAAGGTATGCAATAAAGAGGAAGAGTGACCTCCGACCACCGAAAAGGCTTTGGTGTTTGCAGGTCGGTAGGAAGGCTTATGCCTTACCATAAATTTTGGTAAGTGGTAAGCAGTATGTGTGAACATCGATATCCAATAAGCTCAATGCAAATTTGGTGTTTCACACTTTGGATTTTTGTGGGTATGAGAACTTATGGTATGCAATAAATGTGAAAGGAGGTAAATAGTAAAGGGTGAGGTCGATGGCCAAATCTTGACAGGAGAAAAAGTAGCATCATGCATAAGGGCTTTGACTTGTTTTTTGAACTCGGCAATGCACTTCAATCATAAGTTACAAGGGAGATTGGCGACTCCCAACTTCTAGAGAGCAAATGGAATGTCACTAAAAATGGAGAAGTAATTCAATTTGAAGTTTGTGTTGACTCCATGGGCTTATGAGATTATGACACTGTGCCATAGAAAAAAGTACCCTTTGCTTGATATGGGAATAATTCATGATAAATTGGAATTAATGAGGTCTTAATCTAGTGTTGTGAGAAATTTTATGCTTCCACACTAGGTCTTGGACCCTTGCAAGTTGAATAAACAATGTCTTGTAAAGGTGTTGTAAAGTGTTGTAAGATACTTTCATGCTTTTCTAGACTTAATAAACCCATTTCTCCCTAATTCAACATTATAAAATGTGTTTAATAACATTATTACATCAATCTAGAAGGTTTTTGAATTAAACTTAATGTTAAACTAGTGTTTAAATTTGTCTTGCACATTCGCATTTGTTTTTGTGCCTTCCTAGGCTATGTAGACCTCATTTTAGTGTTGTAAAATGTATTTAATCACAATTTCACATTGATTTTTGTGTCCCAAGCCCTATTTGACATTCACATCATCACTAATAGTCCCATATTAACCCATATTGTGCATTCTGAGGCCTAAATTGATCAAATACTTGACAAAGTTACATTTTAAACCTTATTTCCTTATCTCTTGGCTTCTTAGCTGTCAAATTGGTCCCTGTGGGACCCATTCACCCTGCATGGTGAATCAGTCCCATCTAGGTGGGACCCATTTTCCATGGGTGGTGAATGAATCCCATTTGGCCCAATTTTGACTTTTAAGCAAGAAAAAAGTGAAATTTAAGTTTAATATTGCTTCATGTCATCCTGTGATGAAATATTAATGGGTAAAATAGGTGAATTTCCTATAAACATAAGTATTTTAACTCATTTTCACATCTCCTATCTCTTATCATTTATTCATCCATCATTCTTCTATCTCAAGTCAAGCAACTTAGGGTTTTATCATTGCAAGACATCAAGAAAGCTCCTAAAGACATTCAAGGGCTGAATCTTCCTCCATTTCTACAGAAATTCAAGAAAAAAAATCATGGAAAGGTAATCAATTCAATTATTGCATGCTTCATTCCATTCTTTCATCATTTTGGTTTAATTACCTAAAAGGGGTTTGACCAAGGCAAACCCCCATGCCCTAACATTCAACATTTCTCTCTCTTGCCTTGTGTGTTTGTAGATTTAGGTCTCTTGGAAGCTTGGAAATCATTGAAGATCAAGTTGCAAGGTTTCTAAAGTATTCTCTTCATTCAACAAGCCAAAATATCAACAAAAACTCATTTTTAGACCTATAAATCAGAGTTTCGAAAGTAAACACTTGTAGGAAGTCAAAGTGCAAATCGGAAGCTTCAGATTCCACTTTTGAAAATTTAAAAAATTCAAAAGTGGACTCATTCACCATGAGTGGTGAATGAGTCCCACTCCAAGGTCAATTTTGAGTTTTCTACATTTTTAAGTACCCTTTTGTCAGAAACGAGTTCTAGCTCAGTTTTGCAGAACTGGGACTAATTCACCCAGAATGGTGAATGAGTCCCACTAGGCCAAAAAATTAAGATTATCAGCATTTCAAAATCTATTTCAAGTCTTCATCCATATTACAGGTGCACACTTTCAGTTTGGTTCAATTCTGTTTAGTTTTGCATTTGTTTCTGGGTGATTTTGCATTACACAATGTGTTTTCAAACAAGCCACATTTCTTAGGTTTTGCATACTTAATCAGTAAACCTTATCAATTAGTTGCACTTAGATAATCTCATTTAGTCATATAAACATCATGCATAGCTTATATTGAGTGAACTAGGTAGCTAGATCTTTTGGCCCTACTTTCTCCTTTTAGGTGAAAAATCCTAATAGTGTTATAGAAAGGTCTAGGGTGCCAAAAATCTTTGGCTCAGGCATGTGGAAAGGATGAAAAGGTAGAAGACTTGTAGCTTTAGCTTGAATTTGAGGTTGAATAATTCGGTGACATGTGGGTGTACAAGGTACATCAAGAAGATAGTGAATATCGATGAGACAACTCTTTTTCAATGGGAGTCATTTTTGAGTCCCTTCGACATGACGATAAAGTGGGGCCCGACTGAGAGGCGATAAGGGTAGATAGTGAAATCACCCTGGATAGATGGAAAAACAAGATTACATCACATAAATCCTTCACATTGTTGTAATAGAATTCAAAGGTTATTTGCTTCAGCGATGCACTATATGTTAGTGATGGGAGTTGAATGAAAATGATCAAACTGAGGAAGATCAATGGTGCTCGCTAGCCCACAACACCTATGGTGGGACCTTGTTCATGCCTCATAGGGGAGAAAGGAATGGTGGAGTTCAAATAATTTTTTGATTAGATGGAGGATAGTTAAGAGTTTTACGTGGCAGGATATCGCTTGGTTGCTTCACATCATTGTTGTGAAGTAGGACGAAGGAATCCCTTGCACGATGAGAAATGGACATTGGGTGCTAATGGAGAATGACACAAGCATAGATAGGTGTTAAGATATGATTGCATAACATGTCTTCTTCACATATCGATTATGAATTTAAAGGAATTCAATACTTGTGCAATGAGCGATGAATGACAAGCATTAGCGAAGCATGTTGCCAGCTAGGATAGGTGGCGATTGGAAGTTTCATCACAAAGAAAATGGTGGGTCCCAAGTATATATCAGCGATGTGTGATAGATTAGATGGATGCCATAGATTCAATGAATATGATCGGATGGTGATCGTTGTATTCCTTCACAATGTGGAAATGGATGTTGACACATAATGTAAAGTAGCGATATGAGATGAGATAAGGTGAATGGCGAAGATCGGAAGGCTAAAATCTAACAATGATCGCGAAGGTGCTTCACATTGCAGAAATGAATGATGATTCCAAAAGAAAAGTAGTGATGTGTGATGGCTATAAGGTAGATGAGATCTACGACATAGGTTTAAAGGAAAATAATCTAGATAACGGCCATGTTTTAAAAGTTTTCAAGATCAACGGAGAGCCATAGGATCATGGCGCGAAGATAAAAGATCGACGACCCATATTAAAAAATGAAGATCTCAAATGGATAAGTCTGTGTAAATGAGGGTTTTGGTTGATAACTGACTTTGTGATTGAATTCAATTGATTGAACCAAGTGAGCTACCAATTTTATTGGTGATGAGATAAACTATTAGAAACATGGATATGTAAGTGGTGAAAATCATATTCATATTAGGTACAGTGAGTATAAATTAAATGACCTAACTGCTCCAACGACCAATATGAATGGAGATTTGATTTGCAGGTCGGCGAAATATATCACCATGTTGAGAAAAGTCAAGATCATATCGGATAAACTGAGAAATGAATTAAATGCATTCTTGACCCTAGGATTTTGAAGAATTCTATTCTTAGAAAATTCTCTATATCTGAATTTAATGTGGATGTGGTTCGATGTAGAGGTTGTGTTGAAGAAGATATCTAGTAAATCATACTAGATGTTTCTATGATGATTTGGACAATGGTGCAAGGCTTGAGATGAATAGGTTGCTTGTTGGTGAAGTTAGCAAGTGAAGGAAACCTTAAATAGAGAATGTTGAAAATTATTTGATCTTGTGTTAGAATCTCAAGGTACTAATTGCGGGTTGGCGGAGTTAAGAGAAAATAGAAGTCAATCAAGAAGGTGAGTGTGTGTGACAACTGTAAGTGTAGTGGTATTGTTTTTTCAAGTATAGAGGGTGAGAGAAATGTAGAACATGATAACTTGTTGAGTGTGCAACTGAGACAATAAGGAAAAAAGAGAGCAGTAGAGAAGACAAAAAATGCACATTATGAATGAGTAGAACCCAAACAAAAATTAGAGATTCAAATCTAGGTTATTATTTAGAGGATAGAACAATGAAGGTTCTAAGTGAAAAAGAGAAAGAGATTGTAGAGAAAAGGGGATGTGTTGTTGAGAGTGTAGCATCAGTAGCAGAAAGTGAGTTGCAGAGAGTGCAAGAAAGTATTGTGTAGTTGCAAAGAAAGTTGCAACATTGAATTGTGTTCATTAGAACAACTTGTATAATCTTTCTTTGTAAATCTAGTTGGTGGGTGCCATCAGATAACTAAGTTTGTGCTTAGTATAGGGGATTGGTGTCTCCTTGGAGTTGGTGCTCCTAAAACTAGGGGATTGGTGTCTCCTTAGGGTTGGTTCCCTTAAACCCTTTAACAAAACATTATTGCTTGTGAAGTTGTATTAGGACAGTAGATCCTAGTAGCATTTCTCACCGTGCTTTTTCACATCTTGGGTTATCCACATATATTTGGTGTTATGGGATTTTATGTGTTGATTGTATGATTGCATGTTTATGTTGCTACATCTTAAGTCTTCAATCTAAACATTAAGGATTTAAGGAATTAATCTACATAAAGGGTTTAGGGAGTTAGTTTGCACAAAAGGTTATTAGAGAAAAGTTTTAAGATCTACTGATTCATCCCCCCTCTCAGTTGATTATTGTATTCCAACAATTGCTATAAGATCCCTAGGTTCCCTAGGAGAAGATTAATCAACTCAGGTAGATCTCAACTAAGTGAACACAAAAATGGCTAATCAAGAAGGCTCATCTATAGAAGAAGTATCTCTCTTTGATGGATCATACTATAAGTTTTGGAGCAATAAAATGAAAGAATATATGAAATCATTAGGGTTTGATGTGTGGATTTTAGTTGAGAAGGGATACAAGGTTCTTCCTACACCTCCAACTATTGAGGTTGGAAAGAAGGAATTTCAAAATGATGCTAAAGAAAGTTTTTCCATTATGATCAGGTTGTCTAGATCTATGCTTAACAAAGTCATGCATTATGAAACTACACATGAAGCATGGAACAAGTTAAGGAGGATGTATGAAGGCAATTTTGATAGTTTTAAGACAAGTGAAGATGAGAAGACTGCAGACACATCCATGAGAGATGTTGTAGATAGAAGGGAGGTGATAGAAGCATCTACATCTAGCTTTGAGAATGCTAGTGAGGAGGAACATGATTTCATCAGAAGAATGAGGAAAGGCTCCAAAAAGAATAGAGGTAAGCTACCCCTTAACAATTTCAAATTTGGTAGGATAAGTCTTCTTGCTACTAAATTCCCTCATGATGAAAATGATAACTTTAAGAAAGAAGAGGATAGTAAAAAGAGAAATAAGTTCTAGGATTTGCACACAAAAGGAGAAAATAGGTTATTAGATGTTTTTGGCAGCTTAGATGGTGGAAATTAAAGTTCCTACGAGATTGATAGGAACACGAATCTCTATCCATGTATTTTGGAACAACTTCTGATGAAGAAGTTGTTTTGTCTAGTAAAATGGAAGAAGAAGCTGAAACCTCTAATGAAAAAGGAAAAGTGGATCTTGAAGGTAAAATAATCTATGCTTTAGATGAGATCAAAGCTTTGAAGAAAGAAAATGAAGAATATAAAATGCATGCACAAAAGGATATTGATAAACTAACCAAGAATCTTGAAGAATCTAATTAGATGGTGATCAACTTGAAGAAACAAGTGGAAGAAGCAAAGAGAGTAGAAGATGTAGTTAAATATGAACTACAGTCTAAATCAGATGAATGCATGAGGTTGGAAATAGAGATAGTTTCTCTAATAAAGGAGTTAATCTAGATGTTAAAGAGTACATTGATAAAGGCCTGAAGTTGAAAGGTGGCTCTAAGATGTTAGACGAATTGGTAAGATCACAAAATCCATCAAGACCAAGAGTGAAGATTGACCTTGGTTGTGAGAAAGGGAAGAGTCCTAATTTTTCACCTAATTATTTGATAGATTTAGAGAAGAATAAAGATGTACAAATGAACAAAAAGTCTACACAAGTTGTAACAAGGAAAATGCTTCTAGAAATGAAAAATCAGAAAAAAGGTACTGCCGAGGTGAAGAAAGCTAAAGAAGAAAAGAAACCTGATACTGACAAGAAGATAGTTGAAGAAGAAAAGATACCTACTACAAACAAGAAGAATAATCATTTAGTTCCTGATTATCAGAAGAAGAAGCCCACAATGGATAAGAAGGTGGTGAAACTAGTCCCTAAGAAATTAAAGAAGAAGCAACATACAAAGGGAGCTGATAGAGATGGATTCACAAGGATGAGATACATGAAGAAGCAAAGGACAAGAAGTCCAACTCATCCTACATAAAGAAAAGATATGACCAGGTACTCCCCATGTTTTTATGGTTACTGTTACTCATGTAATCAATTTGGTCATAGAGCTAATGAATGTAGAGCCACAACCAAAAGGAGCACAAAATATATGTATATGAATTCATTTGCTCCTATAGTAAACATGAATATAATGTGCTACAATTGTAATAATCTTGGTCACATAGAAAATAATTTTAGATTAAACTATGTAAGACCAATATCACATTATGAAAGGAAGCGAAATAGGTCCCCCAGAGTGAACAATGGTTCACATGTTTCTGATAATAAAGCTGAAAATATAGAAAAGAAGAATAAGATGGTGTCGAGAATGAAAGGTCAACAAGAGGAAACACTCAATATGGCTACTCCTACCTCACATCACTAAATCTTAGTGATAGGGAATGAATCTAGGGGGAGCTAAATTGGTATCTATTCATCCCTGGAAATGAAAGGATAGATCAAGTCTTGTAAAATATGTTTTACAAATTTCTAACGACTTGATGGTTGTAATTTATAGTTACACTTTTTCTCCTTGTAAGGCTTGTTAAAAGAAAAGAGTATTTGTAATTGGGAGAGAAGTTGTGTAGTTTCTCTAAAATTCTCCCTATTTGCAAGAAGAACAAGATATATGTCTGGGTATGTGCGGGATCATCATAGATAAAATAGACCCTTAAGTGGTGAAAAATTCAGAAAAATCAGAGTTAGGCAACTTGACATAAAAATTTGAATAAGTTATCTATATTATTTCAAAAATATGTAAGAATAGAATCTGTAGAAAATTGAATTTATTTTCTAAACTACTGAGTTTATTTAAAAAGGAAAAATCTATTTGGTGAAAATTTGAAATTTCAATGCACCAGTACTTAAATTTTAGGGAAAAAATAAGAAGTAGGTGTCTATCTGACCACCCTAACCACAATAAAATGATAATATTTTTTTACAAGATTTTATATATAAGTAGAGGACTCATATATTGATGTGATGCATATTTTTTGTAATTTTTTTCCAAGTAAATAATTAATAATGATTTTTTTATTACAACTTTTAAAAAATATAAAAAACTCGTATGTTTGACCACCTTAACTTGGTCAAAACTTCATGAAATTCATTTTTTTTAATCTTATAGTATGCAAAGCATAGAATGTGACACATGTTTTGGATTCAAAAAATGTGATACTATTTGAAAGCTATAGATTTTTTTCAATCAGCCTATCAATCAAGACTTTAGTCGTAATTCAAAAAGAAAATGAATAATAATTATTTATTAAATTCAAAGTAAAATATAATTTATATTGGTGGAAAGTTGAGAATCTCCATTAAAAACCCTTTTTCATTTCATCAATTTTTGGTAAAAAAAAAGTCATTAGCCACATACCCTACACATATCCATCATATCGCCACTTTTTGGCCCATCATGATCCTACACATGCCCGTTTGAGGGGGATCTATTCTATAAATTCACGCACAATTAATTTTGTTAAAATTGGTATAGAGCGGTTCCAATTGGTGTCAGAGCATTGTGAATTGGTTCAAAACAGTCTAGTTGGTGCAAAGCCCAAAGTGAAGCAAATTCTTGAGCATGCCAGTAGAGAATGGAGCAAGGTCTAAGGGGGAGCTTCTAGTGGTATCAAATCAATGCTATACTTGATACAATGTAGTTTAGAATATCAATTGGTATAGAGCAGTAAGTGAAAACATCTACAATTGGTATCAGACCTGATTAGTTCAAAGCATGTAATGGCACTTCAATTGGCATCAGATAGTGTTAATTGGTATAGAGTAGTTGGAGCATATGGTTTTTCCATTGTAATCAAAGAATGAGAGTAGCAATTGATATAAGAGCATAAATTGGTATCAGTTGGTATTAGTCAAAGGGGGAGAAAATTTCCCTTTGCCATTGCTAAGGAGAAGTGAAGGCTACAACAACATGATAACCTAAAACAAGATGTTCAAGAGGGTGACACTTTGCCATTCATGTCAAAGGGAGAGAGAGAGAGAGTTGAGCAAATTATCAAAGTAGGAGCATGAGAAAAGTATGCAATTTCTTATAAGTGTGAGCAAAGGAGAAGGTATGTCAAAGGGGGAGAATTGAGAGCTCAGATGTTATCCAAAATTTGTATCAAAACATTGGAAGTTTGAGCATTTATTTTTTCCATCAATGGCAAAAAGGGGAGATTTTTGGCATATAGCTCTCATTGATGTCAAAAGAGAGATCAAAAGTGATATCTAGAGATGATCCTATAAAGGAGAATGTTGGAATTAATGTAAAAGTGTCATTGACATCAAAAGTTGAAGTTGTGTTGTAGATGTTGTGCAAGTGTTGAAGAGATTACAGTAGTTCAGGTCTTGGTTCTGAGGCTTACCATGTATCACTTGCTGAAGTAGGAAGGCATTTGGAGTTAGTCATTTTTTACTATACCTGTAAGGTTTTGGGCATTGGGCCTTGGTCATACCTCTTACCGAGTCCCTTAGAAAGATGAAAAAATTTCTAAGTCTGATCAGGCTTCGAGCTTCGGATTTAAGGCTTACAGTATGTTGAAGGTATCGAGAGTCAGGCATCAGGGTTAAGGCTTACGCCTTAACATTATGTTTATGGAAGAAGGCATGGAGGAACTCTAACCTCCAAACCTAGAAATGGTTTCGGTAACTTTCAAATTGGTTTTAAGGCTTATTTCTTAACTATTTGGAAGGTATGCAGTAAAGAGGAAGAGTGACCTCTGACCACCGAAAATGCTTCAATGTTTGTGGGTTAGTAGGAAGGATTATGCCTTACCATAAAGTTTGATAAGTGGTAAGCGGTATGCACGAACACCAATATTTGACAAGCTCAATGCAAATTTGGTTTTTTGCACTTTCAATTTTTGTGGGTATGAGTTATGGTTTGCGATAAATGTGAAAGGAGGTAAATGGTAAAGGGTGAGGTCGATGGCCAAATCTTGACAAGAGAAAAAGGAGTGTCAGGAATGAGGGATTCGGCTTGTTTTTTGAACTTGATAATTTGATGCACTCCAAGCATAAGGTAAGGGATTAGATTAGCAACTCCCAATCCCCAAAGGAGAGAAAATGGAAAGTCATCAAAAATGGAGAAGTAATTCCATTTGAAGCTTATATTGACTTGTGTTAACTCTATGGGCTTGTGAGATTATGACATGTGCCAAGGTTGAAAAGGTAGAAGAATTGTAGCATGAATTTGAGGTTGAATAAGGTGGTGACATGTGGGTACATCAAGAAGACTCATACCAGTGAGACCACTCTTTTTCGATGGGAGTCATTTTTGAGTCCCTTGGACATACCAATAAAGTGAACCTTGACTGAGAGGCGATAAGGGTAGATAGTGATGTCACCCTAGACAAATGGAAAAACAAGGTTACATTGCATAAAGCATTCAAATGTTGTAATAGAAGTCAAAGGTTATTTTCTTCAACGATGCACTATATAGTAGTGATTGGAGTTGGACGACAGTGATCAAACTGAGGAAGATCAATGGTGCCTACTAGCCTATGGCACCTATGGTGGGACCCTATTCATGCCTCACAAGGGAGCAGGGAACAGTGGAGATCAAACAATGTTTTGATCAGAAAAAAGGATAGTTAAGAGTTTGAAACATGGTAGGATATCACTTGGTTGCTTCACATCATTGTTGTGAAGCAGGACAAAGGAAGCACTTGTATAATGAACGATGGACACCGAGTGCTAGTAGAGAATGACACAAACATAGCTAGGTGTCAGGATATGATTTCATCGCACGTGTTCTTCACATCATGATTATGAATTCAAAGGAAGTCAAACCTTGTACGATGAGTGATGAATGATAGGCGTTAGTGGAGTATGTTGTCAACCAAGATAGGTGGTTATTGGTGGTTGTATCACAAACAAAACGGTGGGTCCCAAGTATATATCAGCGATGTGTGGTAGATGAGATGGACGATAGGGACTCAATGAAGGTGATCGAACTGTGATCACTGTATTCCTTCACAACATGGAAATGGATGTTGACACATAATGCAAAGTAGTGATACACGATGAGATAAGGTGAATGATGAAGATCATAAGGCTAAGATCTAACAATGATCACTAAGGTGCTTCACATCATGGAAATGAATGATGATGCCCGAAGAAAAGTAGCAATGTGTGATAGCTATAAGGTAGATGAGATCTACGACACAATTTTAAAGGAAAATAATCTGATGGTCATTTTTTAAATTTGTCGAGATCAATGGAGAGCCAAAGAATTGTAGTGTGAAGATAAGAGATCGATGGCCAAAATTCAAAAATGAATATCTCAAATGGCTAAGTCTGTGTAAATAAGGGTTTCAATTGATAACCAACTCTATGATTGAATTCAATTGGTCGAAACACCTCAGCTACCAATTTTATTGGTGATGAGATAAACTAGTGACAACATGGATATGTAGGTTTTGAAAATCATATTCAAATCAGGTACAAGGAGTATAAATTAAATGACCTAACTCCTCCAATGACCAATATGAATGGAGATTTGATTTACAGGTGGGCGACACAGATCACCATGTCAAGAAAAAATCAAGATCAGATCAAATAAACTGAGAAATAAATTAAATCCATGTCTAACCCTAGGATTTTGAAGATTGCTAGTTTTAGTAAATTCTTTATATCTAAATTTAATGTGGATGTGGCTCAATACAGAGGTTGTGTGTTGAAGAAGATATCTAGTAAACCCTACCAAATTTTTCTATGATGAGATGGACGGTGGTGCAAGGCTCGAGATGAACAGGTTGCTTGCTAGTGAAGTTAGCAAGTGAAGGAAACCCTAAATAGAGAATGTTCAAGATGACCTGATCTCATGTGAGAATCTTAAGGTACTGATCAAGAAAGTTAGTGGATTTAAGCAAAAGTAGAAGTCAATCAGGAAAGTGAGTGTGTGCACGATGGCTACAAGTGTAGTGGTATCGTGTTTGCAAGTGTACAGGGCGAGAGAACTATACAACATGATAAATTTTTGAGTATGTAGTAGAGACAATGAGGAAAAAAGAGAGTAGTAGAGCAAATAGAGAATGCACTTTTGAATGAGTAGAACCCAAACAAAAATTAGAGATTTAGATTTGGGTTAATATTTAGAGGATAAAACAATGAAGGTTCTAAGTGCAAAGGACAAAGAGAGTGCAGAGAAGAGGGGATTTGTTACTGAAAGTGCAACATCAATAGTAAAAAGTGAGTTGCAGAGAGTGCAACAAAGTATTGTGTAGTTGCAAAGTAAGTTACAACATTGAATTGTGTTTAATAGAACAACTTGTATAATCAGTCTTTGTAAATTTGGTTAGTTGGTGCCATTTGATAACTAAGTTGGTGCTCAATGTAGGGGTTTGGTGTCTCCTTGGATTTGGTGCTCCTAAAACTAGGGGATTGGTGTCTCCTTAGGGTTGGTGCCCTTAAACCTTGTAACATTATTGCTTGTGAGGCTAGATTAGGACAGTAGATCCTAGTAGCATTTTTCACCATGGTTTTTCCCATTCTTGGGTTTTCCACATATGTCTAGTGTTATGGGATTTTATGTGTTAATTGTATGATTGCATGTTTATGTTGCTACATCTTAATTCTTGAATATGCACATTAAGGATTTAAGGAATTAATCTGCATAAAGGGTTTAAGGAGTTAGTCTACACAAAAGGTTATTAGAGGCAAGTTTTAAGATCTATTGATGCATGCCCCCCTATTAGTAGATTGTTGTGTTCCAATAAGAAAAACATGAAGTAGGTTTATCACATGCAAGATAAGACAAGATTCATTCATACATAGAGAAATCAATGGAGTAAATATAAAAGCATAGATAAAACATTCATAAAGAAAACAAAATTCATACAAGGAATATACAAGGAAAACACATGGAATACAAGAAAGAAACACATGGAATACATGAGGAAAACATGCAAAATACATGAAGCAAACACATGGAATACACGAGGAAAACACATAAAATACATGAATCAAACAACCAATATACACAAGGTAAGCATGATACACCCATAAAGCAAACATAACACACACATGAAACAAAGAACACCAAATTTTAGTACACAAAAGCTAAAGAATCGAGTCAGCCAGGTAAAGAGACCTCAAAATGTAAGGTTTTCTAAATTACCAAGCATCATCTATAAAATGCACAATATACACATCTAAAAATACTAAATTGATGAGATACATAGATCTACTAGCTATAAATTCATGTTATGATAGGTATTCATGCAATAAGATGGGCTTCACAAGGCTATCAAGCTACATTATGCTAGTTGACTCATGAAACACATGGCTGTACTACAAAGAAAGTTGTTTTATGCTAGTTGATAATGTGAAAATGCTCAAATTCATAGGCCAAAAAGATCCATTAAGCTAGGTCTATGGACCATTTTTCCAATCACACTTCAAGGAGCACATAAAAGTTTAACATCACGAGGGATAAATCAATGGTTAATGTCATAGGGGAAAAATTGATAACCATGCCTCAGGAGCATTATAAACATCACTGCCATAAAGGGGGTATGTCAATAATTCAAAGCTCACAAGATGCCAATAAAAATGGATAGGGTGCTATGCCCCCCATAAAATGTTGACATAGTTTCTATCTTGATATTTTAAGGAAGCAAGAGATGAAGAGGGGATCCTTGAAAAGAATACACTCCTCCCAAAACCAATTTTCCTTTCTGCCAAAGTACATAGGAAAGGAAAACTGTCAAAGAGACTATCATGTTTCTACCATAAATGAAATATGGTTGCACATAATATTGTACCACCATGAATGACAATGAGCAAACACATGAAGCTACAACTGCAACATAGTGAGGAGAAACACCATAGAAGAGAGATTATCATTTATAATGATTAGGTACACCAAATAATGGAAGAGAACTAGAATTAATAAGTTGTATTTTAGTACTCAAGGCTCTAAATTCATTAGTGGAATGACCATTCACTCAATGATATGCACAAAAAGTATGGATTTTATCAAACTTCTTATGTGTTCGAGGAGAGAGATTAATCAAGTGGGATTTGAGAAGCCTCAAAATATATGCTCTTGTTCAAATAAAGGGCAAGCAATAGGAGATAATCCTTTCTCTTCTAAAGAAAATTTAGCTCATTTACCACAAGATGTTATAAATTGTAAGAGAGGGGGACCAACCACATTCAAGGGCCTAGGTCATGTAGAGCCAAGAGTGAAAGGCTGCCCTAACTTACCTCACTCTAAAGGGGTGTCTTGAAATGAGGGTCAAGAATGATGAGGACTATAAGGTCCTTCAATCACTCTACAAACTCAAAATCAAGAATGGGGCTAGGCAAGCCAATTTTTTAGGTTCAACACTGTACCTCAAGTAGCTCCCTACCCAAGGATGGAAGTGCGGTTTTGGGATGAAAGCACGGCGTATAGGTGTCTCTTAGGTGCATTGGTGTTTGTATAACCAGAGGACCAAAAACATAGTACAAACTTACAGAAAACAAGCTGACAACCTAGCTAGTCACTTCTAATGGAACAAAACAAAACTATGAAATAGGAAAGATACAAATGAATATGATAAAGTAGATATATTAAAGCTAAGGTGACAAAGATAATATCACAAAAGAGCTTGTTCTCCAGCTAGCTCTAAATACATGTCCACCTACACACAAGAAAGAGGGAAAATTGTTGGGGGTTGTATAGGGGTCTTCCTTAGTCAGACCCCTGTTGTGCTTTTTCCACCTCCATGGATAGCCAAGATAGCAATGATAGAGAAATGTATGATAAAGGACACAATAAACACTACAAAATAATAAAGTTCTACTAAACCAAATCGTAGAGGAGAGGAGTGAAAATGTTACCACCTCCACCAAGAGATCACTAACCAATGATGGAGAAAGAGAGCTTGAACAATCACCATAGCCTCAACTATGATGAAGGGAGGTGTTGAAAACCTCAAGCTCCTTCTGAAATGGTCTATTCCACACTTGCTCTACAGAGTTGATGGAGTGTTGTTGTTGTAATGGAGTTCTCAAGTGCTGCTTGAGAGTGAAGTGAAGGTTGAGAATGCTTGAGAATGCAAGAAGTGATTGCTAGAATGTTTAGAGTATTCCTGGAGAGTGAAATGGAATGAAAATGGGTCAATTTGAAGGAAGATGAGCAAGAATAAGGAATTTTTAGGTCGGTTGGTCAAAGAGGGATGTTACAAAACGTTCCCAATAGGAAGTGTAATGCCTCTACCAAATTTAGACATGGGAATCCATTGGGGACGTAAGTGCACCATGCGAACATCTGCATGCCACGTGGGAATCCCCAATAATTATTCTTGTACTAACAGAAAAAATAGATGCCAAGTGGAAGGAAGGAAGCTTACTGATGTGAAATTTTTCCTTCAAATTTGGTTTTCTAAGGTGAGGAAGTGTAAAGGGGAATTTGCATAAGGTGTGCAAATTCACTCCTATACATTTTTCCCCCACTTTAGCGAGCAGGAATACTAATGAGTGCTTCGGTAAATTAGATTGAAGAGTGAATAGGGTTATAAACTTATACCTGACCATCGAGGAATCAAACCGTAATTTGGCGAGCTCGAAAGTGCAAGGTAGAAAAATGACTTCATAGCCCCACAAAACTATGAAGCTAAAGAATGAAAGTGTCTTACAAACCTGCAGACCTACAAGGAAGCAACCCCCAAGATCTCTCACATGAAGAAAGCCCCGAGAGGGAAGCACCTCATAGGCCTGCAAACCTGCAAGGAAGGTATCCTCCAAGATCTCTCACATGGAGAAAACCATAAGAAAAAGCACCTTACAGACCCACAGACCTGTAAGGAAGGTGTCCTCCAATATCTCTCATATGAAGAAAACCCAAAGAAGCACCCTACAAACCCATAGACTGGTAGGGAAGGTGTCGTCCAAGATCTCTCACATGAAGGAAACCCAAAAAAGTTCCCTACAAACCCATAGACCTATAGGGGAGTGACCCCCAAGATCTCTCACATGGAGGAAGCTCAAAGGAAGTGCCCTACAAGCCCTCAGACCTACAAGGAGGAAATCCAAAGAAATAAGACTTTGCTGAGTGAGAAAGCAGCTTCATAGGCACACCCGTAAACAAACATGTCTACCCACAGATAGAACATGTCAAAATGCGGCCATGCAAGTAAATAAGTGGAAAGTCATGCATACCATCAACAAGTTGGAAGAATTTCAAAGGGATCGCTTGGGAACCCAACATAAAGAAGGGTCCACTCAAGGGACACGCTGTTTGAAAGTATGGAAGAGATTTTTCTTTTTCAAATCGATTCATCATCAAGGAATCCTTTTGAAAGATGTTAACTTCATCAAGGAATTTGAAAGGAAGAAAATGCCCCCACGTGAGGAGAAGGTCAAAGCTACTCCCACCTCAAAGGAAAGGTTCTCAAATTCTTTCTTTTCGAACCCATGATGAATGAAACACGTTCCACTAGGGTTCCAAGTAGAGAATGTGATTCTTTGAAAAAATAAAAGGTTCATGAAGATTTTTTAGAAAAGATTCATTGGCAACAAATGCATTTTCTAAAAATTGAAATGTTACAGAAATGGTATTGTCACACATGAAAGGGAAAACTAAAGCAAAGAAGAGAGAAAGATAAAATAAAAGCTAAAAGAAACATCACAAACAAAGGGCACATGGGTGATATGATATTTCGGCATTAGAACTACTCATAAATATATATAAGTATAATAATAGTATATAAAATGAACTGTCATCAACCCCCTACTATATCAGACCATGTGAAGAATGCACAAGAAGACAAAGTGAAAATAAAAAATTGGGTCAACATGGAAGGATATCCTAAATACCCCCAACACTTTGCATCATCCCCAATTTACCGAAAATCAAGTCACAAACATGGATGAATGATGGTACAAATAGAAGAAGATTTATGACACAAAAACCAGGCCTATATCCAAGCACCAACAAGGGTAACAAGAGTAATCCAGAAACACATAGTATGATCACCCACTCATCTAATCTAAAGATAAAGAAGAGGCCTCCCCCTAACACTGATTAACCAAGAGGTCATGTGCTTCCCACTATAGATCATCATAGGGGAAAGGAGGATGGGCTTGTAGTAGTGGAATGTTAAGAGGAGCTTCTGACCCTCCTGCGACAAGGGATAGGGAAGAGGGCCTCACAAGGTCCTCTCCACCAAGCTCTTGTGGAGCTAAGTTCAACATTTTTTGGAATATCACTGACAAGGCCAAAACATCCTCCAGAAAGTTAAACATGCACTTTACAGGAGTGCCATGTTTTACCTCAATAGATGAAGGTTGCGCCTAAGATTCACCACTAGGCTTTCCAAACAATTTGAGAGTAGTGGTGAACTCAGGGGAAGTTGAGACCAGTTCCATTACTAGGACATAATGAGTCAGCGTGGGACCACCTTTCGAAGAAGGTAGGCTCCTCTTACGTCCTTCATTGTTGGAAGGACTACCCCCCACCTTCTGCTTCATCGAGGAATGAGAACTCCCCATAGATGAGTCGAAAGGTGCAGAGGAAGAGGAGGAGGAGAAAATCGCAACATATACCACAAAAGTATTCAGCATATCTATGGGTTTCAGGAGAGGTGGGACATCTAGAAGGGACATCAACAAAGATAGCTCCACCAAAGGAGCAATGAACACATGCACCTTTTTGGGGTAAGCCACATTTGTACTCACAAAAAAACCCGAAAGTGAGACTAAACTAGTTTGAACAGAAGTAGAGGGGAGGTGAGAGGAGGATGCGGTAGGTGGCCCTGATATAGGGGTGATCATCTCCTCTTCCTTCTTTTGCAAGGCAGCCTACTTGGCTGTGAGAGCCTTTTGCTAGTACTTGCGTTTGCACACAAGGAGGTTTCTACGACTCTTCAAACTAGAGGCTAGAGGCTACGAAGGGACAAAAGGATCCTACTCAGCCATGGGAGTGTCCGGGTAAGTGCACAAAGTTGAGTCCATGAAATGTGGAAGTTTTTTCCTTAGCCAAAAAATTGAAATCGGCTTTGATAAAATGGGATCCCGATTTTTTAAAATTGGGATCCTGTTTAGCTTCAGGATCTTGAGCCTAAACACAAAATAGGATCTCGCTTTTTAAAAACTAGGATCCCATTTCCTATATGATCCTGAACCAATGGAGAAGGAATGGGATTCTGATTACTATGAAATAGGATCCCGATTTGTAGAAGTCGGGATCTTGATTTGTAGAAGTCGGGATCCTGATTTGTAGAAGTCGGGATCCCGTTTTATAGAAATCAGGATCCCGTTTTATATTGCTATTTATTTTTTTACAAACAAACAGAGTTCATTTCACAGTGGACGAGATCTCGAGTACAGGTAACAATGACCCCCACAAATAGCTACAAGTACCCACCCACACCCCCTTTTTTTTGCATTTTTCTATTTTTTATTGAAATTGTGAAGAAAATAAGTGAATTTGGCATTTTTTTTTTATTTCACGTTTTGAGCATTTTTTTCCTGTTATAGTAGAAATGAGTAATTGTAAAAATAGATGAAAAAATTCAATGAAACCTGAAGATTTTTTAATAGAAATGAAAAAAAGAACCTTGAATTGTGTTTTACAAACAAAATTTAACTTTTGAAACCTAAATTGTTCAATTAAACAAAAAAAATTGAATTTGAAAACCCTAATTGAAACAAAACAAAAAATTGCATTTCAAAACCCTAGAAATTGAAATGAAATAAAAAAATTGCATTTAGAAACCCTAATCAAGATTTTTGAAACCCGAACTCAAATCAAACAAAAAAAATTGAATTTGAAAACCCTAGTTTGAACTCAAATGAAAAAATTGCAATAAAACCCTAATTTCTTAGAAATTGAAACCCTAAATTGAATTGGAACAAAAAAAAAAATTAAACCCTAAATTGAAATTGAACAAATCATTTTGATTTTGAAAACTAGGTAATTTCGAGCTCAAAAAAAATCATTTGCATTGCTTAAATGTTTTAAATTTTATTTGCATTGTATGGAAAAAATGATATGTTAAACTTTAGCTTCAATGTTAAATTATAATTAGATTAGAAAACAATATGTTAAATAATAGTTAAAATTCATAAAGTTTATCTTGATGTTTGATTGCAAATTTAGTTAGCAAATTCGTAAATTGAAGCACATACAATCAATTCCAATAGGCACTAACATGCAAGTCTAAATTATTCCAAGGGCCACCCAAACTTCACCCTAAGTTTGCTAAACCCTAGACCCTGAAGTGTACAATCTAAACCCTCAACACTAAAGCATTTGAATTTTGTCTTAGGAGCTTAAAATGAAATTTGGTTGCCTTAAAAAGTTCTCTGATGTCACCATTCAGTAGAGCTTTTTGTAATGTTTTCACTTATTTGAACACATAATATAAAACCTTTTGGTTTCTATAATTTTATGAAGAGTGGATGATCACTCTCTATGACACTTAGACATGATCATTAGGGATCTAAATTGTTGGAATAAAACTTTATTCTATTATATCCACAAGATAGGAGAGCGCGAGTGAGAGTGCTATGGGTAAAGTTTCTTTCATTGGACATACCTAAAATTATGTAGGTTCGATGTCAAGAATGGGTCTATTTGGTAGATTTATGAAAAATATTATGAATATCTAGAATACCATAAAAGTATAATTATATCAATTCCAATTGGAAACACTTGGGTATATATCATATGAAATTTAAATCTAGTAAGGTGTCTATTATATAGGAGAGTTGATAATACATGGAAAGAGGTTTGTATGGGAATATATGTATTAAGAAACACATACCTTGACATCTATAGGATTTTTAAGATGTGATCCTAGATAATAATCCATCCATCCTCAATCATAATGGATTCTTTAGTAATTAAGAGAGATTCAATAACCATAAAATTACCTATATTTTGATACTATATAGATTTATGTGGAAGGATAGAAATGCATCAATAAGGAGACCAAGATGGAACCATTTAACACCTAAGGTACACCTATTACATGGGAAAGGGATGAGGTACATGATGATAGGTTGGAGGAACTATGCTATTATTACAATAGAGATAGGAGGAGGATTCATATTATGCTCCTATAAATAAGAGGTTAATTTAGAAGATTAAAAGAACTAGATAATAACAAAGGAAATGATTCTATAGAGGGAGTGAGTGGGATTGTTGGAAATATACAAGGAGAGAGGTGAAGGTCCCAACACCTACATAGATTCCTACACCAAATACACCAATCTAGGCACTTCCTAGAAGGATCAAGATCCATGTGAGTAGCCTCTTTTTATTTTTGTAACTTCTACATATGTATATTTATTCCTTTATTATGTGATTAAAATTATGTATGATATAACTTATTAATAAGTGATTACATGTATAATTATTAAAATATTTCATATTTATTTTGATATCCTCTAATGTAGGAGGAAATTTTTACTTGTTTTGATAGATGTATGTTATTTTTGTGATATGCATAGATTGATTAATTTTTAGCATGATACTTTTTTTTATTAGAGGGGTAAACACTTTTGACCCAGAGCTAGATGGAACCACTGAGGCCATAGTATGACTAAATTTGGACCTCACTAGACATCTAGATCCCCTTAAGCCATCCTATCACCCTAAATCGTAAATCGATTTCTTAAGGGGTCCCAATATGACATTTCTTAAGGGGATCAAAGAAGCTCTTAAAATTTGGTGATCAAAGTTGCCCAAGGCAACCAAATTTAACAATAATAAGATCTTGCAAGATTATAATATGAATGAGATTTCATGATCTAGGTTGGTCAGTTGAAACAAGAGTAGATCTCAATCAACTATTCCACAAGAAAATGTTCTTCACTAACTTGCAAGTTCATTATATTCCAAGGGGAACCAAAACTTAACCCTAAGTTATATAAACCCTAAACCTTGAACTCTAAAATCTAAACCCTAAACACTAAACCATTTATTTTTTCCTACCTGACCTTAAAGTGAAATTTGGTTGTCTTAGGAAAATCCACCAAATTTCATTCCCTTATGCCATGTAATTTTCCCATAGGATCTTACTGCATATATCCCCTTAAGTTATCCTATCACCCTAAACCCTAAAATCTAAACTCTAAACCCTAAACCCTAATGCCATCATTTTTTCTTAGGATCTTAATGAAATTTTGTTTCCTTAGGAAAATCCACCAAATTTCATTCCCTTATTCCATGTAATTTTGTCCTAGGATCTTACTACATGTAGATCCCCTTAAGTTATTCTATTACCCTAAACCCTAAACTCTAAAGTCTAAACCATAAACCCTAAAGACATCATTTTTTCTTTAAAGGATCTTAATGAAATTTGGTTGCCTTGGGAAACTTCACCAAATTTTATTCACTTGATCCATGTCATTTTCTCCCAGGACCTCACTAGACGTAGATCCCCTTAAGCCATCCTATCACCCTAACTCGTAATTCGATTTCTTAAGGGGATAAAAGAAGTTCTTAAAATTTGGTGATCAAAGTTGCCCAAGGCAACCAAATTTAACAATAATAAGATCTTGCAAGATTATAATATGAATGAGATTTCATGATCTAGGTTGGTCAGTTGAAACAAGAGTAGATCTCAATCAACTATTCCACAAGAAAATGTTCTTCACTAACTTGCAAGTTCATTATATTCCAAGGGGCACCAAAACTTCACCCTAAGTTCTATAAACCCTAAGCCCTAAACTCTAAAATCTAAACCCTAAACACTAAACCATTCATTTTGTCCTACCTTACGTTAAAGTGAAATTTGGTTGTCTTAGGAAAATCCACAAAAATTAATTCCCTTATGCCATGTAATTTTTTCATAGGATCTTACTACATATATCCCCTTAAGTTATCCTATTACCCTAAACCCAAAACTCTAAACTCTAAACCCTAAACCCTAAAGCCATCATTTTTTCTTAGGCTCTTAATGAAATTTGGTTGCCTTTGGCAACTCCACCAAATTTCATTCCCTTATGCCATGTATTTTTTTCCTAGGATCTTACTACATGTAGATCCCCTTAAGCTATCCTATTACCCTAAACCCTAAACTCTAAAGTCTAAACCCTAAACCCTAAAGCCATCATTTTTTTATTTAAAGGCTCTTAATGAAATTTGATTACCTTGGGAAACTTCACCAAATTTTATTCACTTGAGCCATGTCATTTTCTCCTCGGACCTCACTAGACATAGATCCCCTTAAGCCATCCTATCACCCTAAATCATAATTCGATTTCTTAAGGGGATCAAAGAAGTTCTTAAAATTTGGTGATCAAAGTTGCCCAAGGCAACCAAATTTAACAATAATAAGATCCTACAAGATTAAAAATATGAATGAGATTTCATGATCTAGGTTGGTCAGTTGAAACAAGAGTATATCTCAATCAACTATTCCACAAGAAAATGTTCTTCACTACCTTACAAGTTCATTATATTCCAAGGGGCACCAAAAATTCAACCTAAGTTTTGTAAACCCTAAACCCTGAACTCTAAATCTAAACCCTAAACACTAAACCATTCATTTTGTCCTATCTAACCTTAAAGTGAAATTTGGTTGTCTTAGAAAAATCCACCAAATTTCATTCCCTTATGCCATGTAATTTTGTCTTAGGATCTTACTACATATATCCCCTTAAGTTATCCTATTACCCTAAACCCTAAAATCTAAACTCTAAACCCTAAACCCTAAAGCCATCATTTTTTTTAGGCTCTCAATGAAATTTGGTTGCCTTAGGAACTCCACCAAATTTCATTCCCTTATGCCATGTAATTTTTCCTAGGATCTTACTACATTGTATATCCCCTTAAGCTATCCTATTACCCTAAACCCTAAACTCTAAAGTCTAAACCCTAAACCCTAAAGCCATCATTTTTTCTTTAAAGGCTCTTAATGAAATTTGGTTGCCTTGGGAAACTTCACCAAATTTTATTCACTTGAGCCATGTCATTTTCTCCTAGGACCTCACTAGATGTAGATCCCCTTAAGCCATCTTGTCACCCTAAATCATAATTCAATTTCTTAAGGGGTCCCAATATGACATTTCTTAAGGGGATCAAAGAAGTTCTTAAAATTTGGTGATCAAAGTTGCCCAAGGCAACCAAATTTAACAATAATAAGATCCTGTAAGATTATAATATGAATGAGATTTCATGATCTAGATTGGTCAGTTGAAACAAGAGTAGATCTCAATCAACTATTCCATAAGAAAATGTTCTTCACTAACTTGCAAGTTCATTATATTCCAAGGGGCACCAAAACTTCACCCTAAGTTCTGTAAACCCTAAACACTAAACCATTCATTTTGTCCTACCTAACCTTAAAGTGAAATTTGGTTGTCTTAGGAAAATCCACCAAATTTCATTCCCTTATGCCATGTAATTTTGTCATAGGATCTTACTACATATATCCCCTTAAGTTATCCTATTACCCTAAACCCTAAACTCTAAACTCTAAACCCTAAACGCTAAAGCCATCATTTTTTCTTAGGCTCTTAATGAAATTTGGTTCCCTTAGGCAACTCCACCAAATTTCATTCCCTTATGCCATGTAATTTTGTCCTAGGATCTTACTACATGTAGATCCCCTTAAGGTATCCTATTACGCTAAACCCTAAAGCCATCATTTTTTTTTAAAGGCTCTTAATGAAATTTGGTTGCCTTGGGAAACTTCACCAAATTTTATTCACTTGAGCCATGTCATTTTCTCCTAGGACCTCACTAGACATAGCTCCCCTTAAGCCATCATACCACCCTAAATCGTAATTTGATTTCTTAAGGGGACGCAATATGACATTTCTTAAGGGATCAAAGAAGTTCTTAAAATTTGGTGATCAAAGGTTCCCAAGGTAACCAAATTTAACAATAATAAGATCCTGCAAGATTATATAATATTAATAGTTAATTGTATTTTCATTCAAGTAACATGTGCCTTAGACATAAATGAGGCTTACAGATTTTCTAATTTGTATTCAATTATTAGTGACATGGATTTGTGAATTTGGTGGAATTTATGAACTTATAATGAATAATATATAATAGTATATATTTTATGACTATCTACTAGATCATGATTTCTCATGCTAAAAAATTGTAATATATGTGTGTGTGTGTTAGACATAAAATGAGCTTTTGTGAATGTTTCAAGTTTATTGTTTAGTATGTATGTGCATGTATTAAAATTTGCATATATAGTTCTTAAATTTTGAAATTTGTATGTATGTACATAGTTTAGTTTAATGATATGTACGCATGCAAATTATGCATCATATTTTTTATTTTAAATGTACATGTACATGTTAAATTTTGAATTTTTTATGGACAAGCTCTTGAGTTGAACAATCAATGTATATATATGTGTGTGTGTGTGTGTGTGTGTGTGTGTGTGTGTGTATTTCAATTAAATATATGATCTTAATATATATGTTGCTCATCCTATTTCAATTAAATATATGATCTTAATATATGTATGCACATCCTATTTTGTATGATTTAATGCAGGTGCACATTTATATCGAGCATATCATGGATGATTTTAACATTGATGATATCATCAATCCACCACCTTAGCCACAACCACATCTACCTCCCCCTCCCCCTCCACCTAATATGCCACATCCAACACCTGTCGCATCTGACAAGGCTTGATTGAGAGCACATATAAATGATCAAGTTGCATCCTTACAAAATTAAATCAATGCTATGCAAAGTCAAGCATTGATTCCTCCACATGTGAGATGTTTTGCATTTACAATGCAAAATGTTGTTGATGCCATCAGGATGATCGATTTTGATCTTGATAGGCATCGACGAGAGAGTGAACAAATGAGAGAATTTCTTAAGGGGATGTATTAAGGGGTCATAATACAACGTCTTAAGGATATAATTGATTTAATAATAATGTATGCATGATATTTAGTGATTATATAATTAGACATAAAGTTTCAAAGTAGGAAAACATGCACATTTAACAAACAAAATATATAGAATATTGATTTGATACATAGAAGTACATAGAGTATGTTTAATTATGTAAGTATGTATGTACATATATGTCATCTCAAAACAATGTTTACAAAATTTGGATATGCCATCTCAAGAACATCTCAAACTCGTGGCTAGAATGTAGTAGGTCTTCACACCACCTGATATCAAAAAGGTACAAGCAATATCAATGAAATCATCAAAACATACATATTTTAATTTATATAAAACTATCTATATGTACAAAACTCAAGTACCTACATTTAAAAGTATTCCACACATGTTTGCAGGTTGAATCTAGGCATCCTCTCCTTTTTGTTTCAAAGTATGAGATTAATGCAATGATGGCTTAAGGATACAAAAAATGACAATAAATCAATTTTAACTATTAATGTCCAAGCAATATCAATATGTAATCAAAACATGTATTTCAATATAATTTAACTAATAATTACCTATTTTTACCAAGGATTCCATGTTGTCTAGGTTGAATCTACATGGACTAGATCCTTTTTGTGATTATTCCTTAAGGATGTATAAAAGGACAATTTAAATCAATTTCAACTAATAACACAATTGACCAATGTTGAAACATGTATTTAATGTATTTAAAAGGACAAAATATAACTAAAACTATATTTACCTGTATTTACTTATTCCATTGCACCATCTGCATCCTCTCTTTTTTGAAATGCATCTATGATTGCCTCATGCTCTTCCATAGAAATTGACCATAGCACTTTTTTTGAAGGTCTTCCACGATACCGCTCTAGTTTTATATTTTTTGCCACCACCAAATGTGAATAATGTATAATATTTTTATGTGTTTCATAGTCTTTGAATGCAGGTAGACCATTTTTTCTTCTTAAGTATTTTCGTAGCCAAGTTCCAAAAAATACCACCAATCCTATTGGAAAACATGTTAAAAAACCATCATCAAATAAGTTCTCAAAATTTTATTAAGGGGATCAAATACTTGTTCTAAAAAATTGCTTAAGGGGATCTAAAACTTGTTAAATCAAAATTTGCATAAGGAGGTGTCTTAAGGGGATCACCATACCTATTGGATAATGAAATTCATCATCATCTTCTCAAGGTGTTATTAACTTATGTTTAGTTTCCACACAACGAGCCAACTAATATTTTGTTTTCTCTTCATTCCCCTCAGGTGCAATAACAACATACACATGTCCTGCCAACAAAATTTGATTTAATAACTTGTGCATATCCATATAAATAATTTAGTATTACAAAATAACTTAATAAAGTGAAATAAAATGAAATAAATTGAATTAAAATTACCTTCTTGTACAAGGTCTGAAACACGGTCATAATCTTTAGATGAAAATAGTTGATCATTTTCTTCAATAGTTCTTTTATATTGATTATGTGCTTCTGCAGGTGTCAACGATCTTTGCTCCCACTATTCAACCCATTATGTATTTTCACATGCTTCCCAATCTCCTGAGATACAAAATTGGAAAAAATATGCAAGCTCCCTTGTCCAAATAGTCCATGTGCTGCTTGTCGCACTCCTAAATGAATGCCATTTAGTAGATCCACTCATTGTCTCATAATCAACTCTAGGTACAATGTTCTCTTCTTCCACCAACAAAAAGAATCGATGAACTGTAGAGTAATCACTCAAACTAGGTGCAGATAATCTTCTATTACACCAATCCACAATCTCACATGCAACTTTAAATTTTACTGAATCCTTGAATTTTAATTGTTCTCTCTAGTAAGAATTCTTTTGCACATGCACCAACTCCATCATGTTCTCCTTTACCATGCCTAGCTTCAAAAATCCTCCATATATGCTAGACGTTAAGTTCCTTGTGAACCCTACTTAACCAATATAACATTTGAGCATTCTTGAACTACCCCATACAATTATCTGACCATATGAGGTGTTATTTCATCTGGATTCCTCTTTCTCTTAAATTTTTATAAAATATACTAAAACAATATTGAACAAACTCTGACGAGTGTAACCGATTGTCACTCAAATAAAAATTATACTCCCTCAAAACTTTTCTATCATCCTCAGTGCTATCATTTGTAGGTCTATAAACAATATGGAAAAACATAGCTACTTGCACTGAATTATAATATTGAGATTGAATTTCCTCTTGCGGAGCAAGAGTATAATTCTCCACAAAATCAACCATTGAAAGTATAGTACCAATTGGAAATGTGTTTCTACATGCGCGAAATTGGCCATCAAGCCATCGAACATGTTCAAAGTGCATGACATATTTTGGTACAATTTTATTCTTAAATTCACTCATAAATGCATGCACACTAACTTTTTTGTAACTAAATCACAACGCTTTCCTATTTTTCCATCTTTTAAAGAATAGTGAACATTCCTAAATCTTTTGACATCTACTAATTGTTGTCCAAAATCATGATCAACACTTTCATGCAAACAAATTCTTAAAAATGAAAGATTTCCACAGTTAATGCATTGTCCAAAAATACAAGAACTTAAATGAAATAATTTATCATTAGATTTTTCACAAAAAAAACCTAAAATAAACTCTCTTATTGCTTCAAGTGGCATATCAATACCACAATCCTGTATAATCATGTTAGTATTCAAGGTACAACGTATATATCGAAAAACATCATAAAAATATCAAAATTGAACATGTATTTTACAACAACAAGATATTCGTTGCTTATTAATTTTTACATACCATGGTTTACATGGGTATGTGCAGGATCATCATGGAAAAAATAGGCCCTTAAGTGGCAAAAAAATTTAAAAAATCAAAGTTAGGCAACTTGATGTTAAAATTTGAATAAGCTATCTATATTATTTCAAAAATATGTAAAAATAGAATTTTAAAAAATTGAATGTAGTTTCTAAACTACTAGGTTTAATTTTTTTTAAAATCTATTTGGTGAAAATTTGAAATTTCAATGTAGTAGTACTTAAATTTTAGGAAAAAAATAAGAAGTAGGTGTCTTCAACCACCCTAACCATAATAAAATAATAATATTTTCTTATAATATTTTAGATATAAGTAGAGGACTCATGCCTCAACGGATGCATATTTTTTTGTAATTTTTTTCCAAGTAAATAATTAATTATGATTTTTATTACAAATTTTAAAAAATATAAAAAACTCATACATATAACCACCTTAACTTGGTCAAAACTTCATGAAATTCAATTTTCTTTTTTTTAATCCTATAGTATACAAAGCATAGAATGTACGATATTTCAGATTCAAAAAATGTGATACCATTTGAAAGCTATAGATCTTTTTCAATCAGCCTATCATTCAGGACTTTAGTCGTAATTCAAATAGAAAATGAATAATAATTATTTATTAAATTCAAAGTAAAGCATAATTTATATTGGTGGAAAGCTGAGAATCTCCTTTAAAACCCTTTTCATTTCATTAATTTTGGGTAAAGAAAAAGTCGCAGCCACATACCCTACAAATACCCATCATATTGCCACTTTTTGGCCCATCATGATCCTACACATACCCACATTTTTCAAAAGACCTTTGACTTATTTTAATATTCTGAGGTAACATTGAATCGCTACAAAATTTTCTATAAAATTTAGTTTGTGTTGTATCTAATAGGTGTTTTGGGTGAGGATCGCGAACTTTGGAGCCCGCCCTTAATTTTAAAACATCTCTAGCATTAGATGAAACCCTATTATTATCATGCCAATATTTTTCAATCAAAGATTTAATTTCAACATTCAATTTTATATCAAACCTCAGTAGTCATCCACTGAAACTCCAACATTGATTGATAGGATCATTTTCTATACTTTCTCTTCTTTTTTCTGCTCTTAGTAATGTATTAGGATGTATTTTTAAAACTTCACTAATATTGTTTACCACTATTTTATTCAAAGTTTCTTTATTAACTATAGCAGTTGTTATAGCTCTTCTTGTTGTGTTTTTATCTTTAGATCAACTATTTTTCCCAATAGATTGAATGGCACTAGCAACAGTAGACATAACATGTTTTAATGATTGATCTTTTCTTTTTGGTTTAACATAAAAGCCTAACCTTTTCATTACTTTCCTCATTTTTTGCATTCTCATCAATTGCATCATTAGTTGACATTGAAATGCAAAATTTTTTTAAGATAAAAGAATTTGGTGTATATTCTATTCGCATGTGTTCTTATTTTCCTCCAAGAAATTTGACCAGGAAGATTATCGAAAACACCACTTCCAATTTTTAAAAAGTATTTTCATTAAATTCAACATCACATTCTAGATTTTCATCTTCATTTTCATCTTCATCTTCATTTTCATTTACATTTTCATCTTCATTTTCATCAACAAAACTGTTTTCATTTTCATTTTCAAGAAAATGATCATTTTGATTTTCATTTGCAACAAAAGATTTTTCTTTTTTTTTTCAACAAATTCTATAAAAGTTTCATCTCTTTGAATATCATCAATGTCAACAATTATTAAGTCCAACATCTTGTAAAACTTCTACATACAGATTTACCATTTCACTAACATGTGGATTTGAAGATGTACTTAGATTTGTGCATATTGAAACATTCTCCATAGAATTCAAAGAGGGATTTGAAGACATAGTAGGACTTGTTTGTATAATCATATTCTTCTCCAAATTGACTCCTTGCAAATTAGCTTCATCTACAACCATGGTATCCTCAATGTTTTCATCTTCAATAGTTGTGGAATTGGTTGCTCCACCATCATTCATTGATTTCATTCTCATTCTTCTTTCTCTTTGTCTTTGTCTCTCCTCTCTATTTGCTTCAACTTCTTGAGGAGTCAATGTCTTCCTTCTCTTATTACGAAGTTTTATCTCCCATAATTATAAAATTCTCAAGCACAAATGAATGTTAATAGTGAAATACTTCAAAATATTCAATCCAAATTGGAAGTTGAATACCTATTAGGACAAAATTCTTCCTCTTGTGTTCCTCAAAACAAGTAGAAAACTAGCACAATTGCACTTTAAAAAAAAAATTCTTCATGTCTCCTTCAAAAAATTCAATCCATATTGCAAATTGAAGACCTTTTTTTCCTCCAAACAAGCACAAAAATAACACAATTCCACTTCAAAAATGGTGTAGATGATGCATCATTTGATATAATCAACTAAAAATCAAGTTCACCACCTGTAAATACAATAGCTCATGAAAAATAGTTTAGTTTTACTGCTCTCAGCCGTACATGTGAAGTTGCAGACTTCACAGTAATTTTTTATAGTACATATTTAAATAAAAGAAATGGGATCTCGTTTATAAAAACTGGGATCCCGTTCTATAATCGGGATCTCATTCTCCAAAATTGAATGTGGGGACCATTGGAAGGGAAATGGGATCCTGTTTATAAAACATGATCCCATTTCCCTCGCAATGGTCCGAATATTATAGAATAAGGAACATGATCCCAATTATAAAATGGGATCCTATTTATTAATAATCGGGATCTTGTTTTATAATTGGGATCCCATTTTTTAAAATTTGAATTTTTATTTGCGTTTTGGTTATGTTTTTTCCTAGTATTCTGGTTCGGGAAAATCATTGGAAATCCAAACCTAGGCCTTCAAACTAGTTTGACCTGCAAGTTGAAGGTCCTAACAATGTCAAAGAAAAATACCGACTTTGGACATATGGCTTACGACTTTTTTTGCAGAATTTTTTGACGAAAATTAAAACCCATTTAGATGAGACAATGTAGATTCTAAATATGTAAATTTTTTTGCAATTGGATTTTTTTTCTATTTTTCAATTAATTTCTAATAAAATTGGTCCATAAACTTTAAATATCAGGGTTTTTTACTATTTTAATAACTTTTGATCAACATAACATTTTGACAAACGGATTGCATGAGAACAAACTTCAGACAATTCTTTTCAATTTTTTTTTTTTTTAAAAAAAGATAAGTTTAGGTCATCTTATGCATGTTGTACACCATGATTTTTCAAAATGACAAATCTACCTAATAAAAATTTAACAAAAAAAATATTCAATAAAAAATTACAAAAAAATATCAAGAACAAGCTTCAATGAGTCACAAATCTTTTCCCAAAATGATTTAGAAAAATACGATAATTTAAGTCAAAATATGGATGCCGTACACGTGCATGGTATGGTAAAAAAAAAAGTGACTTTTAAACTGTAGTTTTTAGAAACGCCTATTGAAACCCAATTTGTACAATCTTGATATTGAAATGAATTACATATCTTGAAACTAAACTCCAAGCACTACATTTTATGATTAGTGAATTTTTGAAAGATTTCATCTCTAAGTGCTTCAAATTTTAAGGTCAAATGTGTCAAATTTTGAAAATCAGGAAAAACACCCACTTTTTGGCCAAAAAGTGAACTCAACTTCTTGCACACATCGTCCACTACCGTTGTTTCCGATGAAGAAACAGACTCTTGAATGGGATAAGGAGGAGAAGGTTGGGAAACAATGGGGGGAGTCATCTCAAGTGCCTCATCAGCGGGCCTTTTCCCATTTACTAATTTTAGAGCAGAAGCAGTAGGAGACCGCAGAGGCTGAGACATAGAGGATTCCCCACGGGGACCTTTCTTTCTGCTATACTGAATGGGCCTAGGCTAAGTGGGAAAAATAGGAAGCTCAAACATGAGACTCTTGGGCTTTCACCAAGCAAGCACCATATGATTCTCTCATGAACATGGAATGGAATCTAATGGCACCACAATAGGGTGAGAGGAAGCGTCGAGCTAAATATCAGAAGAGGAAGGAGGATCTCGGGACCGCTTCTCTTCTTCCCTTCTACATGCCTTGGTGACATCATTGTCAACTTTTAAGCAAGCCCTATGTGAAATAACATAAGGTGACAGAGGGTATCTCACTCTTGGCGTCAAGCGCCTTCTCTTGTAATTCTGATAAGTTTGGAAAAAAGGGTCCTTCTTAGGTGGAAGAGGACCAACAGGCACAGGCCAAGAGTAATCCAAGGAGTAGCTATCACGAGCAATCAGTGGTTTATAATCGGTGTCATGAATCACGTGCAAAGAACCCTCATGGAAATTTTTTAGAAATTTATGCACAACTAAGGGTATGGCATTCATAGCTACTAACTAGGGGATACCCAACTTTACTATGAAGAGTTTAGATCCAAGGATTATGTCAAATAGAAGCTTCACGGATTTAGGTCCAACTAAAACCAACAAGACGATACTACCCAAAGGAGGTGAGGAAAGTATGTCATGCATGCAGATGGTGCTTATGGGGCATCGTACCCATCTTTATGCAAAAATTTGATTAGCATAATCTCCTCAATTATATTTTTTACTTGAGATGTTGAATCAGTACAATGTTTTTGTTGATTCGTGCAAGGATGTAGAGAGGAGATGGTTCCCTATTAAAACCCATCGGCAAATCCTGTGAAGTGAAGGTTATACCAGTACCATTGCTCATAGGTTGCACTAAGTGGATAGGTTGATGCAAGAAATAGGCCATCACATGCAATAAACAACACTCTCACAAAGCCTCGCCAAAGGTTGCAAGATAGGATAGTGACCCAACTAAGGTTTCGTTATGCAACACTTTCAAAACCTTCCAACTACGCCTATTAGGGGTCATAGGTTGGGTTGTAAGGCAAAGGCCTCATAACACTCACACCTACAACACTCCTAGAATATGAGGAAAGGAGCTTTTAGTATCACAAAATGGAACCAAAATGGTTCACGTCAGGTTCACCAAAAATGTAAGAGAGGGGGACCAACCACATTCAAGGCCCCAGGTCATGGAGAGCTAAGAGCAAAAGGCTGGCCTAACTTACCTCACTCTAAAAGGGTGTCTTGAAATGAGGGGTAAGAATGATGAGGACTATAAGGTCCTTCAATCACTCTGTAGACCTGAAATCTAGAATGGGGCTAGGTGAGCCAATTTTTGAGTTCAACACTATACCTCAGGTAGCTCTTTGCCCGAGGAAAAAAGCATGGTTCTAGGATGACAACACGACATGTTGGCATCTCTTAGCTTCACTAGCGTTCATACAACTAGAGGACTAGAAACACAACTTACAAACCACCAAAAAACTAGTTGATGGCCTAGCTAGTCACTTCTAAGGGAGCAAAAAAAACTATGAAATAGGAAGGATACAAATGAATATGATAAAGCAGATATATTAAAGCTAAGGTGACAAAGATAATCTCACAAAAGAGCTTGTTCACCAGCTAGCTCCAAATGGATGTCCACCTACACACAAGAAAGAGGGAAAATTGTTGGGGGTTGTATAGGGGTCTACCTCAGTTAGACCCCCATTTTGGTGTTTCCACCTCCACAGACAGCCAAGATAGCAATGATAGAGAAATGCATGATAAAGGAGAAAAGAAAGTAGAGAACACAATAAACACTAGTTAGAAAACAGTAAAGTGCTACTCAACCAAATCGTAGAGGAGAGGAGTGAACACATTACCACCTCCATGAAGAGCTCACTAGCCAATGATGGAGAAAGAGAGGTTGAACAATCACCACAACCTCAACTGTGATGAAAGGAGGTGTTGCAAACCTCAAGCCCCTGCTGCAATGACCTATTCCACACTTTCTCTAAGGAGTTGATGGATTGTTGTTGTTGCAATGGAGTGCTGAAGTGCTACTTGAGAGTGAAGTGAAGGCTAAGAATGCTTGAGAATGCAAGAAGTGATTGATAAAATGCTTAGAGTATTCCTAGAGAGTGAAATGGAATGAGAATGGGTCAATTTGAAGGAAGAATGAGCAAGAATAAGGAATTTTTGGGTCGGTTGGTCAAAGAGGGACATTACAAAATGTTCCCAATATGAAGTATAATGCCTCTACCAACTTCAGACATAGGAATCTGTCAGGGACGTAAGTGAGTCACATGAACGTTTGTGCATCGTGTGGACATCCCCGACAATTATTCTTCTACCGACGCAAAAAAATATGCCAAGTGGAATGAAGGCAACCTACTGATGTGGAATTTCTCCTTTGGATTTGGTTTTCTAAGGTGAGGAAGTGTAAAAGGGGAACTTGTGTAAGGGGTGCAAATTCACTCCTATACATAAATATAGTATATGATGGAGGATGAAATGTAGAAGAAGGGGAATTCTGGAACCCTCAACCTTCATTTTCAAGGTATGATGTATAATTCAGTTGATCCTTAACTCCTTGTTCAATATTTTTATTATATCCAATTTTAGAAATTATTTTAAATCCAAGCCCATAAAACTTTTCCAACTCAGATGGAGAAGTCTTATCTAAATTATTTTGAGAATAATTGATCCTTTTGCAAGAGTACAAATTCTTTTTAGGTGTTGAAATATTAGGATTAGATATATCCAACACATGAGGGACGAAAGCTAAAGAGCCCCCATCACCATCATGTGATGATGTTTTTAGATTTGTTGATATAAAAGAAGATTGAGAAAATGAAACATGTGACTCCTTAGGCTTAGATTATGATATTTTACCTTCACCTAAAAACGAGGGTGTAGAATCTAATGAACCCCAATAGTCACCAAAACATGCATTTGAAGGTTAAGAATTATTTTGATTATTATTTTCAATTTGAGAAGAGGAATGAAAAGATTTTGTTGAAACAATTTTTGACTCTATAGGTTTTGATGGTGAGAATTTATGCTCCCCAATGGAAGTAGATGTAAATCTAATGAACCCCAATCATCATCTAAGAGTGCATTCATAGTATCATTATCAAATGTTGGAATGTGATGGTTCCACTTTTGAATATGGAATCAAAGGACTAAGAGAGTTAGAAATTTTATGTTTTGATTGTAAATTATAACTTTTGCATCCACTTTGTTGCACAAATGATTGTCGTTGCACCAAAAGATCAACCTATTAATGCCAAATACAATTGCTAGAGTTAATGAATCCACAAGAGGTGATTAAGCCATACCATGAACTTAAGCATTGTGTTGCATAGTTCACAAGGAGACCAAGGATGCACACCTTGCAATAATTCCCCCAATACAAGCAAGGGGTTCGAACCTGTGACCCAAGCTCTAATACCAATTGTTGTACAAATGATTGTCATTGCACCAAAATATCGACCTATTAATTCCTGATACACCCGCTAGAGTTAATGAATCCCAAGAGGCGGTTAATCCATCTCATGAACCCAAGCATTATACTACATAGCACAAGGAGGACAAGGGGCACACACCTTGGAATACACTTTTAGTATATACATCTTGTTAGTATACTCATATTTCATTGTACATTGAAGAGTAGACATGACTCCCTTCATGGCATGAATCCATAGTCTACCTAGAAGAAGTTTATATGAAAGAGGATCCAATATGATATGGATAAGGGTAGGTAAAGTCACAGGTCCTACCTTGATGGGTAGTGTGATTGTACCCAATGGTTACCTACCAACATTATCAAAGCCACAAATAGAAATATTATCAGGATTTATGAGAGTCATATCGACACCAAGTTTTTGTAAAAGTTCAATGCTACAAATATAAGGCCCAATCCACCATCAATAAGATTATGTTTAACCATATTTTTATTAATGACAACAAATATCCTTAGAGCTTCATATTGGTTTTGGAATTTAGGAGGAGGTAATTCATGTTGAGGGAATGTAGTATCCAAATTTGTTACATTCATACTATCTAACAATGTTGCTACATCATTCAGTTTAACAAAAGGTGGTACAACAATATTTGTAAAGCGTTTTGGAGCATACCATGGTAGGTAGGTGAAGTTTTATTTAAATTCCAAAGAGAAATATTATTTTCTCAACATAATCATACTCCTTAGAATTATGTTGAGGAAGATCAGGTGCAAGAGGAAGATATGGTTGAAGAAATGAAATGGGAATTGGTATTTTCTTTGTTTGTTTATTATTTCAAGTGTTGTATATGAGAGAAATTGTATGATAATTCATTTGTTGCGATACATTTTTGTGTTCATGATTATTTTGGGTGAGTTGATTTGCAAAGTTTAGGATATGAACAAGATGTTTAGACTAGTTTGAAGGAGGTACAATAATGAGGGAAGGCATAGTTTGACATTTAGGAACATGGGAAGGAGGATAAATGACTAATTTTGGTCCTATAAATTTTCAACTAAGCTGACTATCTATTGGCAATCCTCTATCAACAAGGTATGAATGGCTACATCCTCGTGTGCCAAGATATCCTCATAAGTAGGGGAGATATTGTGAGAGGGACAAAAATGAGTATCAATGATTTCATCCTCTTGTGCCAAGATATCCTCAGAAGTAGGAGAGATATTTGGAGAGGGACAAACATGAGTATCAATAATTGCATCCTCTGTCACCAAAATATACTCACAAGTAGGAGAGGTATTGGGAGAGAGATAAACATGAGTATAATGATTACTTCAATAATGAAGATTAGGTAAAGTGATGCTAATATATATCAATGATTTTATTATTTTGCACTAAGACATTCTCATGGGTAGGAAAACTCTTGGTCAGTCAAAGGCTATTGTATATCCTTTTTTACAGCACAAATTTTTTTAGACAAGACATATTTTGCTATATCAAAAGTGGATATTTTAAAAGAAAACATATTTTATGTCCCTTTTTTATGGCTAATATACTAAATTAGGTAAATTAGGGCCAAACTAGCAATACATAGTAAGATTTGAAAGTTTAAAGAAAAATTGATAGAAATAGGCCATATTGATATAAGTGAAAATACAACACACACAAAATAAAACTTAGTTAACATATGGTATAGGACATATGGATTATGTATGGTTGTATATAATTTCATACAATCTATACCCTTAAGGCTTGCAAAAACATAATTTTATTTCTTACAATAAAAAACTAAGTGTTATATATATGTGTGTGTGTGTGTGTGTGTGTGTGTGTGTGTGTGTGTGTTTGTGTGTTAATCTCCATTTCTCGGTCCTTTTGGATGCAACTGTTGCATCCACTTCATCCCTAGAGGTTCTTATAAAAAGTTTATTTCTATAACCTCTTTGGAAGACCTACAACTTGTAAGACTAGAAACAACATTACTCATAGACAACACATTAGATTGAAGGTTAGCATGTTCATATTAGGTTCACCAAAATGTATTGCAATGGAATTAAAAATAGGAAATGATAACATGAAAGAACAAAAATGCACTATCATTAACAACTCAGACTCCTATTTAGCAATCACTACAAACCTTAAATTGAATATTGCTTCCCCTATTTGGAATGTGGATGCAACTTAGTATAAAAACAATTTGATTTCATTAACAATATATTTTGATAGAGTTGATTTTCATAAAGATTTGATGACACTAGGAATAGATAGTTGGTTAGGGGATTGGTCATTATTTGATGACCACTAAAGTTTATATTTATTTTTGGTTGGATTTTTTTTTTTTGATGCATGAGCCTAAGGAAAATCAATGGCATGCTACAAAATATACACAAAAAATTATGACTTATTGTATCCCCTAAAATAGACTATGGTGTTTATCTTGATAATAGATATCTACTATGATTTAGACTATCCACATGAGTCAAACTATTTCTTTATGATGTTTAGTAAGAAACATGAACTATTTACACTATTCTAGAGAGTAAACTACATTATAGCCTGAAATTATTTTAATGAGATTTAATTCTTGCAACATATTGTCATTGATCTTAATTTTTTTATTTCTTTCTCATACCCTTTCTTTGTGCATTAAGATGAGAAAGAATCTCTTTTTTATGCCCACACTAGAAACATATACATGTCGTGTATAACTAATTATTGATGTAGGTTTTCAAAAGGATTACTTTTTGTATTTTCTTGTTATTAATAATACAACTAATATCTTGAACAAGCCCCTTGACTACATCAATTTTGATAAGTTGCATTGTAAATTTGATGTTTTTTCGATGAAATCTCTCTAATAATATATATTTTTTAAAAATTTAAATTAGACTTTGCATTTAGATCAAAAGGGATTTGTTTGATATTATGTTAAAGAAACATCCATTTTATTTATAATAGAGGCATGAGTCTTATCATTTAAACACTTTTATTTTTTTTCTCAAAATAAATAAATATTGATGTACTCCAATATATGACAAAAGCTTCTTCCTAATTTAAACATTATATATATATATATATATATGCACAATTCAATTCTTTAAAATTACTTGTATAGAGAGTAAAGCATGAAAAAAATGGCATCTATTAAAGATAGATCATTGTTTATTTATTTATAGTTCATCAATCCTTATCATGGTTGTTCGAGACCAAAGAGGCAAAGTTATCTTCCACTTAAGAATGAATCTAAGCCATTGTGCCAATTTACAAATCCCATTTCACAATTTTCAGCTAATGAAATTTTAATTTTGAGTTGTAGTTTTGACTTTGAGAAATTATATTGGTGTCGATTGTGAGATCTCTCTATCATCAATGAATCCTGCAACTTTCTTTCATTGTAAGCAAAGTATTTAAACCATGAATCCTTGTGTAGATTGGCCAAACTTGTTTAACGATGTTTCAATCCATTCTAAGGTGGTTGAGAATTCAGAAGCGTATGGTAAGGAAACATATATGGAAGCCCCCAAGTCCACCATGGAATTTGTTAGTTATTCAGTAGTTTTAGCAGACCAACTAAAATTTTTGACATAGTCTTTATCGTCATCTTTTCCTTGTATTTTGTAGTGATCGAGAAACATATGGAGTGAGTTACAAGATATGCAGTAAGCTAAAAAGTTCCCATTCCTGCACTCTGTCAAAGTTGACATTGGTTTTCTTGTTGCTTCAGTTTTGTTCCATACCACGACACTGATAACTGTCACTTTTCATTTGTCTTTCTCCAAGTCTATTATTCTTGGGTTGGGGTTGAGTTTTATAGCCGCCATTGTTTTCTTAATAAATATATCAGAAATTTAATTGGACCCATCAAAGAAAAAAGGTAAACAAGATTCTATTGACTGAATTGAGAGTTCCTTAGTATTACGAAATTTGAACAATTTCTATTGTAGATAATTTTAAATTAGATTGCTAAAGCTTTCCCCTTCTTTCGAGTATGCTATCTCATTCAGGCATTGCTTAGGTAAGGGGATTTTGTAGAATATTGATAAGCATTTTTCTTTCTGATTTTTGTTTTTATATTTACTTTTATGTATTGGTATAATTAAAATATTTTTTTTGCTTATTAGATATTTTATGTATTTAGTTTTAGATAAATATATATATATTTTTAATATTTTTATTTATTAATCAAAGACACCATCTATATTAATATTGATAGGATTTCTGAAAAATTCTAAGCATTTCAATGGTATTCTAGGCTAGGGTTTGTCATTTCCTATGTATAGGGTTCACCTAAGGGATAAAAACCTCTTTAAACCCTAACATTACTAACCCTTAGTCATATTTTATATTTGTTGGTTGATTTGTTATTGGCAGTTCCTAGTTCTATTAGTTACAAATTATGCCATCAAAATCATTTGTTTACTAGCCCCAATGTCCTAGCATTGCCGGTTGCACCCCCTTTAAAATATTTGTAATGCTTTGCATGTGGGTCATGAAAATATTTTGCATAATGTCCAAATATTCTAAGTCCTAGGTTTGAATTAAAATTTAAGTCTTAAAAACATGTATCAACCTAGTAAATCGGCCTAACTTAAGTCATAATTAAAAGCATGTGTGCTTAAAATGCTTTAAGTGAAGCGTTGCTTGGTCCCATATAACAGGTGTTCATTCTTTATTAGTCCCCACGAACCTGCATTGAATAAAATATTCAATAAAAAGTATGTGCAGTGGTGTGTGAGTGCAATGTGGCCAACTTGTACAATGCTATATGACAAGATTTGAAAAGCTTTTGGAAAGCCCCATGATTTGAGGGCTCTAACAACACGCCATATAGCACCATCCTAGTCATTCTCTATTGTTCCATAGGGCTCACATGTTAAGAACTTGGTTGATCGTGAGGGTGCAGGAAGATGCCAAATGGTGATATCTCAGCCGCTCAATGGAGGATAAAGGAAATCTTAAAAATTTTGTTATATAGGGTATGTGCAAGATCATCATGGAAAAAACGGGCCCTTAAGTGACAAAAAAGTGAGAAAAATTAGAGTTAGGAAACTTGACGTAAAAATTTGAATAAGTTATCTATATTATTTCAAAAATATGTAAGAATAGAATCTATAGAAAATTGAATGTAGTTATGTGTTATACGGTCGCGCTATGTCTGAATTGTAATTGGTTTGACTTCGAAACTTGATTAAAGAAAAAATATTCAATAGAAAACTATTTAACCAAGTGGAAGCACTAGATATCAGAGTTACAAATCTAAATTTGAAACAATTAGAATTTTATCCTTCATGGAAAAAATTTATGCATTATACGGTGTGCGTCACTTTTTAAAAATGTTATTTTTTGAAAAAAACTAGTTTTCGTGGGAGAGAAAAAGAAGTGCAATCTGATTCCAAAAATTTTGAATTTTTTTTTTAGAATCTTCAAATAAAATATGACAAGACTCTAGTTTGCATCATCTTCAAATTCCTCATGGTTTAGCCATTATATTTAGTCAAAAATAATAATTTCAATGTCTAGTTTGGCCAAAAATTGTAAACCACTATTGTGGGATCACCCAACTTCATGAAATTCATTTTTCTTTTTAATCTTATAGTATGTGAAGCATAGAATGTGACACATGTTTCAGATTCAAAAAATGTGATATCATTTGAAAGCTATAGATGTTTTTCAATCAGCCTATCAATCAAGACTTTAGTCATAAATCAAATAGAAAATAAATTTAATAATTATTTATTAAATTCAAAGTAAAGCATAATTTTTATTGGTGGAAAGCTAAGAATCTCCTTTAAAAACCCTTTTCGTTTCATCAATTTTGGGTTAAAAAAAAGTCGTCAGCCACATACCCTACACATACTCATCATATCGCCACTTTTTGGCCCATCATGATCCTGCACATACCCTATAGGAATCAAAGGGGAAAGTAAAGGGCATGTATCTAAAGACACATGGTAATTTTCAAGCATAGCAGGGTGAAGATGTTTTAATCTTCACCATCCAATTTGCAGAAGATTAATCACATGGTATAAATTAGCCTAAGTATAGGTGATGCACAAGGAAATGGAAAAGATTTGGAGAATGAAGGAAGAGACAAAAGAAAAGGAAGAATTTGTACCATCCTCCAATGTAGATGTTTCCTTTAGAAAATAAGTCAAGAGCTATGGCTTGGGAAGAGCTTTAATGGAAATCTTTTGTCCCCTGCCAAAGAAGAGATGCTAATGCCTCAACACAAAGACATATGATGAAGATCAGCATGCTTGATCTATTGATGAACATTGCGGAAGAAAATGTGATGATGTGGAAGTTTGCGGGGCTTCAGAAGTTGACTGTGCATATAGATAAAGGGTTTCCAA